>CM053771.1:254761177-254824201 GCA_028658325.1 Potorous gilbertii
GTGCAGGACTGCTCTTGGAGGATATAAGACTCCAAGGAAAATTACATCATGTACTTTATGCTGTCCTCTCATCCTACTTCTTCCCAACAAATATATTTATAAAGGTAGGATCATATTAAACCAAATATCACATCAGTCCAAAGAAATCAAGGGAAATTCTAAATAAATTTAAAAATGACAAAATGCAGTCTGAAAGATGGATTTCTAACAAGGATGGTTTGTTACATCTGCTTTGCTTTCCTACTGTTGGGGAGATTTGCTGGCCCATTTTATGAGTCAGATAATATTTCTTTTCATTACTAGTCAGTTGGAAGTCATCTCATTCATCCCTTAACTCTTTTAGTCATGGCGGAAAAGTGGTCTGACAGATGAATGACCACAAATATAGCACAGTATGTTGTGTGCGCTACTGAGACTCTTATCAATAAATCAGAAACTCAGAGATATTAGCAAAAAGAATAGTTCATTTATTGACTTTTCGAGAAAGGGTTCCCTCAGAGCTCCTGAAAGATGGTGCCAACTGAAGAGAGTTGAAGTGTGATCAGCTCAGCAGATTATATATAGGTCCTAACCACAGTCCCCTCCTCCCTAACCCTCTTCCTCAGGGCTCATTGGTACAAACCCTGAGGGTACTATCTATTCCTGGAGATCTACTCCAGCAACAGAGAACACACAGTTTCACAAACTTGCTTGGAGATAAGGACAAGCGGGAAGTTGGGGAGGAGGTATTATTCCACCCTTCTATGTGCCTAAAAACAAGGGGGTGAGGAAGTCTGGGAAAGTACAGAATGTGTTGCAACATTTCTTCACAAAGTCGACCTGCTGCAAATGTTTCAACAGGACAAGAAACAGTTAACTCTTTGAAGAGGTTTCACTCCTGGAAGATCCTCAGAGATCATCTCACACAATGTGAAGTCAGAGGGTTGGACCTAAAATGCCAGCTCTCTTTACTCTCTGTACTATTTACTACCTGGGGTTATTTCTAAAATGATCCAAGGCTTCAGTTTTCTCATATAAAATGAGGCAACTGGATTACATAGTTGCTATGGTCTCAGTTCTAAATCTATAATCAAGTCATCTCAAGGTAAAAATAAAGGTAGAATAAAGGATAAAGGTCCTCTGGGGCAGTTCATCATGGCAATTCTTGATTTCAACAATGTCTTTATTTCAAAGACTTAATGATCTAGATTTATGCAATGAAATTTGTTCTAGATTGAGTGAGCTTTCCCTGACTCCAAATATTACATTGTGTATTTGACAGCCTACTTTGTCTATGGATAAGTTTGGCTCTGGACAGAGATCTTTGGCTGTCCACTTAGAATACTCTTGATTGTCTTAGATTTCTTTCTTTAGTTCAGACATGACTTTAACCTTCTCAGTTCACTGCTGGCATCACTGATTGCTTCATTTTCATATATTGAGCTTGGTTTGTACTGGTCACTCACTTGGACCCTCTGTGAACTCTTTTAAGCCATGATTATTTGGAGACAGCTGCTCTGTGTTTGAGCCACTTTGGGAAATGTCAGATTTTAATTAGTAAGCTTGATCTGCCAGATCAACATTCTCCCTGCATCCAAAGGTCTGCAAGGGGCTGTTCAACTCTTCATTAGAGACTGGAAAATAGCTTTTCATTTGGTGTGAGAATGGGGAGGGAGAAAAAGGGGTGAAGATTTTACTATTTTATTTTTATTTTCAAAGAACTGCATCATTTATCTCTCCTAGACCTTAGTTTGGTACTCAAGAATGCTAGAAAGTTTGTTGAGATCTCTGTCCAGATCTGGCAGCATTCTGTCTAGATGAATAGACTCTGGGGTGAGAGTATGAAAATAACAGAAAAAAATATCTCTTTACTAAACTCTAGGTCCCCTTTATCAAGAGATAAAAAGGGTGAGGGAAGACCTGCACATATTACAGCCTATATCTTTTCCCTTTTTCCTTCCCTCCTCCTCCTTTTTTTGTTATTTTTATTTATTTTTTAAAATAAATTTATTTATTTAACTCTTTACATTCATTTTAACAAAATTTTGGGGTCCAAATTTTGTCCCCATTTGTCCCTTCCCCCCACCCCAATATATCAAGCATTCTAATTTCCCCTATCACCAATTTGCCCTCTCTTCTATCATCCCTCCCTTCCCTTGTCCCCATCTTCTTTTTTGTCCTGCCTCCTACTACTTCTTAACACAAATGACAGCTATCACTTATGTGGCACTTTAAATCTTACAAAGTGCTTTACAAATATTATCTCATTTAATCTTGACAACAGCCCAGTAAGGTAGATGCTATTACTATCCACATGTTCAGTTGGAGAAAGTGCAGCTCAGAGGTTAAATGACTTGCCCAGGGGCCTCAGCTAGAAGAGTGAGGGAGGATCTAAAAGCAAGTCTTCCTGATTCAAAGTCCAACACTCTATTCGTCTAGCTGTTCCCCTGTCCCTGAGACTGCTGCAATGAATCTTTCCTAAAAAAGGTAAAGGAAATGTGACTTAGGAGACCCAGAATTGGTGCAAGAAGTTTTCCTATAGGCATTCTTTTCCTTTCCCTATAAGCTTGGTTTAACTCTATCTTGGCCACAATCAAGAGAAGCAAACATCAGAAGGAGATTTTAGAGGGGACTGAAAGAACAGTGATTCTGTATCTAATTTTTGTTGTGCTGTGACTATGATGTAAACAGTATAGGTACTATCATCCCCACTTTACAGACAGTAAAACAAAAAAGAAAGCAAATATTTATTAAAAACCTAGTACTAGTTTGTGCTAGTACTATGTGATGACTCCTTTATAAATACCCTCACAACAATGTTATTAAGTAGATTCTATTATCTCCATATTAAAATTAAGAAAAGTGAAGTAGATGGAAGATAAAGCAGGGTCAGCTAGTAAGTGTCTGAGGCTATATCAAGCACACATACACACAATACATATGTGAATATGTGTGTATATGCATGTATGGATATATATTTACATGTATAGATGTGTATGTGTCTATCCATATATCCACATATCCATATCTATGTGTCTACACACACACACACACACACACACACACACACACACACACACACACACATCTTCCTAATTCCAGGCCCAGACTAGCATGCATATGAATCCTTACATGATCTGGGAGTAGAATTTTTGTATTTCTGGGTCACAGGAAAGTGATAGATTAGGGAAATTAGACAATCAGTCAAGACTCAAATGAAAAGAGTAAAAAAAAAATGGGTACAGGAAAGTTGAAGGAAAAGTTTAAATCAGGAGTAGGGAACCTGTGGCTTCAAGGCCACATGTAGACCTCTAGGTCTTCAAGTGCGGCCCTTTGACTGAATCCAAACTTCACAGAACAAAGGAATACACACAAGAACAGGTGACCAGTTGACTAATTACCTGATAAAAACCAAGTCCCACTGATAAGAAGACCATGAAACTGAGGCAAAATATGCATCAAACAGAAAACTTCCTCTATTGTGTTACTGATTTAAGGAGAACAATGACTCTTATGGGGGCATGATCCACTTGGAGACTAAGAGATTAACCTGATATCATAAAAGAGTTCACTAACCTGGCTGCTCCTCCCTGCCTCCCACCTTGCCCTCTTGACTCTAACCCAAGCACTTTCTCTTAGGTCTTCTAAATAATAAAAGAGATAGATTCGGGATCTGAGATTTCAGTGGTACAGGAAACTCCCAGATGTTCTTATCCATCTACCAATGCAGGTTAGTACCGTCTTTGTAGCACAGTTCACATAATATTGCTTAGAGTACTGAGAAGTTGACTCACTTTTCCAGCATCATACAATTACTACATATAATAAAACAAGTCTTTTTCCCTGGCTCCAAGGCCTAATCTCTATCCAACATGTCATGCTTGTCTTTCCTGAACTGTTCCATCATTTTGTATATGATTACTGTGAAGCAAAAAAGATCTTTAAAAGAATCAGTTTTAGACATAACCTTTAAAAGTTAAGTCCTACTGATTTTACATGTTAATTACTAGGGGGCCCAAGGTTTTTCTTTGGACAATTTCTGAGTGGCTGACTACAAGTTTGAATGTTCTGTTGCCATTCTGTTATTAAATGTTAGACGCATTTGCTGATACAGTGGACTGAGTCATGAAGACTTGAGTTAAAATGCCATCTCAGAGACTTGTTAGCTGTGTAAATCACTTAACCTCTGTTGGACTCAGGTTTCTCAACTGTAAAACTGGGCAAATAGATGGCAAAGCAGATAGAATGCTGGACTTAGAACCAGGCAGACTCAACTTGCTGAGTTCAAATGTAGACTCAGACATCTGCTAGCTGTGTGACCCAGGCAAGTCATTTAACCCTATTTACCTCAGTTTCCTCATCTGTAAAATGATATCTGTATAATGGAGAAGGAAATGGCAAACTACTTCAGTATCTTTGCCAAGAAAACTCCAAATGAGGTCACAAAGAATTGCACATGATTGAACAAGTAGAAATTAGGATCATAACATTTCCTATCTCTTAGGATTGTTATGGGGATAAAATGAGATAATATTGTAATAAGCTTTTGCACAGCACCTAGTACATAGCAGATACTATGTGAATGCTTATTGCCTTCTCCTTTCCCTTCCTCTTATTAACTACTGGAGAAGAGAATAACCTATGACTATCATTAGATATCTATACATTCTTGTACCTTTAAATGAATTAACTCTCTGTTAGCTCAGAGAGAGAAGTGGAACTTTCTCATCTATAGCAACGTTGTAAATGACCCTGAATTTTACAGAAATGAGCGCAATTGCTTTAGAAAGCCTTGCAATCATTTTCTCAAATTAAATTACAGAACTAACTTATTATTTCAATTTATATAATATGGCTAAGCTTTTTTGGCTAATATGTAATTTACACTATTAACCATAATAATCATTTATTAGAAGCCTACAGCATTCGGAGATCTCTACATAAATTCCTTGGGAGTTCCTGCTCCCAAGGACATTATACTTAAAAGAGATTATAGTAACACATACACAGTTCTTAAAAGTAATGCTTCAAATTCTGCTCTCTCTAGAAAAAAGAAAAGCACTTCATTTCCAGATATATAAATATATTGGTATATGTGGCTGTGTGTGTGTGTAAAGTATACTCCATTGAATCCGTGATCATACTAATGAGGACAGTCCTTGATTGTTACAGAATGAAACCAATCAATAACTTCTTATTCTGTAGGATTCTTGTCCCAGTCCTTTTACACATCTTTTGTAGCAAATCAGCTGAACTTTCTGGAAGCTTTCCTCTAAATCTTTTAGTATTTCATGGCGACTGGTAGAGCATGTTGTTCTCTCTGTTTTTGTTAGATGGTCAGTCTATTTCATTTCTAATCATGCTCTTCCTGGATTATTGCCTAGATTCTCTTAATCATTGTTGGAAATACGCAGTTGTGTATTTTCATCAGCCAGAGTCTGTGTTTTCACTGCCTTCTGGGTCACTTGCAATTTTAATTCTTTGGAGGTTGTAGTTTTCCATGACTTATAGCTACATTGCATCATTAGAAGAATATTGATGTTATTTGGTAGGATTTTGTGTTAAGGAGAAGCTTGAGATTGTTGAAAGTGCTATATAATTTCCTAATACAATCTAAGCTTGATTACTTCCTCCTGTTTAATTTGGGGCCTATGCCTTCTCCACATTTGTATGTTAAAGCCCTAACTCATTAGGCTGCCAAACCAACTTCATTCTTCATCCACTGGCTTCATCTGGCCTGCGGGGTAAGAACTTTTCTATCTTTTAAAAATCCCTCTTCCATTTGGAGTTGGAAATGTATATCTTCCATGGAAGCAGCAAATATATTTGTTAAACCTACACCTTTTTTTAAGTCCTCACTTGACTTAGATAACCAGAATATTACTGAAAAAGTTACAGCTATGATTGTATATATAAATGATACAACCTTATAGCCATACAAGGGCTAACATATTCATGAGTGATGACCTGTTATTGGAAGAGAGTCTTATATTTTGTTCTCTCTCTCTCTCTCTGTCTCTCTCTCTCTGTCTCTCTCTCTGTCTCTCTCTCTCTCTCTCTCTCTCTCTCTCTCTCTCTCCCTTCTACATGTACACACACATTCACGTAAATGTATATACACATACGTGTAAATGGAAAAACAGGCTCAGAGAAATCTTGTGTACTCTATAACTTTTAGTCAATTATGTAAAGAATTATTTTCAGAACATCATTTTTAATGTTTTCATATTTCCATCATATTAACTAATACCCTTGTCATGTCTGTAGTTCTTTCTCATAAAGTTATTGTAAGCAGACATACATACTAGTCATTATTGAAGTCCTCTTGCTCACTCAAAACATATAGTTTATCAGCTTGTTTTTCTAATCATTTGTTATCTCCCTCTTTTCAGATACCTAAAATGACTTCAT
The DNA here is from genome assembly GCA_028658325.1 of Potorous gilbertii. NCBI lineage: Eukaryota > Metazoa > Chordata > Mammalia > Diprotodontia > Potoroidae > Potorous > Potorous gilbertii. Next base: position 254,767,568 of record CM053771.1, read on the forward strand.
CTTCTTGAGTGCTTTTTCCTTCTTTCATATGATTCATCAAGTTATGAGATGATAGTCTGAATAGAATGTTCTACTAAAAATAAATGAAAGTTCATTCTATTTTTTTCATTTGTCCTTCCAATTTTATTTATAAACACTTTTTTGTTTCATCTGACTTATTAAGCCTAATGCTAAACTCTAGGTCATTTTGCTTTCCATTCATCCATACCTCAGGCCTTCCCTCATCTAGTGAATTAAGATACTTAGAAAGCAATGACAATGCCTCACTTCAAACTTTAAAAATAAGTGGTAGAGAAAAACCTCACAAAGACATACACACTTGAAAGTTAAATTACATTGATAATACACACACTGAAAGTTCAATTGAGTAGCAGTACAAGCCACTATTACAAGAAGTTCTGTATAGAATCATGAGTGCCAGCCAAATGAGAGGTACAAACAATAAAGACTGATATTTCAAAGGAGGGATGGATGGCTCAAGGTCAGTCTAGGCCATCAGATATTATTTACTTAATCTGGTGCTATTTTATTAAAAAGGTAAATCTTTTATTAATTTAGATAGGGGATATATTTCCCTACACTCTTGTCAACTTAAATTTTTACAGGAAAATTTACATTTTTTTAGATTGAGGTCAGTATACTACCTAGAATAATATTGTAAATTCAGTTTAAATATTTTTCTTACATTTTGAATAAAGATAGAATCATTCTAGTCTGACTCTTCTTAGAAGGGAGCAAGCATTTATTAAGCACCTACTAAGAATTTTACAAATATCTCATTTGATCTTCACAACAATTCTGGGAAGTAGATGCTATTTTTAACTCCATTTTACAGTTAAGGAAACTGAGGCAGAAAGAGGTTAAGTGATTTGCCCAGGATCACATCATTAATATCTGAGGCCAAATTTGAAATGAAGTCTTCCTGAATTCTGACCCAGTGTCTCATTAACTGTGCCTCTACATGGAGTATGACTCCCCTTTGGAGGGTAAATAATAAAATTGTCTGTACACGACAAAGTTATGGATGTACCACAAAGGAATGTAAGTCATTTATGTTTTTACATACTTTTAAATATATTGTTCCATTTTTTTCCTCCCCAAAGTGTGAATATTAGAATTATTTACTTAAAATACATTTTTTGCCATTATTTCTATGGAATTGTTCCATTATTTGTTTGTTTGGTGGTAATGGGGAAAGAATGGTAGATATATTTATTGTGTAATTTCCTTTCTTAATCAAATATTTAAAAAATTCAATGACAAATGTTGGACATGATGCAGAAAAATTGGGACACTAATTCATTGTTGGTGGAATTGTGAAATGATCCAACCATTTTGGAGAGCAATCTGGAATTATGCCCAATAAGCTAGTAAACTACGCATATACTCTTTGATTTAGCAATAGTATTGCTAGGTCTATTTCCAAAGATAATTATGGAAAAAGGAAAAGAGTCTAAATATTTAAAATATTTGTATCAGTTCTCTTTGTGGTAGCAAAGAACTGGAAATTGTTGGAATATCTACCAATTGAGGAATGGCTGAACAAGTTGTGGTATATATTGTGATGGAAAACTACTGTACTATAAGAAATGATGAGCTTAATGATTTTAGAAAAAAAACATGAAAAGACTTGCAAAAAATAATGAAGAGTGAAATGGGAACCAAGAGAACATTGTTAAGAGCAATAACAATATTGTTTTAAGAATGACTTTGAATGAAAATGTTATTTATCTATTATACATACTCAAATTAACTATCAAAGACATGAGAAGAAAGACACCCAATATATCAGAGAAAGAACTGATAAATACAATGTGTAGAATAATTTTACATATATATCTATTTGTGTCTAATGGTAGCCATCTCTCGGGTGGGGAGAGGGGAAATAGAAAAAATCCAATGAGATACAGTACTTTATAGATGAAAAAGGATTCATGACTATTATGTCATTTGAATCTCATAACAGCCTTATGAGGTAAACAATGTCAGCTATTATTACTATTCAAATATTGCACTTTATTACTGTTATATTAAGAGGACAAATTGATTTGAGATATGGAACTAGTGATTATTTACTAGCAAGATAGCTACTATATCTATTTTACAGATAAAAAAGCACAGTCTTTGAAATACATCCTACATGAAATTATACATCTGATAAGCAACAGTGCTCAAGTTTGAACCTAGGTCTCTTGATTCCACTTCTAGTACTGTTCCTCTTTACTACGTTGCCTCCTCAAAATAGCACTGATGAAATGCAAATTAATAATACAATAGCATAAAAGAGTATTGTCTGTGTCTTTGAGAAATTTATACTTAGGGCAAAACAGAAGAATTAGGACTTAGTTTCCTAGATTTAAACCCTGCTTTTGGTTTTTCCCATCTGCCCATGGAAAACTTTTACCTAGTCTATCACACTCAGTTTCCTCATATCTAAAATGGATGTTAGTTTTTCATAATTGTCAAAATATTTTATTTTATTTTTAGGAAGTTGTAATCTTTTAAAAATTCATTTACTTTTAGTTTAATATTCATGTACACAAGATTTTGAGTTCCAAATTTTCTTCCATCTCTCCCCTCCTCCACCCCAAGATGGTGTGCATTCTGATTACTCCTTTCTCTAATCTGCCCGCCCTTCTATCACCCTCCTCCCATTCTTTTATCCCTTTCCCTTCTATTTTCCCATAGGACAAGATAGATTTTTATATGCCATCATCTGTATGTCTTATTTCCCAGCTGCATGTAAAAACTATTTTTAACATTTATTTTTAAAACTTTGAGTTCCAAATTCTCTTCCTTCCTCCCTCCCCACTCATACTTATTGGGAAGGCAAAAAATTCGACATGGGTTATACAAGTGTAGTCATGCAAAGCACTTCCATAACTGTCATCTTGTGAAAGACTAACTCTATTTCCTTTCATCCTATCCTGCTCCCCATTTATTCTATTCTCTCCTTTGACCCTGTAACTCCTCAAAAGTGTTTGCTTCTGATTATCCTCTTGCCATATCTGCCCTCCTTTATATAAAACGGGGATTATAATGCCAATTCCAAGTAACATTATGCACATTTCTCATGAAGATCAAGTAAAATGTGTGAACTCTAGTTACTGTAAAAATGTCATTATAATTTATTATATATTATTATTATAATATATTATTTATAATTGTATTTATATATAATTAACATGTATAATATATAATAATTATAATATATATTATTATTAATGTACTACTGTCATTATTATTGTATTAGAGGACAAATTTATTTAAGATATGTAATCAGTTATTATTTGCCAAGCAAGCTTCCAAAATATGCTAATTCATGGAATTTGGATACTCATGTCCCTCAACTATGTTAGCAATATAGCATCATTAAAATGTGGGTAACCTGTTGAGCTTATTGCTATGAAGGGAAACATTTGATTATAGAACTCCAACACAGTTGTTACAAATTACTCTAATTTTTACATTTGACATATTTGAAATCTTCTTTATCATGTTATATCATGGCATTGTTTTGTCCATCTCCACAACAGGCTGTATATACTATGCCTATCATCTTTATTTCCTTTCACCACAACCTTAGACCTTGTCTTTGGGATTCTGAGCCCTGACAACTGAGCTTTTGCCCCATCTAGCCTAGGTCCAGGCCTCCATACCATTTCCTTCCCATTTCTATACTGCACAGGTTACAGTCTAGTTATCTTCTTCATTTCCTTCCCCTTGGAATCTCAAATCTGCCCCTGAAAAACTAGACTTCCATATTGCTTTGGTATATTTCTAAACTCTTCTGTGATGGAAATTTCTCTTTTTTTGGTCTTACCCATTAGAATTTTAGTATTATACAGAAATTCTGTTGATTTAAGAAGGTGACACCTTTTTTTTATCTTGCTACTCTTCAAAGTTAGTCACTTGTTCAGAGTCAGTTTGAGTGTGACCCAATGTTTAAACCTTGGTTAAACACTGGGTACATGCACAACCAGCCTGCACAAAAAGGCATTCTGGAAATACCCTTGCAGATATGTACTTAGACATGGATAAAAAGGTAAGGTGGCAAAAAAACCCCTCATCTTTTCATGATACATGTACCAGTAAGCACAGTTTTGTCATTGCATGGAAGTTATTTACTCTTGGCTAAAAAAGCTGGAATGATTTTTAAATCTGTGTCCAAACTCCAACTGCTTGATGCTAGTAGCATAGTTTTGATTTTCTTTCCCTGAGTTGCCTCATTGATCAGAGCAAGACCTGAACCAAGATTTTTTTCAACACAATTGTACTGAAGTTAAAAATTGTCTTAATTAATTACTGTATTGATCCTTTAGTGGTTACTAGGCAAGCTCTCATGTCATGATATTTGACAAGGTATATTCTAAGTCTAAAATATGTATCATCCCAAGGATCCATGAATCTATTCATGGAGACTCTTAACTGTAGCAGCAAAAACTGAGAGATTCTTATCCATGTCCTCATAGCAAGTCAAGTCAAAAAGCATTTATCAACTGTTTACTATATATCAGACACTCTGCTAAGTTCTGAGGGTACAAACAAAGCACCCCTGAAAACATTCTAGACAGAAAGTTCATACAACACAGTCTTCTTTCTATCTCTTGAAATCATTTGAAGATACATGCAGCTTTCTCACCCTCATTCTTGCTATATGACTAGTACAATGCTTTTTTCCTTCATGTATCTCCTTGATAGTCTCTTTAACTGGAATTCATGACTGTAAATTATTGTGGTTAATAATATATCATAGTTTATTTTCAATCAATCAATCAATCATTCAGTCAAACTTTATTAAACTAGATTCTCAACATTATATTGGGTGTTAAGTACAAAAACAAAAAAATCAAATAGTTCTTGCTCTCAGGAATCTTACATTCTCTTGGCAATCGAAGGAAACAACATGAATATTTATGGTATTTACAAAGTATATGCAAAGTATTTCATGAGTAGAAGGCAGTACTATTTGGGGAATAAGCAAAAGTCTCATGTACAAGGTGTCATATGGATATGTGTGAATATGAAGTGGGAGTACATTGGTGAAGCTTATGTAGAGACAAAGCACAAAGATAAAGGACAGAATATTGTTTGTGAGAATCTACTTCTGGCTTTCAATGGATAAGGTTGTGGGAGAGACAAGAAAAGAGAGTGGACTTGAGCTCAACAAGGAAAAGGTCATTAAAATGCTCTCCTCCCAAACTCCTCAAAAACATGTAAAAATGATTCTAAGTGAATTTTAGAGCAGCACAAGTCACAGAACGACAGACTGAAGCACTATTACTGAAAAAATCAGAGCTGAATAGAAAATTTGACTTTCAAATACAAGAATCAAGAATAGCATGAATAGAGAGAGAAAGACAAAGAGAGAGTGAGAGAGACAGACAGACAGACAGAGACAGAGAGAGACAGAGATAGAGAGACAGAGACAGAGAGACAGACAGGGTAAAGGGTGAGTTGAATATGGAAGGGTTTTATCTAGAAAAGAAAATTAAGAGAAATGTAGTAGGAGAAAGAGAAAGGGAGATGTAGAATGTAATAAATCATCTCACATTAAAGAGCCAAGAAAAAAGCTTTTACAATGGAGGGGAAGAAGGGGAAAATGAAAGGGAATAAGTGAACCTTCCTTTTACTGGACTTGGCTTTAGGAATGAATAACATACACATTCAGTGGGGTATGGAAGTTTATCTTACCCTACAGGAAAGCAGGGGAGGGGGGAAAGGGATAAAAGAGAGGGGAAAATAGAATGAATGGCAGATTGGGGAAAGAAATGGGTAATCAGAAACAAACACCATAGTAGAGGGATAGGGTCAAAGGAGATAATAGAATAAATAGAGAGTGGGACAGGATAGAGGGAAATATAATCTTTCACAACATGTCTGTTATAGAAGTAGTTTGCATGACCATACATGTATTACCTTTATTGAATTACTTGCCTTGTCAAAGAAGGTAGGTGGGGAAGGGTGGAGGGAGAGAATGGGGAACTGAAAACTATAAAAATGAATGTTAGAGGTTGCTTTTACATGCAACTAGAAAATAAGATATATAGGAAATAGTGTATAGAAATCTATCTTTCCTTACAGGAAAATAGAAGGGAAAGGGATAAGGGTGGTGATGGTGGTGGTGGTGGCGGGAGGGCAGATTGGAGAAAAGGGCAATCAGAATACATGCTGTCCCGGGTAAGTGAGAAGATGTGGATAAAACTTTGAAATTCAAAATTTTGTAGAAGTGAATGTTGAAAACGGAAAAGAAATTTATATGAAAAAATATTTATTTTAAATATTCCATTCTTTTAAAATCTTGAGTTCCAGATGCTCTTCCTCCCTCCTAACATTCTCCTACCCATGGAGAAGGCAAATAATGTATCAATTATATGTGTGAAACCATGCAAAACTTATTTCCATGTTATTCATATCATTGAAAAAGCAAAAAATTGACAAAATTATACTTCAATTTTGTGCTCAGAGTTTATCAGTTCTCTCTCTGGGGATGGATAGCACCTTTTCATTGTGAGGCCTCTAAAATTGTCTTGGATCATTGTCTTCATCACAGTTGATCATCATTATACCATTGCTGTACATTGATTTCTTGATTCTTCTCACTTTACTTTGCATCTATTTACATAGTGCTTGTTATGGTTTTTTCTGAAGCAAACCCCCCTTGTTGTTTCTTACAGCACAAAAATGTTTCATCATAATCATAGGCCACAGCTTGTTCAGCCATTCCTGAACTGATGAGAATCCCCTTGATTTCCAATTCTTTGCCACCACAGAAAGAGCTGCTATAAATATTTTTGTACATAAAGGTCATTTCCTTTTTCCTTTGATCTCTTTGGCATATTGATTTTGTAGTGGTATTGCTAGTTCACAGGGTATGGACAGTTTTACAGACTTTTGGGAATAATCCTAAATTATCCTTCAGAAAGTTTGGATCAGTTCACTACCATACCAGAAGTTCATTAGAGTCCATATTTTTGACTCGTCCTCTCCAGTGTTTGTCATTTCTCATAGGTATGAGATGTTATATCAGAGTTGTTTTCATTTCCATTTTTCTAATCAACAATGATTTTAAGCATTTTTATATGAATATAGGTATCTTTAATTTCTTCTTCTGAAAACTACCTTTTCATGTCTTTCACCATTTATCAATTGGGGAACAATTCTTATGCTTATAAATTTGATTCACTTCTCCATATATTTGAGAAAGAAAGCCTTTATGAGAGAAACTTGCTGTAAATTTTTTAATGTTACATCATTGTCTATAGTACAATTCAGCAAAAGGTAGTTTCCTTGACTATCTTCTTCAATTAGTTCTAATCTTGCTTTTGTATCATCTGTGATCATGATTGCCACCCACGCCCTCTTCACTTCAGCTAAAGAATAATTGACTGCTCCAGCCCATCATTTCAACTTTGTGTGCATCTGTCTCAATTATGTCTCTTGGACACAGCATATTTTTGGATTCTGGTTTCTAATCCATTCTGCTATCCACTTGTGTTCTATGGGTTAGCTCATCCTATACCATTGCCAGATTTATTTTTCTTATGTATAGATCTGATCTGATAATCATACTATTCTTGATGAAAAGTAGTCAGTGACTCCTTGATGCTTCCCCTAGCTTTTCCTGCCCTCTTCCTATTCTCCTTTATTGGAAACAACCTTTACTTCTCAGACTTCACGTAAGCACTTTGTTCGAAACTGTAATCTTTTAACTTCTTTCAGGGCTGTGAGGAACACTCCCTGTGCTGATACAAGTCTTTAAGAATCCTCATCATAAAATATGGAGAAGGAAAGACACTTCTGATCAGAAGATATTTCTACTGAAACCCTGAGCTTAAAATAAATCCTCAAGGGAATGAGATATAGGATATTCTGGTAAATGTCTAAAATGGGGAGGGGGAGTTATGAATGACACGCTTTTGAGTTTAATCTGAATTATTAACGTTATCTTTATGACTTTCTAAAGTTAACAATCAATAAAACAATCAAGCTCTGAAATTTCTGGGGTATAAGTGCTCTTTTCAAAAATGTTAATAATCAGTTCTCATGAGCCAGATCAAGCTGCCTCTAGCGTACTCCTGCATATAAAGGTCAGGTAAACTGTGGTAAAGAAGTGAAAGTTGCAGGGAGGACAAAGGGAAAGGTTGAAATGATGATGTGATGGGTCCTAGAAAGTTGGAAAATTAGTTAAGAGCTTTGAGCAGACTAGCAGTATGCCTGAGGGCAAGAAATAAATGTTAGGGAAAAAGGAAGATGTCACAAGTTCATAAGAAACATCAGAAAATGATGGAGAGGGACTAAGGACAAACATTTCCTCCCTCATAATTTTGCACAGGGTTAGTGCTTCATACTGCAGATGGAATAATTATCAAGACACAATTATACTATGAGCCCCAGTGATTTATTAGATTCCATAGCCAGCACTGAATCAACCTGTCTCAGTAGCTGTAAGTCTGTATAAAGTTTTAATTATGAACATCATAAGGTGGTCAGAGCATATGGAGAAAAATGGATTATAAATTTATGGTGCAGTGAATTTTCCTGCCGAGTTGCTCCTCTTGATCAAAGACTGGTGACAGTATGACAAAAAGCATGTCCAAGCCACTAGATGCTTGTCAAGTCCCAGATCTCTTTTTAAATGTTAAACTGGGAACATGCATTGTGGGCAAGGAAGAGAAGTAGTCTGAAGGAGCATCAATTCACTTCCTCAGAACCCAGATTCTCGTTCTTATCTCAAACCAGCAGCAGTTAGGAGATCTGTTACTACTGCTACTGCTGCTAATATTAAGATCACCGTTAGCAACAACACCAGCCCCGCTCCTCTTCATCCTCCTCCTCTGCAAGCCTCCTCTTCTTTCACCCCCACGATCATTGTCACTATCACAGGTGTATTATTGCTGCTGCTGGTGCTGCTGCTACTACTACTACCACCACCACTACTACTACTACTCCTTGTAATTATAATAACGATGATGTTATTAGTGATAATAAATTGTGATGATGGGGGTGGGGATCATCACTTATACATGAGGTTTTGAGTTGTGCAAAGTGCTTTGCATAAATTATCTTTTTTGATCCATTTGTTTCAAAAAAAGCAAATAATAACCATTAATTTAATTGTTTACTTTAGACTGAGAATCAGTGCCCTATGATTTTGGGGATGGGACATGAGATTGAGGGCAGACGCTAATACAGTGGTTATAAGGAACACAAGGAACAGCTGCTTAGGATGAGAGAAATGGCTTTAAGATAAAGGAAGTACTTTTCATCTTTGGTTCATTCAGGAGAAAATTACTGAAATTCATGTCTCTCTAAATAGAATTTTGCTTTCTACATCATTGGGCTACAAACTTTAGCAATAACAATGCGCTAGCAGTTCCCTCTTCAATTAAGTTACTGACCAAGTAGATATTTAACAGGGTATTACATGTTCAACAACTGAATCAAAGAACTTAATCTATTCCACTGCCTACTCAAGTATAATAGGAAGCATTTAAAGGAAAATGGATGTGAATATATTAAGATAAAGGATATGAGGAAACCATACTTGTTATCCCAAGAAGATAAATTATGATTCAATAAATATTTATTAAAGAGCAACTGTATGCAGCTGTTGAGGTTTTGTGGCTAGAATGCCACTTTCAAAGAGTTAGAAGGAAAGATGAGAGCCTAGATGATTCAAAAAAATAAAATCTACTAAACATTTCTTAAGTATCTACCATGAGCAAACTAGATGCAAAATTAATAAGTAGAAAATGATTAGATATATGAAAGTGGTGACATAGATTAAAGAAAGGCAGAATAAAAGAGGGAGTTTATTTGCATGTATGGTAGAAAGTGTTGATCTAAACCCAATTTCTATCAGAGTTATATTCCAGTTTTCCCAGAAATTTGTAATCAAATAGTCAGTTCTTATACCAGAAGTCCTGGATTTATTGTACCCTATTCCGCTCTTGGTTGCTTCTAGGTATTATTTATCTAATCCTTTTCATTCACCAACAGTTAAATTTTTCAGAACTGGCACCAAATTGTTTTTGATGATTATTGATTTATATTAAAGTTTGAAATTTGGCATTGACAGACTCTGTGAATTCCTACTCTTTTATTAATTATCTTAGAATTATTGGCCTTTTACTCCTCCAGATAAATTGTGTTGTTTTGTCTGTATCTATAAAGTAAACCCTTGGAAGGTTGATTGATACAGCATCAAACCTGTAAAATTATTTAAATAATATCATTTTTACTATATCGATATGATGCAATGATGAGTAATTACTATCTCTTGAGAAATTAAAGTCTTAAAGAGGATTTCAATAAAATGGCATGGATTGGGAGAGCATTCTAGGCAGATAAAATACATGTGCATATTCATAGAGGTGGAAAATGTAAGGGGAAAAAACTGGGAAAAGGCAATAGTTAGAATACAAAGTTTGTAAAAGTGAGAATCATGAAATGAAAGTGGGAATGTAGGTTCCAGCTAGACTGTGGAGGAAAATGAACAAGGAGAGAGAGACAGAGAGAGAGAGAGAGAGAGAGAGAGAGAGAGAGAGAGAGAGAGAGAGAGAGAGAGCAGGGTCTAGTAGTCTGTGGTATAGGCATATGCCAGAGAATAGGAAAAATCTTTTAAGGTATTGTCAAGAAAGTAGCGCATGTTGCCCTTATGATATAGTTCTAATTGCCCTGTCCTTGAGTATTTTCAGTGTTTGTCAATTCTGGCAGTTTTAGCATTTTTCCACACAGAAGACTTTTTCCAAGGATGTATACACTACCAGGGAATGCAGACAACAGAAACATAAGCTAAGTCTGTCAGGAATAACAGATTCCCTTAGCCACATCACTTTGATAGGAGGAGGTCTCACCTAACATCCATAATTTCTACTTGCAAAGGTAATCATTTTTAACTGCAGCATAATGGGCTAGTCAAAAATTCAATTCCTAGTTTTATGCATTTATATAGGTTGTCTAACTTAAAGAGAGAAATAGGACAGTGTCCTTCTTAGGGCTCCAAACAATTACTACTGTCTTTGTGATACTAAAGATCAATTGTCATGTCTTTAAGATTGTGGTAACAATCAATTTAACAGCCATATGAAGGTTGGATGAAAAGGGAAGAGATTAGAGTCAAATTTGAAGAATATTATAATACTGTGGAAAAGAAGTAAGGATTATCTGAAAGGATAATGGCTATGAGAAGTGATGAATGTGAGAACTGTTTTGTAAGTAGAATAAAGAGGGATGAGGCAATGATTAGATGCATGGAATGAAAAAAGGAGAAGAATGAAAGATTTCAGTCCTTAGGTGAATGATCAAATTGTGGTGCCAAAGACAGAAATGATAACATTAGTAGGAAGGTCAGAATTTTTAGAAGAAGTTGATGAGTTCATTTTGGAGCATGTTGAATTTGGGGTACACATATGGAAATCCATGATAAGTTCAGGGGAAAGATGAAGATTAATAGCCATCTGCATAAGGTGATAATTGAAGTCACAGGGGTAGGTGAAGTAATTAAGTAAAAAAATATAGTTAAAAAAAAAGACTGAGAACAACTTTGGGTGAATCCCAAATACAGAGGGAGAAGAGGAGAGAACCAATAACACACAAGAAGAGACAGCAGCAAAAACTACAGTAATCGATAACATCAAAGGCCTCAGGTCTGTATATATAGATGCACAAATAAGACTAGATGGGATGGGGCAATAGGACTGGAATATAACTCTGATGGGGCAGAGAAATGGCACATTGGATAGAGTGCTTGGCATGGAGTCAGGAAGACTCCATCTTCCTGAGTTCAAATCTGGTCTCAGATTTTATTGCCAGCTGTGTCACCCTGGGAAAAATACTTATTCCTTTTAGCTTCAGTTTCCTTATCTATAAAATGAGCTGAAGAAGAAAATGGCAAAACATTAATTGGCAAGAAAATCCCAAATGAAATCATGGAGAATCAGATATAACTGAAATGACTTAACAACAGAACAACTCTGAAAGAGTTTTAAGTAGTCAACAACCCCCAAAATATTTAGTATCAGTCAATAAGCACCTAGACATTATCAGAGACACACAGCTACCCATAGTCTTTGTTCACTCATGATGGTCACTTCATGGTAGTTGAGACTGAAGAGGGTACTTCTAGACTAGAAGTGTCAAACTCAAGTCCATAGACTCTTTCTAATGAGACTTGAACTAGATATAATGACAAAAATAAAAACCTCTCTTGTTAAGGAGCTTGAGTTCTGTTGGGAGAAACTATATGTATATAATGTTGGCATACATGGTGTTTCAAAAACTTTTGGTACAGTATTAAGCCTTAATAGTAATTAAATACTACTACTAATAAAAATTTCACAAAGACTTTTGTATTAATCAAGTGAATACAAGGTAAATAATACTTTTGTGAGAGAAACAAAGCAGTTGAAGGATCAGGAAAGACTTAATGTTGGTAGGTGGTACTCTGGTTGGATTTTCGAAGAAAATAAGATATTCTAAGAGACAGTGGTAAAGACACCAAACACTGAAGAGAGTCAAAGAAAAAAATCACAGAAATGTGTCAGGAATAGTCAGAAGGTCAGTTTGGTTAGACCGTAGAGTGTGGGAAGGGGAGTAAGGTATAGTAAAGTTGAAAAGGTAAATTGAGGCCAGTTTTTGAATAACCTTTGTAGTGACAAAAAGGGGCTTAGATTTAATCCTAGAGAAAATAAGGAGCCTTTGGAGTTCATTAAACAGATCAATGACATGGTCAAACCTGCGCTAAGGAAAATTACTTTGGCAGCTGTGAGGAGAATGAATCGGAAAGGAAAGACTAGAAAGAGAGAGATCAATGGAGAGGCTATTGTAATAGTACGAGAGAGATAGGGTAGGTAGGGTGGTAGCCATGTTTGTAGATTATTAGTATTGGTTAGGAGAGTTATTGTGGATGTTCAAGCAGCATGATTTGCCAGCTGATTTGATATATGAGAGAGTAAGGAGTCAGGTGCCCCTGGATTACTTTTAATTAATGCCAAACTTTTGATGAGTTCACAAAATGAATTATCTTTCCCACTAAACCTACCCCACTTCTTGTTATAAATCTAGGTGATTGGAGTGATGAAGATCTTGTAAAAATAGGACAATTTCAGAACAGTAGTGACTTTTGGCAGAGAGATAATGAATTTGATTTAAGATACTTACAAGATATCTGGTTTGAAATATCTATTAACCAGTTGGAGATGTGTGGTTGGAACCCAGGTAAGAGAATAGGTATGGATATACAGATTTAGGAGTCACCTACAAAGATATGATTCTTAAACCTCTTTACATATATAGTCTAGTCCTATAATAGTTTCTGTGGCCCATTGGAACAAAATTATCTTCCTGATATGGAGGGAAATCTAGGAACATTGTCAAAGTAGTCTTCATTGCATTTCATAATTCTTATCCATTACTGAGAACTTAAAATCTCAGAACTCAGAGGTATCTTGAAAGATTATTGCATCTAACTTACTTTTAGTAAAGCAAATATCTACAGTCATCCATTACAGGTGGTTATTGTTCTTTTATAAAATAAGTAGCATTAGAGCCCCCACAACCTTATGATATAGTAAAATGATTATTTTTGCTATCAAGAATGCTACTTGCATGCAAACCAAAGGTTTCTTTTCAAATGTACTGGGGCCTCAATATTAAATGAGAATTGCCCTTCTTGTTAATCCACATTGTTTTAGAGTGCCTATTGGAAAGAGAAGTATCTGAAAATCCTATTGGAAGTATTTGTAGGAGGTACACTTACACTATTGTTTGATGTCTGCTTGATATGATTTGAGAATTTAAAAAGACCCAAAATAGGTCTCCTTTAAGCTTTCCTGAAAATCTTGGCATCCTTTATCTCTAAAGGTCTTTGTTGCATATTATCTGGAAAGGAGTTAAGTTTATACATAGCTAATGTCCAAATATAAATTGCTTTTTTAAAAATCACCTAAGCTGTTGATACCTTTGGCTCTAAGGAGTTGAGATACAGAACGGAATTATTCCATGGAGGAGAGAGAAAGGGAAGAAGGCTCAAGTGAAAACAGGCAAGAATGAACATAAGGATGATACAGAGTCAGTAGCAATAGGTATTGAGTAATGGAGAACCTAGGCAGGCCATCAGACACACACATACATGGTCTATGTGCACTTCTGCTGGTCACTGCAGGGTAATTGGAACTGAAAAGGGCATTTCTAGATCATAGGGGTCAAACTCAAATTCATGGACTCTCATTAACGAGACATAAACTAGATTAAAATTGGAGACTGTTTAACTAAACAAAAATATAATACAAAACAGAGTAATATTAATTTGTGATTTTTGAAGTCAGTATTTGATCTTCAGTGATCCATTTCCACTTGAATTTGACATCACTGATTTAGTCCATACTCTATCTATACCCACCTGTGCCGGAATCGTGAGGGTAGCAGGAGCTGAAAGGGTTTGTTTTGATTTGTAGGTAAAATGTAATAGAAAAAAGAGCAGTGATCTTGGAATTAGCTCAGTCTTTGATCTCTCTGTCTCTGTCTCTGTCTCTCTCTCTGCCACTCCCTAGTTGTGTCACTGTGTCACTTACCCTTTCTAAGTCTCCAATTATTTGTGAAATTTGATAACAATGTGTATTATTTATGTCAATTTTGTTAGAGGAAAACAGAATGGAAGCACATATATCTTCCAAGTATTATGCAGTAATGGACAGTTACTTTGCCTGTCTCAGAGTAAGACCCATCTGGATTCAAAGCCTTTCTCCAATTTATGTTGTATGTCCCTGGACAAGTGAAATAGCTTCTATAAGACTATAAAATGCAGAGTAGTTGCCTCTTTATTTTGGAACGGAGGCTTCCTCAGAGAGTGTTCTTTACATGATGATAGCATAGCTTTGTACCTAACACAAATTGCACAGAGATGTAAGCTACATTGCTTTTCTTTTACTTCACCATTTTCCCCCTAGAGCAAATGCTGCCCTCATACTTCCTCTTGAGGTTTTAAAGAATACTAGAGATAAGTAAAAGTGTGCAGAGTTCAGAGTCTATTGAAAAATTATGTATTTAGTCATTTGGGATTACGTGTGAAAATAGTTTTATGCAAATATATGCAGAATTTGTGCGAAAACGGCTTTATGGAAATATGTAGAATGTTTCAGAGGAGGAAATAAACTTTGAAATGACAGTGTAGCATCTCCTCAGTAAACCTCTTAACCTCATTAAAAAAGTCCTGACTCTTTCCTGACTACATTGGCAAAGTGATGCATGAACATGCCTGTCTTTTTTTTCTGCTTGTTTTGTTTTCGTTCTTTTCTTCTTAAATTTATTTATATATTTTAAATTTTCAACATTCATTTCCACAAAATTTTGAGTTGCAAATTTCTCCCCATCACTCTCCTTCCCCCACTAAAAAAAACATCGAGCATTCTAATTACCCTTATCACTAATCTGCCCTCCCTTCTAACATCTCTGCCTTCCCTTATTGCCATCTTCTCTTTTGTCCTGTAGTGCAAGATAAATTTCTATATCCCATTACCTGCAGTTCTTATTTCCCAGTTGTATGCAAGAACAATAGTCAACAGTTGTTCCTAAAACTTTGAGATCCAACTTCTCTTCCTTCTTCCCTCCCCATCCATCACCATTGGAAAGGCAAGCAATTCAATATAGGCCATTTATGTGTAGTTTTGCAAATGACTTCCATACTAGTCATGTTGTATAAGACTAACTATATTTACCTCCATCCTATCCTGCTCCCCATTTCTTCTATTCTCTCTTTTGAACTTGTCCCTCCCCACGAGTGTTGACTTCCAATTGCTCCCTTCTCTCACTGCTCTCCCTTCCGTCATCCCCCCCACCCTGCTTATCTCCTTCTCCCCCACTTTCCTGTATTGTAAGATAGGTTTTCATACCAAAATGAGTGTGCATTTTATTCCTTCCTTCAGTCAAATGTGATGAGAGTAAGCTTTACATTTTCTCTTTCATCTCCCCTCTTTTTACCTCTATTGAAAAGTCTTTTTCTTGCATATTTTATGGAAGATAATTTGCCATATTCCTTTTTTCCCTTTCTTCTCCCAATATATTCCTCTCTCTTCCTTTAACTTCATTTGTTTAGATATGATCCCATCGTATTCAACTCACCCTGTGCTTTCTGTCTCTGTCTCTGTCTCTCTTTCTCTGTGTGTGTGTATGTGTGTGTAATCCCACCAACTACCCAGATACTGAAAAAAGTTTCAAGAGTTACAAATATTGTCCTTCCATGTAAGAATGTAAACAGTTCAACTTGAGTATGTCCCTTCTGATTTCTCTTTGCTGTTTACCTTTTCATGCTTCTCTTCATTCTTGTGTTTGAAAGTCAAATTTTCTTTTCAGTTCTGATCTTTTCATCAAGAAAGCTTGAAAGTCCTCTATTTCATTGAAAGACCATTTATTCCCCTGAAGTATTATACTCATTTTTGCTGGGTAGGTGATTCTTGGTTTTAGTCCTAGTTCCTTTGACTTCTGGAATATCCTATTCCACAACTTTCAATCCATTAATGCAGGAGCTGCTAGATTTTATGTTATCCTGATTGTATTTCCACAATTCTCAAATTATTTCTTTCTAGCTGCTTGCAATATTTTCTCCTTGACCTGGCAACTCTGGACTTTGCCTACAATGTTCCTAGGAGTTACTCTTTTTTGGATCTCTTTCAGGAGGTGATCAATGGATTCTTTCAATATTTATTTTGCCCCCTGGTTCTAGAATAAGGGCAATTTTCCTTGAAAAGGAAAGATGATGTCTAGGCTCTTTTTTTGGTCATGGCTTTCAGGTAGTCCCATAATTTTTAAATTGCCTCTCCTGGATCTATTTTCCAGGTCAGTTATTTTTCCAATGAGGTATTTCACATTGCCTTCCATTTTTTATTCTTCTGGTTTTGTTCTTTGCTTTCTTGTTTTCTCATAAAGTTATTAACCTCCATCTGTTCCATTCAAATTTTTAAAGAACTGTTTTCTTCAGTGAAGTTTTGAACCTCCTTTTCCAGTTATCTATTCTTCTCCTTATTGGTTTTTTGAATCTCTTTTGCCAATTGTTAGCCTATTTTTAAAGGTGTTATTTTCTTTGGAACTTTTTTGGGGTCTCCTTTAGCAAGTTGTTGACTTGCTTTTCATGATTTTCTTGTATCTCTCTCATTTTTCTTTCCAATTTTTCCTCCACCTCTCTTACTTGATTTTCAAAATCCTTTTTGAGCTCATCCATGGCCTGAGATCATTGAATATTTATTTTGGATGTTTGAGGTACAGAAGCCTTGACTTTTACCTCTTTCCCTGATGACAAGCATTGTTCTTCCCCATCAGAAAGGATGGGACAAGATATCTGTTCACCAAGAAAGTAACCTTCTATAGTCTTATTTTTTTCCCTTTTTTGAGCATTCTCTCAAACAGTTAGTTGACTTTTGGGTCCTTTGTCAAGAGTAAGGTATACTCTGGGGATCTGCAAGATCTCAGTTCCTCCAAGGTGGCACAGTCAAGCATGTGCACTGTCCTGAGAGCAATCAGACACTTTAGAGCCCAGAATCTGTAAGTAATAGAGTTTCTTCTCCACAGCCACTTGGCCTCCAGCTCCACCAAGTCAGCACTGGAGGCTGACATTCAGATAACCTGCTCAGTTCCCCCAGGGGTTTTAAAATCGAACAATGAATATGGGCTGCTGTGGGAGCTGCTGCTGCCCCATGTGGCCTCTGCCACTGCCACCTGAGACTAGAGCTATTGACAGTTGAAAAAACCCTCTTACTGACCTTTGGCACCTGTAGGTCGAGGGGTCTGCAAACTACTGCTACTGCTGCTGGGGATTCCACCCCTGAGATCTGCTCAGGTCTTCCTCCAGTGTTGTGCCTTCTGGCCAAGGCTGGGCTGGGCTCCACTCTGTGTCTGGTGTGACAGACCTTTCCTGTCTGCCTTTCGGGTCACCCTGGGCTGAAAATCTCCTCCACTCTGTTCTGTGGCTTCTACTGCTCTAGAATTTGTTGAGTCTTTCTTCACATGTATTTTATGGGCTGTGGGGGAAGAGCTAGTGTATGTGCATCTTTCTACTCCATCATATTGGCTCCACCCCACATGCCTGTCTTATTAGAAATTATGATGAAAGGCAAATAAACACATGACTTTAAACATGAGGGTCAGGCATCTGAAGTGATATTTGCAATTATTTTGATGGAGAATCCTTCCTTTAATCTCAAAACATGTATCAGATTATATCAAAATCTTAATCATAAGCATTTTTTACTAATCCAGATAAAACATTGCTTTAAAAAATTCCTTTGGATATTACTTACTCTGCCATTTGTAATCTGTTGTTGACTTTGATGTAGTAGGAATACTTGAATGGAGAAACTTTCAGGATGCATAGCAATTGCCCGACTATCCAGTGCTTGCACCATAAGGAGAGTACTCTAGCATGAAAGTATTCTGAGTGTTGTGAGATTTAAAAAGTGGAATGGTCAGCATGAGAGAGGTGGGAAGGGAAATGGTTTGATTGGAGAGAAGATGACCAATCAGAATTCTGGATGTCATGATTAAGGGGATAAGCAATGTGGCCACTGAGTCCCTGATCCCAAGAAACCTTGAAGAGCTCTAATGATCTCATAGAGTAACCTGAGATATGTGCCTGCACCACAGAAACTTTAGCAGATCCTCATGCCAGTTGTCAGGAATGGAGGGAAAGATGGAACCATGAGGTTTCAGGCAGGAAAATTTTTCCAACTGTAAAAAAATAAAGCTAACTTATACTGAGGCCTAAAACCTTCCTAAATGAAAGAAAGTATTCTTTTTTGTGTACGGGTGCTGAGGTTGCTTGGCATTTCATAGGATCAGTTATTCACTTGGTAATTCCAGCCCAATTACTTACTTTGCCATTTAAATTATGATTACTATTTATTTTCTAAAAAGTAATGGGTTATCTGGACTTGAATTTGACTGTAGTCAGGGGTCTGAAAACTTGATCATTAAACCTTTTTTTTAAACAATTATTTCTAATATATTTGCTTTCCTTTTATTCCTATGTATTTATTCAAAATATTTAAAGGCTTAAGTTTAAGATCTCAATGGGCTTCACCCAACTTCCAAAGGAGTCCATAAAACAAATAAACATTAAGAAGGTCCCTTGCTTTAGAGGTTTTTGGTTGAATATGTGTGTTTTTATGAGGAAACATATATATAATGAGGAGAGAAATATATAATTCCAAAATACCCCCTTATGGCAACACAATTAATGTCTTATTTTCAAGATAAGTTGCATATGTGTGTGTGTAAATACACCTATATACACACATATACAAATATAAATGTAAACATATTCTATTTATTTTTATGACTGTAACTTCCTAATATTGCAGTCCACTCCTCCCCTCTTCTTTATTACAAAGAAGTACAATTAAGCAAAACAAAATGACACACTGACCTATATTCATAATCTACTACTTTTCTCCTAAGAAGAGAGGATGGAAACAAACATTTATTTAGGACCTATTATGTTCCAAGCACTGTAAAAAGTGCTTTATAAATATTGTTTTATTTGATCTTAACAACCCTGGAAAGGTAGATGCTGTCATTATCCATATTTTGGAGTTGAGGAAAGCAAAGGAAACAGAGCTTAAGTAACTTGTCCAAGCACATCCAACTAGCAAGTGTCTGGATTTGAAGTCATGTTTTCATGAATTTAGACCTACTGCTGCCTCCACTGTACCACCTGGCTGCCACTAGAGCAGGTATGTTTCATCATCAGGACTCTGAAATGAGGTTGGCCATGACAATGATTTGAATTCAGCTGTCTTTTCAGTTTCATTTTGTTTAACATTACTTTGCTCATTCTGTATGTTTTCTCTTTCTTCTGCTCGGTGATGTAATGCAGAGTGTTAGGCCTTGAAGCCAGGAGGAACTGAGTTCAAATCTGACTTCAGTTTACTTAGTAGCTTTGTGATTGTGCAAATCACTTAACTTGCATGGGTCTTGGTTTCCTTATCTTCTTCTTCTGTAAGATGAGTATAATGATAATATTTACCTACAGGATTATTGTGAGGATAAAATGGTGAATAATTTGTAAAGCACATTGCTAAAAGTACTCATATACTTAAAGTATTATTTAAATGTCATGATGATATTGATATTTTGTTCTGCATTAGTTCAAACAAATCTTCTAGAGTTTCTCTGAAGTCCTAATATGATTTTTTCCTATAACATAATAATATTCCATAGCATTCATATACAAAAATCTGGTCAAAGATTTTGAGTTAATGGATACCTAATTTATTTCCAATTTTAACTAATAAAATGGGGCTGCTATGCATATTTTGCTATATATTAGTCTTTTATTTTCTTTTTACCTCTTTGGAAGATATTTTCTAGCAGTAAGACTTCTGGGTCAAGCAATTTGAACAACTGTTACTTTATAAAAAAGTAATTTCATCCAGAAAATTGGATCAATTCACAGTTCTATCCACAGATGCATTAACATCTTTGTCTTCATGGGTTTCTTCCAATAGTCACTGTTTTCCTCTTTTATAATGTTCACCAATTTGCTGAGAGTGAGGTGAAATGTAATTTCTGTCAAACTGTTTCTCATATTTTTTTCAAATAGGGAGTCTTTATTCATGGAGTTTGTGTCCTTTCAAGTTAGTTAAATAAAAGACTTGCTTTTAGTTACCTAATTCCAAAGTCTTGATGAATTCAATTTCTTTCCACTTAAATTTGCCTCTTAACTATTTATTACTGTTGAGATCACCATCTTTCTTGTTATATAGGTTTACCATCTTGATATCAACCTTGACTTTTCACTCTCACCTACCCCAAATATTCAATGTTACCAAAATTCTGCAGTTTTTATCTCTTCAATTCTCATGTTTCTCTATTTTCATACAGTCCCCATCGTAGGTCGTGCCCTTATCTCCTTTCAGCTGGTCTATTTTAATAACCTTCTATATGGTCTCCCTACCTGAAACTATTTCAACTCATCCTCCACACAGCTACTAAAAACGATATTCCTAATGTTTAATTCTGAGTCAATAAATACTAGCAATCTCTTACTACTTCTAGGATCAAATATAAACTCCTTTGTTTGGCATTTTAAGTTTTGCGTAATGTTCCCTGTTCCTGCCTTTCCAGTCATCTTACAAGTAGCTCCACTCCACCCATTTGACGGTAAACCTATACTGGTCTGCTTGCTGAGATGCACACATTAATTTTTTGTCACCCATTTCCAGTCCTTTGCACTGTTACTTCATACATAAAATGCATTTCTTCTTCACCACCTCTGGTTTGGGGAATCCCAGGTTTCCTTCAACAGCTCAAGTATTACCTGATTCATGAGGCATTTCTTCATTCTCCCCAGTTGCTAGTGACTCTCTCCAAAAGTTACCTTCTATTAATTTTTGCTTCTCCTTGATGTACACTTACATGTCTATATGTACACATAGTCTTTACCATTATGATGTAAACTCTGAAAGGGCAAGGGTCATGTCACTTTTGTCTTTGTACCCTAAGCGGTTAACACAATGTAGTGTGTAAGTTAGATTCAGCTGGATCTGAGTTCCAAAAACTTATTAGTTGCCTGCCCTTGGAAATGTTACTTTTTTCTCTTTCAGTCTACATTTCCTCATTTGTAAAATAAGAAAAATAATAACAAAACTCCAGGGTAATTGTGATAACAAAATGAGATTTTATATGTATGTATGTATGTGTATGCGTATATACACACACATGTACATATACATATGTGTTTGTGTATAGGTATATATTTATGTGCATACATATATGCATGCATATACACATATGCATGCATGTATGTATACACATATGTGTATATATATATATATATATATATGGAGAGAAAGAGAGCATTTCGCCAACTTCAGTACACCAGTGCTATGGAAGTGGTGGAAATGATATGTCTCCATATCTACCTGTAAGAAAGAATTCAGTTCTTCTGAAAATCTTGGCTTTTTCTTCCTCCAAATTAATGTTATTACATTATGTATCTCTACAAAGAAATACCTACATAACTTCATGCATATAGCATTAAATTACTGAATTAATTTAGGGAATATTACTCTTTGTCGCATTAATTTGATTCAACCACAAATGATGAATATCTGGAGCATGTATCACACAATCATATTTATTTGCTCTTATTCCCCTTGAAAAGTTATTGTCTGTTTTGAAGGAAGGACTTTAAAAATTATTGGAATACTTTCTTTTGACAGATATTTCTCAATGAATCCCTCCTGTGCAGGGATGGGGGGAAATCTTAAAGAAAAATCACATGAAAGGGGAATTCATCTTCATTTCGATTGTATGGTATTAACTTTGATCAATTTACTTTATCATAGTTTATTTTTTTGATTGCTCCCTATTGACTCAATTTACGTTGTTACATTCATTATATTTCTTTTGATTCTGCTGCCTTCATTGCACGTATCTTCATTCACATCTTACCATATTTCTCTGAATTCTATATATTTTTACTTCCATTATATTCATATACTACAATTTCTGCAGCTGCTGCAAAATATTTGGGAGTATATTTTGTTTTCAGCTTTTTGTCAGGAGGAAGAGCATTTAGATCAAAACATTAATCACCTTCTCTGTGTTTCAAGGTGTTGATTAGAATGAAATAGAAGGTTATCAAGACATCAAGAAAGCGAATCTACTGAGAGAAAGTGTTTCAGACCAAACTGAAAAAATGATGCTGTCTGTCCACAGTGTGAAGCTAAGGCAAAAATCACAGAGCAAAGGGTAAGGAATGAAAAACAGAATTATATTTGTTTGCATCAGATGGTTATAATGTGCCTTTAGCATTTTGCTTAAATGATTAGGAACAACTAGCAATTTGTCAATATCCAAGTTCTAAGAAATATGCAAATCCAAATTCTAAAACCAGAAGTAATATCTTTTTGGATGGTCTTCTGCTGCTTCATTATCTATGCCATCATTGAACCACTTTTGTGTATAATTGAGAGATGGTTGAATTTTTATAATCTTTATATATAGGGTAGAGATTTTTTCCAATGTTTCATTTAGTTTCTAATTGAAGGAGAGAACTGGACTGGGGACCAGAGAACCTGGGCTATCGTTCTGACTCTTCCAAGGGCTCATAATGTGACCTGAGGGAAATTATTTTCCCTTTTGAGAATAAAAATTACTTACCTGTGAAACAAGAAAATTGGGTTAGAAAATATATATGATTCATTTTCCTCCTTAGTATTATAATTCCATGAACTCTACAAGGCCCTTAGTGTCAACAGAGCATTGCTCTCATCACCTGAATAGGATGTGGTTCATGACCCTCAAAACTTTCCTTTTTCCTTATTCCTATTGTTATATATTACACTTAATCATTTTTATTCCTATATGTCTGTATTAATCCAGCAACATTGTGTTTAAATTTACCTAAGCATTGATTTTTCTTTCAAAAATTTGCGTTTGTTCTTTCAGTAAAACTTGAGCAGTGGGAGTAGGAAGGGAATTCTTTGCTTCAAATTGACATTATTAGAAAATATATTTAATCTGTAATAAAAAATACCATCAAAGTATGACCTGCCTCTTACTCTAAAAATCTCTGTTAGTCACATCATTAAAGTATTATGTATTCTTCCCTCTTTCTTTCTTTCCCTCCCTCACTCTCTCTTTTCTTTCTTCTTCTTCATTCCTTTCCTCCCTCCCTTCTTTCCCTATCTTTTCCTTTTATTGATTAATTTTTTTAGATTGAGTGCATCTCCCTATTTTGCTCAGGATGGAAGTGCAGTGGTCACTAATGAGCCGGACTGTGCTGCATATTAGCATGTGAGTTTTTACTGTTTTGTTTTTGTTTATCCTGAGTCAATTCAATCCTTCATTTTCAGCCTAGTGTCCCCAGCTCCTAAGGGCTTACCATACTGGACCAGACTTAGTGCAGACTTTGGAATGGGTCAGCTTTAGCCTTAATCTGTGTTAGAGCTCCGGAACTTTACTAGCTTTATCCTCTCCCCTAGCAGGGGTTGTAAGCATACACCATCACAACCAGCAAAAATATTGTTTATTCATCAAGTATCTTATTAGATCACACTTCCAATATAGTGTTTTATTAAACATTTTACTTTTTAAAGTACAAGGCAATCTTTCACATCTATATCACTTGAACTATTTTATGATGTTGAATAATGTTCTAAAAAAATCCATGTGTACCCTGTCTCCAAACCCAAAGGTTATCCACTGCACTCAGATGCTGCTTGTAATCTAGTATATGGTCTTTGAGAATTGGTATTTTCTTTTTTCCCATTTAACAGTGTTTTATTTCCCCCCTCAATTACATTTACAGATAGTTTTAAACATTCATGTTAATAAGATTTTGAGTTCTAAAGTTTTCTTCCTCCATTCCATCCCTACCCCCTCCTCAAGACAGCAAGAAATCTGATTTAGGTTATACATGTACAATCATGTTAAACATGTGTCTTCACCTTAGTAGTGTTGTGAAAGAAGAATCAGAACAAAAGGGAAAAACTATAAGAAAGAAAAAAACAACAAAAAAGTGAAAACAGTGTGCTTTGATCTGCATTTAGACTCCATAGTTCTTTCTCTGCATGTAGGCAGCATTTTCCATCACGAGTCCTTTGGAATTGTCTTGGGTCATCGAATTGTTGAGAAGAGCTAAAAGTATCATGGTTGATCATTACACAGCAATGTTGCTGTTATTGTTTACAGTGTTCTTCTGGTTCTGTTCACTTGACTTGGCATCAGTTCATGTAAATCCTTCCAGGTTTTTCTGAAATCTACCTGCTCATCATTTCATATAGCACAATAGTATTCCATTACATTTATACACCACAACTTGTTCAGCCATTTCCCAATTGATAGACATCTCTTCAATTTCTAATTCTTTGCCACCATAAAAAGAGAGGCTATAAATATTTTTGAACATGTAGGTCCTTTTCCATTTTGTATGATCTCTTTGGGGTACAGGTCTTGCTGTGTTGTGTTTGTCCTTCATTCTCGAGGAGGATCATGACATCAAGATGATGACAGGACTTGCATTTAACTTTGATTTGAGTGAGGGAGGGCTGTGTGAGGTCACCAAGCTTCGCTTTCTCTTCTAGAGCCATCTGGGTCCAGTGGCCAGATATTCATTAGGAGGACTAGAGATGGTTGAAGATCCAATGGGAGACCCTGACCATTTTAGGCTAAGGTCTTATTATATTCTCACTTTGAGTGAGATACACCTAATCCAATGAATAGGCCTCTTTAAGTAGGTACTCAAGGGATGGCCCCTTTAATAAAAAAAATCAAATTAGGAGGGGAAGACCCTCAGGTTTCCTGGGTAAAGAGAAACAGTTACTACAATTCTAGTAGAGGTATTGATGCATCAAAAGTTATGTCTTGTCTGATTGCCCTTTGGGCATTCGTGGTATAAATCCTACATGATCATAGTATATGTAACTTGGCAATGATTTTCTCCAGGTTCTTTTAATTTTGTCTTCAGATCTCATGCATTCATTCCTTTACTAGGCCTGAATTTAGATTCAACACTTTCCCATTTTGATGGGGACTCTTAGACCTTTTTCTCCATTGGCATAAGCTTTAAGAACCCAGGACCACTTATATCTTGACATAGGATTTTATTTTATTTTAATATTTTTCAAATGTATTTATTTGTTTATTTTCAGTTTTCAATGATCACTTTCATAAATTTCAAATTTTCTCCCCATTTCTCCCTCCTCCTGAGATGACATACAATCTTATATGGGCTCTACATATACATTCTTATTAAACACATTTTCACATTAGTCATGTTGCATAGAGGAATTAAATTGAGTGGGACTAAAAAACTTGAGTTTTTAGCATGAGTAAAACTAAAAAAACCCAAAAACAATAAAAGAGAAAATAGTCTGCTTCATTCTGTGTTCTGACTCCATAGTTCTTTCTCTGGAAGTGGATGACATTTTGCATCATGAGTTCTTTGGAAATATTTTAGGTCCTTGCCTTGCTGTGGAAGACTAAATCTATCAAAAACAGTCCCCACACACTTTGATTCTTACTGTGTATAGGGATCTTCTGGTTCTGCTCACTTCATTCAGCATCAGTTCATATAAGTCTATTCAGGTATTTCTGAAGTCCTCCTGTTCATCATTTCTTATGGCACAATAGTATTCCATTACATTCATATATCACAGCTTGCTCAGTCATTCCCCAGTTGATGGGCATTCCCTTGATTTCTAGTTCTTGGCCACCACAAAAAGAGCTGCTATAAATATTTTTGTACATATGGGTCCTTTTCCCATTTTTGTGATCTCTTTGGGATACAGTCCTAGAAGTGGTATTGCTGGGTCAAAGGGTATGCACATTTTTATAGCCCTTTGGGCATAGTTCCAAATTACTCTCCAGAATGTTTGGATCAGCTCACAGCTCCATCAACAAAGAATTAGTGTTCTAACTCTCTTATATGTTCTCCAACATTTATCATCTTCCTGTTTTGTCATGTTAGCCAATCTGATAGGTGTGATGTGATAAAGCACTCCGTGGTACATCGGAGTTGTTTTGATTTGCATGTCTTTAACCAATAGTGATTTAGAGCATTTTTTCATATGACAATAAATAGCTATAATTTCTTCCTCTGAAAACTGCCTGTTCATATCTTTTGACCGTTTATCAATTGGGTAATGACTTGTATTCTTGTAAATTTGACTCAATTCTCTATATATTTAAGAAACAAGACTTTTATTACAGACACTAGTTTTGAAATTTTTCAATTTTCTACTTCCCTCCTAATTTTGGTTGAATTGGCTTTGTTTGTGCAAAAAATTTTCAGTTTAATGCAATCAGCATTATCCACATAGAATTTTAATGGATAATAGAGAAATGCTTAGGAGAATATTTCTAACAAAACATCACATAAACAAATGTTTCTAATATAATTGACATCCTGATTAGTGAAGAAGGCTTCACTGTATTGAAACCAGGAAGTCTTGGATTCAAATCCTAGCTCAGATACTTTCTGGTTGTGTGATACTATGCAATTCACAAGACCTTTCTGGATCTTCTGTATTAAATAAGTAAGTCAGTCTTTACACCCTTTAAGGCTTCTTCTAGTCCTAAAAACATGATTCCGTATAATTCCTGATCAACTATATGCTATGTGTCCTCCATAGGGCTTGTCATCTCCTCCTTTTCCTGAGAATCTTTTCAGACTCTAATCCTGGAACAACACTGAGCTTTCATGGTCTTTTTGCCTCATCTTGGCCAAGTTGAGACCCCTTACCACTACTTTATAAATCATCTCCAATCTATGCTACCACCCATGAACCCCTTTCCCTTCATGCATTCTCTTTACTTTATCAGAATGCAGTTTTGCTTGCTTGTATTTCTGATGATCAGCATAGTGCTTGGAAATCTCTGTCTCTCTGTCTCTCTCTCTCTCTCTGTCTCTCTGTCTCTCTGTCTCTCTCTCTCTCTCTCTCTCTCTCTCTCTCTCCCTCCCTCCCTCCCTTCCCCTCCTTTCTCTCTATTTGTCTCTTTCTCTCTCTGTCTCTCTGCCTCTCTCTTTCTCTTTCTGTCTCTCCTATCTTTGTAAGCTCAACACTCTGTAAGCACAGTGCCTAGTGCTTAATGAATAAATGCTTGTTGACTGACTCTTGGAGTCATTTCAAATTTTCCCAAAGGCAACAGCTTGCATACATTCACTAAGGGGAATAATTGTTTTATGTTTCCATATGTGTATATATAGATATAGATAGATAGACAGATGTATGTGTGTGTGTATGTGTGTGTGTGTATGCAGATCAATCATCCATAGTTAGAGAACTTCTAGGACTCTGAGAACTTAAGACTTGCTAATGGTCATAAAGCTCCTATGTGCAATAAATATTTAAATCCAGGAATCCCTGACTTCAAGACCAGTCCTCTAGCCTATATGCTACTGCTGTTCTCTACTTAAATATTTTAGTCAAATGTCACCTCTGTGCATTAAAAATAGTGCCTAAGTTACTCACAAAGCCATTTCACCTTATTCCTTTTCTCAGCCTTTTTGATTCCATTAGTTGTCACATTAACAAGGCAGGCAGAAATGGTATAGAGAAGCAGTAGCAAAGAAAGAGCTTTGATGATGGAGATTATTTTCTATCCCCCTTCTACTTCATTTTACTCTTCCATCTTTCTTTGGTAAGAATCAGTCAATTCAAAGCAAATTGAACATGGATTCAGACATATAACACCCTCGTACCAGTAAAGGCTAAATAAATGTTCATTGATTGATTGGTTGATGATGAAAGCAGAAAATAAGTGAATTGGAAATGAATGTAGAGACAATAAAGCTGAAGCCTTCTGACAGAGAGTGGTGAAAGATGAAGGGCTCCATTTTATTTTCCTTTTAACTGAAGCTTAATAATTTAGGTGTCATTTTTTAAACATTTTAACTTTTTGATGGACTGTATCTAAAGTGTACTATAGACTTCCTTATCTTATTGAGCAAAGTCCTCTAAACCTTCTTAATTCCAGAATTTTCCCTCTGTTAATTATTTCCTATTTGCCATGAACACATACATGTGCCCATACATATATAATATATGTATATATACATATATACACATATTCCCATACACATATGTATGTATATATGTGTATGTGTGTGCGTATGCTACTTTTTAAAAATTTGTGTGTTGTCTTGTCTATTAGATTGTAAACTCCTTGAGGGCAGGAACTTAACTTTTAACTTTTTGAATACTCAAAACTTGACATAGTGCTTGGCTTATAGTAGGTGTTTACTACTATAATTTATTGATCATCTAGAGAATCCTCAAACAGTAATATAGGTATGAGTCACTGATATTATTCTGTATAAGACTTCATGGGTTAATACGAATTGGCTCCAAAGAGGTATGATTTCTATTTCTTCTGAAAAGGTGATCTTTGATTCTTTAATGTGCTGTGAAGTGGGTCCCCGCAATTGCACAGCGACAGAATATTAGAAGAGGCACTGGAGAGCAAAAAAGTGGAATATGTGTATAAGAAATACTTGCTGACCACTGTGTCTTTGACATGCCTTTATTTTGTTCTCCAGGTGGAACAAAACCCACCTCTGGATTCCAAATGTTACTGAATCTCCATTACTTTCACTCTTAGATGATTACAGGATTAGGACCTGGAAAGGACCTTAAGAATCACCCAGTCCAGTCCACAATCTTACAAGTGGAGAAAAGTGACTAGTTAAAGTTCATGTGGATAATAAATAATAGTGCGAGGATTTTAACTCTATTCTTCTGAATCTAACTTCTTCGTTATTTCTACTACATCACTGTTTTCAGACTCCTTTCCTCCACTTCACAGTCTCGGTCCATGGATTTCCTTAATGTAAAACCCTGATATAACTTACTTATAGGTACAGGTTATAAAGAACATTTTATTTGTACTTTTTTTATATACTGTATATCCATCTATTGCCCAAGTTAAAAGTTGAAGGACTACCTATGGGGCTTGTCCTACTTTGACTGGTTCTGGAAAATATTTCATTTTTGACCTGCGTCAGTTTGTATCTTTGTGGGTAACTTGGTTCTCCTTCTGGGGGTCTCACTATATTGATAATGAACTTACTATTGATACATGATAGGCTTTGACAATTGCAGATCAGGCCTCTTGAGCTTAAGAGATCTGCCAGTCTCAGACTTCCCAGCAGATGGGATTGTTGTTGTTCAGCCATTTCAGACATGAAAAACTCTTCATGACCCCATTTTTGCTTGTTTGGGAAAGATATTGGAGTAGTTTGCTGTTTTCTTCTCCAGCTGGTTTTACAATGAGGAAACTGAGACAAACAAAGTTAAGTGACTTGCTAGTAAGTCTTCCAGCGAGTAAGAGTCTGAGGAAAGATTTGAACTTATTAATATGAGTCTTCTTGCCTCCAGGTCTCATGCTTAGGCCACTGCACCCTCTAGCTGCCCATGTATTACAAGAATGTTATCTGGACACCAGATAACGAAGAACTTTAAAAGTCAGAGGAACTTATGTTTTATCTTAGAGACAACAGGGAACCCTTGGAATCTATAGACCAGGGCAGGTTATGAAAATCACTTTGGCATCTATGTGAAAGGTGGATAGAAAGGGGAAAGACATGAAACAGAGAGACCAATTAGGAGGTTATTGCAATAGTCTAGGCAAGAAATGATAAAGGCTGTCAGCTGATTTAGAAATATTATTAGGACTAAAGGGAGGATAAGTTTAACATCTCTTGAACATTTTGTAATTTACAAGAACTTCCTCTCGTGAGGAAAGCTCTGGGTGGTAGTAGTGGAAACCAGAGGTTTGTCTTGGCAAGTAGACTCTCAAATATTTTATATTATGTGCAATTATTTTAAGTTGTATTTTTCTTTTTACCTCTTCCTTCTGGGTATTGCTGGTGATGTTTAGAAAAGCTTTTGATTTGTGTGGATTTATTTCATACCTTGTAATTGTACTGAAGTTTTTCATTATTTCAACTAGTTTATAGTTAATTCTCTAGGGTTCTCTAAGTGTATCATCATATCATCTGAAGAGAATTATGGACAAAATTTCAGTGGTCCTCTAAGTCAACCTATACCTTTAAAAAAAATCTCTGTCTTTATGTCTGTCTGTCTGACTCTCTGTCTTTCTCTGTATATATATATATGTATGTGTGTGTATAGGTTGACTTAGAGGACCACTGAAATCTTGTCCAACCTGTGGTTCCATGAGACTACTACAATGAACCAATTTTGAAGAGACTTCTAGAATTGCAGTTAAAATAAACAGTTTTTTAATTGCAGACTGGTGGATGGATTTTGCAGACTGGCAGGAGTTGACTATGCCTATGACTGGTAGTGAAAAACTTACAGAGCTTAGAGTGTGACATCATGTCACATTAGAGTCTTGTTATTTACTAGAAGCTATAATTAGAACCTGGTAGATACATCTGGAAGGGAAGCATTAATGTCACCTCAGAGGTTTATAGGTATGAGTATCTTATATATGTGTATGTATCTTTATCTATATCTAGATAAAGATAAATGTATACACACAATATAAAACCATCTATACACACATCTATATACATATTATATCTATAGATAGACATCTTATTTTTCATTAGCTTTATTTTCAAATGTAAATTCCTTTTACCCTACCCAGAGAACCATCTCTTGTAACAAAGAATAAAAATGAGAGGGAAAAAGAGAAATTTTGTAAAATCTGATAGCTCATGCATTGCTCCATACCTATAGCCCTCTTTCTACCCCACCCCTTTTTTCTATATTTTCTTATCTATTAGACCAGGTTTGATCATTCATTAACTTTTTACCATGTTTAGTTTCCTTTTTTTGTTGGTGTTCTGAGTTTTGTTTTGTTTTAATATAACAAAAATTATTCTACGAATATTTTAATATATATGAGATGTTTCTTTTGAGTTCCTTAATGTATATGTCTGACAGGGAGATCTCTGAGTAAGAATATTTTGGTCATTTTTTAACAAGATTCCAAATTGCTGTCTGAAATGTTTGGACCAATTCACAGCTCCAACAGCAGTATATTGTGTCCATCATTCTGAAACTTTACCAACATTCCAAGTGAGGAATTCTTATAAAAATTTTTCAAAGAATGAGATCAAGAATTAGCATAAGAATTAGAATAAGGAGTCAAAATATAGAAAACTCAGTAATAATGGAATCAGATTTTGGACTTTTCCACTGCTGTTGAGTTCAGATAGAAGTTCCTAGATTCTGTGGTCTATGGGTAGTTCTTTGCTAGTGTTCCTATTGATAGCAGTCATACCAGTAGTGGGACCTCACAATTAACATTTTTCAGTGTATTAACAATTTTTAAACAATAGCCTCTTTCCAACCCATCATTTTTAACCCATAATTATCTGGTTGAAAGCCTGAGAATTGTGCACGGTTTTTTTTTGTTTGTTTTGTTTTTTGTGACAACTATTTTCCAGTCTAGTCAGAAATATATTATTTACTTCTATATTTATTCCTGTATTGCTGGTGATTACTGTTGCTAAAAGAATGATCTCTTGGTGCATGTGAAATTGTATTCATGAAGCTGGTTTATGGTTGTTGCTGACATGTTACTAAGTTTTTGCAGCTATGGACATATGTGAAACTAAGTCCTTTGCTTCTAAATCATAAAGAATTATAGATTATAAGTTCTACCACATACAGATATATTAAATAATCCAATATGAAAAAAGCAATCATTTTGCTTCTATTGCTTAAAGGGACATTAATTATCCTTTTTCAATAGAATCTTCTTTGGGAGACAGTGAATTGCTAGGCATGAAAATAGGGCAGACTCAGGAAAGGGAAAATGTGTTTATTATAATAGAGTTAAAATACATGAACTTTTTATTTATTTATAGAGTGAGGCTTTTTCCATCTTATAACTGAATAGCTCTTGGTTCAGGATTAGAATTGAAATTACAGAAGCTTTTCCCTCCAGTCATTCCCTGTACAAATTAAATAAATTTCTTCTCCTCTGTTGCACAGACAGCATGCTCTTTTATTTCTCATCTTAGTTGTATTTTTCCATAGATCAATCTTCACTGTTCTTCCCCTATTTGAGAGATGTCTGCAATTCCTCAGTCCCTTTTAGTCCCTTTTCCCTCAACTGCATTGATTTTCATACTGATGTTATATTTTCACTTTCCTAAAGGATTCCTGTTCACTGCTTCCACAGATAAATCAATGATTTTCATACTTTAGAAATCATTGGTAAAGATAGCAGGGAAATCTAGTTTCTTTCCTGACAGGTATCATTGATTTGATACTGAAACTATTTTCTGTGGTAATTCCCATTAGACTTTATTTGAGTATTTTGGAGAAGAAACTCCCAAATGTCATTTTGCTGTTGTACTGCAGACAAGGTGAATGCTCTCTTTGTTATGGATTCTTTATTCACTGTGTGACCTTGGATAAGTCCCATAGCATCTCCATGTTGCTGGAGCCTCTTGTGACAGAGATGAAAGAAAGTTTCCAAAGAGGCAAGATATCAACGTTAAGGATATCTTATTGGTCATAATTCTTCAGTTTGTGTTACTATAGCTTCTGTACCTTGGAAAAATTCAAGGACAGTTTGCTCGGAGACCATGGGAGAGTTATACCCCAATGCAATGTTGGACTGGAATAAGCTGATGAGTTACAGTCTAGTCATGCAAAGAGACTCAGTTTTTAACATTATGGTTGATATATAAGGTCTTTTCATTTCAACTCTTTGTAATTCATTTTCCACTCACCTCTGCATTTGAATGGATGTAAGAGCAAGGACCCCAGCATACATATGAGAGTCTGCTGTACAGGTTCTTGGATCTGCTTTTCTAAAAGGAAAACAACTTTTGAGGGATCAGCAATCACTTTAATCAAGCACATATATCCTTCATTTAGTTCAGTAGAAAAATTCAGCACCCTGAACCTCAAAGAAAATACAAACAGAGGAAACAAAGATCAATGGATCAACAGACAGCTCCAACTGTCTGATCATAGACATATAGTTACCGGAAGAAGAAGCACCAATATCTGGGTTTTCAAAGCTAGGGGGCTCCTCACCAGCTGTCCTGAGTCTTATCTGGTCAAACAAACTTTTCCAATGAGTAAGCTCCAAAATAAAACCTCACCTCAGAGTATTTATGCACTTTTCAGAGCTGGAGGGCAGGACCCTCTAACCCAGGGCCTCATTAGAAATTAACAAAAGGTGTGCACCTTCCAACAGCAACAACAAAAAAATCCCCTAATCCAACTTCTCTCCATGGGCAGGTCCATTAATAGATGGGGAAGATCTTTAATTCTCATTAACATTACAATGGATTATAAAGGTTCAATGTAATTATTTGAGAAGACAATACTAATTTATTTCTCCTAAAAGTAAAGAGCTTCATAGGAATTTCTTATGATCATCTAAATTTAATTTGTCTCTCACTAACAGATCATACTGCAGTCATATATTAAAATTGCTTAACTTGGAGAGAATTACAAAGCAAAACAAAAGAAAAAGTTATCAACAAATTCCCACAGAAGTTTGACCTCATCCAGGTCAAAATAAATCCAAAATGGTGTCAACTGGGAAAGGGAAGGAGCTTCTCTAATTCCTGGATTCACTCATTTGTGTGGAGCACTGTTGTCTTTGTTGAGGGAGCATTTATCATTAGCATATATTTGATGTTGAGGGATAATTTCTGAGCAATGTCTGACATATGAGGAAGATATATGTTTAAGTGATGCCCCCAAATTGTTTAAAATTCATTAATATTTAGTAGTCTATCAGAAGCTAAGAAGACTGAGAAATAGTCTGTTGGACCCTTACTTTCCTTTGTACTACTTTGTCATCGCAGTTGGACCCTGTATGGAAATTTATTCTGACTGGGGCCTTGAGAGAGAGGCATAATAATTAGGAGACAACCTGGAAGAGTCTTCTCCAGTCTGTGAAATGTCGCTTGGGAATTTTTCTCAATAACTCCCTGCTATGGGAGTTTCAATATATAAAGCAAGTGGTAAGATCATAGGACCTTAGATTTGGAGTTGAAAAACACTTTAGTGCTCACAGGTCTAATCTCCTTATGGTAGAAGTAGCACCTGTTGTTTTTTAGAGGTTGAGTTGGCTTCCTTTTAAGGGGACAGCGTCATTGTTTTAGATTCATCTTTGGTTTGGCTTTCTTGATACCTGAGGCAAAAAAAAAAAAAAGGGCAAGCCTAAAGGGAAACTGATGTTGTAGCAGGAAATCTTACTACTTTGTCATTCAATACCTTCTTTACCAAGCATGACCAGCTGTCATGGAGAATAGTTATTATATTTAAGCTAACATCTTTTTTAAAGTTAGTAATTATATCCTTTGTAACCTTTCACTCATGATTTTTCAAAAAACTTGAATGTTATGGTACACTACTGTTTCACTTTGTCCTAATCCCAAGTATGAATCAGTGTGCTGTCCTCAGTTAGGACTAATCTAGAATACCCTTTATTTTCTAGATGAGTAGATCAAGCCCAGAGAAATTAACAGACTTGCCCAAGGTAGTAAATGATAGAGGCAAAATTTGTCTTCAAAGACAATATTTTTTTCATTGTGCCACTTTGTCTCTTGGGAGAGGACCCAAGCTTCTTTAGTTTCATCCTTGGCATAGCTCAAACCTAATCTGTAACTGCAACTACTGCCTATAAAGTTAGCTAACACTCATCCCACTTAGGCTTTGAATGAAGCATAGGGTAAAGGTGTGTGTGTGTGTGTGTTTGTGTGTGTGTGTGTGTGTGTGTGTGTGTGTGTGTGTGTGTTTGGTTTTCATTCTTATCACCTGTCCCACCCATTCCTGAATTAATCTGCTGTGTACAACATTTTTATCCAGCTGTCTTATAGCTGTAGTACATTGTTAGATTTGGCACTTGGTCATGTGCATAAAAGATAGATTTTGCACACCTGGCTCATAGTTTCCTCCTAATATATAATGACCTGTATTTCTATTTGTAGATTACTGGGAATATTGTCTCATCTAGAGAGCCAAGTCTAGTTGAATTTTTCTTGTCCAGGTGTTTCTTAACAGCTCAATAATATTATTTGTACAGGAATATTTTAACATTAAAATTAAAGTAATGTTTACTGCTAATAGGTAAAGTACCATGTTATGGCTTGCTTATGGAGAACATCAACAACCATATAAAATTATGGCATTTTATTTCCATTATGAGCAAGCAGGAACTCCTTCAGGCAAAGGAATTATTACTTATTTTTTCTAGCTCTTTTTATTTCAGGAGAACATGGATCAGATTACTAGCCAAACAGAGTCAATCCTATGGTGTCCTGTAAATCAACTTTCAAATGTTGACTTGATTTTTATTTTTTTGAGAGTTTTTTATTAATTGGGGTGCATCACAAATGCACAAAATGTGAGACCGTGCCCCTGAAGAGAGATTACATGTGTGTAGAAATTTACCCAAGAAAGCAGAACATGTAGGTGCTGTGAAATAGGAGCCAGGAGTTTGGGGTTCTAAGCCTGGCTGTGCCAATAACTGTCAGTGCTGCCTTGGATGCACACACACTTATTAAGTACCTTCTTATATACAAGGCGTTGTGCTAAACACTGAGATACAAAGATTAAGAAATAGAAGGGGTTTAGCAAGTAAAGATGGAGAAGGAATACATTCCAAGAATGAGGATTAGTTTGTGCAAATGTACAAAAGCTATGTGTGGGGAGAGATGATAGGTCTTGTTTAAGGAAAAGAGAGTGGTCCTAAATATTTGGGACATAAAGTACATAAAGGAGAGAAATATGAAATTACTAGAAGGTTAATTTGGAGCCACACTGTAGAGTGAAAAGGTATTATGAGAATCAAATGAAATAATGTATGTAAAGCACTTCATGAACTTTTAAGCATTTTATAAATTCCATTTGTTTTTATTGTTTTTAGCCTGCCATGACTCCAGTTTGGTGATGACTTCATTCCCTGAGCATTCTACTTCCCTCCTGTTGAGCTCAAGTCATGTTTGTAGAGCAATATTAGAGTACGTTGGCAAATGTTTAAGGGGGTGGAATGGGGAAGAATGTCTGCATTCACTTTTTTTTAAATAAATTTATTTATTTAACTTTTTACATTCTTTTTCACAAGATTTTGGGTTCCAAAATTTTCTCCCCATTTGTCCCCTCCCCCACCCCAGTACACTGAGCATTCTAATTTCCCTTATTACCAGTCTGCCCTCTCTTCTATCATTGCATTCACTTTTAAGTTTAATTTGAATTATTAACACTTTCTTAGGTTTAGATAATTAGCAAAACAATAAATCATGCCATGATTGTCACCAAGTTTGGATCTCTCATTAAATATCAAAAATAAAACCAAACCAAACCAGTTATCATGAGTTTTTTAGAGTTGGCTGCACTACACCCTTCATGGAAAGAGTTATGTTC
Organism: Potorous gilbertii; assembly: GCA_028658325.1. Taxonomy (NCBI): domain Eukaryota; kingdom Metazoa; phylum Chordata; class Mammalia; order Diprotodontia; family Potoroidae; genus Potorous; species Potorous gilbertii. The sequence continues at coordinate 254,804,437 of CM053771.1, forward strand.
CAGGACAAGGAATTCATATTTTATTTTAGATGTAATAGAGAATCACTTAAAGTTTTAGAATAAAGGAAGCAAAATGGACAACCATATGAAAGGTAAAGATTATTTCAGTAACTCTGAAAATTGGATTAGAGAGAAAAGAGGATTGAGGAAGAAAGGTTACTACTGATTTAAAGTAGTAGAAGTATTGGTGGACAAAAAAAAGAAGTTATGAAGATTGTGTCATCTCTTTGTGTATCATTTCTCCCATTTGTAAAATGAAGTTGTGCTAAATGAGGTCAAAGGTCTCTTCCATCTCTAATATGCTAAGATTTAAAGGGGTAGTGACACCCTATAATTAAAAAACAAAACCAAACAAACAAAAAGCATAATAACATAAGCATACTCCATAGATCATCATGCTGGCCATATCTCTTGGCTATAATGTTAAATTTTCCCCAATCATCTATGGGTTTCAGGAGTTGACTTGTCTCTGCTCAGCTGTGCCTCATGCCTACATACCTCTTAGAAACTTGTTTCAACTAAATCTGTATTTTGTAGAAACAGTGAATTGGTAAGTCACACCTCAAACATTTCCATGTGTTCACCCATACTTTTCTCCTTAATTTCAGTCACTCTTCATAAAACAACTCTCCTCTTTCCTCTTGGACTTCGCTTCCCTTCATCTTTGATTTCCCCTTTTCTTCTGACTCCTTCCATTCTTCCAACAAATATTGTCAAGGATCCACTAACCTTAAAAAAAATCCTTCCCTCTTCTTTTAAACTGTCCTACCATAGCTCTTTTTTCCCTCTAATCTTCTGGAAAGAAAAGATCATCATCATCATGTCTGTTTACTCACTTACCATGCCATATCTCAGTGCAGCCTGACATTCATTGTATCCACTTTATTAGCTGCCCTATTGCACTGCCTATTCCACTGTATTTTCATTTCACCAAAGCCCCAATAATTTTCCAAATGAATTATTATCTGGTAACACATCCCTTATTTTGTCCTTCTGAAGTGAAATTTTTACTGCAAATGAAAGACTTTATGTTTATGTCTACTAATTTCATCTTATGTGATGGAACCCAGTATTCTAATCTTTTGGAATCCTTAATCTTTCATCCACTGTGTTAGTTATTATTTTATTGAAGTAATTGACAAAAATGTCAAATGTCATCAACACCATCTCTGGGAGGCTATTTCCAAACTGACATGGGAATATAATGACCTTTTCTTCAGTGATTTTACTGAAATTTCTCTCTCTAAGGTAATTGAACTTTTCTCAAGATCATTTACTTAATTTATCAAATGAAGATAGACTAAATCATTCAGTCAATATGAAGCATGTGCTATCTGTCAAGTAACGTGCTAAGACCTGGGGAATACAAAAAAAGATGCATAGTCCTTGGTCTCAAGAAGCTTATCATTTAATGGCTAGACAACACGTAACTAACATGTGCAAATAAGCTATATATGGGATAAGTGAGAAATCATCAATATTAGGAAGGCATTAGAATTAAGAAGGAGTGGGAAACAATTCCTATAGTAAATGAGATTTGTAGCTGAGACTTGAAGGAAATCAGAGAAGTCAAGAAAGGGAGGTGAGGAGGGAGAGCATTCCAGGCATGAGGGACAGTTAGTGAGAATACCTGGAGTTAGAAGATGGAGCATCTTGTTTGAAGAATAGTTTGGAGATCAGCATCACCAGATCACTGATTATTTCTAAGATCCATTCCAATTCTAAATCCTGTGTTATTTCTTAGGATTATATTTTCTCACTGGCAGCTTCAGTATATATTTTTTATTTAATTTTAATTTTATTTTTCTCAATTACCATGCTAACAAAAATTGTTTAACATTCATTTTTATAAGGTTGAGCTACAAATTTTTTCCCTCTCTTTCCCCCTTTTTGAATAGGAAGTTCATTTGATATAGATTATACATATGTACTCATGTCAAACATTTCCATATTAGGCATATTGCAAAGGAAAACATAGATAGAAAACTGCAAGAATGAGCAAGAAATTTTTGATAAGTATGTTTTCATCTGCTTTCCTATGCTATGAGTTCTTTCTGCGGAGGTGAAGAACATTTTTCATCGTAAGCCAGTTTCTGCATGTATTGATGGACAATTCTCTTCTCTCGGGCACTCTGGTACTCTGACTCGATTCTGGAAAACTCCTTCACTGAGACTGACTCCTGCCACAACCAGCTTCCCATTTAGTCAGCCTCATGCTTAGTTTCACCCTTTGGATAGAGTCAATGGAAGAGAACCTTACTTTAGTAAAGAATGTACTAAGGAGCGAAATAGAAACACAATCATTACAATAAGTAAAACCGAGGGAAGGTAGACCAGTCATTCATTAATTCCACACATTTTCATTGTGTCTGCAGTCCAGATTCCTACAGGGAATTGACCCTTCCTCAGATGTTGTCATATAGGTAATGGGAGGGCAGTGGTGATGCAGGAAAGCTAGTATACATATTACCCTCAATTCCCCAGTTTTCCAGGGTTATTTGACCTTGACAAAACTTCCTTCCATGAGAAGGCCATGAACAAACTTGGGAAGAGTGGTGGTGTGATTCTGCCTGGGTCCATGCTTTTCTTGTCAAGCCCAGCTAGGAAATTGCTTGTTGTATTTGTTCTTCGTTCTCAAAGAGGGCCCTGAAGTCAAGATGATGACATGACTTGCAGTTGACTTTGATTTGAGTGAGGGAGAGCAATGTAAGGTCACCAACCTCACTTTCTTCTCCTGAGCCATCTGGGTCCAGTGGCCTGATTACTCACCAGGATGACTGGAGATGGCCCAGGATGATTTGGGAGACCCTGGTCCTTTCCGGCTAAGGCCTTATCACATTCTCACTTTGAGTGAGATACAACCATTCAATGAACAGGCTTCTTTAAGTATTTACTCAAGGGCTGGTCCCTTTAATAAACAAAAAACAATCAAACTGGGAAAGGAAAACCCTCAGGTTCCTGGGTAAAAGAGAAACTGTTACTGTTTAATAATTAGGGGTATTACTATTTAGTAATAGGAGACTGGTAGATGCATGGTGGCCCTTCCATTGCCAAAACTAAAGAATAGTTAAAGATAGTACTGGGAAAAGATGTGGGGTGCTGACCACACCAGAAAAAAGATGAAGAACATCAGAAGACCAGAGGAATAGAGAAGTGGTGGAAGTAGCCAATGCTAGTAACTGATGAGAATGAATTTCAATCCATGGAAAGTTTCTTCTTCCTACTTGAGTGCTTCCTGGAGAAGTTTTTGTTTGACCCCTTTTCCTCCCATTTCTGACTTCAACACAAGGGTATGAAGGCCATACAAGGTGAGGAGACATTAGACATCCCCACGTGCCAGTTGTATTCAGTTTATCTGTCTTTTTATACTATTTGATACTATGATATTAAAGAACATTTCTATCAATAATAATTTTTATCCAAAACAGCGAGTAGATGGTTTGGGGTTGAGAGGTCGTTTGAGGCTAAAACAAAGGGAGAAAAAGTTTCTCTTTCTTCGAATTATTTTGCAATTACTTATTTATGGAAATGTAATACCCTTTCATCTTTTTCCCAGGTAGAATGCAAGGAGCTAAAGGCAGGCACTACTTTTGTTTTTATCTTATGCACATCAGGCCTTTAAAAAATGTGGCTTGAGTTAAATGGAAAAGATCAGATTAATTTCGTGTTTTTTACAAGTAACATCTTACTTGTGTTTCATCATCACAATGTGATTTTTAATGATTCATGCAGATGATGTCTGTAAATTGCTGTAATTGCTTCTTTTCAGTTGTTACTCAGCATTTTTTGGGGGATAGAGAAGTACTTCCTTTGTGAGTTCTCTCAAATGTAGAACTTTCACATGAACAAATGACACCTTTAAAATGTTGAGCTGGTTATGGTTCTACACTAAGAGGCAACGCTATTTTCTTTGGTTTCCAGCTGTTTCACTTAGCCTTTTTCCCCTGTACAAATTGCTTTAGAGAAGATATTTACAATCCTTTTCAAGGGAAGAGGAAGGAAAGGAAACAAAGCTGCGACCTACAGAGGCCCTTAAACCACTAAGTCACATGGCTAAATTAAGGCCAGTGACAGATATCCCAAGATGTAAGAGAATTACCAAAGAGATGAAGCAAAGGGGAAGGGGGAGGAGAAGAAGAGGAGAATCAAATAGAACCTATGTGAGTGAAAGATCAAGGATGTCTGTCTTGGAAAAACATTTAGAAGGAGTCATATAATACCACTGATCTCAAATATCAGGCAAAATATTGGCTCTGAATTGTCCCTGTGGGCTGTGCATTCCTTGCCTCATTTGAGCTTGTTTTCCCTGCTGTATTATATTTAAACTCATGTAGAGCCAAGGAAGGTCATTTCTATTGAATGAGACTTTCCTTAGGTGAAAATTAAATGGATTACTGTCACGGGTTCACCCTGGGAGGTTTAGAAGCTCACCAGCCACTTTATCCAAGGTATTTCATGCTGGTTGCTTTTGAAGACAATTGTCATATATGTATATATTTAAGTCTTTTATCGATTAGTGTAGGAAAGGAAAAAATGATGACTCTTGAATTAAAGTCCCTGGATTAAAATTGTACCTCTCATATTACTATCTATGTGACCTTGGGCAAGTCACTTAGTCACTCTGGACCTCAGTTTCCTCATCTGTAAAATGAGGAAATTCAACCAGATAGCTTCTAAGATTTATACCTCTGAGACTGTGATCTTGTTACTATGTCTAGCTAGTTTTTATATACAATGATTCAGAGAATTATAAAATTCCCTACATGGAATGAGAGAACTGGAAGAGAATGTTCTCCTTGAATTCTTAAACTTTCTGTGTCATGGATCCTTTTGGCTTGAATCCCTAGTGAAACCTTTGGAGCTCTTCTCAGAATGCTTTTTAAATACATAAAATGAAACTCATAGGATTACAAAGGAAAAGAATTATATCAAAATATAGTCATCAAAATACTTATAAACAACAATTTACAACCTCCAGGTTAAGAACCAATGATCTAATCTAATACCTTCATTTATATTATTAGGAGACTGGATCTATTATTTCATTGATTTAGGAAGCTTCCAGTTGAAGAATCTCTCTGTACTAATGCAGGCTGACACTTTTCCTACAAACTGAAGTCTGTTAATGTTTCCTCTGTAAGGTCTTTCATGATCTATTTCTGCCTTCTTCCCCCCATTTCAGTTATTAGAGTCTTCTCCTGTATCATTATGTTCATCTATGTTCTTCATTAGTTCTAATTTCAGTGTTGACGGGAACAGGGAAGAGGCAATAAGGGTAGCACGGTGGATAAAGCAGTTGGCCTTATTTATAGGGGAAGAAATTGTCCAACTTGTTAATGACATTACCACATTTATAGTGCAGTGCTTTATCTCTTTACGTCATGTCATCATTTCCTAATCTCACCATTAACCTGGTTATTTTAGGAAAGGTGTTCTCACACCAGCTAACATCATCCAGGTAGGTAAATATCTATGCTCCCTGAACCACTTCATTCAGACTCTTGGGTCAATTATACATTAAGTCTGATTGAGGCTTGCAAGTTGAAGATGGAGCTTGCTTAATGATGAAGAGGTGAGCATCATTGAAAGTGATTGCTTCTTTTGAAACTGCCTGTGATGCCACTAGAAAATAATACCTTTTTCAGAAGTGCTTGAAATGACCCTCTTTGCATATTTGAGCATAAGCAATATGCCATGCTTTTTATGTTAGTTCATAAACAATCCAAATACAAGCTCATACATATGTGTATATATGCATCATCTCTTTGAATATATTGTTACGGTATTAAGTTGTGAAGAATTAACATGATTATATATGCAAATCCACTACTGTGGTTTTTGTCTTTTCCCAGTTACCCTTCTCATTCCTGATACGCACACACTTATATAAATATATATGTATCTATGTAACTATGTATCTATTTGTGTATGTCTGTATATATATATATATATGCACATATATACATACATATACATATATTCATACACATACACAAGGGATAGAGGGAGTTTTCTTTTCTCTAAGAGTTACCTAAATTGATAAAGTTATGGGTCTGATGTTAAAAAAGTGAACTTTTTTTCTTTTAATGAGCAATACATGTTTTTGAAAAAATGGAAAATAGAAGTATGTAGAACAAGGTAAAGAAGTTGGCAGTGTTAAGGTGGACAAAAGAAGAACGTGGGATGATGTGACAGTAGTCTTCAAGTCTTCTGAAAATTTATTATGGGAAGGATACCCTAGAACAACAATCCAACATCAGAGACAATGATTTAAATCTACAGCAGGTAAGAATTCACTTAGGTAGAACTATCTTTAAGTCATGTCCCTGAACCAGAAGGCTTTTCAAAGTCCTTCCTTACCTTAACATGCTATGAAAAGATATTGAAACAGCCCAGATCACTGATTCTTAATGTATCACTCTTCCCTGAAACTTTTGCTTCAATCATCTACAGTGAACAATTTTTGTTCTATATGCCCCACTTTCTGTACATTAATGTTAATTTAATTCTATTAAATAACAAATAAATAGCTTCCCCTGCATCTAGGGCCATATCTTATCATTCTGATCTATATCTTGCTACTGGACATAGATGGGACCAGAAGAGAAAGTGAAGTGGGTGACCTTGTCCCGCTCTCCCTCACTTAAATCCAATTCACTTGCATGTCATGGCATTACCTCCTTGATATTACCATCCTCTTCAAGAATAAAGGACAAACACAACAACAACAACAACTCTGTTTAAAGAGTTCTAGTGTATAGTGTTGGTCACAATTAATACTTAGATATCATCAGTGCTCCCCCATCACAAGGCTGAATATGGAGGAATAGACATCCACAGGTAATGCCTAAATCTCATCTTCCCTCTCACTTTCTTCTTTCTCCTTTCCTTTGGCTTAATAAAAATAACTGATGTGAATTTCACATACTTTATTTTCCTTTGATGACTCAGTGGAAGATATTTAACAATGAAATGGATCAACAGCTGGCAGTAAGTGGAGTCATAGATCTAGGACTTGGAAACATATTAGATTTCAACTAATCTAGGGATTTTTAGCCTGGAGTCCATAGACTAGAATATCTAGCTATTTATTGTCCTATCTACATATTTACATATATGCACACATGCATACATATACACTTGCATATTTACATATATGCACACATGCATAAGTACATGTCTGCATATATGTGTGTGTATATGAAATAATTTAAAATGAAAAACATCTATATATTCATATATATGAGATATATTTGTATATCTACATTTATGCAATATATGAATATATTTAGATAGGTAACTATTTCAATATAATTAGTTTCCATTATGCCTTTCTTTGTATGCCTAGCACTTCATTCATTGTCTGGCATGTACAATATATACTTAATAAATAAGTATCACCTTGTTGAAGAACCCCTGACCAAATCCAATATTTTCCTTTTGTAGCTGAAGAAGCCTGGTCCCACAGTAGTGAAATTTTCTTGTAATATTTCACCTCCCACTCTCTGTATGAGTTAAATTCTGTTAACTCAGTTGTGAACATTCTTTTCTTCTCTTTTTATCTCCTCTCAATTTGATCTTATGTGTTCCAAAAGATTCATTTGTCTTGCCTATGCAGATGACTCCCAGATCCATAAATCCAGCCATCCCGTTACCCCCATCACTCCAAAAATGTTCTGGGTTGGTCCTCACTCTGACTGGTTTGATGGTTTAGTTTCAGGCACTGGAAGGAAATGAGGCTTGTGGAGTTTTTAATAATTAATAACACACACTTCACTTAGCATGGGAAGGATAGTCAGAAAGGATACAGTATTGATTCATTTGTACACGTATTCGTTGTTTCCACATTTCCCATGGTAAGTCACATCAAAGATATGTGATACTAACGGTTCTGTTATCTACACTCACTCACAAAGTGACCACACTGATTCAGATACTCACCACCTGTCACCTCTACTACTATAATACCCTAATAATCAGGGGTGGGGGACCTGTGGTCTTAAGGCCATATGTAGCTTTCAAGGTCCTTAAGTGTGGCCCGTTAATAGGATCCAAATTTTACAGAAGGAATAAAAAATTAGATTCACTCAAAAGGTCACACTTAAGGACCTAGAAGGCCAAATGTGACCTTATGGTCATAGGTTCCCCACACCTGCTTCCTAATTCGTATCTTTGCCTCCAACTCTATCTCTCTCCAATTCATCCTTCACACAGCTGATAAAGTGATATGCCTTAAGCTCAGTTCTGACTGTAACACTCTCAAAAAATTCAACAAGCTTCAATGGTTCCCTACTATTTCTAGGATCAAATATAAACTCCACTGTTGGACGTTTAAAGCTATTCACAATCTTCTAGCAATCTACCTTTTCAAACTGATTTTTCTTTACTCCCCTTCATACACTCTACGTATGATATATTGGCCTACTTCTTATTTTTTCTGTGCATGTTTTTCCACCTCATACTTTTCTACCTTTGAACAAACCATTTCTCATGCAAGGAATGCTCTCTCTTTCTCTTCTCACTTCCATCTCACTTAATGTCTAGCTCATTTAAAGATTAAGCTCAAGTACCACCATTTATAGAGGAGATTTATTTTGTTTCTCATCCAGTTTTTAGTGCTTACAGCCCCTCCAGAAATTACTTTGCTTATCAATTTATGTGTTTTTTTGTCCATTAAGAACACAAGTTCCTTGAAGGTAGTAATTGTTGTTAAATTGAATACAAAATCATACAAGTAGTTTTTCTGCTTTGTCATGATGCTTTTCTCATGGTAGAAGGAGGAACAATTAATTAAATGCCATTCTCTATACCCCTTCTGATTATCTAGTCTGTTTCTAGTACTGGGCTCAGTGCTTTAGAGATTGCAAGAAGTATGACATAATTGCTTCTAATAGTTTTCTTTAGTTCTTCTTCACTTGTTAATTCTACTTTTTCATTTTTGATGTTGGAAATTTGGTTTTCTTTTTAAAATTAGGTGAACTAGTAGTTATTCTGTTTTATTAGTTTGAAATAATTTGACAGATACGTTTATCAATTAAGTTTTTAAATTTTAATTTTGTTAGTCATATTTTGATCATATTTTGCTGTTTTATTAATTTGTTGGTTTTCATTTTGGAGGAAAGGGAGGAGAAATTGTTACAGGCTCAATTAATTGATCCATTGTTGTTGTTGAGAAATATACAGTTTTTAGTAAAGATTGCTTCAGTGGAAATCCAAAATTCAGCCAGGTGATATGGTGGATAGAGCACTGGGGTTGGAACCAGAAAGAATTATCTTCCTGAGTTCAAATCAGGCTTCAGACATTTACTAGCTGTATGAACCTGGATAAGTCACTTACCCCTGTTTGCTTCAATTCCTCGTATATAAAATGAGCTAAACAAGGAAAGGGCAAACCACTCCAATATCTTTGCTAAGAATACCCCAAATGAGATCACTAAAAATTGGACATCACTGAAAAATGACTGAAGAATATTTCTGATATGTCATTTTGTCTTATTTTCTTTGATAAAACAATCTATATTTCTATGATTTATTCTTTGTTATACCTATTCCTTAGGATTAAATTTTTTAGCCTGTATTTAAGTTTGATTTCTTTCTTTAATGATCTTTGATGGATTATTTTTATTGCATTGAAATCAGTAAAATATTCTTTTTTCTCCAATTCTGCATTTGTTTATGAGGTTTTTAAGACCCTATTAATATACTATCATTTCTCACAAAAGTGACATCTGAAAAAATATATCTACTTTTTACTATTCACCTTAAGTAATCAATGGATATCTATCATGCCTGACCTTTCTAAAATTTTATTTAAGAACTTGTTATTGTAATTATCTATTTTCTTAGATTTCTCTAGGCGAAAGAGAAACATTTACATTACCAACTACTGTATTTTTGCTACATATTTCTCCTTGTATTTCAATTAATGTAAAGATATTTAGCACAATGTATGGCAGATATTATACATTTAATAAATACTCATCAATTGCTCAGTTTTATGCTATGCCACTTGGTGAATACATAGTACGTACTTGTATCACTTCACTGTATGCGACACCAAATACTGCTAGGAAATATTAGGCATAATGAATCCTAATATTTCCTAGCAGTATTTGGCATCTTCTGTTTGCTCCTATCTCTCATTGCTTGATAAGAATTTCATACTTGACCAGGTTCAGTCCCCTTTTATGTTCTTGTAAAGTTCCTGTTTAGTTCTAACTTTGATTGTGCTCTGACTTCTATCTAGATTGGTTGATCTGTACTCAATATTGTCAGTCTTCCTCATCTAAACACTCTAGGTTTCTCATTCCAAATATTCTATAGGCACCAAATGTCACTGGGATATCAGTGGCTTTAAGTGCTGACAGAATTATCTTGCCTATCCATCCTCATCCTGGCTTTCTTGGTGAAGGTCCCTCTCTCAGACTTCTGTACGATTTTTTTGTGAATCCTTAGACTGAATGAGTGTGCTTATTAGAGTTTCTCTTTGGATATTTTGACCATTATTGGTCTCATGCTGTTTTTAGATCTTTGATTGAAAATACATGAAAATAAAAACCACTGGATGTCTTTCTATCATCTTGAACATAATTCTTGTATGTTTCTTTCAAAAATTTAATTTGGGTGGTCAATTCTCTGTGTATCTGTATGGAACTTCACAAACTTTTTCTTCTTTTCCTCCTAATCTTTTAGAAAATAGCTTTCTATACCGAGATTTCTAAAATATCAGAAATAAGTTTACATGGGAAACCAGAAGCAAGTATTAGAAAATGTTACTAATTGAATACAAATGACCAATTTATACTAAAGTCAGATAAGTCATTGGTCAGGAAGAAATGATGAATTCTAGCATGGGTTTCCTTCACAGAATGTGAAGAAGAAACAGACAGGGGGGTAGTAATTGAAAAAAAGTAAAGCTGGGGACGTGATCAGATTTAGATAAACCTTATAAGATTGGAGAGGAAGAAGTGTGGAGAGTCTTAGGTCATGGGATGCATAACGATATTTTTTTCTCTTGATTTTGCCTTTAATTAGAGAGAGAAGAAAACTAGTTGTGAGGAATTAGAGAGAATTTCAGTCTCTGAACCATAGCTATTTTTCCTGTGTACCAGCAAAAGCTGGGATGTTAGGTTGTAAAAGTGCTAAGCACTGTAGATTAAATAAGAAAGCAATCAAAAGATTCTCACAATTGAACTCATAACTAGGAACTGTGAAAAGATAGAAAAGTTTTTTGAGAGCAATGGGCCCAACATCTAAAAAATTGTTTTTATCAAAAAATAAACCCCAAATGGGGACTTAGGTGAAATAAATCTTCAGGGCAAATTAGAAAGAAATATTTTATGTAAGTCTGGGAAGTGGGTTTAAAGGGTAAAGGAATGCTGGATCAAAATTAGATTAAGAAGTAAATGATTGGTAGCAATTACAGATCAAGGAGAAAAGCATTAAATTTTACTTGATTAATTTCTTTGGCTAAATTGGTATATCTTTCTTAATAAGCTGACAATTAAGCTTAGTTCAATTCCTTCCCTCCTCAATAAACAGAACAAAACAAAATTAAAAAAAAAAAACGCCACAAACACTCAGCAACATCTGTCCTGGTCAGATAATATCTGGAATGCTGTGTTAAGATAAGGAAACACTATTTTAGGAAGGACAGTGATAAACTGGGGTATGTCCAGAGGAGAGAAACAAGGATGATAAAGGGACTTGAAATCATACCATATGAGGATTGGATAAAAGAAAAGAATTACAGAAGATAGAACTTAAAGGAGACTGATAATTATTTTTGAGTATGTGAAAGAGGGAATATTATTCTGCCATAACTAAAAAATTGCTAGTAATAAATAGAAATTTCAAAGCTCCCTGATAATTCAAACTATCCAAAGGTGGATTGGCTGCTTTTGGAGGGAATGATTTCCTCTTTACTTAAGATCTTTGAGCAAAAATTGTATAACAAATCACCATATATTCTGTAGGCTGTGAGTGATAAGATTGTCTAGATGGATGGGAGTAACACCTAATGAAAAAATAACAATGAAGAAAAGCAAACAAAATGATCTAACCCAAGAAATACATGATACAAAAGACAGTCTGGTCACATGGTAAGAATGAGGAATAACTGGTAAATAGTGCTCCTCTAGTAACTTCTTGATGTTAGAAGAAAATGACAAAAGCAGGCCCCTATGACATCAAGTTTACCCTCTGTGACTAACAGATGGGAAGACATAAACAAGAGACATATGAGATGATGAAGAATGAATGGATTGCCATTTGAATCATTGGAGAGAAGGCCTTCATTGATGAAATCACAGACTCCTTTGTGTATCTGAGTACATACCAAGCTAGATAACCTCCGAGGTCCCTTCCAAATCTGATATTGTGATTCCAGAACTATATTCAAAATGCTGTGTTGGTATTGCTAGTTGTGTTTGACAGTTTAAATGCAGTTGTTTTTTATTTTCATTTTTATTACAAATAAAATAGCATAATTATTGTCTCATTTAGACACATCTATTGAAAGACTGATTGTTTGGATCTCAAGCTATTACCAGAAGGCACCACTACTCACCTGAAAGACTTTTACATTTAATTTAAACCAGTCCAATGCAGTTCCATGAAGCCAAGCACTTAGAAATAAATAAATGGAAAGGGAAAAAAAATAACGAGCACATACTATGTGTCAAATTCTGTGTTAAGTGCTGTGCAAATTGTATCTCGCTTGATTCTCACAACAATTCTGGTAGTTTAGTTCTATAATTACTCCCATTTTAGAGTTGAGAAAACTAAGGTACAGAGAGGTTAAATGATTTGCCCAGGAAGGGTCACACAGCTAGGAAGTGTCTGAGTCTAGATTGGAACTGAGATCTTGCTGACTCCAACCCTAGAGCTCCACCCATTGGGCCAGCTACCTGCACCTAATAACCTCTTAAGTATTAATTTGCAAATCTAAATCTAAGGAAATAACCATTTATTTCTTTAGGAGGATTGAGAATATTGAGTATTTTCATTGAGAATTCACTGAAAATGCCCCATAATTCTACTCCAATCTAAGAACACTCAGCTTGGAGAGTCAGCGCACTATAGTAGAAATTAAGTAGGCTTTAGAATTCGGAGAGCTCTGAGTTTGAAGTTAAACTGCATAGTAGTAAGCAAGCCACTTAGCCTTTCTGGGCCTCAGTTTCTACACTTGTAAAATGGGGATAATAGTGTTATATACCTGTTGTGTACCTTTGCACACAACATTGTTGTGAGGATCAAATAAAATGCTGGAAATGAAACATTTTATAGTACTATATAAACTATGGCTGTTCAGATATTTAATGCAACTATGAGGAATTACCTCTATCGATGCAGATTGATCTGGAAAATGTCATAATTGGTTATTGCATGAGATACCTAGAAATTAAATGACTTGGTCAATATCACAATCTAGTAAAAATCAGAGGCAGAACATGAATCCAGATTTTCCTGTTTCTAAGCCCTTAACTCTTTTCATGACATCTCACTGTTATCATGTAGTTTTTGATGCTGCTACTGCTGATGCAGATGTTGTGATTTGAGCATTGATTGCCATTAGGAAAGCTAAGGGCTGACCTTCCTGTTATTCATACTTCATAATTCTTTTTGTCTAGGTTAAATTATGTTGGTTTTGGGAGAGAAGAAGTTGGTTGGGGGAGTTCGGCACTATAAGATTTTTTTTCACTTGGAGAAATCTGACTGGCAGTTTAGTTTGGTCTTCTGTTGAAGTCAATATATCACATATTTATTGGCCAGTGATTCAACTGGTTGGAGACTTGCTAGCATACGTCTCAGTGATACACTTATGTAATAACTACTGTATCAAAGCTAGCTGAAGTCCTTGAAGACTTATTCAATTTGAGTGTTAAAAAAAATGTTACTATTTGCCTAGCATAGGCCAATACTCTTCACTCAGGTGTCTGACTTTCTTGTCTCTTTGGCAATAGGGTCATTTTATCTCTTCTGTTCCAAGAGAACTCTTCCCACAAATATGAATTTATGAGGGGTTTCTATGTTGTCAACAAGCTGGATTTCTATTAGTTTAACAGAACAGGACAAATTATAGCAACATAGTGACAGGAAAATACTGAGAGGTCTTTCCTCACCTTAATCTCATATTTTTTCAACTTAATCTACTTGGTTTAGGAAAGACAATTTGCACCTTCCTAGTCTTATATTGTACTCAAGCTCCTGAAATGAATTGGCAATTTAGAGTGAATCAAGGATAAATTTTTGTTTATAACTTTCTTTTCTTTTGGTTTCTTTTCATTTTGTTTTGTATTTTGCATGTTACTTTAACAATTTGCATTCTAAGACTGTTGCTCTGTTTCTGAATCAATACTCCCCAGAACTTACCTAGTTCACAATCCATATTCCCTCTACTCCCAGTCACTGGGAAGTTAATCTACTCACATTTGGAGAGTCTGATCTAGGGTACAGCTATCTTGATTAAAGTAGGTTACTTATCCCAGCAAATCTAGTTGCCCCAGTCAAACTTCAATTGCACATCCCATCCTGTGTTTTATCCATCACCATCATGCCGTCTACCTGCCAATAGACCAATTTCCCTTGATCCCTGTAGCTCATGGGACTTTTCCAACATCCTATACTAATTCCATCCTTGACCTTTGCTTTTGGTCTCTACTTTTACCCCAGAAATACCCTCCCTCTCCCCAATTATGTGCTCTTTCAGCCTTACATTATTGCATTTCACCTACTTATCAAGCTCTTTTAGGTCATACCTCCCTTTGCCCCTACCTGTGATAAGGTTTTGATGCTCATAGGACCTCATAGATCAAATCCAAACTACCTTCCATGAGGCTGGATCTTAAAGGAGGATATTGAGTGGTCTAATCACCTGCCTACCATAACTGACCCATTTCCAACCAATGTTATGGTGCCAGGACTCATTCCTTATTAATTATCAAACTTACACTTTCCTCTTTGTTATATAAACTCCATTCTCCATTTCCAGTGGTTTACTTTCTCAATATCATTCTCTTAAACTCTACTCCCACAGTATTATGCTACAGGGTGGGCAATTCTTCTGTGCCTTCTGGAATACCTACTTCATAATTTAAAGCTTAAAAGCTTTTCTTTTTTCATTCCTTCCATCCTATGGAACTCAATGAGACCTAGTTCTTTCCTGATAACAGTATTTCTGGCTATTCATTCCATTGCATTTTCACCTATGCCTTTTGATTTACTCATTGCTACTTCTAGATTTTCTACCTTAATCACTTTTTAACCTCTCCTCCTCTGAGATTCATTTGATCCACATTTATCACTCATCCATATTCTTGTGCTTCATATTTATGAACCTCAAGGCATTTTCCTTCCCTCCTGAATGACTTCAGTTTCTGACTTACAATTTTTCTCTGTACTCACAGCTTTTATCTTATATGGGGGACATCAACATTTATATTAATATTCCTTTGAATACACCAGATATTCAGTTCTTCAAATCTAGTCAGTTTATATCACCTGCTCTTTACCTCACATCCTTGATCGTCATCATTGACAAATGTGCCATTTCCATATTTATGAATTCTGAATTTTCTTTATATGATTGTAACTTATATAATTTCATTTTCCCCTATGTGCTATCATCCCTAACCCCATTTTCATTCTCACTATTACTTTCTGTCACTTCTCCTTTCAGTTATTTCCCAGGGCATGACCCTTGCATTGACTACAGTCTATTTCCTTACCTATCTTGATCCATAAGTGTAGCAGTTCATCCCCTAAGGGAATAGACTAAACACATGACTTGGTAGCATAAAGTTTTAAGGGTTATGGCAAATAATAGGGATAGATTGGACCTGTGATTTCATTTCTGATTCAGTGTGACACCTTCTCTGTGACGTATAGTCTTAGAGAGTTGCCTAATGCACTTAGAGGTGAATGGTATTGCTCAGGGTCACATAGTAAGTAGTAATAGTGGAACTGTGCCTCATGTCCTCTTGGCATCAAAATTGCTATCCACTACATGTTGGCTATCATGTATAAAATAATGAAAACAACCACATCAACAATAATATAAGAAAATTTATCCATTGTTCACAAGTTCCATGATAGGTCTGTTATAACTGATCGACTAATGATCTGGGCACAGGACAGAGCTCAGAATTAGGGATGTTGGTATGAAGGCAAAGTGGGACCATAATCTTTTGAACAGAAAGAGAAACTCAGTTTGGAGGCAGAACTGAGTTGACAAGAAATGGCTTAGCCGTGATAACAACAGTAACTTAAAGAACATATTTCCAGAGAACTCTAAAACCCCAAGGAAAGGGAACCCAGATAGAGAAGCCAACTGCAAAAGAAGAACCATGGCAGTTATTGTGCAAGAAAGGGTATTTAAAAGGCTGGTGCATCATGATTTCTAAACAAAGAGGTGGGATAAATCTTAATAGATGGCAGATGGTCTGATGTCCTAGGGGTGGGTACTTGAAGAATGTTGGAGAGGGAAGGACCTTTCTAGTCTAGATATACAGAAGAGCTATACTCTCTTACACCCATATTGAACCAAGTTCCTAACTCTCATTTGTGAATGCCAGTTACATTGAGCACACTGTTTCTCCCCAACACACATGCTAAGTCTTCCGGATTCTTCTACTTCTTTCATAACCTTCCTCTAACACTTCCTTAAGCATCTCTTATACACACTCTGACTCTTGCATGAAGCACTGGTTCATATGTACATCCTCACACATTCTGATTTTCTTGAACAGACTTGGATGCTATATGCTGAATGCTATCATTGAGTCTTATATCAACAATATACACACTAAGCTTCCTTCTGCATGCCTTGTTTTTCTCTACTTTTTGCCAAACCAGATTCAGAGTAGGTCTGCAAAATTTCAGGCAACTATATTCTGGCATGGTCTCAGGAACTCAAATGTTCTGCCTTCAGACCTAGGCATTCCAGATGCTAACATAAGTTTCAGGGTTTTCTGTGAGAAGAGAATGAGTGCCACTTTTTATAGGTAGTATTTTATCTGAGAGCTACAATAGTGGAAAACAGAACACTCCCTAAAACAAAAACATTCTCCTCCTCTTCTTTCCAGGACTCAAGAAGTGTCAGGGATAGCAGCTGTGGTCCCTTAGGCTGTGTGCTTATGGTAGACTGAGTGGGAATAGTGGAAAGAAAAAGGAATGATAAGATATGAGTAAAATTAAAAATGTGGTCCAGATACAGATCAGATGTGGTCTTTTGTAGTCATAAACACTTCACTTTGGTTTCCTTCTTAGATCTCCAACCCTACCTCTTTCTGTTGCTGCACAACTTTTCCCAAAGCTGGATGTACTCAGCCTCCTCATATTTCAAATAGGGATCTGGTCCAGAGTTAGCTTCTGAACAGTAGGAGAGGATTGACTTAAAGATCAATTTCTCATTTCAATTCTTCTGGGAGAGTTAAGCAGCACAATGAATAGAGAGCCAGGCCTAGATTCAGGAAGACCTGAGTTCAAATTTGTCCTCAGACTCTTAACTTGTGACTCCAGTCAAATGACTTAAACTCTGTTTGTCTCCTTTCCTCATCTATAAAATGAGGATGATAACAGCACCATCAAATGTGATAATTATTAGAAAGCACTTAGCATAGTGCCTGATGTTTTTTTCTTTTCAAACCCTTATGTCATGGACTTCAGTGTCAGCCAAGAATGCATGATTCTGGTATCTTCAGCTATGATCCATCAAACCAAATATCATTTTCCAACACAATAAGTTTCTACAAGATAGACAACTGTTAATTTTCCAAATTGTTTTATCCCCTTCTATAGACTGAACTTTTAAACAGAAATAGAAATTTTTGAAAGTCCCAAATGTGCTCTTTTCCTACCTTCAAATTTTTCATTTTCTAATAACCTTGTAAAAAGCCTTCAGCATTTTTTCCTGGTGCCTGCATGAATCATTAGAAAAAATTTCAGTTGTTGGGTTTGATGGTTCTCTGAGCAGATTCTCCATCAGTGATTGTATTCTTACTATGAATTTAAGAAAAGCACCAATTCTTATGAGATCCTGGCACATAGTAACCACTATGTGTTGATAGATATTATTATTAATATTAATTACTTTGTTTATGAAAGCCCTTTTCCTCCATATGATTCTGTGTTTCTTGTAACTTTGCCACATGTTCCCCATATCTGAAACTGATTCTATTTCATGAAGTTTTTAACCTAAATTAATGTTTCTACCAAATTTAGGTACTCTATATCTGACACATAATTTCTTTTTTTTAGGTTTTTGTGCTGGAGAAGTCTGCAGAAAACAATTTCACAGTCAGCTAGCTGCTCACATAATCCTGCACCCACCTATTTGTGTTTTTGTGTCATGTCTACTTCCTCAGGCAGTGCCTTTTAAGACTGTAAAGTTAGAATCTACTCTAATGGGTGGATTCATTGTACTTATATACTAAAAAGCTTGTTATAAAATATTTAATTACATTTTCTCATTATTTTTGAGCTTTTGTTCTATTTCCATTTTCATCCTTAAATACCCTTGGATAACTCATATGACTCATTGTTGGTTTTTTTACTTTCTTTAAATTAGTTTTCTCTTCATTGCTTCTTGATCTCTGTCTCTCTCTGTCTCTCTGTCTCTCTGTGGCTATTTCTCATAATCTTAGGCCATTCATCTTGTTAAGAGTTTACCAACAAGGTAAGCTTCTAATCTGGTATCGTACTTGCCAGCCATAAAAAATAAAGATTAAAACAACAACAAGCAATAGCAAGGTCCTTTACTTAACAAGAAAAGACATTACAGTATTTTTATGAATCAAATGTTGCACAATAACAAGTGATGAGTGCCTAGTTAAGTTACTATATTAAGAAAGAAATTGTATGGGGGGAGGAGCCAAGATGGCAGAGTAGGAAGATTCACATATGCTAGCTCCGAACCCACAGCCCATGGATTTCCTATAGAAAGAACTCCCAACAAATTCTGGAGCAGTGGAAGCCACGCAGCAATGGAGTGAAGGAGATTTCCATTCCAGAGAGCCCAAAAAAACCGATCCCAAAGGTCCATTGTGCACCGGATAGGAGTGGAGCCCAGCCCTTCCCTGACCACTCAGCATCAAGAGGAGCAGATCCAGCAGATCAGAGCAGGCTTCAGGGACAGAATCTCTGGCGGCCACAAAGGTCCCTCCACCCACAGGCACACAGGTCAGTGAGAGAGACTTCTGGGCTGACTGAGAGGGGAGCAGGGTGTCTCCATAACTCAGGCCCCCTAGGGAGGCAACAGCAGAGGCAGTGGGTGGCCAGAGGCTCCCGGAGCAGGCAGGACCTTGGGTCCATTACTGAAGATCTCAGTATAAACCCCCTGAGGGAACTGAGCCTAGGAGGCGGCCCTGTCCCCACCTGAGCACCAGAACTTAAGCCCACATTGAATAGCAGCCACACCTGCAGCTGAAAGCCCTGAGGCTGAGGAGCAGCATTTGAATCTCAGACCCAAAGCACTAGCTAGACAGATCTGGGCAGGGGTGGAGAGGAATCTCAGAAGTCAAGTTATTGGCTGGGAAAATGCCCAGAAAAGGGAAAAAACAATAAGACCATAGAAGGTTACTTTCTTGGTGAACAGATGTTTCCCCCCTTCCTTTCTGATGAGGAAGAACAATGCTTACCATCAGGTAAAGACATAGGAGCTAAGGCCTCTGTATCCCAAACATCTGAAATAGCTATCCAAAGGGCTCAGGCCATGGAAGAGTTCAAAAAGGATTTTGAAAATCAAGTTAGACAAGTGGAGGAAAAA
>CM053771.1:254824701-254860063 GCA_028658325.1 Potorous gilbertii
TCCAGAGCCATCTGAATCCAATGACCTGATATTCCTCAGGATGACTGGAGATGACCCAGGATGCACCGGGAGACCTTGGCCTCTTTTGACCAAGGAGGTAATAGGGAGCCACTAGAGTTTATTGAAAGGGGAAGGGTAATAGTAGTCAGACCAACGTTCTAGGAAAATCGGTTTGACAGCTGAGTGGAGAATGGATAGGAGTGGAGAAAACCTAAGGGAGGAAAACAATAAAATGTAAGCTCCATAAGTGTAGAGATCTTCATGTTTTTACGTTCCCCAGTGTCTACCACAGTGTCTGGTAAATTCTAGATGCTTAATAAATGTGTATAGATTAATTTCTCCTCTAAATCTTTTCTCTAGGATAATTTGTCTCTTCTGCAAGTTCTTTTGATTGATCTTCAGATGTTATAGTCTCTTTCTTTTCATTTCTCTCTCCTCTCTGTTTTAACAGATGCTTAATTAGGTAAATTTATATGCTGGCATTTTTAAAATTACCAATATCTTAAAACTTGTAATTATGCTATCTTTTTAGAAGTTAATGTTACCACATGAAATGGCTAGCCAATATCTTCATCTTAAATGTAAATTTTCCAATATTTCTTTCTTTTTTTTTTTTCTTTGTAAGCCCTTGGATGTTTTTAAGACAGGCAATATGGTATACTAAAGGAAATATTGTTTTAGTCCTGAATCAGTTTGGGACTGTAGTATTAGTTATATAATCTTAGTCAATTTAGACTAACTAAATAAGTTAGTCATTTACTCTATTACATATAAATATATTACATATAAATAATAGTATCTCACCTGCATAAAAATCAAGTTGTTTTATCTAGTCATCACTTAATGTAATTGCTAGATATAAGAACAATGAATGCATTATTGGGCATACATTATTTCAGTGATAGAGTTTTAACGAGGAATATGTAAAGTGCTATAAAAATGCTAACCCATGCATGTGCCAATATACAATCCTACTACCTACAAAGTCCAACTCAAGTTTTACACCTTCCCTGAAGCTTCCCTGTTCTCATCTATAGGAATCAATTGCTTCCCTAGAGTACTCTAGAAATTGTGAAGGCTACCAGCTTAGCCCTTTTTTACACACTATGGAATTTTAGCTAAGAATGGACCTTAGAGATAATCCAGTCAAGTATTTTCAGGTGAGGAAGCTGAAACTGTGACTACCAATTCATTTATATATGTACGTTATCTGCCCAAATAGACTAATCTCCATGAGTGTGAAAAACACATTCATTTCTTTTCCTTTATGTACCCCATAGAGCATTTACATGGAGTATTACTTTATGTGGAGTTGGTGCTCAGTAAATATTCTTTATTTAAATAGTAAAGTGCCCATAAAAATGTGCATCACTGAAATATTTGCTTTAGGAAACTCACATCTCCATCTCCATGAAGCTTTCCACAGCCACCACAGTTCACTATGATGTCTTTTTCCTCTGAACACCCACATACACTTACACTTTCAAACATAAACTTTGGTTTTTCAGATATTGCTTGTGTAACTAGTGCATGAAGTGGTTACATCCATTATATTACCTTAGACTGCTCACATGGACACTTGGACACCTTCTCACTCTCTAAGCTAGACTTATCATTCTAGTTTGCTATCACATGGCCAGATCTGGGTTCCCAGAGAAGGACCACTACCAAAGGCTTACAGTTAAAATCTTCAAGTTTTCTAGGGGGTAACCCTGTTCTGGGGAAATTCACCCTTCCTCCTCCTAATTCTTCTCTATGTCTCTCTCTCTGTCTCTGTCTCTCTCTCTGTTTCTGTCTCTCTGTCTCTGTCTCTGTCTCTGTCTCTCTCTCTCTCTCTCTCTCTCTCTCTCTCTCTCTCTCTCTCTCTCTCACACACACACACACACACACACAAATGAGTTTCTATATACACAAATCCAACCACCTACAATAATGATATTTTTAGATCTTAAACAGAACCATTTTATTAATAATAAAGCAAAAGAAATATCATAGTTACTCATATATTAAAGCAAGTACAAGAATAATGGACAATCACTACCTCATTCATGCTCTTCTAATAATTGCCTCACTATCTGGGGGTGAGAGTAGGCATAAACTTACAGAAACCTGCCAAGGAGTCATATGAGTAAAGAAAACCCATTTACTTGGGCAGCTAACAACTCTGAAATTTTCAACTCCAGTGTCCTTTTACTCTCTGGAAATATCCATAACAATTTCTTGATAAAGGTTACTTCTCTGCTGAACATATGTCTCCACTGCAAAACTTAGGAGATCCACATTATGTTGACTAATAAGTCACAGTAGTTAAACTACTCCTTCCTCTGGTTGACATCCTGCTCTTTGCTTCCAAGCTGTTGCTTGGCTCAGAAAACTCTTACTACTCAAATGTGAGGTCTTGAAATCTGCTCTTTTATTTCTCTGTAATGAAGGCTGGGGACCCATATGCAATGAACATGGCCAGGACTATTATTGTGTGTGACAAACAGGGAGGCATTCCTATGTACAACCTTCTCCAAAGGAGACAGTCATTCCTGCCAGAAGAAGAAGCAGGAATTTGGAGTCAGAAGCCTTCTTCTCCTCAGAGAAAGAAGGGGTACTGAGCTAGACGTATATCTATCTGCTTTCTTAAATATCATTCATAGAGGATATGATTAAATCTGAGGTAACTTTTGGTTGATTTGTCATTATAAGCTCTATATCCAAGCTCTATATCCAAGGTTTGACCCCTTTTCCACCTGGTATTAGTGGTATTAGTATTATAGTATTCCACAATACTAGTAAATAACAAAGTCCATTTATCAAAATTATATCAAAAAAGAAATCAGAGAAAATATGCTCAGGAGAAAATGTATCAGACAATACAGAATGAAAAAGCTCTTCCATTAGGAATGAGATAACTCACCTCAACCAAAAGATAGGGTCCTGGATATCACTCAGTGGGAAACTCCCTGAATTCTGTAGAGTAGCAAGCTAGTATTAGGGGCATATGGAGACTGCCTGGTCCTCTCATGTCTTCCCAGAATCTTTTTTCTGCAGTCTCTTGCAAAGATCAGCTGGGTTAATCCAAAACCTGTAAATGCACAGTATAAACACGAAATTGTTTTTAAACAAGGATGGTTTTGCTGGTGTCACAGGCAACCAACCTTCAGCACTATTGAAATGAAATGAAACAAATGCACATTAGGAGTACATTCAAGAGACACAGTATGACCCAGAGCATCACCTGTGAGGATACTACAGTGCCTATATGCCTGACTATACTCAGGCAATATAAGACAGACATATGCATGGTACACAGTAATCAATCAAAAACAGTAAGCATGGTTAGTTAACAAAGCACACCTAGCTAGCTGCATGGATAGGCCTACATATGAAATACAACTTAACTATAAGCAGTGGTGTATACTCAAAACAATCAACAACAAAAACATTGCCATAGCATATAAATAACACATTACAGTCAAATGAGTGTAACAGCATAATAAAAACAAACATTCTCAAGTAGGCAGTTACTCACATGTACAGCAATAATCATATGCAATCACATGCAAGGTGCTTTTCAAATGAGCAATCTTTAGCATTGTTACCTACAGATATGTAACTATGTCCTCAGCTTTAACTTAGTCTAGTGTAGGGGTGGGGAACCTGAGGCCTGGAAGCCACATGGGGCCTTCTCATGTGAGGTCTTTATAAAAAAGACCTAAAAGAAACTTTATAAAAGTTTGGATCTAGTCAAAGGCCCTCACTTGAGGACCCAGAGGACCATATGTGGTCTCAAAGCCACAGGTTCCCAACCCTTGGTAGTGACTAGTCTAATAAGCCTCATTTTCATGTTTCTTAACTGTCTTCTTCTATACCAGAGCCACTAGTTAGTAGCAGGTGATCATTTTACCAGGTTTGCATAAATATACCCATGGACCTTGCAACAGGGGTTAGTTACATTTCTTATCTCTCTCGTTTCAGACTGTGAGTCCTCCCTCAAATGATTAGTCCTTAGCTTATGATTAGTAACCAAATTTTAATCTTCTCGATATAATAAGATAAAATACATTTGTCCCACAATCATAAAACAATTGTATCCACAGGACTCTGGCATCCTACAGCTTGTCACATTCAAAAAACAATTGTCTCAGAACTCTGAGTTGGAGAAACAGTTTCTCTTAGTACCCTGAACTAAGTAAGCCCCAAACAAGTGAATGTTCAAGGAAGACAAGTCAGCAACAAGTTTCTCTTTATCATAATGAAATACATTTAACAGGATAGGACTTTATACTCATATTATAATTTGTGAGTTTAATGTTTGCTCCATATTTCTCCAAATAGTAAACTTCTTGAGGACATATAGTTTTCTTATAATTTAATTCAATCTAATCAGTATTTATAACTTGCCTAAAGTATTTAGAGTACTGTTCTAGTGCTAGGGAAAAAAAAGTTTAGATAAGTCACAGATTCTTACTCCAGTATGAGAGAGAACACAAATGTAAATAATTTTAATATAAAATAATACATGATAATTATGTGAGGGGTCTAAACAAAACTTTTGAGAGGTTCAAAGGAATAAAGGTCACATTGAACAAGTCGGGGAAGATTTTGTGGAGCATATGAATTTGAGTTGGATTTTAAATGATATAAGGGAGAAGAGAATAGGAGTTGGGAGATGGCATTCCTAGTAGAGGAGATAAAGCAGGGAAAGTCACAAAGGTAAAAAAAAAAGTATGGCATATATACAGAAGACAGTAAATATCCCAGTTTATTAGGATTGTGGCATAAATGAAAGGGGAGAAATATGAGAAAATAGGGTGGCATAAAATTTTGGAGAGCTTCATATTTTGTGTCAATTATTCTAGTATCATGTTCTTAATGTTCTTAATCATTCAATACTTGTTAAATTGAATTAAAGACTGCAGCTCCACTCTCTTTACTCAAATAATTCATCCCAAGTAGTCTTTCAGATACTATTATGACCAGATGAGGAAAAGGGACTTTTGGACAACAGAGATTTCTTAATACTCTGAAAACTTTCCACGAAGAAAGCCTCTTCTCCACCTATGTGTAAAGTGACTCACATCCCTAAACATCACCCATTCTCTAGAAATCTAACCTTTTCACCATGCTATTTTGAGTTAATGGCACTATAATCTCTGAATTTCTTTCCAGGGCTTTCCCTATGAGTCTATAAATCAAGTTCTCATTGCCACTAACTATAGCAAACTAACATGGCCAAAAAAAAAAGATATTTCTGCTGTGTCAGTTATGCTTTAAACACAACACTCTTCATCTTTCTCTATTCTATAGGTTTAAGGCAAAGGGGTATCTTCCTTACATTAAATCATTTTATTGAAATGGATACTTTAGCCAAAGAAATATTTCATCAGCTTCTGATTTCTTCCTCAAGGGTTTCACAGAATCAGTCACAGAATTTGGGAGTTGGAAGTGATCTCAGAAACCATCTAGTGCAACCCATAAGCAAGAGCGATGTGCACTATGGCATACCCAAAAAGTTATAGTCCAGCCTCTGTTTGAAGACCTCTGAAGAAGAAAAAACTACCTCCTGGGGAGGCAGGTCATTCTATCTTTGGATAGATTGAAATATTAGAAAATCTTTCTGATATTAGAAGAAAATGATGATTTTTTAAAATCTAATAATGAGTATATACCTGACAATTATCTAGATAACTAAGTTCCAAATACATATTGTAGCCTCAATTACCAAATTAAAACAGCACTCTTTAAGCAACCATCCTGAATTGATATTACCCATGTGATCCTGAGGCAATTAAGGTAAGATACTTGCAGCTAGTGGGTAGAGTATTGGGCCTGGAACCCATGAGATCTTGAGCATGTCATTTAATTGCTATGTTCCTCAATTTCTTTATTAACAAAACTGGATAGATAATCAAAAGGCAGCACAATAAAGTGGGTGGAGTGGAAGAGTTCAAGTGAGAAAAATCTAGTTGAAATCATGCCTTAGGCACTTTCTGAGAGATCCTAGAAAAATCACCAAACTTCTCAGCCTATGCAATTGACTTGATTGCTGCTAAGGTTCCTTCAAGATCAAAATTTGATCCTATGAATCTATGATCCTACAGTCTCTGACATTCCTTCTACTTCATCTGTGATTTTATGATCTGATAGAGTATAATATGAAAAGAGAGAGAGGGGGAGAGAGAGAGAGAGAGAAAAGAAGATGAAAGAGATAGAAAGAAAAAAGGAAGGAAGGAAGAGAAAAAATAAAAAAGGAAGGAAATTTTAGAGTTTACAAAGTATTTTGCTTACAGCTACTTGGTAAGATGGTTAATATCAAAGTGCCATTATCCCTTTTTTAAAGGAGACAATGAAGCAATTAAGGTAAGATACTTGCAGCTAGAGGGTGCAGCGAGTGGGTAGTGTATTGGGCCTGGAATCCAAAAGGCTCACCTTCCTAAATTCAGACATGGCCTCAAACACATACTGGTGATGTGACCCTAGGCAAGTCATTTAACCCTGTTTGCCTCAGTCTCCTCATTAGAAATATGAGCTAGAGAACGAAATGGCAAAAACAAATGGGGGCATGAAGAGTAGGTACAATTGAACAAGAACTTACCCATAACCATGCATATCTACTTTCAGAGGTGGTATACAAACCCAGGTCTTCAACTCTAAGAATTAAACTGTTTCCAGAACATCACTTTGACTTTTTTTTTAGTCACTCCAGGCAAAACTTTCCCGGATCTCTCACTGTATCATTCACTTGGGCCACTTATTTTTCCTACCTAATCCCTGTGCTTTCAACCCTTCCTGATCTCTGATCACAAAGAAAAACTTTTACTTATATCTCATCACCTTAGAGTCTTGTTCCATGTTGGATGACATAGTCATAAAGTGATCAATTATTTAGATATTACTTGAATGGGAACTGAGCAACAGGAACTGAAATCCTACCTTTGCTATTGACTACCTGTATGGCCTTTGACAAGTCACTTCATCTTTCTGATCCTCAGTTCCCTCAGCTGTAGAATGAAGGGATTGAACCAGAAGATTTCAAAGGGTCCTTCCTGCTCTTATGTTCTTTTATTCTTATTCCATGATAATATATTATAGGTGTTAAAGATTTAAAGCTGTATCCCTCCCAATGCCTGAGATCCAAGGTGAATTTTTAACTGCCCTGGCAGGGAAGTAGGAAAGGTATTTTTAGACTGGGATATTTTTTTCCTTAATCACTTTGACAGTAGCTGATATGACTTGATTTGAGAGTGAGAAGAGGGACTTGTATTTAAAAGTGACTATACCTCCTCTCTACCCACCCACTGCTTCTGCTCTCTAGTGACATCATGTAGGATGTCATCACTCCCTACAAGTCATGTACAACCCAGAAATTCCTTTTTCCAGAAAGCGTAACCAGTGGTCTGACAATCGAGTGATTTATTGGCTTCATGAGGCAGGTGAATATAATTCTGCTATGGATTCTGAATTTCTTCTACCTGAGAGCTTAAAAGCTTGTTTATCAACACCTCGAAAGGAGCAATGACAGATTTCTCTTCTTTGTATTGTTGCTCACTCATTGTCTTGTTCATCTCTTTATGACACCATACATCAAAACACACCAATACTGTCCATGAAGTTTGGCAAAGATACTGGAGTAGTCTGCCATTTCCTTCTCCAGTAGATTAAGGCAAACAGAGGATAAGTGACTTTCCCTGAGTCACACACTTAGTAAATATCTGAGGATATATTTGAACTCACATCTTTCTGACTTCAAGCTTAGAGTTCTATCCTCTGAGCCACATAGTTGCCTCATGTCTTTGCACTGACACAATCCGAAATGAGTCATACTATTTATTGGAGACATACTAACATCACTAAGATTCTGTTGGATGAAAACACCTGGAGACACAATATAGACAGTGACTTTATATATGTTCATATACCGATTAACATTCCTTGGTGATCAATAAATTAACAGAATTTGGCTGGTGAACATCTGTTCTCAATTCAGTGATTTGTTTCTCTAAGTATCACCATCAAAAGCTATTAGAATTCAATTAAAATTGCATTTTCTCTTCCTTTGTTAATCTTTGCTACAAGGAACAATTTGTTGAAAAGAGGAAGGAATGCATTTAGAAGTGAAGTAAAAAAAAACATGTATAATTAAAAATAAGATTAAAAAAGAATTCAATAAACATTTTGATTGACTTTTTTTTTTAATTTGATAGATTTGAAAGAGCTGAGAAATATTTCTCTCCAGGTTGTACTACTTATTCTCCACACTTTCTCTAACATAACAAAGACATTTTTTCTCCCTGGAAGTTCACTCTACTCTTGGTCTTCTCCCATTAGAATTACTTTCTGCCCTGCTGCTTCTCCCTCTGGTTGTTTGACTCTTCTCATAGGTTGCTTTTTTTTAAGAGGATGAGCAGGTCAATAATTACTATCTGGTCTGGATTCTTGTATCCCTAAATTTTCTCTCATTCTCTTGACCCTAGGTACCTTCATCTCACTTCCCTCCCCCCCATTTTCAGTTTTCTTTTCTGTATTTTCTTCCCCCATTAGAATACAAGCTCTTTGAGGGCAGGGATTTTCTCACTGCCCATTCTTTACAGCTTCCTTTTATTAACTTCACCCTATTAGAATGTAGGCTCATTTTTCTTGTATTTGAATACCTAGTACTTAACACAATACCTGGCACACAATAGGAAATGAATAATTATTACTGAATTGAATGGAATACAAATATGAAATAACACTCAGAGGGGTAGAACCAAGACTGCAGAATAGAAAGATGCATATACTCTAGCCCTTCCCTCACAGCCCACAAAATACCTGTAAAAAATGACCCTCAACTAATTCTATGGCAGCTGAAGCCACAGAACAACAGAGCAAAAGAAGTTTCCAGCCAAAGGTCACCTGGAAGGCCAACAGGAAAGGTCTATCTCATGGGACACAGAGTAGAGTGGAGCCCAGCTCTGGCCACATGGCATTGGAAGGAACAGGACCTGAACTGACCTCTGGGTCAGAGTTCCAAGCAGGGGAGGTCCTAGATCCCTCAACCCACAAGCAACAAAGAAAGTTCCAAAGGTCAGTGTGGGAGGGCTTTCTCAGTTGGGCAAGAGGGGAACGGGTTCCTCCAGCAATAGCCCTAGGCAATGGCAGAGGCACAGCAGCAGACTGCAGGCAGCTACAGTGGCTGGGAAGCAACCTGGGTCCATTGTCCAAGCAACTCCCTC
Source organism: Potorous gilbertii (assembly GCA_028658325.1). Taxonomy (NCBI): domain Eukaryota; kingdom Metazoa; phylum Chordata; class Mammalia; order Diprotodontia; family Potoroidae; genus Potorous; species Potorous gilbertii. Next base: position 254,833,908 of record CM053771.1, read on the forward strand.
TGGTGGTAGGGAGCAACTGATCTAAACCTCAGCCCTGAGTGATGGCCTGCCCCTACCCAAAGCCCTGGGAAATCAAGCAGCTGGGTCAAATCTCAGCCTTGAACATGGCACTGGGGAGAGGAGGGATAATAGGACCATCCTCTTGACAAAAGTTTCAGAAGTCAAGTAACTGTCTGGGAAAATGTCCAAAAAAGAGGAAAAAAAGTAAGACCATAGAAGGTTACTTTCTTGGTGAACAGGTGTCTCCTCCTATCCTTTGAGACGAGGAAGAACAAAGCATATTGTCACAGAAAGTCAAGGCCTCTGTCTCCAAGACCTCCAAAAGGAACTTAAATTGCGATCAGGCAATGGAAGAGCTTGAAAAGTGAGTTAACAGCTTGCTAAAGGAGAACCAAAAAAATGCTGAGAAAAATAACACCTTTAAAAAGAGGCTAACACAATTGGGAAAAGAGGTTCAAAAAGCCAATGAACAGAAGGAGGCTTTAAAAAGCAGAATTAGCCAAATGCAGGAGAAGGTTCAAAAGCTCACTGAACAACATAGTTCTTTAAAAGAGAGAACTGAGTTCAGGGAAGTTAATGATTATGACATAAACCAAGCAGTTAAAAAATGAAACCAAAAATTTGAAAAAATAGAAGATAATATGAAACATCTCATTGGAAAAACAACTGACCTGGAAAAGAGATCTAGGAGAAACAAGTTAAAAATTATGGGAATACCTGAAAGCCATGATCAAAAAAAGAGCCTCAACATTATCCTCCATGAAATTATCAAGGGAAACTGTACTGATATTTTAGAACCAGAGGGCAAAATGAATATTGAAAGAATCCCTCAATCACCTCCTAAAAGAGACCCGAAGAGAAAAACTCCTGGAATATTATGGCCAAATTTCAGAGTTGCCAGGCCAAGGAGAAAATACTGCAAGCAACTAAAAAGAAACAATTCAAGTATTGTGGAAATACAATCAGGATGACACGACATTAATGGATTAAAGGGCTTGGAATAGAATATCCCAGAAGTCAAAGGAACTGGGTTTAAAACCAAGCATCACCTACCCAGCAAACTGAGTATAATACATCAAGGGAATAAATGGTCATTCAATGATATAGAGGACTTTCAAGTATTCATGTTTAAAAGACCAGAACTGAAGAGAAAAATCTGACTTTCAAACACAAGAATCAAGAGAAGCTTGAAAAGGCAAACAGGAAAGAAATTATAAAAGACTTTCTAAAGCTGAACTGTTTACATTCCCACATGGAATGAAAATGTTTATAACTCGAGACTTTTCTTAGTATTTGGGTAGGTGGAATGATTGCATACACACACACACACACACACACACACACACACACACACACACAAACACACACAGAGTTCATGCTGTATTGAATCAGAAGAAATGACAACCACAAAAAAATAAAATAAGATAAAAATTAAGGAGTGAGGGAGGAAAATACTGGGAGGAGAAATGGAGAAATGGAATGAGGCAGGCTATAATTCATAACAGAGATAAGAAAAATCTTGTTCAATGGAGCAAAAAAGGGACAAAGGAGAGGGGGGAAAATGAAACTACTCTCTCCATATATGGCTTAAGGAGGGAATAACATACTCACTAAATTTGGTATGAAAATCTATCTTACACTACAGGAAAGTAGGGGAGGAGGTGAAAAGTGGAATAAGGGGAATGATAGAAGGGAGTAACTGGAAATAAACACTTTTGGGAAGGGACAAGGTCAAATTAGGGAATAAAAAATAAGGAGGGAGAGAGCAGAAAAGAGAACAATAAAGTTCATATTACACAACATGATTATTACGGAAATATTTTGCAAAACCACACATATTTAGTCCATATTGAATTGTTTGCCTTCTCAGTAGGGATGGGTAAGGAAGAAGAGAAGTTGGAATTCAAAGTATTAGAAATTAATGTTGAGAATTATTATTGCATGTAACCGGGAAATAAAAAAACACAGGTAATGGGGCATAGAAATTTATCTTGCCCTACAAGGAAAGAGAGAAGATGGGGATCAAGGGAAGGGTGGGGTGTGATAGAAGGGAGGGTACATTGAGGGAAGGGGTAATCAGCATGCAAGGTATTGGGGGTGGGGGAGGGGAAAGATGGGGAGAAAAATTGGACGTTACAAAGCAATCTAAAAGCAATTAGTATTAAAACAATTGACTGAATTTAAAAAAAAATAACACTCAGATATAGGAAGTATACATAGTTAAGTGTGGAAAATGTAGTTTTCAAAATTCTGTCCAGACAAAGTACTCTAAGAAAATCTGAGGAAAAGATCAATAGTTTTATTTATATATTTTAAAACACTACCATTAATATTCAGAATTAAAAAATACTACCATAAAATTGTATTGCTAAACTCAGCTGACATCATATTGATATGCTAGCAATGATACCACCACTTTCAGGTTTAATACAAGACAATAAATTTGGGGAAAAAAGAAATATCAGAATGAATTTACAGGTTGTTGTGGAATATTAGACCTGATAGTAGTCAAATCATTTCAGTAGTGGTATTTAATTTGAGGATGGCAAGAGAACTTCTGTTAAATGAGTCTCTTTCTAGGGCCTTCACTCTCAGAAAGACTTTTCATGAGATCTTTTTCTTCCTACATTTAATGGGTAATGACAGAATCATAGATCTCTATGGTGGGAGGGAGAATAAATGAGATCTCTGGAGACAATTCCATAATGTGGAAGAGGATACTGAGGTCAAGAAAAGTTAAAGGACTTGGTCAAGTGAGGTGTTTCAGAATAAAACTAATCTTCAGGTTAGCAGGTAAGGTAGTACATTGCTTTATTAAAATATCCTGGCTAGTGGTATATAGTGTCTTTAGAAAATAGCTCTAAGAGTGTATGGGTTCTCAATATCTTTTTTACCTTAATCAAATAAAAAGAAAGGAAAGATATTTTATATGAGGGAACTGTATGCCTTTTAGGTCCAGACTTTTATTAGTATCAAAATAGCAACATTATCATCGCTGAATCAAGGAGAAGGAGCAAGTTTAGGTGACGATCAGCACTTAGAGGTCACTAAGTTTAACCTATTTTCAACAATTGGTAACAACTTGTGGTTATGCATTCCCTTGTTCAAAAGATAATGGAGTATTGTTTTGAAGGGGATGCTTGAACTAAACTATACTGTGTAGAGGATTAGTTAATAACAGAGCTAGTACCTGAACCTATATCCCCCTACTCCCAGTTTAATGCTCCCTCCTCTCACTATGCAAAGAAGGGCATCAAATGTCTAAAATGTATTCAAATTGCCAAGTAAAGGTGAAACTTTATTGAGGTTTCAAATGACAGTAAAAAGCTCATGGATAGTTTTCAAGCATTCAACTTAAAAGATATCCATTGATTGTTTAAGACCCTGCATACAGAGAACCATATGAAATTGATATGCTACAATATGGTTAAAAATATAAAACAGTACACTAGACCTGATTTATGTGAGTCAGTTAATGGATAATGGAAATAACAAATGCTATAAGAGTATGAAAGAGGGAGAGAAGTTATTTTGGACTGAGATGGGCTGGGAAGGTTCCACAGAAGAGTTAATGTTTGAACATCATATAGGGTAGGTAGAGTTGCATAAATATAAAACTGAGGTTGAAAATACCCTATTTTAGCTCTGATATCTTGACTTTTTAATCCAATCATACAAACAGAAGTGAGTATAACCTGGATCTACATGCCTCTTGGAATTAGTTAATGTGTGAGTGGTAAGATCATATCCTAAATAATTATGAGTAAGGAAGAAGCCCTCTCAGAACTGGAGGAAAAGATTTTGAGGATCTGAGTTCAAGATGCTGGAGTAGCCATGACATTGCCAGCACATATTTAAAGAGCAATAGGAGAACTGAAGTGTGAAAGAAAAGAAAGACAGTGAAAATATAGTCATTGGCTCTATAAGTAGAAGACTCTGGATGAGAAAGATCACAAGAAAAAATTAACATTTCCTCAACATCCCCTTCTTGTACCTTTTTGTTATCCATAGATGCTATAATATAATCTATTGTTCCATTACTCAAACAATTCCAAGAGACTGAATTTTGACACAAACACAAATGAGCTTAGCTATAGATATATTAGATGTATAACCTAGCTTCCACCCAGGTTAGGAAATTTCATAACTGATGGTTCATAAATACTGTCCTTGAACTCAGAACTTTCCATATAAAACAATTTCCCTAAAGCTGAAGGAAAGGGAATCAAGTTGACTTCAGGGGCCATTATTTTGGACCTAGGTTTAAAACAAGTTAATTACCACAGTGAGGTTTTACTTTGGGTATAGAGAAGTAAGGAGAACAATTAAAGTCTGATCTTTACCATGTAAAATGAACAGCATCAGCCTCTACTTTTTATTTTAATTTTAACATACGTTCTAGTTATATCATCAAATATTTACCAAATGCCTATATAATTTTAAGGTTTTTTTTATAAGTTTGAGTTTCAAATTCTCCTTTTTGTCCCTGTGACTCCAACACTACCCCTTGAGAGGGCAATTAATATAATATCAATTATCCATATGAAATAATATAAAATAGATTTCCACATTAGTCATGTTGTAAAAGATAGCACACACAAACACACACATGAGAAATATAAAGATTATTTTTGAAGTATGCTTCAATCTGCATTCAAAGTTAATCAGTTTTCTTTCTGGAGATGGATATTGTTTTCCACCATGAGTCCTTTAGGATTTTCTTCAATCATGTGTTCATCGGAGTTACTAAGTCTTTCATCATTGATCAAAGTTAAAAATGTTTTTGTCATTGTGTACACTTTCTTCTGGTTCTGCTCATTTCACTTTGCATCAGTTCATAAAAATCTTACAAGAGTTTTTGAAACCATCCTTCTTACATCACAATAGTATTCCATTATATTCATATATCACAACTTGTTCAGCCATTCTCCAATTGAAAGACATCCCCTCAATTTTCAATTCTTTGCCACCACCAAAAGAGTTGCTATAAATATGAATGCAAATAGGTCCTTTTCCCTTTCTTTGAATACAAACAGTGGTACTGCTGGGTCAAAGGATATGCATAGTTTTATAGCTCTTTAGGTTTAGTTACAAATTGTTTTCCAGAATGGTTGGACTAAGTCATAACCCCATCAGTTTTCTAATTTTTCTATACCCTGTCCATCATTTGTCATTTTTCCTTTCTGTCGTGTTACCCGGTGTGATAATTGTGAGATGTATTTCAGGATTATTTTAATTTGTATTTCTCAAATCAATAGGGATTTAGTGCATATTTTTCATGTAACTATTGGTAGCTTTGATTTCGTCTTCTGAAAACTGACCTCTCAAATTCTTTGATTGATTATCAATTGTAAAATGTGCCTATTTTATGTAAATTTGACTCAGTTCCATTTTCATATGTGTGTGTGTGTATTTGAGAAATAAAATATTTCTGAAAGGAAACTGCCAAAAAAAATTTGTCCCACTATCCTGTTTTCTTCCTAATTTTCATTACCTTAGATTTTGTGCAAAATCTTTTAAATTTCATGTAATCAAAATTATCCATTTTGCTTCCTGTGATCCTCTCTACTTCTTGTTCAGTTGTCAACTCTTCACTTATCCATAGGCCTGGCAGATACATTTTTCCATGATCGCCTAATTTGTTTATGATATCCTTTATGTCCAGATCATTTATTCATTTTAACCTTATTTTGGTAGACATTAGGGGCCTTCAGGGTGTAAGCTGCTGATTTATGATAAGTTTCTTCCAAATTTCTCTCCAGTTTTCCCAGGATTTTTTGTTAAATTATGAATACTTATCCCAAAAGCTTAAATCTTTTGGTTTATCAAACACTAGATTACTATGGTCATTTACTTCTGCATACTCTGTACCTAATCTATTCCACTGATCCACTACTCTGTTTTTTTAGCCTGTATCAGATTATTTTAATGGTTACCACTTCATAATATAGTTGGAAATCTGCTACTAAAAGGCTGCTTTTTTCACATTTTAAACATTTGTTCTCTTTATATTCTTGACTTTTTGTTTTTCCATATGAATTTTATTATTTATTCTAACCATAAAATAATTTTTGGTAGTTGTAATAGTAATGGAAATATCTTTCTCATTCATTAGTGGATCCATATGATTTGCTTAAATCACCTGGAAACCTAAGTCACATGTGGTCTGAGGAGCTTGCTGAATAGGCCCAACAGTAAGAGTGGAGGAATACCTGGAGGAAATGACTGAGTGAGGTTGGGGCAGAGGGGAGAGGACCCAGGAAGGCATGGCAATGCTCAGGCTCATGTGTGTTTGCTTTCTTGTGAGGAAGCACTGGCTAGGAGGGCGGGGGGCAGGCTGGGAATAGCTTTGCTCCATGCTGTGATCATGTCTATTAACTTCTTGGTCACCAGCACAGATTTTGCTTTCTGGTTCTGGGATTTGGCTTTCTGGTGTCTAAATAAATGTTTTTCTTCTGCCTTCTATATGGAGAGTCATTTGTATTTTGTGTTAAAGAACTATGCTGGCATATTCGTAGTCACCACCAATGCTGTGAATATTGCCCTCATGATACAGTAGTCTGATTGGTATTACACTGAATAAGTAAATTAACTTAGGTGAAATTGTCATTCTTATTACATGGATTTAGCTCATTAGCAATTACTATATCTCTTTTAATGTAGGAGCTGCTAAGCTTGTGTGATTATGACTGTGGGCCAGCAATATTTGAATGGTTTATTTCTGGTGTTTTGAAGCATTTTCTCTTTGACTTGGGAGCTGTGTAATTTGGCTATATTATTTCTAGGAGTTTTAATTTTGAGATATCTTTCAGGTGTTGATCAGTAGATTCTTTAAATTTCTATTTTATTCTATGGTTCTAGGATATTTGGTAGTTTTCCCTGATAATTTTGTGAAATATGATGTCTAGGCTCTTTCTTTGATTATAGGTTTTAGGTGGTCCAATAATTCTTAATTTATCTTTCCTCTATTTCAAATCTAGTTGGTTGTTTTTCCGAAGAGATATTTCACATTTTCTTCTACTTTTTTTGTTCTTTTAACTTCATTTTATTGTTTCTTGATGTTTCATAGAGTAACTAGCTTCTACTTGGCCGAGTCTAATGTTTAAGGAATTTTACTCTTCAATTATCTTTTTTGTACTTCTTATTCCATTTGGGTAATGGTTTTTAACATATTATTGTCATTGTTTTCCTCTTTTTCCATGCTCTATATTGTCTTTTTATACTTTTCTTCTCTCATTCTCATTTTTTTCCATAATTTTTTCTCTACTACTCTTATTTGATTTTGGAAATTTTTTTAGCTCTTCTAGCAATTCTTGTTGGGCTTCTATCCTATTCATTTTAACCCCTTTCAAGTTCTGTATGTATGTATTTTTGTCTTTTTCTGAGTTTGGGTCTTGATCTTCCCTGGGACCATAGTACTTTTGATGGTCAGGTTCTTTTTTGTTGTTTGCTGTTTCCTTTTCAGGCTATTTCATAATTTTTAATTTATATTAAAGTTAGGTTCTGTTCTAGACATGGTAGGAGGAACATTATAGTGAGTTTCAGGATTTTTTTGCACTGCTGTTTCCAGAACTAATTTGCATTTTTTTTTGTTTTTTTGGTGTTTTCCAGGTGGTGTGATGTAGAGTGAGATATGATCACTGCTCTCCTGTTCTATGCTCTGTTCCTAAAACAGAGATCTCAAGCAATACTGCTCTTTAGGGTTCCTACTCCCTCTTCACTGAAAGTGATCTTCTCTTCATTTAAATTGTGGCCCAGATGTGTATAGAGGCAATGAAGTTGCCAAGCCCCTTCTAGTTCTGAGTTGAGTGCTATCACAAGCATCCCGTGTAATTTCTTTCCAACCAATTGACCGGTCCCTTTCCTTCTCTGGTTTGAGAGTTCCCAAGGTGCTTCTACTTAAGTCATTACCATCCAATCCTACCACTAGTGTCCTGTCCACATAGGTTTAAGGTCATCCTCCATAACCACGTCATGCATCTTTCCTTCCAACCTTCTAAGTTGTTATGAGTTTTAAGAATGTCTACCTCTCATCAATTGGGGAATGGCTGAACAAGTTGTCGTATATGAATGTAATGGAATACTATTGTGCTATAAGAAATAATGAACAGGCAGGCTTCAAAAAGACCTGGAAAGACTTACAAGAACTCATACTGAGTGAAGTGAGCAGAACATTATACACAATAATAGCCACTGTGTTCGAGGACTGTTTTTGATAGACTTAGCCTTTCAGAGCAATGTAAGGACCTAAAATATTTCCAAAGGACTTCTAGTGCAAAATGTCATTTATATCATGAGAAATAACTATGGAGTCAGAGAACAGAATGAAGCAATCTGTTTTCTCTTTTGTCATGTTTTGTTTTGTTTTTCTCATGGTTTCTCCCATTCACTATTATTCATTATTCATGTAATTCTTCTATGCGACATGAGTAATGTGGAAATGTGTTTAATAGGAATGCATGTGTGAGAGCCCATGAAAGAGTCTATACCATCTTGGAGAGGGAGAGGGGGAAGTGAGAGAAAATTTGGAACTTATGGAAGTGATTGTTGAAAAGTGAAAAATAAATCAATAAATTGCATCCACAAAAAATTAAGAAAAAAAAGAATGTCTACCTCTGATCTTTTGTTGGCTTTGCCACTTCTATTTCAATTTAAGGTATCATTTCAAAACATATAAAGTTTATAAGGTATTATGAAAAGGTAAATTATTATTTTTTTTATTCTAGGGTATGGGAAAGATATGAGCAAAAGTACTGATATTGGAAAGGATAAGTTGTGTTTTAGGGAAAGAAAGGAATAAGTTTTACTATAAAGGGTACCTTTACAGAGGAGTAATGGGAAATAAAACTAGAAGAATATGCTATTCACAGATTTACAAAATGTACATTTTAAATGGGGGAAAGTTTAGAAAATAAAATAATCCAACAGAAAGCCCCACATGCAGCACAAAGAAATGATGAACAAAATCATGGGCTCAGTATGCAAGTCACAGTTATCTAGAATTCTTACCTTTGTTCTTAATAGCCTAAACCGGAATCCTCACTCCGGGGCACTACACCTTGAAGACAGAAATGTCGATTGGAGGACAATTGTCTCTTATAAATTTTACCATTGTGTGACAATTACCCAAACTCGAGGGCTAAGAAGCAGTCCTGCTGTGAAAATTTCCAGTGCTCAATAGCCCTCAAAATTTCTCATTTGTTACCCAGGGTGTGATGGAGAAGTGACTTGGGAAGAGAGAAGGAAGGAAAAGACTTGGAGGCTCTTTGAAAGATATATGTTGTGGGATTATTAGTTTACATTCTCTCCAAGGATTCTGGAGTTTTCTTTATACAGCTGGCAGTTTTGCACTCTCATCAGAGTATATATAGTTACGATGCTGTTAGTTTGGTCTGATTGTAATGTAAAGCGTACTCAGGATGACCATAAAGTAAAGACTTACTTTAAACACACACACACACACACACACACACACACACACACAAACACACACAGCAGAACACATCTGTATTAATGAGTTGTTATTCTTGAAAATGCTTATTTCATTATTTCATGTTTAATCTAATGATGTCAGAAAGCAAAATTTCCTGGACTGTTTTGGTTTTCGCTGTTGAAGTCAATTATAGGGCCTCCCCAGCAAAACCGAACTTCTTATACTAGGGTCATATTTTGGTTTTGAACCAAAATACTAGTCCCCGTTACAATCATGGATCTTTTCACCAGACTTGACTATCAATGATTTTTAGCTGTTTTCCTACACCAAACACTCATAAGAAATACAATTTTCATTGTTGAGACTGTTAAAAAAAAAAACCAAAAACTAGATAGCTGGTCACATACTGGTTGGCAACTCCAAAGGAAGAGAGAGTGACCAGAAAAGCTTTAAGCATTGGTAGATCATGGAGGTAATTTCCTAAACTAACATTATTGAAAGGGAAAATATTTGGTTTTACAAATTCTGGTTTGTGGGAGGGGGGATTCTTTTTGTTTTTGTTTGTTTTATCTTGAGGTCAAGGTGGTAAAGATTTATTATGGTTTTCTTTTTTTCTTTTTAAATTCTAATTATTTATTTTTAGTTTCATTCTACATTTATTTTCACACGATTTTGAGTTCCAAATTTTCTTCCCATCTCTCCCCTCCACTGACCCCAAGATAGCACGATTTCTGATTACCCCTTTTCCTAATCTGTTGTTCCTTCTGTCAAACCCCTCCCTTCTCTGATACCTAGTCCCTCGATTTTCTTGGAGGATAAGATAAATTTCTTTACCCCATTACCTGCGTATCTTATTTCTCAGTTGCATGTAAAGCAATTTTTAACATTTATTTTTAAAACTTTGAGTTCCAATTACTCTCCATTCCTCCCTCCCCACTCATCCCAACTGAGAAGACAAGCAATTCAATATATGTTACATAGGTGTAGTTATGCAAAAGACATCCATAAAAGTCATGCTGTGGAAGACTAACTATATTTCCTTCCAACCAATCCTGCCTCCCATTTATTCCATTCTCTGTTTTGACCCTATCCCTCCTTAAAACTACTTATTTCTAATTATGCCCTCCTCCCATTTGCCCTCCTTTCTATCATTCCCCACCCCCAGTCTTCCCCCTTATCCTCTTCTCCCCTAATTTTCTATAGTGTAAGATAGAGGTTCATAGCAAATTGAGTATGCATATTATTCCCTCCTTAATCCAAATGTGATAAGAGTAAGCTTCATTTTTTCCTCTCACTTCCCTTCCATTAAAAAAGATTTTCCTTGCCTCTTTCCAGCGAGAGATAATTTGCCCTGTCCTATTTCTCCCCTTCTCCTCCCAATATATTCCCCTCTCACCTCTTAATTTTATTCTTTTAGATATCATCCCTTCCTATTCAACTCATCCTGAGCCCTCTGTCTATATGTATATTTTCCCTCTCAAATACCCTAGTACTAAGAAAAGCCTCAAGAATTATAAATATTATATGTTCATGTAGGAATGTAAATAGTTCAACTTAGGAAGTCCTTTATGATTTCTCTTTCCTGTTTACCTTTCCATGCTTCTCTTGATTCTTGTGCTTGAAAATCAAATTTTCTATTCATCTCTGTTCTTTTCATTAAGAATGCTTGAAAGTCCTCTATTTCATTGAATGACTATTTTTCCCCTGAAGTATTATATTCAGTTTTTCTGTGTAGGTAATTCTTGGTTTTAATTCTAGTTCCTTTGACTTCTGGAGTATCATATTCCAAGTCCTTCGATCCCTTAATGTAGAAGCTGCTAGGTCTTGTGTTATCCTGATTGTATTTCAACAATACTCAAATTGTTTCTTTCTTGATGCTTGCAATATTTTCTCCTTGAGCTGGGAGCTCTAGAACTGTGTTAAAATATTCCTAGGAATTTTTCTTTTGGGATCTATTTCAGGAGATTATTGGAAGTTTATTTTTAGAACCTCCTGGTTCTAAAATATTAGGGCAGTTTTCCTTGATAACTTCTTGAAAGATGATGTCTAGACTCTTGTTTTGATCATGGCTTTTAAGTAGTCCCATAATTTTTAAATTATCTCTCCTGGATCAATTTTCCAGGTCAATTGTTTTTCCCATGAAATGTTTCACATTGTCTACTATTTTTTTCATTCCTTTGGTTTTCTTTTATAGTTTCTTGATTTTTCATAAACTTATTAGCTTCTATCTGCTCCATTCTAATCTTTAAAGAATTATTTTCTTCAGTGAGCTTTCAGACCTCTTTTTCTGGCCAGTTTTGCTTTTTAGGCCTTTCTTCTCTTCATTGCCTTTTTGGATCTTTTGTCACGTGGGTTAGTTTATTTTTTACAGTGTTATTTTCTTCAGCATTTTTTCGGTTCTCCTTTTCATCACTCTCATTTCTCTTCCCAATTTTTGCTCTACTTCTCTTACTTGATTTTCAAAATGCTTTTGGAGCTCTTCCATGGCCTAAGACCAATTCATATTTTTTTTGGAGTCTTTGGATGGAGGAGTTTTGACTTTATTGTCTTTTGTTTGCATGTTTTGGTCTTCCTTGTCACAAAAGTAAAATTCTATAATCTGATTCCTTTTCTGGTTTTTGCTCATTTCCCAAACCATTTACTTGACTTTTGAGCTCTTTGTAAATGTAGATCTCTGCTTCCAGTGTGGGTGGGAGAGTGTACTGTCAGCCACTGAATTCCACTACAATCTGTGGGCCTAGAACTCCAGAAACAGTTGCTGTCTTTGCCCCTGTTGCTGTGGGTTCCTCCACCCCTTGCCCCCTCCACTGTCCTGGGGCTGGAGCTGGATCCATTAACTCTCCCACACTGGTCCCACAGTCTTTTACACTGACCTTCAAATTTGTCCTTGGTATTTTGGGGTCCTAGAAACTGCCACAGGTGCCAAAGATTCAATCTCTCCAAGGTCTGCTCAGGTCCTATCTGTGCAGGCACAGTCCATGCTGGACTGTGTCCTGCCCCTAGCATGGTGAGATAGGCATTTCCCATTGACCTTCCAGGCTGTCCTAGGCTGGACATTTGCTTCACTCCAACATTCTGTGAGTTCTGCTGCTCCAGAATTTGTTTTGAGCCATTTTTACAGGTATTTGGCTGAGCTTGGGGGCAGAGCTCTAGAAAGTGCATGCTGTTACTCTTCCACCTTGTCTCTGCCCTTGTTTTTGTTTGTTTTATGTCACAGTTAGAAGGAAACATACTTTAGTGGATATGTTATTAGACCTGATGTCAAGAGGACTAACTTTCAAGTGTTGCTTTAGGTAGTTAGTATCGTGTGACCATAGTCAAGGCAATCTGCTTCTCTTTGCCTTAATTTTCCCTTACACAAACACAGAAGAGATGTTCGGACTCTATGACCTCCAAGGTCTCTTCTAGCTCTAAATCTATAATCTTATTTCATAGTTATATCCATACAAATACAGTGATTTGTAGATTATCAGTAGTTCTCTTCCATTCATGTGGATAATTGAAAACTGTTTAAACCTTCTAATAGTGATTTGAAATGTCATTTGGAATATGTAAAGTGTACTCTGACAAATATCATGGATTTAGCCACTCATCTCCTTTTCTGTGATATTGAAAAAGCTACCACTGTAGTTGGTCCCTTGGAGCTAAAATATGTCTTGTCTTTAATGACTGAGTCCTGGTTCAGTTTGCCCATAACCAGTATCCTCATTAGCAACTACGACAAGCAAGAGAAATAGGAATTTTCTTCACAGAGATGGAGCATCCAATGCATACAGTGAAAATCAGAAGAAATTGAAGAACATAAAAAGAGCTTCAGATATGAATAAAGGCAATTATCCAAACAGTTTACATTAGAAACAAATCACCACACTCACAGCCATACTCACACACATAAATCTTTAGGATTGGTATAGTACAGGTTTCGTAATTTTCTTTAGTCACAGGAACCTCATTTCCCTAGGGTCTGGGAGAATCTCTTCTTATAATAGCCTCAAATTCCTTGAAGAGTTGAAGGCCACAAATGACATGTAGATTAATGAAGTTTGACTCTAAGAAAATCAGCTTCCTTCAGAATAAACAACCTAATTTGAGAATCAGGATATTTGGATTCCAGTCTCAGCTCTGCCAACATCTGCATGGTCACACACACTCTCTGGGACTCAGTTTCTTCATCTGCCAAAGGGTACTTTGTGAACATAATATATGCTCAGCTTTATTTCCCAAGTGGTTATGAGGGTTAACTGATGCAAAAATTTGAAAGCATTTGGGAAGCCTGTGCAGCAAATAGAGATCTGGCCTTGGAGTTGAGAAGGCCTTTGTTCGATTTCTGCCATTATTGAATAATGTCTATTATCTTGCACAGATCATTTAATTTTTCTGTTCCCCAGGCAACTCTGTAAGACTATCCATTGTGACATCATCAGGAATTGCATAAACCAATGAAACCACAAGTTCAAAACCTCTCCCTCCTCTCCTCAAAAACAAAATAGAATCCAAATGAAAATTACTAGTAGCTACATCTTGATGCACCTATTTTCCGTACCACTCATATAGTGCTTCTTCTACATTTTTTCAGACCGTAATGATTTTTGTAATCTTAACTCCCTACCTGGACCATAAACCTGCAGAAGGCAAGGACTAGAGAGAACCACAGAGTTCTACGTCATCCTTTGGCATTCAAGCACAATGACTTCATGTAACATTTTTAATAAATACTTACTGATCGGTTAATTGAAATTTTAAACCTCTAATGTCTGTGCTTTTGGCAAAGAAACATAAGAGTTAAAATGTAGCCATCTGAAGTTCTGTTTCTAATTTAAGGAAAGATGCCCATCCATAGCAGCCCCTGAATACAAAATGCAGACAAGCTGCCTCTGAATTACATTTCTCTAAAACAACCATCTCTTAAGTTCACAAAGATAACCAATATACGTTTAGGAGCTACAGTGGCTAAAAGAAATGACTTGAGTCTCCACTATTGCAGTTTGTCAATTTCAAAGAAAATGGTTTATTACAACAGAGTCACCAAGGAATTTCAATTCCCCAAAGCACCCAAGGCTGGGCATGCAGGCTTCTGAGACCTGGGCAAGTTCACAGTGGCCTGAACAACGAACCATTTCTTTGGATGAAAAGTAACAAGGCTCCACTGGGAAAAAGGCAGAAGTGAAAGCCCCTATTTACAGGGAACCTTAAAATAATCACTGCTTCTAAGTGCTTTGGGGAAGATACAATAGTAGCTGACAACAACCATTCCACTCAGGTGGAAATACATAGGGGAGATGGATATGGAGAAGAAAATAAAATGTGTGAATATCTATCTTCATTTGCGGTTTGGCTTTTCCATTTTCGAAAGACCTAGCTGTCTTCACATTTTGCATGCATTTAACGGTTATCTTCACAGGTTTTCATTTCTTTTCATCCTAGCAAAGACCTAGAAAGAGGGAGAGAATAATGGCCCTACTGGAACATCTGATGTCTCATTCCCTGGGTCTTTAACCTCAAAGGAAAGTCAAACTTACTATGTGCCAGGCACTGTGCTTAATACTGGGGATAAAAAAAGGTAAAAGAAATTTCTGCTTTCAAAGACCTCATGATACACACACACACACACTCACACATACCATTCATGCACCTATGCACACATGCATGCACACATGTGCATTCACATACACATGCCCACACACATATAAATATAGCCATTTAACCCATTAACAGGTTATCTTTACAGAATAATTTTTAACTCAGAGGAATAGCAAGAACACATACACACACATTTTCCCCAGTACCTTGAGGCATAATTCCAGCACCCCCATTCCATCTTTGCTGAAATCTTGGGAGAGGAGAGGATTTCAGCTCACAGTTTAGTTTAATTCTTCTATAGGATTAGTCCAACTAAATATAAGTCCAAAACTGTCCCTTTTCCTCTCTGCTCCACTTTATCCTATCTTTTCAAGGCTTACCTGATGCGATTTTGTTATCCTTGTAGAGTTTCGTTTCTCAGGATCTATGACCATGGGAATGTCTAGTTTCCAGGTATTAGATAATAACTCCCAGAATAGTTCCAAGACAGTAGAGAATACTCTCTAGAATTGTAATGACAGATAATCTTAGTGAGATTGCTTTGTGAGATAAGGGATGACATAATGTGATATTTACTATACTTGTACAGAATGATGATATTGCTATAGTTAGCCTGTGAGCCAAGTCTATAAAGGAAGAGGGTACTATTCAGTGAGTGGGGAAACCATGGGGTACCCAAAGGGAAATCTGTGTGTGCCTCAACTGGCCCCCATTGAGACTTGAAGGAACTTAAGGGAGTGAATAAGTGTGCTTGACTCAGTTGACTCCGTAGAGATGTAGGGGTAATTGCCCTTCTCATTTTTGCTGGCCTCTGTGAGGAGAGTGGTTAGGAAATGTCATACGAGCTGTTTCTCCCACAACTCTTTGAGAAAACTAGCCTAGAGTAAAGGAGATTCTTAACCCCTCTGAAGCTGTCTCCTTGTCTGACCAAATCAAGAGAGAACCTATTAGTGGCTGGAGTCCCAAAACTCCAGGGCCTCCCCTGTGTTATCTGTGAAACAGGATGGCTACAACATTCAACCTAGAACTTAGGCTCAAGGTTCCCATGGCTTGAGCTCCCAGGCCTGGAACTCATTCTGTTCAATTAGAACTAAAAAACATAAACTAAACAAACCAAAACCCCAAACCTATTTTTTGAGGCCACATAGGCTAAAAAAAGTGGGAGGTGGTCCTCAGGCCCTTACTCACTTACTACTTGTTTCGAGGGAATGAGTCGTATGCCACTGGATACCCCAGATAAAGAAACGAGCTCTTCCTCATTTGGGTAGATTTAAAGACACAAACAAGCCTAACTATGTAACAAATAGAAAAGGGCTACTCTCTATCACTTGGTAGGCTAATTCAGAAAGTCTGCTCATGAGCCAGGTCTTCTGTCTCACAGAATCAGGTCCCTGGCATCTCCCACATGGGTGTTTTCATTTTAGGTGTTCTGGGCATCTGCCAAAACCCATTATAGATGTTTAGGAGTCTCACTTGAAAAAGATGTAAAATTTGGCTAGCTTTCTTTCCATTCTTCATGTATGTGAGGATTTGCCTCCCAGGCCTTATTTTCCTGATAGATTAGCAAAGACTATATTTAGCAAGAGGGTGAGAGTGATGGTTTTGCTAGAACAATTTCATGTCTCATCACTTGGCCTTTCATACTGAATGAGGTCAAAAAGCAATAATTAAACACACTCAATGTGTCAAATACTGGGCTAGGCAGGGAGGATATGAAGAAAGGCAAAAGTAAGAATGAAAAAAGCTTCCCTCTGGAATTTCACAGGATTTTAACTATCTGAGGCACTTTGGACATCTCCAATCTGAAAAGTTTATTGTAGAATCAATATTAGGAAATACTTTGATTTAGTCCCTTTGAAATGTAGTATAGCACTCAAAATTAATGAAAAGCATTGAGTTTGGTACCAGAAAAATCAGGACCAAAATGCCATCTCTGCCACTTGAGTGCCACTAACTTTAGTGACATCTTTTCTTGGATTAGGTTTCATATGCTATAAAATAATGGAATTGGACTAATTTATTTCTAAGGTCCCTTCCAGCTACCTGTATGTCCTAAAATCCCAAGTGGAAAAAGATAGCTACTTCTATTCCACTCCCTACTCACTAGGTATAGATATTCATATCCTAGGCAGGATGGTGTTGGATAAGGGGCACTGAAATTGGAAGAAAAAATTTTGGATCCAAATCTTAACTCTAATTAGTGGAAAAAGAGCTGACTTCAGAAGCAAGAAGTTCTGGATTCTAAATCTACTTCTGATATATATTAGCTGAGTAACCCTGGGAAAGCTTCTTTACTTCACAGTGCCTAAGGCAACTCTTTAAGACTATCCCTTGCACATAAGGGGCTAAACTGCATCCTTAATAGAAGTTTCCTCATCTGGAGGTTTCTCATACCAAGGAAAATCACAGGTCCAGTCTGAATCCCTATGTCCTCTTTGACAACTTATTTCTTACTTCTTTCTACCCCCTCAGTTTATTTATCTGCAAGATGGGATGATACATATAGTGCCTTCTTTAAAGGATTATTATGAGGGTCAAGTGATATGAAAACATGCTATAAATATCATTATTGTAGTATCTCTAGGCAATCTTTGTACTTATGGAGGAATGGACCGGATAAACAGAGGGAATTATACTAAAAGAGTATAACATTTTAAAATGCTAATATATAATACTAAAAATGAAATAGATTAAACAAATAGATGAAACTAATAAATAAAAGGAACTGCAAACTGGCTTTCCAAACTTGCCAGCTAAAGATTTAGATTTCCAATCTCCTTTCATACAAATCCACAATTAAGGATTATATTAGTTGTTAAAAATGGAACTATTACTGAGTAAAAAGAGCAGTTATGACCTATAATTCAATTCAGTCAATCAACTAACATTTGACAAATGTATATTATTTGCCAGACATTTACAAGGAGCTGACAGTCTAATGGGGAGACAACATGCAAACAATTATGTACAAACAAGAGATACAGGATAAATTGGAGACAATTTGAGAGAAAACATTAAGATTAGGGAGGACTATTAAAGGCTTCTTACAGACAATGGGACTTTGGCTGAGACTTGAAGAAAGCTACTGATAGTAAGGGTAGAAATAAAGAGGGAGAGAGTTCTTGGTATGAAGGACCATTAAGGAAAAGCCTTGGTCAGTAGATGGAGTTTCTTTTGTGAAGCAAAACTGTCTTTGGCACTAGATTGAACAATGAACACAATGAGGCAAGTAAGGTGCTACAAGATTAGAAAGGTAAGAAAAAACCAGCTTATGGAGCATTTTATAAGTCAAACAATGGATTTTATGTTTTATTCTGAGGGCAATTGAGAACCACTAGAGTTGATTGAATAGGGAGGTGACATGATCAAGCCTGTATCTAAGGATGATGAATTTGAAAGCTGAATGCATAATGAATTGGAGTGGGGACAGACTTGGGTCAGGGAGCTCAGCAAGCCGGCTATTGCAGTAGATCGAGAGTGACATTATGAGGGTCTGTAACAGCATGACTGCATTGTCAGAGGAGAAAGGCAGACATTTCCTTTTCTTCCTTCCTCCCTTCCTTTCTTCCTTTATTTCTTCCTTCCTTCCTTCCTTTTTTCTTTCTTTCTTTCATTTTCTTTTTCTTTCTCTCTTTCTTTCCTTCTTTCTTTCTTCCTTTCCTTCTTCCTTTCTTTCTCTCTTTCTCTCTCTTTCCTTCTCTCTTTCTTTCTTTCCTTCTTTCTCTTTTTCTTTCTTTTTTCTTCCTTCCTTCCTTCCTTCTTCCTTCCTTCTTTCTTTTTTCTTTCTTTCTTTCTTTCTCCTTTATTTCTTTCTTACAATACTTTCCCCAAAACTCCATGAAAAACAATTGTTATCATGTTTTTTAAGTTTTGAATTCAAAAATCTATCCCTCCTTTCTCTCACTCACTCCTCTTTGATCCAGTAAGCAATTTGATAGCAGTTATACATGTGCAATCATGTAAAACACAACTCCATATTGCTCATTTTGTGGAAGAAAATTCAAACAAAAAAGAAAAGAAGGAAGTAAAAAAGAAAGAAGGAAGGAAGAGAAATAATATTCTTCAGCTTGTATTCAGATGCCATCACTTTCTTTGGAAGCAGACAGCATTTTTCATCATGAGTCCTTTGGGATTGTTTTGGATGGTTGTATTGCTGAAAATAGCTAAGTCATTGTCAGTTTTAATGTTACTGTTACTGTGCACAATGTTCTCCTGGTTCTGCTCACTTCACTCCGCAGTCTTTCCATGTTTTTCTGAAATAATTCTGTTCATTATTTCTCATAGCATATTAATACGCCACTGCAATCATATACCACAACTCATTCAGCCATTCCCCTAAATTTCCAATTTTTAACCACCACAAAAAGAGATGCTATAAATATTTTGTATAAATAGGTCTTTTTCAGATGAGGGAATTTTCAAAAGATATCTCAAAAGTAGAAATAATAGGATTTGACACCAGATTACACATGACAGAGTTGGGGTTAGACCTAATAAGAAATCAAAGATGACATATAATTGTATATGTATATGTGTGCATACATGTATATATGTGTGTTTATGTATATTTGGATGTATATGTACATGTATATGTGCACTTGCATATATGTATAAATGTATGGGTATATATGTGTATATATGTCTTTAAGTGTGTGGATATGTATGTATATGTATTTATGTGTGTATATACATATATATACACATATATATATATAAGTATATATACATATATGTATGTGTGTGTATTAAATGCCTTCTAAGTGCTAGGAGATAAAAAGACAAAGAAGAAGCTTAATCTTACTAGAGCAAGAAAATACAAAATAATTTAGAGAAAGAATGGGACGAAATTTAATTTCTAGGAGAATTAGAAAGGGACTCCATTATTAGGTGACATCCAAACTGAATCTTAGAGGGATCAAGGACTTCCAAAATGTGGAGGCATGAAGGATAAACATTTCAGAAATGGGGGCTCACCTTTTGCAAAGGCGTGAAAGCAAGGAACAGAATAGCATGCATGAGTAATAGCAGGTTATGGCTGCAATAAAGGGTAATAATGAAAGAGAATGTGGAATCAGTCTAATTAAGGATAGGTTGGAAAAAAGATTGTGAAAGGTTTTGAATGCCAAAGAGGTCACCAGAGAGGTGACCATTTTATTATAAAACCAATTAAAATATACTGCAAACAGTTTCAATTCATGAAAGCATCAGAAGTCTTACTGAAAGGAGTTGAGGAAATAATGGGTAGGAAGGAAGTAGAGGTGTCAAATGTAGACAACTCTTTTAAGTTTGGCAATACAGTGGAGGAGTAACTGTCATGATATCTGGATGGATTAAATTGTTCAATGTTGGGGAAATGAAGAAGTTATGGGGAAACCCACAATCATCTTCCCAACAGCTGCAGTGATTTTGTCAGTATCACATTAACTTGTGGACTTGACTGAGCTTGTGTCAAGAGATGATGAAACAGCTTCTTCACATTTCTAAAATATTTCAATCTGTATGAGGTGATTTGTTTCTAGTTTTGATTATAAAAAAAGAGAAGTCCCTCCACAAAGATAGAGAAATATCTTCAAATACACGTGTGGAATTTGTGTTTCATCAAGAATTTTCTTTCTCTTTTTAAACTCATTCATTCTTTCATTCATTTATGAAGTGTTCATGAAGATTTCTGCGTAAAGTTCTGTGCTAGCAGAATTCTTCTGTTTTCTTTCTTTTCCTCTTTTTGGCATTCCTATCACTACCTATACATTCTTCCATGCACTCCTAGGTCTCCTTGCCATTCCAAAAATAAGTAAATAAAAACTCTCCATTGTGACAAAAGAGTATGTTCAATCATAATTTATTTATACATTGGTCATGTTTGAAAAATGTCTGCTTTATTCTTCATCTCTAGTCCATCACTACTTTACCAAGAGGTGGGAAGGATGTTTCATCATCATCTTTCTGGAATCACGATTAGCCATTTCATTTATCATACATTTTCTGTGATTAACATAAACCTTATCATTTAGAGCAGGATCCATGACTTATACATACTTTATACTTCCCCCAGTGATGATTTCAGTGTTCTGGAAATAGTAAGGGCTTGGAAAATGTTTGATGAATGAATGAATGACTTTACTGATTATTGAGTTCCTGTTATAAAATAATATTTGTATTAAAGTTCCTGTTCTAAAACAATATTTGTATTAAAGTGTATACCAAGTATCAACTGGGCATCATATTACAAAATATGATGAATCTTTCTCAATTCTTTCTCCTTCATCTGAATCCGTATCCTCCAAATATTCATTTCTAATTGATTCATCAGACAACTTGTATGATAGTATTTATTTCTCAATTCCTTTGATTTTTTTTTCTTTTGGACCACTCAGTTATTCATACTAAACATAAAGTAGAATAATCTAAAATATTAGGTAATCTCGAAACAATTTCTAATTGGTTTTGGAACTTATTCTTTGACTTGGAGGCAAAAAAAAAGTTGCTTTTCTGAAGTGTCTGGGTGTTCCAGCTTAGCATTCCCTGTTGATAGCAGGGTTGTGTTTTGTTTTAGGTTTATTTTTTTTAGGGGGGCAGCAGTCTGAGGAACATTCTATTTGGAAAGAAAAAGATTTCATGCCCATGCCTACTCCCCATTCAATAATGACTTTCCTTTCGATTTGGACCGTAACACTCTTACATGAAAGTCTCTAATGTACTTACTATGTAATATTGTATATTTATCTATGTATGTGCCTTTTCTCTTATTGAGGGTTAGAGTCAAATTTTTTATCTCTGCTAACACCTATTATAATACTGCCCACAAGTTTTTAATAAATATAGCTGTTTGATGAATGAAAAAAAAAACAAAAATTCTACCAAGTAAATCATATACAAACAGATTGTAGAGAACTGAGTTCATAACTGGCATGTAGAATCGGGAGTTCTATCATTTCTTTGTCAAAAAAAGGAACTATAGTACAAAATTTGGAAAGTTAGTTTCGTATAAGGGGCCACCTCTATGAGTAGTGATCATTGAATGGAGGTTAGATAGTCACTTGTATGAGATATTGTAGAGGGGTTTTATGTTTCAGATAGCTATTGAACTAGAATATTCAATTCTGAGCTTCTGTGATTTTGAATCAGCAGAAATTAAAAGCCAAAGAGTTAACTCCCCTTACCATCAAAGTGGCAACAACAATAGTTAGTGTTTTAGTAACTAGTATATCTACTTGGGCAACTGCAAATCATTTCATATTACATTTGATCCATTCAGACCTTTGACTGTTAAAGAAAAAGAAAGCTGAGCTTATTTATATAAAGGGAGATAGAGGAAAGAAGTTTCATGTGCCAACAAATTTTCAAGTTCTTTGCTGAACTTGATGCGGGCTAGACGATGAATACCTCTCGGAGCTGGTTATTAAATTCAGCCCTGGACACTGAAGTTTTTCCTTGTTTTATTGATTCTGTCCAGATTCTGAGGGTTATTGAGGCTGAGATTAAGTTCATTTCACATTATCTCTTTTTTTCCAACAATTTCTGGAGGGCAAAGGAAGTCTCTTCTGTGACATTATTTTCACCCTTATGTACTCACTCTCCCATCTGGGCAGGCCACAAGTTCGTTATGAGTTTATTTGATGCAACCGCAGAACAACTGTAAATGTATGTCTACAAATCTCATTAAATTGTTTTAAAATGATGCTTAAAATGCTTTGTTCTGGCATGAATACAAGCTTTTTATGAAGTCAGTTGTAAAGGATTGTTTTGCTAATACAGTCTATATTCAAAGCAGCTTTTTTAAAAAATCAGCTCTAGCTTCTAAAGAAAAAAGAAGACATTCTATTAAAATGACCTGTAAACTGTACAGTTGACAGATAGGTCCTAATAAATATTTGATTCTTTTTCATTTATTAGATATTCATTCATTTATTATTTATATTCAGTATAACAAAAGAAAAGGGAGGAACCTTTATGGAGGGAAGGTTTTTGATGTTTTCAATAGAGAGACATATATGTCTGTTGATCAACAAGTGATTATTAAGTACTCACTATATATGAGGTGTTAGGTTAAGAAAAGGCAAAGATGGTCACTTAACCTTGTGTCACAGCCCTCAACAACAGAAAACAATCCTTGAAAGGAGGTGGTAACAGATCAAAGACTAAAGAATTTTACCACAAGTTCTGTCTCTGGCTAGGGCCTCTGAGCTTATAAGAAAAAAATTAATACAAAACATTTTCAGATTCTTTGATACTGCTTCCTAGAGTAGTGAAGGATTGTTTGTAACAGGAAACCCATTTGAGAAATGAATTATATGAGGGTGAAAGACAGGAGTGGTTGGACAACACTGGTCACCAAAATGAACCTTTAATGTTACAACATTATTAAGTAGGGGCTCATCCAAGATTTAATTTTTTTTCTTGCTTTGAGAATATGAATATTTTATTTCTATGTTCCTGCTTTTTTTAAGAAAGACTAATTTAAAAATTTGCTTTATAGTTGTTAAGTACCACATTCTGACAGTATTATTTATTCTATCATTGTGATATAATATTGTGGATCTGGTTTATTTCCATACTCTGAACTTATTGAATGTTTTTAATATGTATTAATAAAATGTTTAACTAAAAATTTAATTAATAGAATGTTTAGCATTCAAAATTCTTCATAACCTAACCATCTCATTCTTTTTACACCTTACTTCCCAACATGTACTCTTCAGTCCAGGGAAATTGACCTCCTGACTACTACCTGAACAAGACATTGTATCTCTCAGCTGTAGGCATTCTCTCTGAAGGGCACCCCAACTCTCAACTGGAATACTCTCCTTCCTTCTCTCTAACTACTGACCTCTATAATTTCTTTTAATTCCCAAATAAAACCCCTCCTTTTACAGGAAGACTTCTCAGATCCTCTTAATTCCAGTGCCTTCCCTCCATTATATCCTATTTATTTTGTATATAACTTGCTTTTGCATTTATTTTTTTTACCTGTTCCATTAGATTGTAAGCTTTTTGAGGAGAGAAAATTGTCCTTTGCCCCTTTTTGTATCCCCAGAACTTATCATAGTACCTGACACATAATAAGTGCTTAATAAAATATTGATTGATTGAAATCTATTGACCAAATGTTGCACAAACTGTTTTTAAAATGTAATAACTTATATAATGGGTATCATTGATTGCCTTCTAGATGGGTGGGGGGAAGTGGTTTGAAACAGAAGAGATTTTGTGATTTAAAAATTTTTAAATAAATATATTTTTTAAAAATTAAAAATAAAAATATTTAGTAAGTTTTTTTTAATTGGAAACTCTTAGAGATCTCCCAATTTGGGGAGAGATGACAAAAAATTAGTAATGAGAACATTATAAGGACTTTGAAGAAAAAGGTCAAAGAACTGGATGATTGGAAGACAAATTGTAGCAAGTTAAAGGCTAGAGAGACCCTTCATTGACTGCTCTGTGAATTACATAATCTAGATGATTCAAAGTTTACTGGATGTATTGTAGAAGGCAATTCTTGAGAAATGTTCTATATAGATAGCACTTACCATGGAGGTTTTGGTGAGGAATGTAGAGAGCATTATGGGCAAAGAAGACTTGACAGCAAGGAGTTTGAGGGAAGTAATTATATGAGGAAAAACATGGCTCTTTTACTCCTTCTTTACTTCCTTCTTATCCTCTCTCCTTCCAATCTATCCTCATCACACATATAAAAACATTTCTATTGAACCGATCTGACAGCATCACTGATTAACCCAAAAACCTTGCGTGTCTGGAGTTCAAATCTAGCCTCAGACACTTACTAGCTGTATGAACCCGGGCAAATCATTTAACCTCCATCTGCCTCAGTTTCCTCATCTGTAAAATAGGTAAACCTCCCAGGATTGCTGTGAGGATAAAATATATTGTAAGAATGCTCTGCAAACTTCAAAGTGCTATGTGAATGCTAGCTATTGTCATGGATGGACCAGAGAAAAGGAGAAGTTGTAAGTAGTGAGAATAATTAGTAGGTTATAAATGTGGAGTAATAAATGTCTGTAATAGGTTAATGACAGTATAAACAGAAAAAAGGTAGCAGATCCCAGACAATGCTATAGAGATGGAATCTGCTGGAGTTGAGAACTGATTGTACAATGTGAAAGAAAAGAAGAAGAGAGAGATATTAAGACTCAGAATTTGAGTACTTGAGTGAATTGTGGTCCCATAACATTTCCATAGAAGTCAATCTTGGGGACAACTAGGTGGCAGAGTTGATAGTGTCAGGTCTAGAGTCAGGAAGAAGAGGACCCGAGACACTTACTAGCTGTGTGACCCTGGGCAAGTCACTGAAGTCTTTTGCCTCAGTCTCCTTATCTGTAAAATGAATTAGGGAAGGAAATGGCAAACCACCAAAAAAAACCCAAATTGGATCACAAAACGTTGGACATGAATGAAACAAATGTTGGGAGTCATTCTTGGTGGAGGCAGAGATATATTTTTAAATTAGGGGTAAGAGTTTCTGAATGGGATGAGAAATGCTAATAATCTAATAATCATTGCCATAGAGTGGAACATTGAATTTATAGGGATAGATAAGATTGCTGAGAGGGAAAAGTATTGTTAAGGAAAAGGACTTAGGAAAGAATCCTGGAGGAGCACTGACCTTAAGGGAAAGAGGTAGAAAAAAGAACTAGTGAAGTATATAGAGAAGAACTATTCAGAGAAGTAGAGGAAGAAATATGAGAAGTTAGTGTCAATGAAGCCAAGGTCTAGATCAGGACATGTGCCCCTAGGTCCTCAAGTGAGATGCTTTCACTAAATCCAAACTTCACAGAATAAATCCCTTTAATAAAAGGATTTGTTCTGGAAAACCCAGGCTCAGTCAAATGGTCACACCTAGGCACCTACAAGGACACATGTACCTTCAAGGCCACAGGTTCCCCTCCTTGAGTCTAGATTATCTAATAAGAAGGGTTGGTCAAAAGCGTCAACTGCTGCAGAGAGGTCAAGACAAATGAAAACTCAAAATTAGAAATATATATAAGGGGGGGCGGAGCCAAGATGGCGGAGTAGAAAGACTCACCTATGCTAGGTCCGAACCCACAGCCCATAGATTTCCTGTAAGAAGAACTCCTGACAAATTCTGGACCAGTGGAAGCCGCGCAGAAACACAGTGAAGGAGATT
>CM053771.1:254860563-254877906 GCA_028658325.1 Potorous gilbertii
GATATGGGTAATTAGAATGTCCAGTGTATTGGGGAGGGGGGAGGGGACAAATGCGGAGATAATTTTGGAACCCAAAATCTTGTGAAAATGAATGTAAAAAGTTAAATAAATGTATTTAAAGAAAAAAAAAAGAAATATATATATATATACACACATATGTAAGTAGATAAAGAGAGATGGAATGAGAGAGAGACAGAGATTTTCCATAGATAGACTGATTTTCCATACAATGTATATATTTCCTGAGAGTCAGGACATCTTTGCTTTTTTTGTTGTTGGGTTGTTATTTATTTTATTTTTAACCCCCATCACTTCAGTGCCTGGGACACAGTAGATGCTTACTAAGTGTCTGTGATTAAACACACCTGTAGATTCAGCTCTTTTATTTAGCTTACATGGTTATAAGAAAGGAACTAATTCCTGTCATATGGTAAAGTAATCACATGGTTACCCAAGTTACAGGCATAATACCTGGGAAGAACTCAGTAGCCTCTTGAGTTCCAAGCATGCAAACATAAACATTTAAGGCAAATAAATCATTGTACCTAAGTATGTCCACATCCTAAATATTACATATATATCTGCGTGTATAGTAAGCAAAAGTGTTAATATAGAGACAACTAATGGCACAGACAATAGAGAGTGGAGTTTAGATTCAGGAAGACCTGAATTCAAATTTGACCACAGACATTTACGAGTAGTGTAAATGTTTCAATCTATAAAATGGGGATAGTAACAACACCTATATTACAATGTTGTTATCAAGATCAAATGAGACAATATTTATAAAAAGTACTGGAATATAGCAGGCACTGTATAAATGGTTATTCATATCAGTTCTTCCTAATATTCTGTTTTCAAAATATGAGTACAACATCTGACCCCTAACCCAGATTGCAATTTGGGAGTTTTAATTACAATTTAGTACAATCTGAAAATAAACCCATAATTTATGCATTTGACTTTTAAAACATATTCACAATCATTTATGTTTTAGAGATAATTTATTCATACAAAATTCTGTAATATCTATGAAGGGTATATGTGCTGCTAATGTAGATTATGTATATGATTACATGAATTTGTCTAAATTTGGCTTACAAGGAGGCGAGAATAGATGGAATCTCACCCAACTCTCCAAAGGAGACTTAGAGAGAAGCAGGAGAAGGAAGTCACTAAGCTGGCAACCTAGGTCTTATCAGAGAGGAAGAATCAGACTAGAATTATATATTTCTACCTCCCTAAATATTGTTATTCTAGAGGGAAGTGAGTTTTAGGTTGAAACTGATATTCTAAGCACTACCCCTTAGAAAGAAAGGATTAAAACTTATAACTGAAATCTTAAGTCTTTCCCATCAAATGCTGGCTATACAAAAGTCCATCACAAACAAAGAAAAGCAAACTTCTTTAACCAAACAGATAGCAAACAAAAATCAGAGAAATATGTAGATTAGAATATACCAAATAATAAGTATGTTGAATGAGATTTTGAACTGGGGAAGAGATATTTTAACTCAGCCCAAAGAAAGACCCCAATATCACCAAAGAGAAATCCCCCAAATCTCTAAAGAAGCAATTTGGAAATCAGGGATATACTAAGGAAGACTGGGGTAACTTTACCCTCCCTGTTTGTTTTCCAAATATTTTGTCTTAACGCAGTTTCTCCTAGAAGAGAGCCTGGGACCATGTGTCTTCTCTTAAAGCAAGGAGGACTCTATCCTCTTCAGTTCTCCCCCAACTTTGCATCTTGCACAGTAAGCATTCTCTCTGCCAATGAGTACTGTTATGAAAATGCGCTCGTCTTGAACCCTGAGTTATGCCAAGTGGTATGGTGAAGTTCAAATGTAATAATGGATGTAAAGAACTTTACAAACCTTAAAGTACCATAACAATGCCAGCTGCAATAATAAAAATCTCATAGTTATAGTACTAATAATAATCTCCAGGCCCCGAGGTTTATGGTGACTTCATTCTGTGAGCCGTTTCCTATACCCATGAAATACAGGGATGTGCTGGTAATGTGTGAAAACCAGGATCTGGGTAGGGAGGGATGGGTGATCGAATGGGTGAAAGAGGGTACATACACATATACTCATTTTTAAATTTAATACTCATTAAGACTTTATTAAATCTATATGATGAACCAAATTATAAATCAAGCCCTGAGTTGTAGAGATTGTCCATTTCTGAGGTGTATATTTTGAAACCGGGTATTTAAGAATTTCCCTCACAGACTAGCTTCAGTATACCCTTGGTTATACCTATTAGGCAGTTCCTCTGCTTCCTCTGTCATTCTTTAAGAATTCTTTTACCTCTCATAGGAAAGGGTTTGTTTGGGTAGAACTTATTCAGTCATTTTTTCAGTCATGTTTGACTCTTTGTGACCACATTTGGGGTTTTCATGGCAAAGATACTGGAGTGGTTTGGTTTGTCATTTCCTTCTCCAGCTTATTTTATAGATGAAGAAACTGAGGCAAACAGGGTTGTAAAGCGTCTGAGGTCAGGTTTGAACTCAGGAAGATGAGTCTTTCTGACTCCAGTATTGGTACTCTATCTACTGCACTATCTAGTTGCCCCATCTTCCTAGAACTTACCCTTTCTCCCTTCTCTCTAACTTCTTTATTACTGCCTGGGCAGCTAGGGGATACAGTGGGTAAAGCACCAGTGCAGGAGTCAGGAGGACCTGAGTTCAAATCTCACCTCAGACACTTGACACTCACTAGCTGTGTGACCTTGAGCAAGTCACAACCCCAGTCACCTCATTCTGGGTCATCTCCAGTCATCCTGATGAATATCTGGTCACTGGATTCAGATGGCTCTGGAGGTGAGTGAGGCTGGAGACCTGCACAGCCCTCCCTCACTCAAAATAAAGTCAAGTGCAAGTCATGTCATCATTTCTCTGATGGCATGGTCTTCTTTGGCAACAAAGGATGAACACACATTACTGCCAGGAATGCCTCCATCCACTACCCACTCCCCTCCATCTGCCAGGCTTACAACCTAAGTATCATCCTAAATTCATATCTCTCTCTCTCTCTCTCTCTCTCTCTCTCTCTCACACACACACACACACACACACACACACACACACACTATTCAAACAATTGTAAAATCCTGGCATTTTCCCTTCATGGTATCTCTTTTATAATTCATCCTCCTCTTCTCTCCTCTCACATAATCACCACTCTGCCACAAATCCTTACTTGGCAAATTCACCTCGTACATGGACTGTTGTCATAGCCTCCTAGTGGCTCTCTCTGCTTCAAGTATCTCTCCACTCCAACTTATCCACTATTCTATCAAAATCAAAGTCATCTTCCCTAAGTACAGTCTGATATGTCATCCCCCTCCTTCATTCAATAAATTCCAATGGTTTCCTATTACATCAAGGTAAATATATCATCCTCTGATTGACCTTTCAAGTTCCTTATAACATGGTCCCATTTTACCTTTCCAATCTTCTTATTATTGTTAAACACACTCTTATTTATTTATACTAGCATCCTTATTATTCTTGAATAAGACACTCCATCTTCCAACATGAGGCACGTTTGCAGGTTGTCCCGCCGTACAGGCCTTCTCTTTCTCTTCATCACTACCTCCAGGTTTCCCTGGTATCCTTCAAATCTCAGCTGAGTTCCCACCTTTTAAAAGACCCCATTCCAAGTTCTGCTTAATTTTAGTTCCTTCTCTCTGAGATTACCTCCACTTCATCCTGTAGAAATCTTGATTGTAGATAGTTGTCTTCATTGTTCATGCTGTCTTCCTCATTAGATTGGGAGCTTCTCGACATCAAGGACTGTGGGGTTTGGTTTTGTTTTTATCTTTCTTTGTATCTCTAGTCATTAGCAGAGTGCTTGGTACATAAGAGGCACTTGATGAATATTTATTGACTGACTAAATAAATAGAATATATGACACAAAGACAGGCATTACACATGAGAAAATCCAGTGTCAATGTGTTAAGGCCATGATTAATGGCAATGCATCTACAAGGCTTTGCTCTCTTTGGAATAAGGGAAAATAACATGAAAAGAGCACATTTGGACAGAAGTTACATACATTGTTCTGCCACTAATTCATGAGATGACCTTGAGCTAGTCACTTAACCTTTCAAAACTTCAGCTTCTCCACTTATAAAATATGATGAACTAATGGTCTTTTAACTTACTAATGATTTGGTTGCTATCCATAAAATGTAGATACAGAACAAAAGGTACACACCATAACTGTTGTTATCAGAAAAGAAGTAAGAACTCTTAGGGACAGCTAGGTGGCACAGTGGATAGAACACCAGTCCTGGAGTCAGGAGGACCTGAATTGAAATCTGGCTTCAGACACTTACTTACAGGCTATGTGATCCTGGGCAAGTCACTTAACACTAATTGCCTTCTTCCCCACCCCTGCCCCCAAAGCATTCTTTTCCATGTGAGAAGTAATCCTTTTTACATCCTTGAGGTAACAAAGACAATTATTTTATATAGGCTGAACCAATTTCCCTTTAAAGGAGCAAGAAGAATTCATTTAGTCTGGGAGATATGAGTTCTGGTCAGTTGAAATACAAAAGCATCAGGCTCATAAGGTGTCAGGTCTCCTTAGAGCCTTTGACGGGATTCCTACTGCCTGAGAGTCAATACAGCTCTTGTATTGGGTGCTATTTCTTTTGCAGATACAGAAACTGAGGAAAGCTGCACGTGCCTAAAGTCATGCTGTACTTTTGTTACATCTTTTGTTAATGGATAAGCAAAGTTACAATTTTTAAATAGCCTATGGTTCATGAATGAGTGTCTCATTTCATTCTAATCCCAGATCTGAATGACTGGACTGGCCTAAATTATAATCCTTAAAGCCCCAGAAGAGAGGGGGATAGATGTTACTATGAGCATTGTCTACTGCAGTCTGTTCTTTAACAGTATAATAACCGGAACAAAGTTCAAATCATTCTGGAAGCCAAAGTAAACAGCTATCTGCTCAGCAGCATTCTCTTGAAAAGGCAACAAAATATTATAGAAAACTGCCCCTTCCAGGAGAGGCCTGACTGGTTTCTGCCACTTACCAGCTACATGCCCATAGTAAATTCTCTTAACCTCTCTGAACCTTAGTTCTTCTTTAAAACAGGAGTAATAAAAGAAGTTGCAAAGCTTATCACACGGAGTGTCTATGAGAAAAGCACTAGTTCTTACTACCATTCTGTCAAAGAGAGACATGAATATTCTCTAGAAATGAAAAATGTCTGCCATCCCCAAAGAGGGATCAACTCCCTTTCAAGACAATGCCAACGTACAGTTTATCCTTTTGAACAATTCCGTACCCCCTGAGTGTCTATAGTTGTGCTGCTTTCAGGAGCTGGTATACATTCCTTACTGTCCTTGAATCCCTTCCAAACAAGAAGAGTAATGTTTCTGTCTATCCTCCCCAGAAGGGCTTGTTCACTTTCCAAAATGGAGAGATGAATTTGTGCCGATTCATTAAAGAAAAGACTTCTAAAAGTCTTGGCTGGATTTGGGTACCTTCCCAGACCAGGTGTTAACACACTCTCCCTTTCTCCAACTAGTAGTTATCCTTTCAAAAATAATTCATCGTTTTAAATAATGAGGTAACTCTTGTTGAGAATCACAAAAGCAATTCTTGCCAGCTGGCGTTTGTCAGTGTGTAATATATTACCAATGGAATTGGACTCCAGTGATGGGTTAGGATAATGCATCATCTAGATGAAACCTTCTGATGATGAATTGAAGATCAGGCTGTCTGAAAAGGAGGTTGGAGCTTTTGCTTTATTAAGTGAAGAGGAAAGGGGGGTGGGGATAGATACATGTGTATGTCTATTTACATGTATACATACAAATACACACACATATTCATACATACATATATCTGTATACACACTATGTATATATTATATTTATATTAAATGTAATATATTATATTACATTTATTTTTACATATACATAAATATGTGTGCATGTATATTATGTATATGTGTGTATGTATATACACATAGACTTTGAAGATAGATAGGGAACAATGTACCTTGAGGTATTTTAATTTACAGATATGACAGTGACACTGTGACATAGTTGAAATGCAATAAATATGATTAAGCAGTTAAGGTGATAACTTTTCTTTTAAAAAAATTGTGTTCCCCATTGCACTATATTATACCCAAGGGAGCTTTGAAGTGGGTTTTTGTAATAAACAAGCTGGGCATTATTCACTGACTTCCAGCAAAGGTATCTAGAAATACAATGTCCTGGCTTGATGTTATTAAGCAAATAATGCCATTTGAAGTTGCAGTTTCATAAAAAGAGGATATCTGAGACAAGAGACTAAGTCCCTTCCCCTCCCCAGGAAGAACAGTTTATATAAAAGTCGTATGTTCCTAACTTATTAGAAGAGGAGTCCAGTTGCCATGGCAATGGAGACAGCATTCATGTTTTTCCATATGGCACATAATAAAACTAGCCTTTCTTTCCCTGAAGTGAATCAGTTTAGCCTAAGGTGTAAAACTTCGTTTTTGAAGCTATGTAATTTGGTTTCCAAAATCTCAGATATTTACTAAGTGAAAAGGAATATGAACTCTGAGCTGGTTGTGCTTACATGGGCACCAGGATTAAAAATGGGCTCCACTCCTCCCTCACACATGTCTGGCCTAGATGCCTCTCACATGTTTTGCCTGACCTAGGAGACTGTGTGGGTTAAAATTATACTAAGAAAATGAGCCTTATCCTTGGTTACCAAATATTTTTGTTCTGTATTTTCTTCTTATTAGTTGGTATCTACAAATATTTACTTTCTTTCTATGTTAAAGATTAAGGAGAAGGAAGAGAAAACAGAGAGAGAGAGAGAGAGAGAGAGAGAGAGAGAGAGAGAGAGAATAAGAAACAAAAGAGAGACAAAATTAGAGAAAGAGTTCACAAAGCAATGACTGATCGATAAGAAGAATCACATTGGTTAGTTTACCATCTTAAGATAGAGAATAAGACAGAAAGAGATGGAGAAAAACTCATGTGTAAGTGATTGATCAGGAGCTACAGCGAAACTTCTGACTCTCTGAGACACAAAATATTTGGAATGATTTATGAATAAATAAATAATGGGATGAATGAATGAATGAAATCTCTCTTCCCATGCCCTCAATTGATTGGTTAGGTAACTCAGAAAAATAATTAACTTTAAAAGGGACTCAGGGGAGAAAATAGTCATTTCTTTTTCTTTTGGTCTTTGCATTCCATGTGTCTAAGTCACCTTATATTGATTCATAATCTATTTTTGGACATTGTATTGAAGACAAAGTTTTTTTATAGCAACAAGAATATCAGATCAGGTGACAGAATTCCATGATTACTCACCACCTGAAAGCTCCCTCAGAGATTAATGCCTACTGGCACCTGGTGGTACTTAAAAAAAATGTTAAAATAATTTCATTTAAAAATGACTTAATTATAAAGCATCATGATCACAATGCATAAAAGTCATACATATACATATATAATGTAAGTGTGTGTGTATTTGTCTTTCTGAAGGTTACTTATCTATGTAGCATACATATAAAAATATAATAGTAAGCTAAGGTTTCTGGAAGGCTGACGCTGACGTACTCTACCTCTGTTTGGAAAGTTAGCTCCTCTTTCCATTCAAGGACGGTCTAGCTATGCTGCCTGTAACTGACCTCTCACCTTTAATTCAGGGTGGACCCAAAAGGTTCCAATCTTTGTCTCAAAGCACATAAACTCACCTCCTCACTCCATGCTTATACTTAAGAGACACTCTTTAGAATTTACTGTTTACATTGCTTGCAATAATGCTTTGGCTGGAAGCTGCTAAAATTTGTATTTAAAAAAAATGATTTGCAGGATATGAGGAGAAAATCTCATTAAACGAAATAGTCATAGACTCTGTTTATGCTAGAGAATGCCTTCGGAACTTTATTGTCTATGAGAGTACTGAAAGTCTGAGCAAAAGCTGGTGAGTGTAAGAGCAAGTACCCCAACATATACAGGAGGGCCTGCTGTCACAAGTTCTGTCACGGGTACTGTCACAGAAATCTGTATTTCTAAAAGGAAAGTGACTTTTGAAGGGTCAACAATCACTTTAATCAAGCATACGTATCATCCAGTTAGTTCAGGGGAAAAAGTCAACAACCTGAACTTCAGAGAAAATACAGAGAAATCAAAATCAACAAACATGCTTCCAACTGTCTGACATAAGAATACATATCTTATAGATGAAAAGACAGATCCAACTGTCTGACCATTATATACATACATAGTTACCAGAGAGGGAAGCACCAACATCTGGGTTTTCAAAGCCAAGGGGCTGCTTAGAGGTTTCCCAGAGTCTCATCTGGCCCACAAAGCTTCTTCCCAAAACTAAGCCCCCAAGTAAAACCACATCAGAGTTTTTATACACTTTTTAGAGCCTGAGGGCATCGCAGTCCTTGAGAACCAATGCTTCCTCAGCAAAAGGCCTTCCTACAAATCTCCCCAGGACCATTAATGGGTGGGAAAGATCTTCTTTAATCACATTATTCAATCAGAGGCACTTGATTGCACTAAAACAGAAACAGCAAAAATCCTACTTTGCTTGCCATTATAGGGAGAGAGAAGATGTTTGCCTTATCTAATTTACTTCATAACTGCAATCTAGGATTGGCTCTGGCCATAATACTAACTATGATAATCCACAGAAATAGTTCTGCTACTAACACTGTTAATAACCTATAGACTGAATTCTTTCCATCTAAATTCCTCAAGGACTATGAATTCTCTAAGCAGATGAGTCTCTCTTTCTTGTTCTTCTGCTATGTACCTTTGAAAATGTGTGGGTATGTGGATTTATCTTTCTTAATGTCTCTGGAAGAGCTTAGGAAATCATTCAGATAGATAACTTACAGCAGTAATAATTCTGCAAACAACCACAGAACAAAATGTGATCCTTACTACCTAATTTGTAGACTTTTTCCTTATTGAGTCATCTCTGTCTGACCAAAGGTCAGAACTTTTATTCTTGTTATAAATCTAAATTCATCATATAAACAATATGGAACGAGCACCAAAGGAAAATCTTTGCCCCCCCAAGCTTATCATATAGGCAGTTGTGTCCATGCCATGGAAAAGTGGATGGAGGGTGTCATCTAAAAACTTCCTCTCAGTTTAAAAAAAACAAGTATAGTTTTACAACATCAGCAATCAATATGATACAAATCTTTGATCATTGAAACTATTGACAATAGTTATTTGAGATAGGCATAAGAATGAACTTCACCTTTATTCATACCATTTATTTGATATTTAGTTATGTATTACATTGTATTTTTCTCTCGTACTATTATATTTTTAATTTAACTCTACTGTTTTCCAGTCACACAAGAAAATTCAAATGGATAAAAAATATATGTTATCCAGAATTCTCTATACATGGATGCCCTACCAAACTCATCAAGTTGTATGAACGGAGTACAGTACAGACAGTAGAGTTGGATAATAACAAGCCCAGAATGGAAAAAGAAAGCAGGTTTAATTGCCTTGGGGAAGTGGCAATGCTCCTTTACTGATTCCAAGATCCTTGTGAAAGAAAATGTTCATTTTTTCATACTAATATTCTCTCAACAATGCTACATGTCAACATGGCATGTAAAATAAGTCTTCAAAGAATAAAAAAAGGAGCACCAGAGATAGAAATGGAGAGAAATATGCTGGATATAAGCAGGCAGTAATATGTAGCTGATGAGGAACTTGAAGAAAAATTTAACAGGAGTAAAAGACATCACCTAGGAGCTGTAGGATAGGAAGAAAAGATGATATAATATACAGCAGAAATGAAAGATGACAGTGAATAACTAGAGTGTTCCATTGGAACCAGGAGAAAGTGAAGAAGACCTGAAAAATGTTGGGCTGATACCTTGTAATGAATATATTAGAGTATTTGGAATATTTCTAATTAATAAGAAAGTGAAATAAAATGCATTTTTTAAAGTCTCTCTTCAAGTAAAGTATGTTTCATATAAATGCTTTATAAAAAGCATACAATATTTCATTACACTCAATATAATAAAAATGACAATACTGTCTAAATTAATTTGCTTATTCAGTGTTCTACGAATGAAATTACAAAAGGATTATCATATTTTTAACTGATTCATCTTGTTTAGTGTCTTATTTTTCTTCAGTTATATGTAAAAACAATTTTTAACATTTGTTTTCAGAACTTTGAGTTAAAATTCTCTCTTTTCTTCTTTTCCTACCCTCTCATTGAGAAGGCAAGCAATTCAATGCTGGTTATATATGTGTAGCCATGCAAAACATATTTCCATATTAGTCATGTTGTGAAAGAAAACATAGACAAAAAAAACTCAAGGAAAATAAAACAAAAAAAATATGCTTCAATCTACATTCAGACACCATCAGTTCTTTCTCTGGGGATAGATAGCATTTTTCATTATAAGTCCTTCAGAGTTGTATTGGATTGCAGTATTTCAGAGAATAATTTATTCACAGTTGATCGTCTTACAATATTGCTTTTGCTTTGTACACAGTCCATTTCACTTTGTATCAACTTCTGTAAGTCTTTCCAGGTTTTTGTGAGAGCATCTTGCTCATCATTTCTTACAGTGCTTGTTACAGTACAGTTAAAGTAAAAATATTGCATTCCATTATAATCAAATACTACAATTTGTTCAGCCATTCCCCAATTCATGGGCATCCCCTCCATTTTCGATTCTTTGCCACCAAAAAAGAGCTGCTATAAATGTTTGTGTATATATAAATCCTTTTCCTTTTTTTTAATCTCTTTTTGGATACAGACCTAGTAGTATTATTGCTAGGTCAAAGAGTATGCTTGATTTTATAGCCCTTGGGCATAGTTCCAAATTGCTCTACAGAATGGTTGAATCCTTTGATAACTCCATCAACAATGCATTGATGCCCCATTTTTCCCATGACTGTCATTTTCCCCACCATTTGTCATTTTCCTTTTCTGTTTTATTAGCCAATCTAATAGGTAAGAGGTAGTACCTCAGAACTGTTTTAATTTGCATTTCTTCAATAAATAGTGATTTAGAGTATTTTTTTAATATGATTATAGACAGCTTTGATTACTTCTTCTGAAAGCATCATTTTTGATCATTTATCAGTTGGGGAATGGCTCTTGTTTTTATAAATTTGACTCAGTTTTTTATACTTTGAGAAATGAAGCTTTTATTAGGAAAACTTATTTCAAAATGTTTTTCACAGTAATAATTGCTAGCTGTTTTTCCTCCATCAAAGGATTATTTTAGAACGCTAGAAAAGAAGTTTTAAAAACGAATCTGAAGGAACTAAAGGTTAAGAACATTTTACTTGCTGTGATTATCTCTATCCCTTGTTCGGTCATGAACTCGTATGGTAGATAATTTTTTTCCTGCCTGCTCTGAATTGTTTATGATTTCCCCTTGTGTATCTAAGTCATGTTCCTATATATAGATTATTTGGTATAAAATGTGAAATGTTTCTCTATGTGTAGTTTTTGCTAGACTGATTTCCAGTTTTTCTGACAATTTTTGTGAAAAAGTAAATTCTTATGCCAATGTAGTTATGCTTCTGTATGTTGTATACTTAATCTGTTTTAGTGATAAAATTTACTGGTACCAAATTGTTGTAAGGATTATTATTGTATATTATTTGAGACTGTTACTAGGCTCCTTTCCTTCCCATATTTTTTCCCCCAGGGATTACACTTTAACCTTTGTATTCTTAGCACTTAGCACAAAACCTGTCACATAGTAGACGCTAAGTAAATGCTTGTTGATGT
The DNA here is from genome assembly GCA_028658325.1 of Potorous gilbertii. Classification (NCBI taxonomy): domain Eukaryota; kingdom Metazoa; phylum Chordata; class Mammalia; order Diprotodontia; family Potoroidae; genus Potorous; species Potorous gilbertii. The sequence goes on from CM053771.1 coordinate 254,872,351, forward strand.
GACTTGGATTTTGCCAAACCTATTTGTGTACATTCCTGATAACACTAATATCTTATACAATTCTCAGGGGAAAAGATTATAATGTTTTTTTTTTAAATCTTCAGATTCCCATTGCCCAGCCAGATGAACTGAATATAGTAGGGACTTGATAAAAAAAAATAGAACTATTTGTAGTAATCCCAGTATGAACAATAAGAGGCAAATTCTCAGCCTTCCACAAGGATGTTAATGAGTAAACAACCACTGAACATCTCCTATGTTCCTTCCTGTTCAAGAGACTTTAGCTCTCACACATTGTGATCTGAGTTCAGTTAGGCTCCCCAGGACAGGAAAATGATACTTTACTACAGATGTCAGCTGAGGAGGAGGAACATATTCCGAAATGTGAGCATTGACATTCATGCTTATGCCTCCGATTCATATTTATGTCTCTGAATTGTCTAGAAAACCATTTCCCAGTAACATTAATGGAACATCAATCAAACTGTAAAATAGGACCTTTTCCAGGTGTCTTAGCTTAGAATGTATTGATTGTTTCAGCTTGAAAGAGGCTAAGGAGTTCAGCCCATTCTGGGGAACTACCAAAGAAACGCTGGTGACAGAAACATGCCTCTCTTTTTCCCTCACTGGTAAGGGCCACTGTGGGGACAAAAACCTTAGCTCAATGTTTTCCAAAATGTACACAATACAGTCCATCAAAGATTGTAATAGTTTTCTCTGTTTAAGAAGTTGATGGTGTCATCAAAATAACACCAAATTTGGGCTTATGGTAGTGGTTTTCAAAATGTGCACTGGACCCCCCTTGAAGTCTCTAAGACCTTTTCAAGGGGTCTGTGAAGTCAAAACTATGTTGACAATGATACAAAGATTTTTAATTTCTAATTTACTAAATACTGATAGATATAATCCACAGAAACAAAAACTCTTTTGGGGATACCCAATAAATTGTAAGAGTGTGTCTTGGAATATTGAATCCAAAATATTTGAAAACTACTTCCTTAAAAGTTCTAATTTCACTTCTCAGCTGCACCTTTAGCTACCCATGTGACTCTAGGAAATTTCTTTGGATCTGTTTTCTTATCAATAAAATGAGGGTATTTGACTAGATCAGGGGATCTTAATTTTTGGGTGTGTGGCAGCCTGGTGAAGCCTATGGCTCACTTTTTAGAATAATGTTTGTTGCCTATATTTGCAATTGAAGGAAAGGCTCGATTTCAACTAATGTTTATAAAAATAAAAATATAATTTTCCCCATCCAAAGTTCTGTATCCTCCTGAAATCTTTTCTTAGACTGTAGACTTCAGGTTAAGAACTCCTGGCCTAAATTAACTCATCAGTCTATTAATCTATTATCTTATGAGAAAAACATATCTCCATATATATAGTTATAGTTATATCATGTGTGGATATGTGCATACATGTGTGTATATTATACATGTATTTATTGGCACAAAAGCACATAAGAATGCTAAAGATCTTTTCTCACCTAGCTACTTCTGAATTTACGATGTCTAGGAATTCATCATTTGGCAAGATCAATGAACCTTACCACTCTCTTTCCAGATCATTTCCTAACCCTGCTGCAAGATTTCATCATGCTCTTGTGCCTCGTAATGTTCTCCCCTCCCCCTCCATCCTGTTTTTTAGCTTTTTTATAGGTTATATCCCTTCATTAGATTGTAGGCTCTTTGAGGGCCTTCCTTTGTTTCCTGAGCACTTAGCCTAGAGCCTGGAAGACTGCTGCTGAAGATCAGTTGTATTTGACTCTTTGTGATGCCACAGACTATACTGTCCAAGGGGGTTTCTTGGCAAAGATGCTGGAGTAGTTTGCCATTTCCTGCTCCAGTGGATTAAGCCAACAAAGGTTAAGTGATTTGCTCAGGGTCACACAGCTAGGAAATGTTTGGGGTCAGATTTGTACTCAGGCCTTCCTGACTCTAGGCCCAGTTCTTTGTCCACCGAACCACCTATCTTCCTCCTGGCAGGTAGTAGGTACTAAATAAACGTTAATTGACTGACTCACTGCATTTTCACACAAATATAGAGGAATATTTACTACAGGGATGTGCTGGAGTCAACTGATACTTCCTTGTGAGGGCCAACTGTTGTTTTCACTGTGAGCATTTTTACCTGAAAATTGGCCAGTGCTACAAGTCAGGACTTGCCTTATTGCTGTGTTGATTGTCAAAACTTTAAAAAGTGAGGGAGAAAATTTTAATAATAGAGAATTAATTTAGAAGTGTGGTATGAGTGTGTGTATATGTACATGTATTTATGTATGTGTGTATTATGTGTGTCTGCATGCATGTACATACATATACATAAACACGCACATACACTACAACTACACAAGTACATACACATATATACATACACATATACATATATATGTATAATAAAAGTCATGCATCTCTGTGTGAGTGTAAGTATATATGTTTGTCACATATATGTATGTGTGTATGTGTGTATATATATATATATATGCTTAGCTGTGAACTGGTAAAACTTTTGCAGTAGACATACATACACACACACATATATATGTATAGATAAATATAACCTTATATGTCAAACATATGTGTATATGTTTGTCTGTATGTATATTTTTATGAATGATAGCCTGTTAAAGATTTATTAGTATTCAGCTGGTCATACCCATATACATGTATTGATAGGTGATAAAGTGGTCAGACCAGTGGACTTGAAGTCAAGAAAATCTCAGTTCAAATTCTGCCTTAGACATTTACTAACTGTGTGATGCTTAACAACTTAAAGTCTCTCCGTCTCATTTTTCTGATTTACAAAATGGGGATAACAACCTCACCTTCCTCACAAGGTTACTATAAGAATCAAATGAGATAATATCAATCTGTACATTTATTAAGCACCTACTATGTGCCAGGCCTATGCCAAGTGCTAGGAATAGGAATTAAAATAAAATAAAGATAATCCTGGCCCTCAAGGGTCTTACATTCTAAAGAGGGAAGACAATAAGCAAAAGAAAGTTGAAGGGATGGTGGGGAATAAAGTACCCAGTTTGAAGGGCATGAAGGAGAGTTCCAAATAAGTCCAAAATCAGTCTAAGTGGTGGGTAATGGGAAGGAAAACTCTGCCAAGTCTCCTTTTTAAGTAGATAACTGGAGCCCACGGTCTAGTCCATCTAGTCAAAGGTTCCAATCAGAGGAGCAAATAGTTCTGAGGAAATGTGGGTAGTAGGCACATTCAATTTGCAGTATGAGATTTCCTTTTGACATTTCTGTTTGTCCATCCTTGAAGAGGATCAATGACATCATGAGGAGGGTGAAGTTTTGACTTGCAGGGAACTGGATTTGAATGAGGCCAAGCTGTTCAAGCTCATCCGTCTCATTCTATCCTCCAGAGTCATCCGAGTCCAGTGGCAAGAGAGAAGTCAGGATGACTGGAGATGGTCCTAGGTGCAATGGAAGACCTTGGCCTTTTTAAAGCTAGGTCTTTCCCAGATCTCAGTTCGACTGAGGCAACACCTATTCAATTACAAGCTATGTAGGAATGGAGGCAAAAGATAGCCTACTTTGCCTTCACAAAAGAATCAGTCTGGGAGGGGAAAACCCTCAGTTTCTGGCAAAACAAAAAGAATGTGCCATTGATGAATGTTCTAAGGAGCAAAGACATAATGGAGAATTCCAAGAAGTGCAGGAGCCGTAGAGCTTATGGGTAATGGAAGTATGTGTTAAATGCTTGGCAAACCTTAAAGAGTTATATAAATGTTATTATCGCTATCCTTCTTCTAATGGAATCATAGAGGAATCACTTAGAACATACAGAATCGCCAACGTATTTTCACATGTAATCTTTCACCTCTTATAACCCTTTCATTCCTTTAAGACTCAGCTCTGTTTCTGTACTTAAGTTTTCTCATTTATCTCCTATTACTCTCATATACACACCCTTCTCCAGACAGAGTGCCCCCTTTATTATGCCCCAAACACCTTATCCATACCTGTCTCTGTATCTTCGTTTGCACCATTTCCCATGTTTAAAATGTCAATTTCTGATCTCATTTCTTTTTTAATCTAAGAACAACTTATCTTTTAAGATCCACTTTAAAATTCATCTCTTCAGTGTAATTTTTCTTGAGTGGCCCCATATGCAATGATTCCTCCTTTCTCTGAAGATCTGAGCATTTTAATATACAGCATCAAGTTCAAAATTGGTCAATATGTTATGTAGTCATTAATCAACTATTTTAAACTGTATCAAGAGATGTGGAAGTATGTTTCAAAATGAAAAACAAGTAATAATCCTGCTGTTCTCTGCCTTGATCAGGCAACATCTGCAGCAGTGTTTTGTTCAATTGTGGGTAGGACATTTGGAAGGACATTTAGACACTGGAGATTATTTAGGGGAAAGTAAACAACAAGGTAAGAGGAATGGAAACTATTCTGTACAAGGATTAACTGAAAAAATTAAACATAGTCTAAAGAAAAGAAAAGTGGAGTAGAGCTTAAGATCAGTCTTTCAAGTACCTGAAGGATTGTTATATAAAAGAAATTAGGTTTATTTTGTTTGGCCATGAAGGGCACACATAGGAGCAAGGGATGAAAGTTGTGATAAAGTAAATTTCAGCTAAAGGAAAGGACAAACTTCCTAACATTTGGAATTACCTCAAAGGGGAATGAGCTGCCTTGGGAATGAGTGGTTTCTCCCTCATCAGATAATTCCAGGTGAAGATTGGTTGACCACGTCAGTCTCTAAAACGCTTTCTGGAGGGGCGGAGCCAAGATGGCGGAGTAGAAAGACTCACCTATGCTAGGTCCGAACCCACAGCCCATAGATTTCCTGTAAAAAGAACTCCTGACAAAGTCTGGAACAGTGGAAGCCGCGCAGCAACACAGTGAAGGAGATTTCCGTTGCAAAGAGCCCTGAAAAACCGACTGCAAAGGTACCCCAGAGGGGAGCGGAGTCCTGTCCTGCCGAGCGCTCCCCTCCCCCCTGGCCCGGGCCACGGAGCTCTGCCCAGCCACGCGGCACTGAGAGGAGCGAGCAGAGCCCAGCAGGCATCAGGGACCTGAATCTCTGGTGGCTGCGAAGGTCCCTCCACCCACAGACGCACAGGTCAGTGAGAGAGACGGGCTGAGAGGAGCGGGGGATCTCCGGACTCGGACCCCCTGGGAAGCGGCCGCTGCGGCAGAGGCTGCTCGGCTGAGGCAGCTCGGCCAGAGGCAGAGGCAGCTCGGCCAGAGACTCCCAGAGCAGGCAGGAGCTACACCCCAGCTCCACTACAAAGAATCTCTGAATAAACCCCTGAGGGAACTGAGCCTGAGAGGTGGCCCTGCCCCCACCTGAGAACCAGCAGATAAGCCACCATTGAAGAGCAGTCAAGCCTGCCGCCAAAAGCCCTGAGGCTGGGGAGCAGCATTTGAATCTCAGACCCCAAGCACTAGGGCGGATCTAGGCCAGGGAGTGGAGAGGACTCTCAGAAATCAAGTAACTGGCTGGGAAAATGCCCAGAAAAGGGAAAAAAACTAAGACCATAGAGGGCTATTTCCTTGAGAAGAGCATTCCTCCATTTGTCTC
>CM053771.1:254878406-255051009 GCA_028658325.1 Potorous gilbertii
ATACAGAGGCCTTGACTCCTATGTATTTACCTGATGGTAAGCATTGTTCTTCCTCATCAGAGAGGAAGGATGGAATCATCTGGTCCCCAAGAAAGTAACCTTTTATGGTCTTATTTTTTTTTCCCTTTTCTGGGCATTTTCCCAGCCAGTTATTTGACTTCTGAGATTCCTCTCCACCCTCGCCTAGATCCACCCAGCTAGTTCTTGGGGTCTGAGATTCAAATGCTGCTCCCCAGCCTCAGGGCTTTTGGTGGTGGGCCTGGCTGCTATTCAATGGAAGCTTAAGTTCTGGTGCTCAGGTGGGGGCAGGGCCACCTCCCAGGGTCAGTTCCCTCAGGTGGTTTATGCAGAGACTTTCAGTAATGGAGCTCCTGCTGAGCTCTTGCCTGCTCCAGGAGCCTCTGGCTGCCCACTGCCTGTGCTGCCACCTCCTGAGGGGGCCTGAGTTAGGGAGACACCCCCTCGCCTCTCAGCCCATCCAGACGTCTCTCTCACTGACCTGTGAGTCTGTGGGTGGAGGGACCTTTGCGGCTGCTGGAGATTCCGTCCCTGAAGCCTGCTTGGATCTGCTGGATCTGTTCCTCTCCGTGCCTCATGGCCGAGGCAGGGCAGGGCTAGGCTCTGCTCCCATCCGGTGCATGACGGACCTTTGGAATCGGTTTTTCAGGGCTCTCTGGAATGGAAATCTCCTTCACCCCATTGCTGTGTAGCTCCACTGTTCCAGAATTTGTTGGGAGTTCTTTTTATAGATAATTATGGGCTGTGGGTTTGGAGCTAGCATATGTGAGTCTTTCTACTCCGCCATCTTGACTCCAGTAGACTCCTTTAGAAGGCATCTGGGGGAAGGAAAGTGAGGTAGGAGAATGGAGGTAAAGGTGAAAGGTAGAAAATGAGAGGAAAAGATGGGTACCTTACCCTGTATTTATTTTGTATATGGTCATGATGGGGTTATGATGATGGGGTTATGGAATTTATGCTGGACCCCTAAAAGGAAAAGACCATGTCTTTGGGAACTGGACCCCTAAAAGCCCCTGAATTTCCCACTCAATAGATACTCAATAATCCTTTTAACTGTAGCTCTCAGACTGCTTATCTCCTTTCATAGTCTGCACCTGGCCCACCCCAGGCTACTTGCCACTCCTTAATGATCAATCTCAAAAAATGCTAAGATGTTTTTCGCTTTTCTAACTTTTCACTGTAGCCTTTGCCCGGTCAGAACCAGGACTATAGGGAGAAGGAGACAATTTTCTTGGTCCTCTACATTGTACTAAGGTCAGGCAAAAGGAAGCACAAGAGACTGTGCTTTTTCAATTTTGTAAAAGATAACCTAGGAACATATCTCAGGGAAGTACCACTGAGTCTGGCCGATGAGGCTGAGGATCTAGTGGCCATGAGGTCAAAAGAGAAGGGGGATCCAGCAGACACAAGCATGGGGACTGGAAGTCCCTCTGTGAAGGAGAATCCTGGGGTATAGGAAGCCTCAGGAAACCAGAAAGTCACCTATAGTTTCCGCAATTCTCTAGTATCCTAGAGAACTGAGAGAATTGGGAGAATTAGGCATACACTTCTGGATAGGGCATCTGTCCCCTCTGAAGCAGAAGGTGAGTACAGGTCCATGACTTCAAACCAAACCACTGAACAAGAGCTTGAGAACATGAGACCGCAAAACAGTCAAGCTTCTCTAGGTACTTGCAGGGCAATTCCAACTGCATCATGAAAAAGGGATAGAGAGGAGGCTTAAGTACATTCCAGTTTTGACTTGAGGACTAGAGGAGGTCAGGAAATTCTCTGTGTAGGTCACCAATATATTGCAGTTTAGGGTGCTGGGAACCCCAAAATATAAAAGTACGGAGGGTTTGCCTCAAAAGAGTTCAAACTTTCTTTCAGTAGAAGTAGTGAGGTTCTATTATAACGCTAGTTAAGTGAGCAATATTCCTAGTCAATCTCTCAGTATTGTGTTGGCAATAGAAGCAGCTGAGATTCTAAGAATGCGTGCAATTAAAGAGGGTAAGACTGGTACTTTTATACAGAAAAAGACTGTGAGAAAATTTGAATGGGATTAAGGAGTAGCAAGTAGCCTGGGGTGGGTTAGGTGAATGAAAAGAGTTAATTAATCAGAGAGCCACAGTGATAGTGCAGTTAAAAGGATTATTGAGGTATCTAGGAAGAAACCTGTGGTGGAAGTTCAGGGGCTTTTAGGGGTCTAGGTCCCAAAGACATGGTCTTTTTCTTTTAGGGGTCTAGCACAAATCCCACAAAGTACCATAACTTAATCATGACCACACAGGGAAGAGGGAGGAGAACATAGAAATGCTCTCTCCCTGCAATGATCATAGTAACAAACAAGTAGAAGACAGCTGAAGGGAGAAAACACTTCCTCTCCCAAATGAAGAAAAGGCCTGGACTGGGCAAAAGGAAAAACAATGCTTTCTTTCTCACCTGGTTCTAGATGCTGTTAACTTAAGTGCCCCCAATGTGTTTTCACACTTTTCTTGGGACCCACCTTCCACTACCATTGCACTGACAAGACTATACTTGACTGCCACAGACTATGTGCCCTTTGCCATGGGGACCCACACACTGAGATCAAAAGTGATCATGCTCTATGTCAACCTAACGTTGTCTCAGTATACTGACCTTTGTCCCACCCACTGTGGACTGTCCTCCGCATTAATTACAGTGTCTAAGCTTTTTCATAAACCTACCTTTAGGACTGAATAATTAGGACATATATCCCCTTATCTTCAACCAACAATATCCCCAGAATCCTTGCATTGGTGAAGTATATTTGATATCATATTCTGGCCATAAATAACTTCCTTGACTAAGGGTCAGAGAAAGAGGGGAGTACTCAGAAGCTATTCTAGACCCTATATAAATCCACCAGTGTACTCAAAAATTCTGGTTCCAGTTTCCACCTGAGGATGATCTAACCACTTACTGTCATTCCCCCTGCTTGAGCTGTTTCTGGTCTTGAATGTATACTGAATAAAGATGCTTGGTAAATTGGCTTGCTTGAGCTGCTTCCTGCCTCCGTAGTTCCTGCTGCTCTCTAAGGGACTCAGAATTCCCCTTGATGTATCTGACCTCCTCACTTGGTGAAGAGATCCCTTTCTGCCCCCCATTTTCTAAGAAGAGCCAGTGGAAAGTAAGACACTCAGGTCCTCTGATCTCCCTCCTTCCCCCACCACTGAATTTTCCCTGGGTACAGAAGTTGTAGGTGCAGCTCTGATCCCCAGATAAAACCAGAGGATGACACTGTCTTAGATTCAGTCACAGGATAGTGAACATGCATTTGTGAAGTAGAGGAAAAGTATAATGAATACTGGTCTTAGAGTAATGGGGTCTGTATTCTAATATCTATTCTATCATAGACCCTGAGTTCCTGTTTCCCCAACTATAAAATGAGCATGTTGACATAAATGATCTATATGGCCAGCTATGTAGCCACAGTGGATAGAGCAACAATCTTAAAGTCAGGAAGACCTCAACTCAAATCTGGATACTACTTGTAGTCATGTCGCTCAATTGTTGTTAAGTTGTTGTTAAGTGCACAAGTCACTTAATTGTTGTTTGCCTCCGTTTCCTCACGTGTAAAATGGTAATAACAGCAGCGCCTACATCCCAGTGCTGCTACGAGGATTAAATGTTGTAAAGCACTTAGGACAGCACTAGGCACGGAGGAAGCTCTATATAATTGATAGCTACTACTAATAATATCTCAAGGTCTCTTCTAGCTACAGGTGTCAACGATTCTTATTTGTTACCTTTATCTCCAGCCAGCTTATACATGCACACGAATACATGTACCTACATATACAACCAGAGTCACTCAGAAGAAAGACCTAACAATGCAGAAATAACTGATTATGCCTTAGCATATTAAATGTAATAGAACACCACTGAGCCATAAAGAACAACAAACATGGTTAATTCAAAGATATATGGGAAGACTTGTTTTAAATTATTTCAGAAAATAAGAAAGCAGAACATCTTGAACATGGTAAGAACTTAATACATATTCTTTGACTTATCTTGACCAAAACAAATAGAAAGATAGATAAAGATCTAGATATAGGTAGACATAATTGTGACTACAACTATGTTAATAAGGACAACTTTAACGTTAGAAAAATAAATCATATAAAACTATTAGAAGACCTTGATACTAATTTATTTTTGCAAAATATTCATTTCCCACTATCCCTCCTTTATCCATATCCTGAAGAACAGTTCCTTTTAACAGAGATTTTAAAGAGAGACAGAAAAAAGCAGTGTGACAAAACTAACCAGTACATTAATCAAGTCTAGCTGTATATACTCTGTGTTCCACCTCCACAGTCCCCTACCTCTGCAAACAAACAAAAGAAAAAATAGGATATTTTCATATTTCTACAGTCAAACTTAATTATGCAAGATTCAGTTTTCATTTTCATGGTTATCCTTTTGATTTACATTGTTGCAGTCATTTTACACAGTTTTCTTGGTTCTATTTACTTTGTATCAGTTCATGTTTTCCCATGCTCCTCTGAATTCTCCATATTTATCTCTTCTTATTGTGCAGTAATATCGTATTACATTCATTTATCACACTTTGGCTAGCCACTCCCTAATCAAAGTACATCTACCTTGTTTTCATGCCTTTGCTACTGTAAAAAAAAATGTTGTTATAAATGTTTGGGAATAAATTTTCTTCCTCTCATTAACCTTCCTGAAATACATTCCTATCAAGGCTACTAAGTTCCTGATCAATATTTTAAAAATACTTTTAAAATTGCCCAACATGTATTTTTTTTTTCTCTCCCTTCCCAGTAAATTCACTGAGAGAGGGAATGGAGGAGAAAAGAACAGAAAAACAAAACCATATGTGAACAGAAGCAAAAATTCCCATATTGGCCAAAATCCAAAAGTAAGTCTGTTTCTGCATATTTAATCCACCACCACTCTTCATCATTGGTCCGCCGGAGTCAAGGTTAATCATTGTATATATCGAAGTTGTTAAATCTTTCAAAATTGTTTATTTTTACAATTTTGCCATTATATAAACTGTTCTGGTTCTACTCACTTCATTCTGCATCAATTTATGTAGGTCTTCCCAGGTTTCTCTGAAATCATCTTTTTCACTTTTTCTTATAGCACAAAATGGTTCCATTACTTTCTTATGTCAAAATTTTTCATTTGCCAATTAACTGGTATGCCTTAGTTGCTAATCCTTTGCTATTAAAAAAAAAAGCTGCTATAAATATGTTCTACATATGGGTCTTTTTCCTCTTTGATTTCTTTAGGGGTCTAGATCTAGCAATGGGATTGTTGAGTCAAAAGGCATGCACAGTTTATTAGCCTTGGTGAGGGGTGGGGGAATAGTTCCTAATTGTTTTCTAGAGCAAATTTACCGCAACTCTACCAACAGTGTTTCAATATGCCTTTTTTTACCTGACAACCTCTCTTAACTTTTTTCATTTTCTTTTTTTCTTTTTGTCAATGTTGCCAGTTTGATGAATATGAAGTAGAACCTCAGAAATTATTTGAAACATGTTTTTATATACCTATATATAGCTTGGATTTCTTGCCTTGATAACTACCTATTCATGGCCTTTGACCATTTGTCAGTTGGCAAATAGCTAAACTGCAAGGTAGTAATTATGAAAAATAGCTTGGTACTGATTAAAAACCAGAGAAGATATGGAACAGATTAATGTTCAAAAAAACTAGACATTGTCAATTGGTATCAAAAAAATGGTGAAATTCATATGGAAACCAAAAAAGCCTTAAGATCTCAAAAGAAATAATAGAAAGAAATGAGGACAAAGTGGATCTCTAGCATTGGATTTCAAACTATTCTACAAACCAGTAATTCTCAAAATAATTTGGTATTAGATAAAAAATACAGTGACTTATCAATAGAACAGACTAAGTACACAGCATACAGAAGCATATGTATCTAGTACTCTGTTGTTCAGTTCATGATCCCATTTGGAGTTTTCTTGGCAAAGATACTGGAGTGGTTTGTGATTTCCTTCTTCAGTTTATTTTACAAATGAGGAAACTGAGGTCAACAGGGTTAATTGACTTACCCAGGGTCACACTGCTACTAAGCTTCTGAGGCTAGATTTGAACTCAAGTTTTTCTGACTCCGGGCTCAGCATTTTATCTTCTGTGACACCTAGCTCTGGTATTTGATAAATATAAAGACCTTAGCTAGTGGGATAAGGTCTCATTATTTGATAAAAACCATTGAAAAATTGAACAGTTATCTGACAAAAATAGGGATTAGACCAATGCTTTATACTATGTACCAAGAGAAACTAATGGGCATGACCCAGATATAAAAGGTCACATTATAAATAGTTTGAAGTAATAAAAAAGAAGTTACTCTTCAGATCTGGGGAGAGAGGAATAGGTCATGACCAAACAAGGGGCAGAGAGAATCACAGAAGATAATGTAGATTATTTTGATTATAAAAATTAAAAAGATTTTGCACACAAAAATACAAAGCAATTAAGATTAAGCAGTTAACTAGAGAAAATATCTTTAAAGCAAGTTACTCTGCTAAAGGTCTCATTACCAAGATATATAAGGGCTACTAACTTCTAAAACAATTTCTACCAATTCCTTTTAACATATAGAAACTATTTATAGTGTAAGATAGCATTATTATCAGTCACCTTGGACCTTTTTTTGTTTGCTCTTCTTAAGAGTTTTCAGAGATCTATCATTGTGGGAAATAAATGGGAACTTAAAGGACATGTTGAAAATTTATCATTTGTTTAAAGGAAGCATGACTATTAGTGTGAATCTTACCTCTAAGAATCAATTTGCGTTTATGTTAAATGAATGAATGAATGAAAATAATTCACTAAGGACTTATGCTATGTAAAGCACCTACTAAGTGTTAAGTATGCACATAGAAAAGCAAGACAATCTGTTACAAATGAGCTCATATTCTAATAGAGAAGACCAAACATATAGGAAATTTCACAGCTTCAAGTAAGATAGAAAGGCTCCATAGTTCTTAGGACAAAGCAGAGGTCAATGCATCATCTTTATATTCATTTCTGATATTAAACCATTTGACAATGCCAATGTTTCATATTTGGTCTGGGTCAAATTTGAACAGCAGTTGCTATTGTTTGAGAAGATGTAAGCAGCTTCAATTTATAGAAATTGAGTTAACCAAAGGTCTCATTTGTACTCTCTTATTCATTTATGGGGAACCTCCGCTAATTATATGTGGTGATGGAAATAGCACTTGCTCAAGAATCAGAAGACCTAGATTTTAATCGTCTATTTGTTAATTTTTTGTATAACTGGAGATAACCAGGTCATGACCTCTTTGTGCAGCTTTTAAATAAAGGACAACAGTCCTTGCAGTATCTAAATAAAAGGTTGTGAATGCTTTTGTAAAGCACTATTAAATATGTATCATTTCTAAGCATAATTTCCTTGTCCCTCCCAGCCCCTTGTCATGAACCCAAAATTAGCTGGACTTATGCAACAAGTAAGGTGAAATCACTTTAAATCTATGATGAAACCATTTTAAATCTGTTTTGAAATCAGGTTGAATTTTCTGATTCTTTGTTGTTTAGTTGTTTCTTTGGTCACATCCAACTCTTTGTTGACCCCATTTGATGTTTTCTTGGCAAAAATATTGGAGTAGTTTGCCATTTCCTTCTCCAGCTCATTTTAAGATTAGGAATTTGAGGCTAAAAGGGTTAAATGACTTGTCCAGGGCCACAAAACTGTGTGTCTGAGGCCAAATTTCATCAGGAAGATGAATTTTCCTGTCTTCAGGCCTAACACTCTATTCATTGTATCATGTAGTGGCCCACGTTTTCTGCATTTAACGCATTGTATTAAATGAAAAGATCTATGAAAAAAGATGTACACTCTTATGGCATTCTGTATAAGAATATCTAACCACTATCTCAGCAAGACTGACTGGGACCTGAGTAGGAGCCACCAAGGGGCTTTCCAGTTCTGGGAGCCAAGATGGAAGAATTATTGGTAATTGCTATCTCCCTCTCCTTGTTGACCTTGAAGAGCCCAGAGAATATCTCCCAGAAAAAATTCTAGAACAGTGGGGGCAACAGAAGGTTCTTAGCCCAGGAGGCCAGGAAAATCACTAAGGAGAGTCCCTTTTGTTGTGACTGAAGGGGACCAGTGCAAGACTGGAGCTATCCCAGACAGCCCCACCTCAGGAAACTGGGAGAAGATCCTGAACCCCAGGAGTGTGAAGCTAGCAACCAGCAACACCAGGAATCCAGGAGTGCCTCAGCACCCCAAGGGAAGCTGGAAGACACTAGCACAGATGGGGTCACCAACCTCTGAGCCTGCCTATACGCTAGCTCATCAGGGAAGACCTGTTGTAGCCAGACCACCACTCCCCTACACTTAATACAGCTAGCTCCAGGGCAACTCTGGGGAAACTCAGAAAGACTTCACCTGTTGTCTGCTTTCTCATACCAGTCAGCTTACCAGGTAAGCTGCAGCATTTTAGCTTCTAGCTGAAAGAACCAGAGGCCACAATACACAAAGCCTTAAGTTCAAGGCACAAGAACTGTGGGACAGAGTCCCTTGTGCCCCAGAAGCAGACCTACTTTAAAAGCCAGGAAAAGGGTGATCATCATGAGTAAGAAGCAAAGCAGAAAAGACCATAGAATCTTTCTATGGGGACAAGGACCAAAACATGAACACCAAAGAGGTCAGTTTTGAGACTGTAATGCCATCTGAAACTTCAGAAGGGAATGTGAACTGTTCTGAAGCGCAAAGAGCATTCTTGAAAGAGCTGAAGAACTACTGAAAAAGCCAGATTTGAGAAATAGAAGAAAAACTGGCCAATGATTTTAAAAATATGAAAAAAAAACATCACAGAAGAATTTAAAAGAAAAATTGGACAAATGGAAAAGGAAGCACAACTGGAAAAAATGCTTAAAAGGAGATGCAAAAGTTAATGGAAGAAAACTGATAAAAATTGGAATCAGGCAAGTAGAAGTTAATGTTTCCATGAGACATCAAGAATCAGTCAAACAAAATCTAAAGAATAAAAACATAGAAGAAAATGTAAAATATCTAATTGGAAAAACAACTGAGCTATAAAATAGATCCAGGAGAGAAAAATCTAAGGATTATTGGTCTACCAGAAAGCCATGATGAACAAAGAGCCTGGACAATATCTTCCAAGAAATCATCAAAGAAAATTGCCAGATCCAGAGGGCAACATAGTCATCAAAAGAATCCACCATTCACCTCCTGAAAGGGATCAAAAGCACCAAGGAAAATCGTTGCCAGACTCCAGAACTATCAAGGGAAGGAGAAAATAATTCAGGCAGCCAGAAAGAAAAAGTTCAAATATCGAGGAGTCAGGATCACACAGGAACTTGCAGTTTCTACATTAAAAGATCAAAAGAATTGAAATACGATATTCCACAAGGCAAAGGAGCAGGGACTACAACCAAGGATCAATTACCCAGCAAAGTTGGGCATAATATTTCAGGCAAGGAGATGAACAATGGAATAAGGGATTTCAAGACCATCCTGATGAAAAGGCCAGAGCTCAATAGAAAATTCGATCTTCAAACAAGGTCTCAAGAGAGGCATAAAAAGGTAAACAAGGGAAAAAATTGCTATTCAATATTGGCAAGCTGTTTACATCCCAAAAAGGGAAGATGATACTTGTCAATCTTGAGAATTGTATATTTATTATGATATATAAAAGGGATATACATAGATAGAGGGAGCTGTATAAAGTAAATAATATCATGATTAAAATGTGATTTAAGCATGTGAAGGGATTGTAATGGGAGAGATGAAAAGGAGGAGTCAGAAAAAGGTAAATTACTCATCAGAAGAGGCACAAAAATATATTACAGCAGAAGGAAATAGGGGAGGGAGACGAGCATTATTTGAGAGTTACTCTCATCCGATTAGGTTCAAGAAGGGAACATCAAACTCAGTTAAGCATAGAAATACAAATAGTTCCATAGGCAGTAGGAGGGGAAGGGGAAAAGAAAAGGGAGGTGAGGCTAAAAGGGAGCGAAGAAGTAGTAAGGGAAAAGGGGATCAAAAGTGAGGCAGGCTGAAAGAAGGAAGGGAAGACTGAGGGAGGCAATTGTCAAAAACTGAAACTCTATTGTGGAGGGGAAGGGAGAAGGGAGAACTAATAGCATAAATGGGGGGAAAGGGGATGGAGGGAAAGACACAAATAGTAATCATAACTGTGAATGTGAATGGGATTAAATCTCCCATAAAATGGAGAGAGATAGCAGAATGGATTAAAAACCATAATCCAACAATATGTTACTTACAAGAAACACTTTTGAAATGGGAGCATTGTTGCTTGTCCTTCATTGCTGCAGAAGACCATGGAGTCAGAGAAATAATGACATGACTTGCACTTGACTTTGTTTTGAGTGAAGGAGAGCTATGCAGGTCACCAGCCTCACTTCTCCTCCAGAGCCATCTGAATCCAGTGACCTGATATTCATCAGAATGACTGGAAATGACCCAAGATGAAGCAATTGGGGTTAAACGACTTGCCCAAGGTCACACAGCTAGTGAGTGTCAAGTGTCTGAGGCAATATTTGAACTTAGGTCCTCCTGATTCCTGCACTGGTGCTTTATCCACTTCACTATCTAGCTGTCCCAGAAATGGAGGCATACAGTAAAGGTAAAAGGTTGGAGAAGAATATATTGTGCTTCAGCTGATGTAAAAAAAGCAGGGGTAGCAATTCTAACCTCAGAAAAAGCAAAAAGCAGAAATAGATCTAATCAGAAAGAGATAAGGAAGGAAGCTATATCCTGCTAAAAGGCACCATAGACAATGAAGAAATTTCATTACTAAACATATATTCTTCAATTGATATAACATCCAAATTCTTAGAGGAGAAGTTAAGGGAGTTTCAGGAAGAAATAGACTGCAAAACTACACTAGTGGGGGACCTCAACCTCCCCTTCTCTGAACTTGATAAATCTAACCTCAAAATAAACAAGAAAGAAGTTAAGGAGGTGAGTAAAACACTGGAGAAAATTGAATGGGGATAGAAAGGAATATACCTTTTTCTCAGCAGTACATGTCACATATACAAAAATTGACCATATACTAGGCTATAAAAACCTCACAATCCAGTGAAGAAAGGCAGAGATAGATAGTCAAAGCATCCTTCTCAGATCATAATACAATAAAAATTATATGTAATCAAAGGCCGTGTAAATATAAACCAAAAATTAATTGGAAACTAAGCAATATAATCTTAAAGAATGAGTGGGTTAAACAGTAATTATAGAAACAATCAATAACTTCATTCAAGAGAATGACAATTATGAGACAACCTACCAAATCTTATGGGATACATAAAAGCAAATCTTAGAGGAAGTTTTATATCTTTGAATGCCTACATGAATAAAATAGAGAAAGAAGAGATCAATGAATTGGGCATGCAGCTTAAAAAGCTAGAAAAGGAACAAATTGAACATCCCCAAGTAAATACCAAATTAGAAATACTAAAAGTCAAAGGAGAGATTAATAAAATTGAAATTAAGAAAACTATTGAACTAATAAATAAAACTAAGAGCTGGTTTTATAAAAAAACCATAAAATTGATAAATCTTTGGTCAATTTGATTGAAAAAAAGAAGAAAACCAAATTACCAATATCAAAAATGAAAAGGATGAACTAACCCCCAATGAGGAGGAAATTAAAACAATAATTAGAAATTACTTTGCCCAACTGTATGCTCATAAATTCCACAATCTAAATGAGATGGATGACTATTTTAAAAAATATAAATTGCCCAGATTAACAGAAGAAGTTGAATACTCAAATAACCCCATCTCAAAAAAAGAAATTAAACAAGCCGTCAATGATCTCCCTAGGAAAAAATTTCCAGGGCTAGATGGATTTACAATTGAATTATATCAAACATTTAAACCACAGATAATTTTGATTCTATGTAGACTATATGGGGAAATTGCCAAAGAAGGAGTCCTACCAAATTCTTTTTATGATACAAATATGGTTCTGATACCTACACTAGGAAGAGCCAAAACAGAGAAAGAAAATTAAAGACCAATTTCTCTAATGAATATAGATGCAAAAGTTTTAAATAAGGTTTTAGCAAAAAGAATAGAGCAACTTATCACAAGTGAAATACATTATGATCATGGAGGATTTATACCAGGAATGCAGGACTGGTTCAATATTAGGAAAACTACTAACATTATTTATCATATGAGCAACAAAACTAAGAGAAACAACATGATATCTCAATAGATGTATAAAAAGCTTTTGACAAAATACAACACCCATTTTTACTGAAAACACTGGAAAGCATAGGAATAAATAGAACTTTCCATAAAATAATAAGCAATATCTGCCTAAAACCATCAGCAAGCGTTATATGCAATGGGGACAAACTAGACGCATTTCCAGGAAGATCAGGGGTGAAACAAGGATATCTATTATCACCACTGTTATTAAATATGGTATTAGAAATGCTAGCTGTAGCAATAAGAGAAGAAAAATAAATTGAAGGAATTAGAAAAGGCAAAGGAGAAACTAAGTTATCACTCTTTGCAGATGATATGATGATAAACATAAAGAATCTCAGAGAATCAAGTAAAAAAAAATATTTGAAATAATAAACAACTTTGGCAGTTGCAGGTTACAAAACAAACCCAGATAAATCATCTGCATTTCTATATATTGCTAACAAAGTCCATCAGCAAGAGATAGAAAAAGAAATCCCATTTAAAGCTACAGTAGACACTATAAAATATCTGGGAGTCTACCTGTCAAAACAAACTCAGGGACTATATGAACACAATTATACATCTTTTTGCACAAATAAAGTCAGGTCTAAGTAAGTGGAAAAACATCAGTTGCTCATCTAGGCTGAGGTAATATAATAAAAATGACTATCCTATTTGAATTAATTTACTTATTCAGTGCCATATCAATCAAACTACCAGATAATTATTTTCTAAAGCCAGAGAAAATAATATCAGAATTCATCTGGAAGAACAAAAGATCCAGAATATCAAGGGAACTAATGAAAAGAAATGTTAGGAAAGGTGACTTAGCCCTACCAGTTCTCAAATTGTATTATAAAGCAGCAATTATCAAAGCCACTTTGTACTAGGTAAGAAATAGAGGGGTAGACCAGTGGAATATGTTAGGTACTCAAGGCACAGTAGTCAACAAATATTGCAATCTACTGTTTGATAAACCCAAGGACCCCAGCTTTTAGAATAAGAACTCACTCTTTGACAAAAATTGCTGGGAAAACTGGATAACAATGTGGCAAAACTGTGCATAGACGAATGCCTGACACCGTACACAAGAAGAAAGTCCAAATGTATACATGATCTACGTATAAAGATGATACTATAAACAAATTGGGGGAGAAAAGAATAGTGCACTTGTCAGATTTATGGAGAATGGAGAAATTTATGACCAAATAAGAGATAGAGAACATTATAAAGTGTGATAATTTTGATTATATTAAATTGAAAAGTTTTTGTACAAACAAATCCAATGCAACCAAGATTGGGAGGGAAGCAGAAAACTGAGAAAGAATTTTTGCAGCTAGTGTCTGTGATAAGGGCCTCATTTCTAAAATATAGAGAGAACTGAGTCAAACGTACAAGAATACAACTCATTCCCCCCCCAACTGATAAATGGTCAAAGGATATGAACAGGAAGTTTTCAAAGGAAGAAATTAAAGCTATCTATAATCATATGAAAACATGCTCTAAATCACTATTGATTAGAGAGATGCAAATCAAAACAACTTTGAGATACCACATCACATGTATTAGATCAGCTAACATGACAAAACAGGAAGATGATAAATGTTGGAGAAGATATGGGAGAATTGGAACACTAATTCATTGTTAGTGGAACTGTGAGCTGATCCAACCATTCTGGAGAGCAATTTGGAACTATACCCAAAGGTCTACAAAAATCTGCATACCCTTTGACTCAGCAATATTGCTTCTGGGACTCTATCCCAAAGAGATCATAGAAATGGGAAAGGGGCTCACATGTACAACAATATTTATAACAGTTCTCTTTGTGGTAGTCAAAAAATGCCCGTCAACTGGGGAATGGCTGAATAAGTTGTGGTATATGAATGTAATGGAATACTATTGTACTATGAGAAACAATGACCAGAAAGACTTTAGAGAAGCCTGGAAAGACTTATATGAACTGATGCTGAGTGAAAGGAGCAGAACCAGGAGAACTTTGTACCCAACAATAACCACAGTATATGAGGAATTTTTCTGGTAGACTTAGTACTTCATTGCAGTGCATGGACTTAAAAAATTTCCAATGGACTTGAGGCAAAACACCTTCCACATCCAGAGAAAGAATATGGAATTGGATTGCAACTAGAAACAGACCATTTTCTTTTGAATTATGTTTTGTTTTGTTTTATGGTTTCTCCCATTCATTTTAATTCTTTTATGCTACATGTTAATAGGAATGTATGTGCAGAACCTATGTAAGATTGTACGCTGTCTCAGGGAGGGAGTGGGGAGGGAGAGGGGAATGAGGGCTAGGGAGGTGAAAAAAATCTAAGATATATGGAAGTGATTGTCGAACACTGAAATAATTTAATTTTTAAAAAACAAAAATAAATAGTATTATAAAAGCAAAAAAAAGATTATCTAACTGCATGCTTTTTTGTGTGTGCCTTCTTCAGCACATAGTGGAGGAAGCAACAAAAAGCACAGAGATCATGCAACACAGAATCAGGGAAGTTGGGAGAGCAAATTCAAGACTTTTCCTCTAGTTAGGAAGTCTAGGCTCTAGAAGGATATTCTCACTAGACTAGAGGTGAAAAATCATCCAAAGGAGCTTTTAATACCAATTTACCAGATTTGCTCTGGGAAGGATGTTTGAATAAATTAAAAGAAGAATTAACAAAGGAATATTTTAATTAACAAATTAGTCTATGAATTAGATTAAGAATAAGAATAAATTGGCAATGTAACCCTAGAAATGTTACCAAAAAAGGGATGGTATTATACTTAAGTATTTGTCCCTTCCCTCTTCAATCCATATTTCATTTATATCTAAATAATCTTTCTAACACATAGATCTGACCCTATAATTCCCCTGTTTAAAACCCTTCAATAGCTCCCCACTGTCTACAAAATAAAACATCAACTTCTCAGCTTTGTATTTAAGTCAAAACATGACCTATTTCTATCTTCTTTTCTAGTCTAGTGCTGCTTTTCATAATCTCTGAGTCAGCCAAAATGTTCTAAGAACTATTCTGCAGACTTTATACCCCATCTCCTACCTCCATACATGGGCATGAGCCAACACCCACATTGAAAAACCATTCCTTTTTCACATCTTCCTCTAAAAATCATAGACTCCCTTAAAGGCTCATGGGAAAACCTCCATGAAACCTTCTATTAACCTCTCCCTTGATGTTTTCTCTCTCAATTTATCTTTTAGTTAACTGACTTATATACATGTTATACTTCCCACCTAACTGCCTAATAGAATACAAGCTCTTTAAGGACAATCGCTCTTTTGTTTTTGTCTTTTTCTATGTGATGCAGTGGACAGAGAGACAACCTTGGAGCATACATTTCTGACATACATTGTTTGAACATAGACAAATCTCTTAACTGTTCAGCAAGCACCCCCACCAATTCCCTAAAACTGTATCAGTAAAGGAAGCTTAAACTGAACGGTGAGAATAAAGAGAACAGAGACATGGAGACAGAGAGTAGAATGGTCACATGGAATTGCAACTGAGAACTGCTGGAAGAAAAAAATGATGTTAATGTCTTATTTGCTGTGCCCAAGAGAATCATTAAAATTCCAAAAATATATCCCTGTTCCCATACTATGATCCTGCTACCCAGCTGAGTGACTAAGATTTGGTTTTTTTTGGGTCAGGAGACAGAAGTCTTATAAAAGCAGAAAATTTACTGACTTCCTCTCCTGTAGCTCTGGAGTGGCGAGAGAGAACAGAGATTGAACTTCACCTTTGGGGACTGAGGGGTCATAATCACCCTTATAGTGGTTGTGATTTATATTCACTGTAAAAGAGAAGAAAGAGCTCACAAGAAAGTAGCTGAACTATGTGCTGCTCCTTCTATGTCACCCGTAACACTGAGAGATTGTGCCCTCCTTTGCTTGCCATCACTATGATTTTCCTGAATAAACTGGTGCACTTTACTGAGCGTGATAAGAAAATTAAGTGATTCATTATCACCTGGATCCAAGAGACAGAAGTTTCAGGAAATAGGAGCTCCGCCAAGAGTGATACAGGACCTAGGGCAAATGAAAGGAACATGTTCATGATGATGTTACATATAAATTATTACTGTAATAACTCCTTTCGCTCACAATCATTCTTGTGGGTTCCTCTTCCTGAAGTACCTACTCAGAGTAAAAAGAGTTTTGAAACAGGCAGGAGTCAAGATCTGGGTTCTAGTACCATTTCTATGAGACCCATTCCTTTGTCTGAGCCTTGGTTTCCATATCTAAAGTTGAGTTCAGACCAGATGAGCTCTGAAGTCTCTCTAGTTCTAACATTCTTTGAGCTATGATAGCTAGCTAGCTATGGAGAAGTTATCTTACAAGCAACAGAGTTTCTTTGAGGGAAAGGAAAACACAATCATTTCCATAAAACCTGGAGATAAATAACTGACTTTAGGATAGCTTTTTTCTTTAGGCAAAGAGCCTGTTTTCAAAAAAAAAAAGAAGTTACTTTGGAAAGATTGGCAGGCAAGTTGCAGCTGAGTAGATAATACAGTCCATGAAGGCTAGCATGGTGAGTAGGCATAAGGGAGACAAAGATTTAGGCAAACATTTTCCCCAAAGTTATTGAATGAAAGTTAATTAAAAAGACAGTGTAAATAAAATGTGCTATGCAAGAGAGAGGGAGGGAGAGGGATAGGAAAGAGAGGGAAAGAAAAAAGAAGAGAGAAGGAGAGAGGGGGAGAGAAGGAAAAGGGGGGAGAGAGAGGGAGAGAGAGAGAGAGAGAGAGAGAGAGAGAGAGAGGGAGAGAGGGAGAGAGAGGGAGAGAGAGAGAGAGACAGAGAGAGAGAGACAGAGAGACAGAGAGAGAGAGAGAGAGAGAGAGAGGGAGAGAGAGAGAGAAAGAGAAAGGAATCTTATTCAGAAGAAGCCAGAGCAGATATTCAATAGCATGAATAGGAAATGCATTTTTGAGTGGGGAGACTAGAGGAATGAGAGAAAAGAAAATCAAATATCAGAAATTAAAAAGGAAAAAGTAACAAAAGGCGAGAGGACCCCACTGCGATACACTAGCAAAGGAGACAAAAAAGAAAATACCTTTTTGCACTCCTAGATACTAATAGCCAGAAAATAAGAAAGCAGTCTTATAATAAGGGAAAATGAGAAAAGTCAAAGATTACATTCATGCTACAAGTTTGAATGATGGGCAAAAGGGTCATGCAAATAATCAGAACTGAGTGTACAAAAGATCATCCAAATTTTTGCTTTAACTAGAATTAATGAACCTATTGACCATCCATTCTCAATCTGAATGAATGTAGACAGTACAGGAGGGAAATATTAGGAAGCACATACTCAGGTATCCAGTCACTTGAGCATGTTATTCAACCTTCTGTGCCTCAGTTTCTCCAACTTTAAAAATTGAGGTAGTAACATTGACTTCACAAGTAGATCACAAAAATCAATGGGGAGTTAAGCAGGTGCTCTAGAGCAAGTTTCAAACATGCTTGAAATGCTTGCCCATAATACTCCCAACTGCAGCTCAAATCAAATTAAAATGTAATTGGGAAATACTTAACAAAATAAATATTTAACAAAATAAATAAAAATACAGTAAAAACATATTACATTTTAAAACCAAGTCAAAATGCAACCCACAGGGACTTTTAAGTACTGTTTACTGGCCTTCATTTCTGGACATTTGACACTGCTCTATGGGCAGGAAGACATCTATCATCTAGAATAGACAAACTGCATTATTTTGGGATTTTAGGAAATCACTAACCCATTCCTTATTCCCCTAATCCAGGAAAAGTTATAGTTATTCCACAGATTTTCCAGATAACTGAAGCTTATCTCTTTAAGTGCCTAATCTCCTGACTGTGTAAAACATCCTATATGAAGATGAGCATGACAGATTTCCTCATCTTATTAAACAGAACACACTTAACAAAAGTCAACCTTTTATCAATGACTTTGGGTCTTAATAACGACAACTAATTATCAAAGTCTGTCTCTAAGAGGTATTACCAAGATGACCTTGGGCAAATGACTTAACCTCTATGACCTTTAGTTTCTTCATCAATACTGGCATCATGATCATTCCTACCTCCCAAAGTTGTGAAGAGCAACTAATACACATAAAGTTCCTTGACAGCCTTAAAGTGTTATAAAAATTTGATTAAGTAATTATGCATACCATTGTATTATTTACTAATATAGCTAACTGTGCTTTTTCAGTTAAAAATGGGAATTATTCAATCAACCAGTATTTATTAAGCATCTATTTTGTGCCAAGCACCATGTTAACTGTAACTTAGTGAAACTCTTATAATGAAAGCATAAGCACTGCAAAATTTTAACATTCTAAGATAATTTTTCCTATAATTAATGGGAAATTGCTTTAAAACAAATAAACAACTGTGAGTTGGTTATATTTACTTCAATAATTCAAGGATATAATTATCGTGATTTAATGAGTATTGTTTTAAGAATTTCCATGCCTGAAAAATTCATTAACCTATGATCAACAGTCCATCACCAAGACTATTCCCAAAGACTTTCCGGGCTGATAGGAGATAGCCAAGGCATAGAAAGAACACTGGATTTGTAATCAAAGGATTTGGGTTCAAATCCCAGATCTGCTATTTAATATGTTTGTGACCTTGAACAAGTCCCAGTCTCTCTGGGTCTCATTTTCCATGTCTATAAAATAAGACAAAGAGAGCAAGAATAAATTATATTAGTTGACCTCCAAGTTTAATCCCTGGTAGTTATGACTCTATTATACTATGTATGACTTGCTAGACTAGAACTTGTGTTCCCCTGGTATAGTCTGTGAAACCAGTTACCTCCACACAACAATGACCCATTGGAGTAGGACTTTATAATAGAGAAAGCGCAATAGAATAAATGTGATGGCCACAAAGGTGTAAAGTACTGAAATGTTAATGTCAAGTTAAAGATCTTCCCCACCCATTAATAGATCTTTGGTGAGCCCACTAAGGGAAGTTTGACTAGGGGAGATTTGTTTTGTTGGAAGGCCCACACCATTTGTTAATTTCTAATGAGGCACTGGTTCTCAATGGCCCTGATGCCCTTGAGAAATGCTCTGAAAAGTGTTTATATACCCTGAGGTGAGGTTTTGCTTTGGGGCTTAGTCATTGGAAGTGTTTGTTTGGTCAAATGAGACTCTGGGCAGCCACTAAGGAGCTTCCCAGCTTTGAAAACCCAGATGTTGGTGCTTCTCTCTCTAGTAACTACATTTGTAGGTAATGGTCAGATAGTTGGGTCTGTCTGTAGATCTGTGATGTATATATCGCTTATGGTCAGATAGCTGGAAGCCCTATCTGTTGGTCTTTATTTCTCTGCTTGTATTTTCTCTGTTGGCATGTAATTAAAGAAGATTGTTGATCCCTTAAAAGTTTCCTTTCCTTGTAGAAAAGCAGATCAAAGAACCTGTGATAGCAAGCCATCCTAGATGTGTCATGGAGCTTGCTTTTACAAGCACATAGATGCTTTTCAAATGTAAAAGCAATAGATGAGTAATATTGTGGGCTAGATTTAGATTTATTATTCTAATAGGGGACTAGCAATTGTTAGCGATTAGAAACTCTATACCATATAGCACTGTCACTCTAAATCACTCAGAACCAAAAGCTCTCCAACTGTAGTAGACTGATGTGATGGTTGGGAATATTGTGCTTGCTCTGTACAACCCAGTAGGAAGATCATATATGCACCCTCATTGGCCAGTCTGTCCAGTTGTTTTTCAGTCATATCCAACTCATGACCCCATTCTTGACAGAGATGATTTGTCATTTCCTACTTCAGTTTATTTTTATGAGGAAACTGAGACAGAGTTAAGTGACTTGCCCAGGGTCACACAGCTAGGGTGAGGTCTGATTTAAACTCAGGAAGATGGGTTTTCCTGAATCCAGGCCTAACACTCTATCCACTTTCACATAGCTGCCCCATTGATCAATAACCCACTACATTATCATATCCAAGAGCAGATGCTGTTAATATTTTAGGTGTTATGAACAGCTTTAGTGGTCTCATGAAGCTATGACTCTCTTTGGAGGATAATTTTTTTTCAAAGAATAAAATACACATATGTATATACATGCACATATACTTTTTACACACATACATGCATATACACAAGTATGTGCATACATATGTGTGTACATATGCATATATGCATATCTATGATTACAAAGGAAAGCTATTACTTTGAAATAATTATCAAAATATGTTTAAAAACAAGTTCATAGCCTCAGCTAAAGCACTCCTGTCCTAAAGTATGAATTACTTATAAGATCATAGATTTATAGCTAGATATGGAGTGTTAGAGATCATCAAATCCAATGTCCTTTTAGTGATGGGGAAAGTGAGCCCCAGAAAGGTTAAATTATTTACCCAGGGTCATACAACTTTCCTGAGGCAAGATTATGAACCTAGCTAGGTCTTCCAGATTCCAGGTCTAGTGTTCAATCCACTACACTGTGATGCCTTTCCACTTAGTGTCCTTAAAGGCAAAAAATCCTTGAACATTGAATGATTTCAAAAGGGTGATGTTTCATTGATAAGATTTTCACCTGTTTCTTTATTGACATCAGAGATGAATGGAAAGAAACCAAGAAGAATCCCTATCATATTTCTGGACAGAACCACAGCTTAATTTTTTTAAAAAAGCAAGGAGAATATATGAGTGGGAAAAGAGAGGGGAAAAAACCTTCAAAGATAATAATTTTGTATCACATCTGAGAAAATGAAGATGTTTCTGAGAAATCATTAATGTTTGCATCAAGCTCTGCTAAGAGGTTACAAGAAAACCAAGGTTGGGTCTGGAAACATTGTGGGTTGGGTTTAGCCTCTGGGGCTTACTATGAAAGGAAGACATCTATTCTGACTTTACTAGAGTTAGGTTAGAGAGGAACAGAAAGGCTGAATGATTCTTCCACAAAATTGTGCTCAGTTTTAATAAGAATAGCTGTAGAAAACATGGAGTAAGAAGACACAAAATGAGTCATTCAAGTGAATTGATAAGTCCTCTGGAAGAGAGTTCAAGATAAGTGCTTAAGGGGAGGAGAATCTGTTGAATAAATGCTAATTTAGACATTTTGTGCATTAGAAAAACATCCTTTGAAAAGTGAGGCAGAAAGTATCTTGGAAAGAACATAGATTCTAGCCCAAAGTCTTCCACCGATATGCTGTGTCCTTTGGCCTAGTTTCTTTGGGTCTCAATTTCCAGGAAAATGAGGGACTTAAATCACATAATATTTGTATCCCTTCTAGATCTGCATTTTATGAATCTGTGTTGCCCAGTAGATGTCAGCAGATGCCAAATAGGCTACTAAACCAAACAAAGTGCCCACTACGCGCTTCTGCCCTTTGTAGGACATACTAAACAATAAATATATGCTGAGTTCTGCCAAGCACTGCTAAGTAACTCTGTTAGGTTTTATGGAAAATAATACCTAACCTGGCCCATACCTTCAAGGAGTTTAACTGGGGAGATAAAAACTAAACTATGTGGAAAGAATAGAGAAAGAAAAAAGAAAGAGAAAAGTGAATTATCCTAGGTGAAAATTTGGGAGCCATGACACTAGGTCACATTTTTCAAACTGGTCAATTCTCCAGATGCTTTTTGACATTTTATTAATGATATACTTGGAGACTTTCTGAATTAAGGATTAGCTTGTCATGGTTTGCCATGTTGGCCTTTAAATATTTTCACACCATAAAAAGAACATATCTCCCAAATAAGTGCAGCATCGAGCAGGTGTGACCCCATGACATTCACTACAAATTAACGTTTTAATACCTCCATCAATCAACATAGCCTTCTTAAGATTCATTGTAGAGTCAAAGTGTTAAAATTGAGTCTGTAATACATGTAGACAACGTGGAATTGGGTGATACCCTCTAAAACAAACACTTTGCAAAGCTCCTTAGAAATACCCAGTTTTGGCCAATAATTTATGGTGAGGTCCTTGCTATTGATGGAGATTTATGTAGCACAGTGGATAGGCTAGAGTGCCAGGCCTGAGATAAATACTAGCTGTGTGACCCTAGGCAAGTCACTTAACCTCTCTCTGTCTTCATTTCTTCATCTACAAGAATGGGGAAATACCTACCTCCCAGGGTTATTGTTGCAAACACATATATAAATGCTAGCCATTATTATTTTTGCTACCTGTGATCCAGGTCACAGCAGTGATGATATGCCTACAGGTTCAGGCTTGGAGCTCTGTAGTTGGTCCTTCATGACTATGCTCAGTCCCTAGTCATGATGGTAGAAACTATATCTTCTTGACAATAACAAAATTATTGAGAATTGGGCTAAGATCAGAGATAGGGAAATGTTGCCTTCATTTTCCAAAAGGTGAAGAAGGTAGATATTTCAATTTATAGGCCAATGAATTTAACATCAATTCTTGACAAAACTATAAAAATGGTTGTTAAAAAAATGACTTGTGATTGTTTAGAATAAGAAAAGGTAATCACTAAGAGGAAGTATGGATTAAATAAGAAGAAATCATGATAGACTAATCTAATTTCCTTTACTGACAGGGCTATAACTAGACAAGTAAATCAAGATCAAAGGAATGCTATAGATATCCTATCTTGGTATTGCAGAAAGACATTTGACCAAGTCTGCCATGACAACTTATTGAACAAAATGGATAGATGTGAACTGCATAGAAGTAATTAAATGGGTTTAGTGCTGATTTATTGACTTACAGCTAAAATGTGTTGATAACGGAGCAATTCAAACTGGAAGGAGATACTCCACAGGGTTTTGTGGCCCAATTCAATCCAACATCTCGACCACTGACTTGGATTAAATTATGGTTAACATGAATATTGCATTTTTAGAAAACTGAAAATTGGTAGGGATAGCAATTAGATAACAGATTCAAGATTGCTAAAGATTTCAATTGGCTATAAAGGCAGGTGGAAACCAACCAGATATAATCTCACAAAGACAAAGTCTTGCACTTGAGTTACAAAAAATTAATTACATATGTACAGGATAAATAATATATAGTTTAAAAGTAGTTTATGTAAAAGAAGACTTAGGAATTATAGAAGGACTTAGATTCAATGAACCAGAAATATGACACTGCAGTCAAAAGTGTGAACATGATTTTAGGCCTTGTTGATAGAAGTATGGTACCTGTAAACAAAGAAGTAAAGAAAGAAGGTAATAGTCCCCCAATACTCTACCCTAGCTAGAGAATATCTAGAATACTATGTCCAAATCTGGGTGGAATACCTCTGGGAGAGTGATCCAAGGGAGTGAGCAGCTTGGTGAGCAGACTATCATACTCCTTGAAATTGGTTGAAAGAACTAAGAATCGTTAGCTTAGAAGAGAGAAGACAAGAATTCCTGTAGAGATAGTAATATATAAAGTGGAGATAAAAGTCATCGTGACTACTTCCCAAGGCGGTTGTTGCAAAGTTTCAAGTTTCCAACTGCTTATATGAAGGCTAGCTATTATTATTTTACTGACTGTGAGGAGTAAAAGTAAGGCTTGTCATATGGAAGAATGATGCTCAGATGAGTCCTAGAAGTCAGAATTATGACCAAAGGTAGAAGTTACAAGGAGACAGATTTTTGTCTCAAGCACAAAGAAAATCTTCCTAATAATTGGAGCTATCTAAAAATGGAATAGGCTTCCTCAGGAGATAAATGAATTCCCCATCACATAATGTTTTTCAGTGGAAACTGGATATCTACTTGTAGGCAATATTAAGGAGGAGATTTGGGTAGGAATTAGTCTAGCCCTCCTCTGAGCTCCCTCCCAAATACTATATAATTCTCCAGTTTTGTGGATCAGTACCCTTCCTAAAGGGACAAACCCAAGTTTCAACCCATTTCCTCCAGGTTTGTCAAGAGATAGGAGTTAGGGAAACCCCTTAGTGCACTGAGTTATTATCCAAATGGCCTGTTCCTTCATAAATTAAAAAAAAAACACAACATACATGGGACTTCTGTTTTCTTAACTCATATTGAAGCAAGGTATGTATTCTCCAAGTTATTCAATCTGACCAGGCATAGTACAGCAATTAGAAAACTACCATATGCTGTTATGGTCAAACAAAACTTGAAAAAAGTCAATCAAAATGAAAATGTGTCACTAAACAAATGGATTTTATTTATTTATTTACTTATTTATTATTAATATTATTATTTTGCCAAATCAATGTCCATAATGGGAAAGGAAAAAAGAAAGGGCTTACATACAACACATATATAAAATGAGACTTATTTGAAGAATATGCTTTATCATAGGCCAAGGCTTTGAGAGAGCTGAAGTGGGAAATGCTACAAGTTCTCAACTCCGCATTTCAACCAGGTATTCCAAGTATTTGATCAGCTCACAGGTGGGGAGGAAGAGTAGGCTGCAACCCCTCATAAGCAATGACTTCCCATATTCCCCTTTTAATACATAAAAATTTCATTTCTGATGTGTATTAGTCTTTTCTTTATCTCTCAAGGATTGATTTTAAAGTCCTGGATGGTGGAGAAGTAAGGTGTCATTGGTTGCCTCTGCTCCAAGTTCTATGTTTGGGAATCCTTAAGCACTGTAATTGTTTATCAGGATGAAAGAGGGAGAAGGAAGAGTGTGGTACACCTCATCTCACTTTTCATAGAGACAGAGAAGTTGGTTCTCATGGCTTTGACTGGACTCAGTGAAGCATTATCAGAGCCTACTCCTCTAAACCAATCACTTTGAGTTCACAGGGAGATGGCCCAAAGAACAAGGTTTATTTTTAGCCTGAATTTCATATTCAATTCGGTTTTTCTGATCTAGGCTCCATACCCTAAAACATGTTATAGGTCTAGGAAATAAATTAATCTTTAATTAGAGCCTTTTGATCCATAGTTCCTATATTGAGGTACTTTGCACATACAAGATGAGTCAACAGGCAGTGGCTAATAAGTATATCTATATGTGCATTTTCTAGGAGTCAGTTTCAATTAAATTGTATGCACAAAGGAAACATACCTAGAGTCACAAAAAATCCTAAATAACAAACATGTCCTTGTGGAAAAGATCATGGCATCCTCAAAGGAGCAAGGTGCCTAAGAAGCCTCTTGCGTAGGTAGCCTGGAAAAACAGCACTCATATGAGGAGCATCTAGAGCAGGGCTTCTTTACCTTTTTGTGCCATGGACCCCTTTGACAATCTGGCAAACAGATATAATGGAAGGGAATGCTCATTTGTCCCATAACGCTCCATGTTCCTCATGCTACAAGTCCATCAGACTTGATGGATTGCAGCAGTCACAGATTAGGTGGTTCTAACACATAGACCTAAAGAAAAATAAAGGCATTCTTCACGTTCATCCTCTTTCTCCCTGTATTCCTGTTTCCATGGGAAGCAGAGACTTTTTCAGGGATGAGGCATAGAATAGAAAGGTAGAGGAAGGCAAGAGAAGGCTTCAGTGTGCTTATGTCATATAAGCCTCATGTTACCAGAATGCGCAAAGCCAAAGAACTATATGTGGATTAGAATATTGGCCTGGGGGAGGGGGCGGGGTATAACAAGATGTCTTAGGAACTGAAACTTGCATGGAATCAATAGAACTTTTGGAGATCAAATGAAATTTTGTCTTTGAAAACCAATTGCTTGGCTAAGCCATATAACAATGGTGATGGTGATAATGAAACATTTGTCGGTTTTTAAGGTTTTGCAAAGTATTTTACATGGGTTGTCTTATTTTGATCTTCACAACTCTGACAAGAAGATAATATTGTTATCCCCATTTTATAACTGAGGAAACTAAGGCTTTGAGACATTAAGTGACTTGTCTAGAGCTACATAGTAATTATTTGATTAAGATTCAAATTCACATCTCCTTGACTCCAGGTTCAGCACTCTATCCACTAATACCACCTAATTTCCTCAAGAATTTATTAAATGAATATGTTACAGAACATATTACTTATGGATAGGGGAATATTTTATGAATAATCAAGGTTCAGAGAACAAATTAAAGTGTAAAATGGATAATCTCAATTACATTCAATTAAAAAAAATTTGTGCAAATTAAACAAATGTGTGTGTTCTTCCTTCATTGTCAAAGAAGACCATGCCATCAGACAGATAATGACATGATTTACGCTTGACCTTGTTTTTAGTGAAGGAGAGCTGTGCAGGTCACTAGCCTCACTTCTCCAGAGCCATCTGAATCCAGTGACCAGATACTCATCAGGATGACTGGAGATGACTCAGGGTGAGGCAATTGGGGTTAAGTGAGTTGGCCAAGGTCACACAGCTAGTGAGTGTCAAATGTCTAAGATGAGATTTGAACTCAGGTCCTCCTGACTCCTGTACTAGTGTTCTATCCACTGCACCACCTGGCTGCCCAGTCTAAACAAATGTAGCCAAGATTAAAAGGAAATCAGAAAATTGAAGGGGAAAGTTTTATAGACAGCTTATCAGATAAGGTCTCATATTTAAAATCTATAAAGAACTTTGTCAAATCTATAATAATACAAGTCACTCCCGAGTTGTTAAATGATCAAAGGATATGAACAGCCAATTGTCCAAAGAATGAATCAAAACAATTTATAGTCTTATGAAAAAATGTTCCAAGTCATTATTGAGCAGAGAAATGCAAATTAAGACAAGTTTGAGATATTTCGCACCTATGAGGTTGGCTAAAATTATAGAAGGGGGAAGTGACAAATATTGGAAGTGATGTGGAAAAATTGGGACACAGATTCATTGTTAGTAGAACTGTAAACTGATCCAACCATTTTGGAGCACAATCTGAAATTATGCCCCAAAAGTTATTAAAATACCTATACCCTTTGACCCAGCAATAACACTATTTGCTCTATTTCTAAAAATAAATAAGTAAAAAGGAAAAGAACCTGTATATTATAAAATGTGTATAGTAACCTGCTTTGTAGTGGAAAAGAACTGAAAGTGGCAGAGATATCTATCAGCTGAGAAATATCTGAACAAGTTGTGGTAGATGATCATGATGGAATACTACTGTGCTATAAGAAATGATAAGCTCAATGATTTTAGAAAAAACATGGAAAGACTTGCATGAAATAATGAAGAGTGACATGATCAAAACCAAGAGAACACTATATAAAGTAATAGCAATATTATTTTAAGAACAACTTTGAGTGAATGTTATTTTGACTATTATAAATTCCCAAATTAACCATAAAAGAAAGTTATGAAGAAACATGACACACATCCAGAGAAAGAACTAATAAATAGAAGTATGTGTAGGATAATTTTATATACATATATATGTATATATATATATACTTATTTGTCTCTAATGGTAGCCATCTTTAGGGTGGGGACAAAGGGAAGGAGAAAACAGAAATTTCGTTGTATTTTTGAAAGGAATCGCAAGTTATGCATAGTAGACTTGCAGTTTCGTATGTAATTAACTTCTTATTGTACTATGTTATGGAAATGTTTGTTTTATTCCATAAATTAAAAATAAAATTTAAAAAGAACCTATTGAATGAATGAATGATCTAGTCCTCCTCAGACCACATATATTTGAACCATCTGCTACCTAACTGCCCCACTGTAGCAAAACTCCCATATCCATGAAAGTATTGTAGTTGTCTGCCTATTAAGAGCTGTGGGTAGCCAGTGGGTCCTATGGATGAACATAGCAAATTCCTTAAAGATAAGATCTAAAAGACCACAGATGGTGATGTGATTTTGGCAGAGACGAAATTTGAGATTCTCCCCAAATGACACTGGCACTTATTCAGAGAAAGTTTAAGTAAATCCTACAAAATTATCTATGGGTCTTTCTGCCACATACAATTATCCCAATGCCTTAGAAAGCAAACTAGGGAATAACAGTAAGTAATTCTTCAGAGGTGTGTCTCATCCTCCTCTTCCATCAGAATGTCACCTGAATGCCTTGATTCAGCCAAGCTCCAAATTCATTAGGCCTGGAGAAATCCCATCAGCTCAGTAGAGACTAGGATGCTGCATATATAGATAACAAAAACAGCTGCTGCAGGCCCACCAGCCCACCACGAATCAAAAATCTGGCAGGTTTTCCCCACACAATGCAGGATAAATGAAAGCCAAAGGCTTTCCCTAACTTTATGTCAAACAGCCTTGCTTGGTTGCATACCAGTCACTGCTTCAGCCATTTCCAAAATGCTTCGCCCTAGTGTCTCCATAGGTTGTAGTAACCTCGTGTCTGATGCCTATGGGTGGGAGCAATGATTCTCCCTGTTCTTGGACTCTCCCAGCTCCCTTTCAGGAGCAGAGTGCTTTCACTTTTCCCATTAGATTTTGGCTTTTGTGTACTTTCACTTTATTGGAACTGGCAACACGAAGCTATTTAAACACAGCTCCATCTGTCAGAGTCAGGTCCTGCAGGTAGAGTGTCGTGTTTGATTTTAGATTATCATTTGTTGTGTAGTCAGGAAGGGCTTCTGAGGAAAAGGGGGGAAAACCTGCTCTTAAAAAAAACTGTCTTTTATTTTTCAATGCTTTGAGAACCCGTTCTGCTACCTAGATCATAAATCTGTTCCCCAATGCTCCATGTTCCTCATGTTTTACAGCAGGCCCAAATAACACTCAAGAAAACAAGACTGTCAAAAGATTATTCTCTACACTTTGGAGCATGACTTGACCCGGAGCTTTTGGGTCACCTTCTATCCCTCTTTACCTACCACGGAAAAAGAATAAGAATAATTACTAACATTTATATGGTAACTATTACGTGCCGGGTGCCGGGTGCCGGGCTAAGTGTTTGTAATTGTTATCTCCTTGGAGCCTCTAGGAACTAGGTGTAATTATTACACGGATGAAGAAACAGTGGCAAACAATGTTTAAGCGTCTCGGCCAAGGTCACAGAGCTTGTTAAACGTCTGAGGATGTATTTAAAACCAGGTCTTGGTGACTCCCAGTTCAGTATTCTATCCACTAAGCCAAGTAGTTGCCATTGTGGGCAAAAATGTAGGGAAGCAGGTAAAAGGTCAGTCCTTTTTGCTCTGTCTCTAGTCCCAAGCACCAGGTGTTTAACAAACAAACAAAAATTAATGGGACACAATGTAGAGCAGGAAGTAATCTAAGCGATCATCTTATCCTCTCCATTTTACAGATGAGAAAACTGAGGACTCAAAGAGTGAAAATAAATCTGCCCAAAGGGACACATGTAAGAGAAGTACTCTTTGAATCCTGGTCCTCTGACTTCAAGTACAGTACTCCCACATGAAATCTTTCTGCTAAGCTCTTTGTGTCGGAAGTCGAGAAACTCTTAGAACAGGTATTCTTCACCTTTTTTGTCTAAGTCCTCTGCTAGTTTGGTGAAGCCTGTGCACCCCTCCATATTAGTGCCATTCATAATGTAAGAAAATGCTAAAATTCCAGTTAGAGAAGTCAGAATAAAGAAGAATGTTCCCATACTCAAATATTTAGACCACCAGAAATCTTGTTGGTGTTGGAAGACCATGACCTCAGGGAAGTGATGCTAGAAATCTATTGATGTTTAAGTACTTCTGGTCTAATTCAAAGTTTAGCAATCATGCAATCTACAAAACAAACGCTACAGATAGAATGTAAATCATTTTTCAAGGGTACCTGGTCTAATTTCCTCTGTCTCATGTTTCTAATCATTTACCAATAAGAATTACTATTGGCCAGACTTAGTAACTCTTATGTAAAACTACTGTAGTAACTACTATACCACTCTTGCTTAAAAGAATCTGTGTGGCATCTCCCCTTCTTCAAAAATCAGTATGAATCCATTAAATTTACTGCTCCCCAACCTCTCACTCTGCCCCTCTAGAACTCCAAAATGCAAAGAGAGTAAGAGGCTGAGGGTACCAAGATATAAAGGTTTCCAGCCCTTGATCTAAAGTAACTAATCCATTCATGGATAATTGAGTTAATCAAAGGGCTAGGATAGCGAGAGATGCCATCTTCATATTTCATGGCAAGTCTTTGGAGTAGGATTTATGGAATGTCTTTAAGTATCTTTTAAGTGATACTTTGAGTATACTGACATATTATATATACAAATTTTACAAAACAGAGCCCAGTTGTGATTTCCCTAATCTAGCAGAACTACTGCTGGCATCTCTAAAAATCTCTTAATGAGTGAAAGTATGTAGTTATATGTTGTAATTTGGGAATTGCTGGGAAAGATCCCCTAATTAAAGTGTTTTTCCCTACCTATTAATCCTGATATCTGACATTCCACCATTAAAAAAATCATTCCTTTACCTTAATGCACTGTGTCTCCAAGAATACCCTGTTAAGATGAAATATCCTTGGAGGAATAATTAATCCTTTATGAAACATTATTGTATTGGCATGGATTCCTTTACTAGGGAACTAGTGACAAAAATGACCATTTTGGGAAGCATAGCATAAGGTCCTTATACACAACACTATTAAGATTTTTATGAGGGCAAGAAACACAGTAAAAGGAAAGCAGGAGAGAAGGTATGGAAAACAAATTCTCCCTATTCCATAATGCCAGCTAGTGGGAAGTGTATTACAGATGGTCAAACCTGCAATTAGTGCTGGAAACAGATTAACATATAATTGGGCAATATCCAATAAAATATATACAATATAATACAACATAGATAATGCTATTTTATGGCTTTCTAAGTCTTTATTAGACAACAGGGATTGTCAGGCTCTTTAAGTTTGACACCACTGGTGGTGTAGTGGATATGGCACTAGACTTGGAGTAAGGAAGATAGGAATTTGGATACTTATTAGCTATGTGACTCTTGACAAGTCACTTAACCTCTCTTCTTACCCTTAAGATGGTGGTAACAATACCACCTGACAAAGCTGTTTTGAGGAGCAAATGAGATAAGTGACTAAAGTGCTCTGCAAATCTTAAAGAGAGATATAAATAGCTTTTTGTCATTATTCCTTCTGTGTCTTTGATCTCATTTATGCCCACATCATAAAATACATTTATTATATCAGTACTTTAATGTACATCATTGTTATGCTTTTAAGGGCATGTGATCTTAGCTTTCCTATATCCAGATTTATATAATAATGAGCTGCGTATTTGAATTCTACCATAATTTAAATTTGGCTCTAGAGAGTACTTAGTGCCACATGCTTGTCCATATTCTTCTGTACCCTAATCTTGTGTTTAGACTTGTTCTTCTGCCTAATATATGGATGACTAGCATCTTGGGACATAGCTGAGCTAGAAATGAGAGGAGGCTGTATGACACAAGGGAAAAAGTTGTGACCTGAAAGTTAGGACACTTGGGTTCTAATTTCAGCTCTATGACTGACTTACTGTGTGGCCTAGGGCAGGAAAATTATGTCTGGCCTCAGTTTCTCCATCTAAAAATAAAAGGATTGAATCAGAAAATTGTTGAAATTCTATGAATCAAGTAAATTCTTCGTAAATCCTTGGGAAGAAATTTAAACATTAAGTTAACTTCCTTGAGGCTAACAGAGTTTAGGTTACTACTGAGACATTCTGGGTACAGATGAGGTTACAAATGTTGGCAAAGGTCTGCTTTTGCAAGTTCAATTTGAGTTCATAAAACTATAATTTTTATCATAGCTTACATTTATTAGTACTTTATATAAATTTATATAAATTTGCATTTATTTATTATATCCATATATTATATGACATAATTATATACAGATATTGTATATAGAGATATTATATATATTTATTACATTTATATTTACATTTATAGTACTTTCAATGCTGTCTTTTTGTCTCATATCCCCCGTGAGGTCAATACTGTATCTAATTCTTCACTTCTTTAGGTTAAACATTCCCAGTTCCTTCAGCTGTACCTTACATGGCATAGTTTGAGCCCCCTTGGCACGCATGTCTCCCTCCTCTAATGTAATGTGTGTCTAATGTCATTTGGTATTCAGAATTGAATATAGTATTCTACATATGGTCTTATCAGTGTAAAACGCAATGGAACTATAGATTTCTTGGTTGTAATTAATCTTCCATTAGCTTAAGATCATCCACATTTTACTTTTGACTCATATTTACCATGTAGTTATTTTAAAACCCCACTTAAATAAAGTTAAATTCTGTCCATCTTACACTTGATTTGTACAACTAATTTTGGAAATGGATGTAAGACTTAATGTTTACCCAGATGGTTAAGGTTTTTGGTTTCTTTATTTTGTTTTTGTAATAGGATATGTTCTTTGTGTCATACAAAAATAATCTATTCTATCTGTCTTTATCCAAGTTGCTGATAAAAATATTGAACAAGACATGACTAGGAACTGAACATGGTGGTACTTCACTAATGATACTTCTATGAGATGAAAATTAATTAATCAAGACTTTGGGAATTGGCATTCAATCATTGGTATGAATCTGCTTACCTGTCATCAACCAACCCATATTTCTCCATCTAATCCTCAAAAAAATACAATGAAAGACTTGGAATTGCCTTACTGAAATCAAAATATACTATTGGCTATTGCATTTCCTAGCTAAACATCTTACAAAAGTGGTTTGGTTACTTCATCATAATATTCCTTGTATGAAAGCATAAATGTGGCAGTTGATTAATTTAATATATCCCTATTCAGGCTGCAGTCAGATATTTTAAGAAAAAGGAAATATTAATTCAGCATAGGGAACCCATACTAACTACCAGTATTACTGTTTTTCAATATAAATCACCCATCTTAGAAGCTTCTCTCTTGTTTCTACCCATCCTCTTTAGTTCATGGGACACCTAAAAACAAAAGTTTACATAGTCACATGTTTTACCAGTCATCAAAGCCTGTGTTGTATCTGGCTAGTGGGACAGACCTAAAAGGGATATTGACTCACTTGGAAAACCTTCCTTTAGAAAGCAAAGTCACAGAAAGTTACAACGATATGGCAATGTGAATCATGATTAAGATCATAACAATTTTGCAGTCAATGAAACATTTCTCTGAGCCCAAATGATTTCTGTTTTATAATGGTAAGGAAGGCAAGGCAGTTGAGCCATGAAGGTGGAAGAAGTAGTGATTAGTAGACCCAAGGATTACACCAGCCTCCCTCCCATGTTGATGCTATCTCCAGGCAACTCATAAAAATTAGGAAAGCAGGGCTTCATTTCTAGTCCTTCCATTCTGGTTGTAAAACTGATTAAACAACTTTGAGGTGGGTGTATGGCAGCACAGAGGAAAGGAAGAAGGGAGTGGAAGAGAGGGGAAGAAAAAGGGAGTGAAGAGGGGAGGGAAGGGGAGGGAAGGTGAAGAAAAGAAGGAAGGAAGGAGAAGAGGGGAGGAGAGAACTAGTTGTGACTTCTTTGTGATGAAGCATTTGTAGCAAGGTAGGGTTAATTAGAGATTTTCTCTATATATCTGTACTTTGTATGTGTCTCTGAGTAAATCTTGTGTGCCAAGCCATGCCATAAGGAGCCTGAAGCCTTAGTTACAGAGGAAACAGAAGAGTTTGTCAGCTGTGAATCTGTATCTCAAGGACAATGATAAATATCCACTTAATCTTAATGCCTTTGAGCCTTTCCCTTTTCCTTGAGGTGTGACTATGTCATAGGTCATGGAACCCTGATGTTTTCTGTAACTATCTACACTTGTGTCTATACCCAACAGGTCCTCCAAAGAGAGGGAGGCAAATGTTTCCATCCTACCATGGCCAGAGGGAATACTTACAGATTCAGTGGCTGCTCTGCACAAAAATCCCATAAACCAGCATACTTATGTGTGATATGTTCTTTACTTTTTGAGGTGGAAATGGTGGAGAGTGCAGACCAAATAACCTATTCAAGTGATCCAAATGCCATCTGAGCAGAAGAGTAGAGACATTTGTTATCACTGACCACTGAATTGAATCCAGGGCATATCTTTTCAAAGAATCATCAACTTGGTTTATCAGTTTCTTCCTTAAAGGGACATAATACCATGCTACTTTCTCATAAAATAAGTTTAAAAGCAACAAAGAAGGAAATGCAATATTAAATGGTCAACATGATATTTTAACCTTTCACTACTAAGCAAGTAGTTTGATATTTGAACCCAAATAGTATTCTACTCAGATTCCATTCTCTCTTTATTTTTTAAAAAGGAAATTTGCCTCGGACTCTCAGTCCTATGGTAAAAGTCAATTTTGTTGTTGTTGTTGTTTTCTCTAGAAAAGTATAAAAAGCCCTGTAAGTGTAAGCAAGGTAGAATTTTTGTTGTTTTCTTTTTGGAGTTCAGTTTCCCAGGCTTAGGCTAAATTTCCAAGATCTGAAGGACTGATCTCCTTTGAATCCTGATCATTCGTAGCTGTGCTGAGTCACATAGGTTTTGTGCCTGAGCCAATCAGGAGCTGAGTCCTTGTTATATATTCTGGGAGGTTGGCATTTTGCTTTGGGGGCTTACTTATGAGAAGGACCTTTTGATTCCCTGAAATAGCTGTTTTTAAGAACCCCCTAACTACTCAGATATTGGTGCTTCCCCAGTCTGACGGTTTATGTAGGTGGTTGTATTACTATGTTCAGAGAGTTAGAGCCCTGTCTGTTGAACCTGTGAGCTAATGTCTCTGCTTGTATTTTCTATATTCACTTCTTTCTACTTATCTGTGATTCAAGTAAGATTGTTGACCCCTTTGAAGCAGTCTTTCCTTTAGAAAAGCAGATGAAAGAACCTGTGCTAGCAGCCCATCCTGTGTGTTAGTGTGCTTGCTAATACAACTCCATGGAAATATTTACATTTGAAAAGGTTCTCATTTAATATCATCCTCCAATGAATTATTCTTAAAAATATAGGTTTTACTATTTCTCCAACATAATATTTGCTCACTTTTTAAAGTATGAGTCTCAACCTATATTTCTAGTCTTTTTGGCCCTTGCAACTCCTGAACTCTTCAATCTAGATAGACTGGCTTTCTCTCTGCTCCTTACACAAAATACCACATCTGCTATCCCTGTGACTTTGCACAGGACATCCTCCATGCCTAGAATGTCTTCCTTCCTTGCCTGCACATCATAGAATTTCCTATCTTCCTTCAAGATTCAGCTGGGGGATGGGGGGGCAGGGAGAGAGAGAAAGAAAAAAGAAAGCTACATAACTTCATTATATATTTAAAATGAATAGCAAGTTGTACATAACAGATTTTCAGTTTCATGTACAATCATCTTTTATTCTATTCTACTATATTATGGAAATGTTTGCTTTATTCCTTAAGCTCAGAATTAAATAAATAATAAGATGCTATCTGTATCCAGAGAAAGAACTGATAGATAGAAATATATATATATATATAAAGAGAATGGTTTTACATACATTCATACATACATACATGCATACATACATACATATACAACCTACACACACATACACACATTGTGTCTAATGATAGTCATAGGGGGAGGAGAAAAAAAGTTACATGATAACTTTTTTAATATATTTAAAAGGAATAGCAAGTTGTATACAACAGAGTTGCATTTCATGTATAATCATCTTTTTTTTTCTTTTATTCTACTATGTTATGGAAATGAAGTGATTGTTTTGAGTAATGGCCAGGGTGGGGCTGTGGTAAGGTGAGCGTCATTTTATTATATACTTTTAATATGTGCTTTTTTCTTTTCCCCATTAGAACATAAGCTCACTGGGAACAGAATGGCTTCATTCTTTTTAATATTATTCTCATCACCTAGTATATAGATTCTGGTATATAGTAGATGCATAATAAATACTTGTTGATTGATACACTTCTGACTGAAAGAACACCAGGTCAGAGACCAAGATTTTGAATTATGTGCTTACTGGAAAAGAATGCTTCAAGGCTTGAGGTCAAAAAAAGGAAAAGAATCAGATTGGTTGCTTGCCACCAACACCTATAAAAATTCAAATTCAATGTCCCAAACTCTCCTTGGCTTCTGCCATTTATGTTAGAATGAAAAGAAGAATACAAGGAGAAGGGAAAGTAAAAGGGTTGAGGACAGTACTATCCCGGTATAATTTGGAACTGCTCATAACAGGGGATGCCTAATTTAAACTGGCAAAAGAACTGGTATACCACATGCCCCAGCATGCAATGATTGAGTAAACCAAAGCAAAGGAAAAATTGCAATTTTTGATATTGAAAAATGAGCTATTTAAAGTGAATATTCTATAAGGGAACATGCAGCATTTTGCTCATCCAGATTTCCAATGTCTAAGGTATGTGCATGTAAACCAAAGGAACTTAAAACAACAAATTAGGTCAGCACACAGAACAATTTCTACACAAAGTCCTATAAATAATGAATGACTTCTGAAACTACTAATTCAGTAAAATAATAAAAATTCATCATCAGCCCTTGGCCCTTTTAACTTCTTTATGAGCTCCAGCTCTTACAGGATGCAGATAGGTTTCTCCCAATCAAAGGTAATTGTTGATAGGTATCTTCAGTACTTAGTATAGTGATATAGTAGGTAAAGCTAACAAATTTTATATATAACATTTGACATATATCATTTCATTTGATCCTTGCAATAACCCTATGAGATATGTACTACTAAATTCTTATTTTAGAGATGAGGAAAACCCAGAAGGTTTAAGCCACTTGCTCAGGGTCACACTAATTAGTCTGATGTGGGATTTGAACTCAAGTCTTCTGACTCCATCCAGGTCCCGCATTCTATCCAACATGCCATCTAGCTGCCTCTATAGTTTGCTGAATAAACTCATGGATGGATGGACAGATGGATGGATGGATGGATGGACAGATGGATGGATGGATGGATGAATGGATGGATGATTGAATAGCTAACCACAATTCAATCCTCTTCAGACCTCAAGCATCTGAGCTTCTTTCCTCCGAGAAATTAAAACCAAAAAGAGATTAATAATAGAGATGAAGCTACATGGGCCCATAGAGGGGAAATTCAATCTCCTCAAATCAAAACTGCTGGAGTTAGGAGATTAGGGAAGAGTACTTCAAGGATCAAGCCAGTCTCTTTAGACTCCAATAGCCTATTCTGTAGCATAAATTGCATATCTTAATTCATCTCCCTCCTAATTCTTTTCCTACATTATTTCACAAGAGTCTTATACAGATAATACTAAAGTACACATTTTATGTCTTAGATAGTCATTTTAAATGAGTAGAATGAAATCCTCCTGTTTGGCTGCTAACACTCCAGAATCTGTGCCAATGATAAAGAAGCCAAGAACAAATGGGCAAGATCCAAGGCAAGTCTCCCATTTACTTCAGCCACCAGACATTTTCAGCCTCTGGTCATAATAAATCTTGATTTCCTTCACTCATGGGGGGAAGTTATCTGTCCATTCAATAAATAAAAAAGCAGACAATGAGCAGGAAGTAAGGGGAAGAGAAATGTTCGTCTCTATAATAAAAAGCCCAACTCTGGGAAACAGTTTCCTATACATGCCAGTTTGGAATCAGTCACTTTCCAGAAGTGAAAACATATTATGTCAATTAAAGAGTAAATAAAATCATTCCAATCTCCCAT
Source organism: Potorous gilbertii (assembly GCA_028658325.1). NCBI lineage: Eukaryota > Metazoa > Chordata > Mammalia > Diprotodontia > Potoroidae > Potorous > Potorous gilbertii. The sequence continues at coordinate 254,916,080 of CM053771.1, forward strand.
TGGGGGAGAATAGTCTAGACTTAGAATCAGGAAGCCTTGGATGGAAATCCTACCTTAGATACTTATTAATTGTGTGATCCTGTGAATATCACGTAAAATCTCTAAACTTCTATTTCCTGATTTGCAAAATGAGGGAGTTGGATTCAATGACTTCAAGCTCTAACTTTATGATACTATGACCAGTCAACACTAAAGAGACTAGAAACATCATTCCTTATGTGAATAACAAACATTTGCTGGCAATAAAGATGGGATACACTCAACAAATTGGAGAACATATTTATGAGGTGGTGAGAAGAATAAGATCTCACCTGGACCCATGAAGACTTATATAAGAATGAATTCTAGAATATAAAGTCCTTGAGATTAGGGATTATTTATTCCAAGTGCCCAGCATACTTTCCAGAACATAGTAAGTGTTTAATGAATGTTTGTTGATTGATTAGAGAATCTACTCGTTACAGATGAGGAAATCAAGGCACAGATATACAAAGTGAATTTCCAAAGTCAGAAAGTTAGCAACTGGCAGAGAAGCCATCATAGGGCAAGATGACATCCTCTGGATGTTTATTCCTCCATACTCACAATGTCAAGTTGCAATCTGCCATCTCTTCCATACGTCATTACATTCTTTGTTTCCTTTGTGTAGCGCCAGCAGCAATTTCCGGCAGGCTGTCTTCTCTCTGCCTGCCAGTTCCCTTCACATAGAATAACAAGGCAACTCTAAATAGCCCCTTGGTCAGCAGGCCTTCAAAATACCTGCCAAAAATGCCATTCCCCTTGGGTCTTCACCAGCCATCCCTGAAAACGGGCTCCTGCCAAGCCATCTGAATAAATAAGACTGAGAAACCATTTTAGAAGGAAAATTATCTCCTTTTCAATAGTCCAAAGACCCTCAAGCTCATTTTATTCAGGTGATTTCATCTGCAGCATCAACAATCAACGTATCTTGTTATTGATATATAAATATACTTGTACTTTTTTCTCACAGTACATAGAAAAAAGACCAATGGCTGATGTTCTAATTTAAAAAAAGATCATTAACCAAGGGCTAAACAACAATGCTTTGAGGAGGAAAGGCACAAGTAGCAGGGAAGCCTGCCCTGAGGAGATAATGGACCTCAGTTCTGATTTTTTAAAAGTGTTTTATGGGCAGGAGAATTGGAGCTATCTTACACATACTTAGAATGACAGTTTCTATGAGTTTTAAACATTCTAATCGATCCTCCCAATATTCTTGTGAGGTAAATACTAAATCTTAGCCACTCTCATTTTCAAAGGATGCAAATGAAGTTTAAATAGGTTTTAAAAAATTACTTGCCCAAGGACACAGAGCTAATAAGTGACCCAGCAGGGACTCTTCAAATCCATCAATCTCTTCACTAGACTACCATTTCCTACTTGGAACATAGAGTGAAAAAGGGAAGCAAAAATCTGCGAACAGGGGAAAGGTGGCATCAAAAAAAAATTAGTCCGATTTTATATCCTGGAACATGATATTAAAGAGCAAACATATTGAATGTCTGGGAACATGCAGTACCAATGAGAGGATACATATTCATACTAATTTGTTCCAGCTGCAGCTCCAGTCAGCAATAGACAATATCTCAAAGTTCACCCTTTCCATCCAGAGACATCAGTTAAGTAATGAACTTTGAGAACAAGCACAAATGTCATCAGGTTAACAGACACCTCTGCCATTTCCTCCTCCACATCCTAAATAAATCCATTTGGTATTGATCTCTTCACTAAGTTTCAACTTAAATGTAATTCTTCCCGTCAAAGAAAAGCAAATAGATAGACCCTGGAAAAGACTAAACTTGTTATTTTTTTCAGCTGTCAAATCAGCCCTATATAGATTCCTGGAATAACTGGGCCATTGGGTCTTTTATTACAAGTTACAAGGCTTAATACATCTCCCTGGAACCTAGCTGTAGGGGTTGAATGACAATATTATTCAAAGAGGCCCCTATAGTTAAGGCAGCTAGGTGGCACAGTAGCTATATCTACTTGACCTGAAGTCCAGAAGACCTTAGTTCAAAGCTACTTATGTGATGCTGGGCAAGTCACTTAACCTCTGTCTGCTCGTTTCCTCACCTATCACTTTCCAGGGTTATTGCAAGAATAAACTGGTTTGTACTTTTCAAACTTTAAAGTGATATATAAATGCTAGCTGTTATTAGTAGTAGCTGAGTTAAAAGAATGTAGCACTAAGTAGGAACCAAAACCTTGATCTAGTTAGCCTTTGACAAGCATACAAACATTTACACAGGTGAACTTCACTTTATGTAATTCATGTCCTCCTAGAAAACAGTGTAAATCAAATTTTTATAAAGCAAATCCTTTTAAATTCATTTGGGGATTTCATACCCTAAGGCCAATTTATTTCTAAAGTGAGTTGTACCTAATATGTTTGTGAATGTATCTAAATCTATCAATCTACTCTAGATGTGATATATTTGTATAGATAAAGATATATAACCACCATATATAACTACCTACACATATATGGTTATATCCTATATGAGAATATATTATATTGAATTCTTTAGAATTAAGAACTACCAGCTAATAGATTATATGTGCCTATGTAAGAATATACATAATAGATACAAATATATTAGCAAGTGAACCTTGGTGACCTTTCACAGCCCTCCCTCACACAAAACAAAGTCAAGTTCAAGTCATGTTATCATTTCTCTGATATCATGGTCCTCCTCGAAAAGGAAGGAGGAACACAGAAAGAGGGTAGATTCATTTATTCTACATTCTTAACAAATACAATCACAACTATTGACACCTAATTAAGTAAAAATCAACCAAACAATCCATTTCTCTCAAAGCAAAATAAAGTATTTTTGTTGATAATTTAGACCAAAGGTTGTGTTTTCCTGGATGAACTAGACAATTATGCTTAATGTTTTCTACTTCATGCAGTGCATAGAAAAGTGTTTGTAAAAAATAAGTTAAAATACTAATCTTTCGTTAAACATAATGTCCTCTCCACCTATGCGAATTGCTTTTAATTCTTGTAATGGACTTAAATATAAGTGTATCCCAAAGCTCTACCTTTGGTCATTTACTTATTTTGCATGCTTGCTTTCACAGAATGGTATTCTAATTCCTATGAGTGACTTTCAAGTTTCTGTCTTCATCTCAACCTTTCTCCTATGTTCACTGCATGTTTACATTTGTCTGCTGAATATTTCTACCTTAATATTTCATCAACATGTCAAACTCAACATTACAGTCATCATCTGTCCCCTAAAAAGGGGCCCCTCCCTATCTTTTTATTACTGCAGTCTCAAAATTTCAGAAGTCTTTATCTCTTCCATCGCCCTTATCCCCTTTCTCTAATCAGTTAAGTCCTGTCAATTCTATTTACATCATGTCTTTTGCACCATTTCCCACCTTTCAATTCCCACAAAAACCTCATTTGTGCCTTCATCACATCTTAACTGGATTATTGTATTAAGAGACTTCTAACTTCTCTTCCTGTCTCAATCTCCTCCAATTCATTCTGCTGGCCCAATAATTGTTCTACTGCACTATTCTTACTTTGTCATTCCTCTACACAAAATTCTTTAGAGGTTCCCTATTGTCCACCAAATAAAGTAGAAATCCTTGCCCTGCCATTGAAGATTGTCCGCACTTTAGATCCAACCCACTCTTGGAGCTTTATCCCATATTCTGTCCTTTCATATGCTCAAACTCAAGCCAAACTACCATCTTTCAAAAGTCGTGACATAATAATCAAGTGTTTCAGAGATGCCTTCTCCTTCCATGGCTTCCTGCTTCCATATCCTAGCTCTATGCCTTTGCTCATCCTGACATGAGTGGCCTCCTTCTAGTTTTAGCCTTTTTAAATCTCCAAATGTTTTGAGATTAACCTCAAGTAGCACTTTCTTCTGTAAAGCCTTTCCTGATATCCTCAGATGTAAGTGGCCTCTTAACCTTCTTCTGAACTTTTCCTTTGTACTTTTCATATTCTATTTTATGGTACTGTTCTTTCCCATTCCCCTATTAGATTGTATGATTCAGGAACCATGCCTTATTTTAACTTTATTCCCAGTGTGTAACATACCACCTTACTCATAATAGGTCCCTAATAAATATTTGTTAAATATAATCTATTTTCATTTATACATGTAAGTTCACATACATATATATGTATTGTAATATAGAATACACCTTTTTGAAGAAGTAAATGTTAATATTTCTTGAACTAACTGAATTTGCAATATCAATAGCAGAAGAAGGAAATAAAAGAGTCATATTCATGAAATGTTTCCTACAATGAAGTTTATACAATCATGGCTTTATCCTTTTACCATGTCAGAGATTCTTTTTGAGAGACAGTGTGTGTGTGTGTATGGAGAGAGAGAGACAGAGACAGAGAGACAGAGAGACAAAGAGAGAGAGAGTGATACAGAGAGAGAGAGAGAGAGAGGGAGGGAGGGAGAGAACATGGTTAAAGTTTAGCTTTGCATTGTTGAGAAGTATTCCAGACATTCATAGCTGGTTGAATGACTGTGCTCAAAGAATACTAACTAAAGGATAGATGTAAATTTAGAGGGTGTTCTCTAGGGAGGGGCTATAGTGTAATCTTATGAACCTGTTCCAATCAATATTTTTATTCATGATTTGGATGAAGACATAAATGAATGCTTACAAAATTAGCAAATGGTACAAATCTGGAAGCAATAGTTAACACATGGGATGACAGAATCAAGGTCTGAAAAGATATCAACAGGTTTGGCACATAGATCTAACATAAGAAAATCTGATCCACTGTAAAGCCCTACAATTGAGTTTAAAAGAATTGCACAAGTACAATAAGGGAGAAATGTGGATTAACAAGAAATTCATATTTGGGGGGAAAACTTGGTGATTTTTACGGACTTGAAGCTTAATAAGAATCAACAATGTGATCAATTTGTCAGAATTGTTTATTCAATTGTAAATTGAATTAATAAAGGCTTTATGACCAGAACAAGGAAAAGCACAGTATCACGTTCCATTTTGAGCACTAAATTTTAGCAAGGATATAGAAAAAGGTTACCAGGATAGTATAAAGGTACTTCAAACCATGTCACCAGAGGAACAGTTTAAAGAATGAGAATTTCTATCTCATAAAAGAGAAAAGTTTAGCATATAGATGATGACTTTTTCATGTAAAGGGTTTTCATGTTGAAAAGGGAATAGATTTATTCTCTGTTGCTCCTAAGGATAGAACTAGGGCCCATAGGTCAAAATTGTGTAGAGATAGATTAGATTTAAGTTCAACAAAAAGAAAACCTTTTCAAAACTTAGAGATGTAATGGATTAACCTAGAGGGCTATTCATTCTTCATCATTGAAATTATTTAAGCAGAAAATAGACATCCATGTGTCATAGAGTCTACAAAGATTTCGGCAAATGGCAAAAAGTTAAGCTATAGTTATGCAATCATACATTTAGAGCTGGAGGGACCTTAGGTATCCTGTAGCCTAGTGGTTCTCAAACTTTTTGGTCTCAGGACCCTTTTATATTCTTAAGAATTGAGGACCTCCCCCAATGAAGTTTCATTTTTATGGGTTACAAAATTGATATTTAACATATTAGAAATTAAAATGATCGTATTATTATTAAAGTAGTTCTGACCTCTCAGCCTTCTGAAAGGATCCCAGGGAGTCCCAGATCTCACTCTGAGAAATGATGAGCTGGTCCAAGTCCTTTATTTTACAAAAGAAGAAGTTAAGTTCCAGAGGGGTTAGTATTGCAGAGAGGAAGGCCTGAGTTTAAATCCTACTGAAGATGCTTCCTACTATATGACCTGGACATACTACTTTTCACCTCTCAGACACAATTTCCATATCTCCAAAATAGGCATAGCACTAGCACTTACCTCACAGGACCGTTGTAAGGATTAACAACACATGTAAAATGCTTCGTAAAACTTTAAGTTAGGATTATTAATTGATTTGGCCAAAAACATACAGCTAGTAAACAAGAGAGCCAAGATTTGATCCCAGCTTCTGTGACTCCATCCAATGCTCTTTTTATTGTCATGCTGCCTCCGCTAGATGACCTTTTGTCCTATACAAATCCAATATTCTAGTCATGTTCTTGTCATTCATTGATTTGGCTTAATCTTCTTGGGGCAAGTGGATAGTGTCAGGCATGGAGTCAGGAAAACTCATTTTCCTTGGTTCAAATCTGGCATCCAGAGTCTTATTAGCTGTGTGATCCTGGGCAAGTCACTTAACCCTACTGGCTTCATGTCAAGATTGCTTGAGTTAAGTCTCATTTCTCAGACTGCTAGGAAAACAGTTAACATGGACACTACCTCACAACTACAGCAGCAGGAGGAAAATCTGACTCTGACCTGGCTTAAGTCAACAAGGAAAATTAGAGTGGTTCCAGTGTCCAATTAGAGGTAGGACTAAGCAATGCAAAGGAGCTCTTTTTTTATAAAGTTGTACTGATACGGCAAATTGTTTTAACATTTGCAGATTACCCCTACTCTGTGAGAGATCTCTGGTAACAAAGTAAAACAATCAAGTGAAATTAATATCCATCTGAAAACACATGAGACATTCTCTATATCCCTTTCTATATTTTTAGAAAAATTATTAATTAACAAAAATCTATTTTCTTCCTTTCATCCCCTACTCCAATGAGGAAGAAAAATAAATTTGCCTCTAGTAATTAAGCACAGTCAAGCAACACAAATTCCCTCCTTGATTGTATATAAATATGTACACATATATATATATATACATGTATTTTATATATAAATATCTGATATATAAATATACACAGATATATCTCTAAATCTCTATCACCTGTCTGTCAGAAGGTGAATAGAATGTTTCATCATTTGACTTCTGGAGTCATGAGCAATTATTGTATTGATCACAGTTCTTACAGCTTTCAAGATTCTTTGTATTTCCAGTGTTATCATTATATAATTTGTTCTCCTGGCTCTGCTTATTTCATTCTTCAACAGTTTATAAAAGTCTTCAAAACTGTTCATTTTTATAACATTGATGTTACAGTACATACTGTTCTAGTTTTGCTTATTTTGTCCTGTATTAAGTCTTTCCATATCTCTTTGAAGTCATTTATTTCCTCATTTCTCATAGTTCAACAGTATTCCAACACATTCAAATACCACAACTTATTCAGTCCATTCCTCTGTTAATGTGTTATCACTTTTGCTTCCAGTTTCTTTTGCCACCACAAAAAGAGCTGCTATAAAATATTTTTTCTACATATAAGACCTTTTCTTTTTCTTTGATCTCTTTGGGTAAAGGCATGTCAGTATTATCACTGGATCAAAGGGCATGTACCATTGAACAAGCTTTTGTGTATAATTCTAAATTGCTTTCCAGAATGGTTGTACCTATTCACAAGTCCACCTATAGAATATCAACAAGTCTGCCCTTTCACATATCCTCCAATATTATTTTCCATTTTTGTCATCTTTGCCAATCAGAAAGGTATGACATAGAATTTCAGAATGGTTTTTAATTCTATTTCTTTAATGAGTAGTGATTTTGGAGCATCATATGATTATAAATAACCTAGATTTATTCCATCAGGAACTGTCTGTTAATATCCTTATTCCATTTATCAGTTGAGGAATACCTTTTATTCTAAGTAATTTGCCATGAAAATTTTATTAGAGAAATTTGTTGCGAAGTCTTTTCCCTCAGTTATTTTCCTTTTAAACTTAGCATGGTCTGTACAAAACATTTTTTTTAATTTTATGCAATTATAATTGCTCATACTGTTTTCTACTACACTATTGTATTATGATAGTACTTCATACTATAATATTATTCATACGATCTTCTATTATTCACTTTATCCATTGTTTGGTGATGAATTTTCCTTCTATCCATATATATGATCAGTATTTTTCCATGTTTCTAATTTCTTCATAGTATCATTTAATTTTCCCAGTAGTTTTTGTCAAAACTAAGTCTTTACTGCAGTAGCTGGTATTTTTATTTATTTAATACTATAACCTTTGGTAATTTTATTTGTGTGACTGAATAAATATTTTAGGTAGAATCATCATTTATTATATTGACTCAACTTACTCTAAATATTTTTTCTAATTATTTCAGTCTGCTTTTATTTCCACAAACAGCATATAACTGTGTATTTATAGTTCTTATGTGTATCTTGGTAGATAGATTCCCAAGTATTTTATACATCTTGTAGTTATTTCAAATAGAATTTCTCTTTATCTTCCCTTGAAATTTTATGGTATTATATAAAATGCAGGTGATTGTGTGCATTTATTTTATATTCTTCAAGTGTGCTGAATTTATTGTTTCAGTCAATTTCAGTTGACTTTGCGGTTGATCAAGTATGTCATCATATCAAGTGAAAAAAAAACCTTTCTTTTCTTTTTCATTACATATCTTTATTGCCTTGATTTATTTTTCTTGTCTTTTTGCTGTAGCCAGCATTTCTACATCAAATAGAAATGGTGATAATGGACATCTTTATTTCACCCTTGTTTTTGGAAAAGATTCTAACTAGTCTACATTGTGTATAATGATAAATCTTGGTCTTAGAATATGTACTAAATTTTCACATTGAGGAAAGGTCTATTTATTCCAATGCTTTCTAGTATTTTTAACATAAGTAAGTTTTTTAGATAGTCAAAAGCTTTTTCTGCATCTATTCATATAGTCATATGATTTTTGGGTCTCTGTATTAATATGTTTTATTAAATGTATAGTTTCCCTAACATTAAACCAACACATTCTTGGTAAAAATTCAAGAGTGTATAATCTTTTGTGATATGTTGTTCTAGTCTCTTTCCTAATACTTTATTTTATATTTTTGCATCTGTATTCATAGAGATTATTGGTGTGTAGTTTTCTCTTTCTATTTTGACTTTTCCTATTTTAACAATCAAGATCATATTTGTGTAATGGAATAAATTTGGTAAGATCCTTTCTTTTGCTATTTTTACAAACAGTTCAAATAATATTGGACTTAATTGCTATTTGAATATAGAGTTCACTTAATCAATTTATCTGGTCCTGGAGTTGTTTTTTTCCCCCTCTGGAATTCCCTTACTGACTTGTTCAATTTTTTCTCCTAAAATTGGGTTGTTTTCTATTTATTTTTCTGTTAATTTCAATATTTCATATTTTTGTAAATATGTGTGTGAGACAGAGACAAAGACAGAGATAGAGACAGAGACACAGAGACAAAACTGATAAAGCAATTAATTGCTTAATGATATGCTAAGCACCATGTGAGTTGAAGCATGGTTGATGTTCTTTCTAAAACAGTGGTTCTATCAACATCTTTTTCACACCATATACCAAGAAAAGGTCAAAATGGATATATGATTTAGACATAAAGGATGGTAGAATAACAAAATTAGAGGAGCATGGAAAAATTTATCTGTTAGACATGAATAAGGGAATACATTGTGACCAAACAAATGACACAGAGGGCCATGGAAGGTAAATTAGATGATTTTGATTATGTGAAATTTAAAAAGGTTTACAAAAACAAGACAAATGCAACTAAAGTTAGAAGGAAGGTAAGAAACTGGAGTGAGAGGGTAGGGTTGACAACAAGTTTCTCTAATAAAGTCTTCATTTCTCAAAAAGAGAATTGAGCCAATTTTTTTTTAGATAAGAGCCATTGCTTAATTGATAACTGGTCAAAGGATATGAACAGAGAGTTTTCAGATGAAGAGATCAAAACTATAAATAGCTATATGGAAAATTTGAGACTATGACCAAAAGGCTATAAAATCATGGATATCTTTTGACTCATCAATACCAGTACTAGGTCTGTATCCTAAAGAGGTAACAAAAAGTAAAAGAATCTATATATATAAAATTATTTATCACAATTTTTTTACAGTGGCAAAGAATGGAAATTGAAAGGATGGCCATCAATTAAGGAATTTCTGAATGAGTCATGATATATGGTTGCAGTGGAATACTATTATGCCATAAGAAATGAGGAGGGGGATGGTTTCAGAAGAAACCTAGGAAGACTGATATGAACTGATGCAAAGTGAAGTGAGTAGAACCAGGAGAATAGCAGTAGCAGTAATATTGCAACGATGAACAACTGTGAAAGACAGTTCAATACAATGATCCAATTCAAGACAAATCCAAAGAACTCGTGATTTAAAATTCTCTCTACTCTAGACAAAACTGGTGACTTCTGAGTGTAGCTTGAAGCATACTTTTTTCACTTTATTTTTCTTCTTTTTTTCTTTTAAACATAAATAATATAGAAATATGTTTTGTATGACTTCACATGAATAATGAGTATCACATTGCCTGCCTTTTCAAGGGGTGCAGGAGGTGAAGGACAGAAAGAATTCAAAGAAGTTTTAAAGGACTGTTAAAAAATTGATTAAAATAAAACAGTGATCCTAGAGAAGTCACCAATCAGAAAAAAGAGCACCTCATGGAGGATATTTGTCCAGAGTATCAATGTAGCAGGTAAGGGGGAAGGACCTAGAGAGGAAGTCTAGTAGTAAATGAGGTAAAGCATTACTGGAGTACTTCTTAAAATGCTATTGCTTAACCCATGGGAACAAAGAAGCCTTAACACACAATCATCAAGAAGTGATGGATTAATTCAAGAGATGAGCTCTCAGGACAGGGATTAGATTGCATTTCAAGTGATAATTAAGCTCATTACATACAACAGATTTTCCATATGCTCTATACCTGGAGGGGCTTCAGATCATATCATGCCATTTGGAAGAGAAACATTTTCCATAATAATATCTTTTATTATTTTTGCAATATTTTGATGAATTTGTGATCTCATTGATTCAAAGCTGTAGTACTCCTTTCATCAATAGATCACAACCCATTTGTGTCATTTTTCATACATGTCCTTCCATAAATTTTTCATAAAGTAATAATTCAATGAACTGGAGATTATCTCTCATTTATTATTAAAATGGAATTAAACAAGATACTTCAAATGCTCCACTAATCCTCACTTTAAGTTATCCCTTGAAGCTTAGTGTATTACTTACTGTTGGTATATGTTAGTAATTAATAGCTTTATAAGAAGCTGAGAGTCAATTGCTAGTATACCTGCAGTATGAGTTGATACCAATTTGGGGAAATATTTTCTTTTAAACCTTAAAGCTCACTGTATAATAAGGATTATCATCCTAATAGCTTACTAAGAATAGGTTTTTTTATGTTACAAAATGCTTTGCATACATTATTTGATTCAATCTTCACAACTGTGGGATATTGATAATATATTTGTGTGTATACATATAAAGTGAGATTCAGCTAGATAGAAAGCTAGCCTTAGAGCCAGAAAGTCTTGGGTTCAAATCCCAACTTGGACGGACAAATACTGGCTATGTGATGCTAGGCAGATCAATTAAACTCTTAGTACTCTAGACAACTCTGTAGAACTTTAAGTTGCAAAGAAGGTGCCAACCTGCACTGACAGGGGGAATTACCTCATTAAAGAGTTCCCTATAGCAAAAAAATCACAAGTCTAATCCCTAGGGATGTAATACCCTAACATATATAGATACATGCATTCATATATGTGTGTATATATGCTATTGTGTTCACCCTTCATTGTCAAAGGAGACTTACACTTGATTCTTTGTCTTAAGGGAGAGAGGGCTGTGCAAGATCACCAGCCTCACTTCTCCTCCAGAGCCATCTGAATCTTGGGTCATCTCCAGTCATCCTGATGAATATCCAGTATATATGTATATGTGTACAAACGTATAAAATTTAATATTACATTATTTATGTATGTATGCAAAGAGATCTGCTGATTTTAGCATACCTATAAAGAGACATATGAGCTTTGCTGTGCTGGTAGAAATACTGTAGTGACCACCACCTTTTGGCCCTCCTCTTCCAGTATTTCTAGTGTCTTCTTGATGATTAAGAAAGCTTCAAGGAAATTTGTATGGCATAGGACTTGTTCCTGGGGGCAGCAGGGGGTGGGTGGTGGGTGGTGGGAGCATGACAGAAGTTGGATAAGCAAAGGGAAAAGAATGAGGTTGCTTATTTATCTCCATTCTGAAAACAAAGCAGGAGGTGCTGATCATGTGGGTGACCCACTTTCTGCACATTGAGAGGAGACGAGACTAACAGAATTCATTTGTCCTAACTCAGGTATGAGTAAGAGCTGGGGATTAAGTTAGGTTAACCCAATTGAAATCACCTCTGGGGAGGTTCCAAAAAGTATAACAAAGGCTAAAGATGGCAAATAAGCCAGCCTTTCCAAGAATGCCTTTAGGAATGCAATGGGTGTATGGATTTGTAAAATGTTTATTGTAAAAGGAGCAACAAACATTTGGATAATTCTGATGTGTTTATCTTTTGACATGTTTCATTACTTTAGAGTCATACTTTATATGTACATGTATGAATATCAAGATACAGATAAAGATATATCTTTACACATAAAACCAGACAAGCTGTTGCATGAGACAGATATGACTGCTAATCTGCTTTTCTTGAATGGAGATGTATTGCAAATGAATTTATCAGTCTCATAATAGCTGTTTAGCAGTTTATTTTCATTTCAGGAAGTAAGATAACAAAGACATCATTCCGTTACTCAGTCTAAAGTGAATTCACCCCATTAGGGTGACTGATTGTTCTCTAGAATTCATTTTCACATAATTCTTTCAAATCACTAATCAATCAATTATTCATTAAGGATTTAGTCTGTTGCAAGCACTGTTCTTGGAATGGGAATACAATGACAAAAGTGAGATCTTCCTCATATTAATAATCAGGTCCCATTGTATGGAGCAAAAAGTAAACTTCCTTCTCTGCACAAGAAACATGCAAGCTTCTAACTATTTCAGTACTAGGAAAACCCATTAAACCTGTGGAGAATATGTGACTCCCCTCCCCATACTTCACTCACTAGGTGGTAGGAACTCTGTGAACAGTTTGAGTACATGGCACAAATTGGGAAGCAGAGTGATTGATGGAAATGTAAATATTAAACTTTAATGAGGATTACTCTTTCTGACCTAAAAGATCGTCAATATTTCATGTTTTGCTCAGTGGGATTCAAGAGCCTGGCACCATTAGTGAGATTCCTACTGATCTTTTCCAAAAGGCTAATTTCATCATATGCTGCTGTCATCTCCCCCCTAAAACCCAGATATTAAGGGTTCATAAACCCCATCCATTATAAGACAGGTGTATACATAAAGGGTGATTACAAAGTAAGGGATGATGTTTTGTTTTAGCAGATATAGAATGGTGAATACATACAAATGAATACTGTCCTTCATTGATTCTTTTATTATATCACAATAAAAGCCAGACCTCAATCAGTCAGATTATTTAGGTGATGTGAATAAATACTCCAGCAAATTAAATTTCAAGTTAACTGAGGATTTTTATATTAATCATTGTTATTAGAAAATCCTTCTGGAACTCATTAGTGTGTCTCATGTACACTTGCCTCTATAAACCTAGTATAGAATGTATAGAAGGAACACAATATAGGGCTAGTGCTAAGTAAAATTGTGAAGGATGGTTTTTGTTCATTGTCCCTAGGACCCCCATTTCTCATCCTCTCCAGCTTACCAACCTTCCACATAGAAATCAATTTTCAGTTGCCAGCTGTACTGATACACTCTTTTCCATACCAAAGGGTGCTCTTGGGCCAGGTTTTGCCATCAGTGATTATATCAGTGATTGTGGATGTCAGTTACTATGTTCTTCTTCCCAGGGAATCTTACATAATCTTCATCTTTAATAGTGGAGTTAAAGATGTTGAAAGGAATCTCAGACCTTCCTCAAAAAAGATATAGAGGATATATTTGATAGAGAAGTTGAGGAACTCATCCAATGATCCCTGAAATTTTGCCACATAGGTGCTCAGTTCATGGAGATAAGGCTAACCACAGAGTAGTATACTAGAGGGAGAAGAATCTTTCCTTAATACTTCAGGCTCTTACTGGACATTTGGACATCATTGTAAATATCAATGCTCACAAGAGAACAGAATGAAGCTGAAGTGATTCCAAACCAATAATTGAAGTTACAAAATTTAATTCTTGTTATGAACTTGTGCGTTTGTCATTTGCCTCTTTTTGCTGAAAACTGACTGCATAAAAAGATCACAGTTAACAGAGAGCTCAGGTTAATCAAGATATTACTCTTTATAGCCCCTCCCTTCAATCTGGAATCTGAGCACGCTTCATCTGTTTCTTATTTATTTAACTCATTACCCAACCTACTGACTCTGGCACCCTGCACATGCTGACCTGACAAACTCACTGAATTAAATTCACAAAGAAAAGTCAACTTAATTAAACCCAACCATGGTGTCCCAAACTGAGGCAATGGCTAACCAAGTGCCATGGCCCCCATCTGATGAAAATTACAAATGTCAACCACAGAAACCTTTCATGATGTTGCAATGGGAGCAGCTACACTGCACTCCCTCTCACTGCCTTTCAATTAAGCAGTGGCACAGCAGGTTTCCTGCTATTTGGGTGAGGGTTCTGTGAGGTTCCTCTGGTTAGTACAGTATGTAATTAATAAAGAATATCACTTACAGATAGATATTCAGTGCACAGCAAAGGAAATTCAAGATCACATCACTCCTGCCTCACCACCACATCTCCTTTCCCCTCTTCTCTTACTTTCTCCTCTCCTTTCCTCTTCCTTCTTTCCCCTTCTGCTCCAGTGAACCAAGATATATACTTGCCTATTTTTATTTTATTTAAAAATCTCTCCAAATAGGAAGTCAATACACTAGGAAAATTAAAGACGGGTTAAAGTTAAGTAAATGAGTGCAGAATCCTGAGAGTATACTTGATGGCAGGTTAAACTGACAGGGATGACAGAATTTCACACATGTCTTCACCTGGGGGCCACATATTATGGATTGACAGTATCAAGTGCCCATGCTGCAAGAAGATTAGAATGCAATGAATGGCAATATTGAAAGAATTTGAAGTAGGACCAATGGGTGAAAAAGGATGCTCCTGGATGCTCATGTTCTCAGCACTTGAGTGTCTACCTCACCAAATGTAGAGATTGTGGAACCTTTTCACAAAATCAGACACTGGGAAAATTCACTCGGATCCAATATTAAGAAAGAGGCTATTGTTTATCACTGAGATCTGCATCGTCAATCCCAGAAATGGTAGTGTTGCAAGTCCTTCCCCTACAGAGTCGGTCAAGAAAGATGTGCTTTTAAAAAGAAAGAAAAAAGTAAACAAGTATGATGGTGACAAGCCAAGAAAACATATACCCTTCTGCATCTAATTGCAATTAGCACATTAACACAGCCCCAAATTATGATGTATTTGTCACTGGAAATTAAATTCATTAATTATTGTGCAGCCACTGCTGAATATTGCACCAAGTCCATTCTCTGAATAAAGCAATTTAAAACTAACGACATACTGATTCTTGCTTATTAACAATTTAATAGTTATGTGTTTAGCATTGTCAATTAAGTAGGACAGAAAAAGGGAAGAGCAGGGTCAGTAAAAACAAAAATGCTCAAGCCAGCAGCACCCTCATCTGGCCATCCCTGGAATGGACAGCTTGGGAAAGAAATACCTGTAGTCAATGGAGTGTATCTTTGGTTCATCTGTGAGCGCCACACAACAGAGCTCCTCTATATATCATATATCAGTGCAAGGAGCTGTAGGGAGAATTTAGCAATGGCTTTCTGAAGACCATGGCCCCGCCTTTTTGTCAGACCTAGTAGAAATTAGATTGGTAATTGCATCCCAGACAGGAAAGGAAGCAAAACACTGTGACAGACCAATGATGCAAAGGACTAAGGAAGCAAGGAGTTGGCAGGTAGATGGCTCGGTGGATAGAGGGCTGGACCTAGAGTCAGGAACACCTAAGCTCAAATCTGGCTTCAGACGCTTCCTAGTTGTATGTCCTTGGTCAAATCATTTAACTCTTGCTTGCTTCAGTTTCCTCAACTATAAAACGAGGATAACGATAGCACCACTTCCCAAAGCTGTTGTAAGAATCAAAAGAGATATTCGTTTAAAAAGTATTTAGCACAATCCCTGATACACAGCAGGTGCTACATAAATGTATTATTTTTTTTACAGTTATGGTAACAGGTCTTTGTGAAACCCCTCCCAGCACCCTGCATTTAAACCCTGAAAGCTACCATACCTCTTCCTTTTTCTTTTAATCTGCCTCCTCAATTAGTTAGAATTCTATATGGACAGCCCACCACATGCAGTACCCAGGACCAGGAAAAGCTGGTAAATAAAAAAGTTCAAGAAAGCCTGATCTCTGACCCTCAGGAAATTATCTAATGAGGAAAATGGGACAAGCACACCAAAGAGAGGCATAGCACCAAATTAATGAGGGCTCATAATAAGCACAGTAAACCTCTCAATGTATGGGGTATGTCATGATAATTAACAGAATTTCTCTACTGGAAGGGACCTAGGAGGCCATATGACTCAACCTGTAACTAAATATTGATTTTAAAATTCCATTTGTACCTAAACAACAGCCTCCCCTAATAGGTACCCAACAAATGACCATCCAGTCTTCAATTGAAGAGCTCTCCTGAAGGAAGAGGACTTTCCAAGACAACCTGCTCCACTTTTGGATCTCTATGCATTACAAGTTTTTCTTTATGTCTAGTCAAAGTCTGCCTTTCTGTATCTTCTACCATTTACTCTGGGTTTGCCCTGTGGAACCAAACAATCAGCAATCATTTATGAAGTACCCACTATATGACAGGCTCTGTGTTTAGTCAGTGGTCAAACAAATACAAAATATAAACCAGGCAGATCAATAACAAGTCTTTCCCAACAGGAGAGCCCTTTAAGTACTTGAAAACAATTAACATCTCCCAAATCCCACAAGTCTTCTCTCTTTCTAGGCTAAACATCCTCAGTTCCTTAAATGGATCCTTATACGGCAGAAAGTTGAGACCTTTCGTCTTCCTGATTTCCTTTCCTTTAGCACCCAGAACAAAATACAGTACTCTAGATATGACATGACCAGGGCAGAATCCAATGGAACTTTGCTATACTGAGGAGTATAGAAAGCAGAATAGTATGTTTTTTAACTACATCATGCTTAATTGACCAGGTACATTTTCTTAGACAAGTCACTCCCAGTCTCTGGGCCTCATTTTCCTCATCTGTACACTGAACTAGTCTGGGTTGTTTCTTTTGTTGTTGCTATTCAGTCATCATGGTCATATCTGACTCTTCATGATCCCCTTTGGGGTTTGGTTTGGTTTTTGTAAAGGCACCGAAATGGTTTGCCATTTTCTTCTCCAGCTCATTTTCCAGACAATGAAACTGAGACAAACAGAATTAAATGATTTGCCCAAGTGTCTGAGACCAGATTTGAACTCAGGAAGATGTGTCTTGCTGAGTCCAGGCCCAGCACTCTATCCACTGAACCATCTAGATGTCTAGGATTGTTTCTAGTTTTCTTCCAATTCAATCAATCCAAGGTTCTGCTAAAATTCTACAATAAATGTCAGATGAGTGATACAAGACAATAGCTGCCATAGGAGTTCAGAATTAAGAAAGAACTGTTGGGGCAAGGTAACAACATTTTTTCTAGGTCTAATCAAGGCTTTGCCATGAATTCACTCCATGAACAGGAGCAAGTCACTTTCCATCTCTAGGCGCTTACTTCCAAAAAGAAACAGCTGGACTACATGATCTTGAAGGTCCCTTCCAGTCTGGAAGTTCTAGTCCATTATAAACAGCTATCTCAGTAGTCCCTACAGAGTGTGAAGAATAACAAAGAGAAAGGAGTCTTCAACTTTTCCTGGTCCTGGGAAGCAGCAAGATGGGGATTAGAAATTGTCAAGAATCACTGAAAAAGGTGACTTGTGACAGAAGATTTGGAATCAAGATTCATTCAGGTATTGTATTTACTGCCAACCATATCAAACTGCCATTGTTAAGAGGGGATTTTGGTTGACAGGGACTAGGAATTATCTTTAGGGACAGTTTGCATCAGAAATATCAGTATAGGGCCATCTGAAAACTGAAATATCTCATCTGCTATGACTAGCATGGATCTGTACAACAATACTTATATTTGGTCACAGAGGCGGTATTGTCTATGAGCTGAAGAGTCAGAACATCTGGGTCCAAGTCCCTTCTTTGTCATTGACAGAATGTGAATTTAGGCAAATCACCTGATCTCAGTTTTTCCATCTGTAAAGTAGGGATCATAATGACACCTGTCCTTAATACATCAAATGTTACATCACAGAGGATACATCAAGGAGATAAAATGAAAGGAGTGAGTGGCAGTGGAAGCACACTGAGAAGTGGAAAGCACTATATAAATTTCAGGCTTCATCATTATCCTCACTGACTTGATCTGTGATGCTCTGAAGTCCTCGGCCCACAGCAAAGCAAATCATTTTAAATGGACAAAGTACTTTAACAAAAGCTGTATTCCTTGGCTTGTCTCCAGTGGAGTATTTCTGGTTCACTCAGAGCATTCTCAGTTCTCAGGGTCTTGTGTTCTGAAGCCTTCAATCCAGATCAGCGCTTGCTCCCACGTAGGGACACAGTCTGGCCTCAGGGCAGCTGTCAATGATTTCACATTCCTTAGTATTACTAGAGCACTTTATAGCTATTGTAGCATGTTCCAACCAAACTGGGCGACTTGTTGCTCCCTGAAATTAGCACTGTATCTCACTTACGTGTGCCTCGGTGCAGCCCATCTATCCCACATGCATTCAACAGACTTCTAGAAAAATCTTCCTCTGTTGCTTGTCCCTCAATTCTCTCTCCTCATTCCCAAATCTCTTGCAATCTGACTTCTGGTCCCATCACTCGACTGAAATAGTTCTCTCCACATACAATGTTCTTTTATCAGTCTTCATCCTCTTTAGCCTCTTGGCAAGCATTTGATACTATTGATGCCCCTCTCCTCTATAGTCTCTCCTTTTTGGGTTTTCATAATAATGTTCTCTTGCTCCTTCCACCTGCTTTAGCACTCTTTTTCCTTCTCCTTTGCTAGATCACCATCCATATCACACTACTAACCATGGATGTACTTTCTCAAGGTTTTGTTCTGATCTCTTTTCTCTTTTTGCTCTGTACTCTTTCTTTTATAAGTCTAGTGTCTAGTATGCTCTCCCTCCTCCCAAAACCATTATATCCTTCTCTGAGTATATATTGTACTCTGAATCCTCAATAGAATATGTTTCTTGAAGGGTTGACTGGTTTTTGTCTTTCTTTGTATCATCAACAACCAGCACGTTGCCTTGCACATGGAAGGGAGCAAGCATTTATTAAGTGCCTTCTATATGCCACGCACTGTGCTAAGCCCATTAAAAATACTATCTCATTTGATCCTCTCAACAATCCTATAAGGTAGGCGCTATTATGATTCCTTATTTTTCTTTGGAGGAAACCATGACTAACAGAGGTTAAGTGATTTATGCAAGATCACATAACTAATATGCAACCAAATTTGAACTCAGGTCTCCTTGACTCCAGGCCCAGTGCCCTACCTACTGTTCCATCTAGCTGCCTGTACCTTGAACTTCTGTGACCAAATTCGTTATCACCTGGTAGCCAACTTTCTAGTTTTTGCATCTCCAAACTCAGATAAGTGGACCCTCAGTCAGCAGAACAATAGAACATTACTGCACCTATACCTTTCCATTTTGATTGAACTTGGTAGAATTGCATTATGCTGAATCCAATATCACTTATCGCATCATAGAAAGCTTTCAGTGGAGGGGTTCTAAGAATAGGGAGAGTGTAGTTCAAAATCTATCCCTCTAAGTGACTTTGGCCTAGTTTACCTTTGGGGGAGATATATTTTCTTCAGGTAAAAAATGATTATGTGTGATTTTTGGTATCCAGAAACATACATACTTATGTAGCGACATACACATATATACATAGATGTAAATAGAAACATACTTTATAACTACAATTCAAAATTCTCTTGTAGTACTATATATTTTAATCTAGGCATTTGAAACAATTATGCTCAGAAGGGGTACACTAACCTGCTGAAAGAGTACAGGACACAAAAAAGAGTTAAGTCCTGGGCTAGAGTTTCCCTAAGGTCTCTCCAACTCTAATGTTCCATGGTTCCATGGTTATCACCTGTTGGCTCACTTTCACAATGCAAAGTCAGTTATGCTAAGCCTCGGAGAAAAAGCTGGAACTGGACTCCAAGATGTCTCAGCACAGCTCTCTTTCTTTCCATTAGGAATAACATTTCATTCCCCTCTCACTCCAGGAATTTGTCATCATCCTTCCTCTTAAATTGTAATAAAAGAGTTCTCTTATCTCAGTAAGTTCCAGCGTATCATGGGACCAGCTCCCTTGCCTGTACCTAAACTGTAAGCAGCAGCATTTCTGTGTAAATAGGCTTGTTCCTCAGACCACTTTGTGAAATACATCCCAGTTCTGTAGACAATGCTGTTGATTTCTCTGCACATTGTAGGTCTGTTATATGGTGTTTCTCATGAGAAGCGCTGCGGTAATCTGATGTCCTTTCCTTTTCAATTTCAGATAGGCAGGAAAAGGGCTACATTTGTCAGAGAAATCTTCTCACTTGGGTTTGAAGAAGAAAGCAATTTATCCTTGGAAGAGATAGCCCCAGTGAAATTTATCCAACTGTCCAAAGTCAGGGCTAGGTTTTTCATCCATCCTAATAGGAAGGATGTACATGATAAGAACCACCATGACAAGAAAACTCTGTGTGTGTGAGAGAGAGAGACAGAGAGAGAGAGAGAGAAAGAGAGAGAGAGAAAGAGAGAGAGAGAGAGAGAGAGAGAGAGAGAGCTGTCTGAACACGAATCATAATGTCAAAAAAAATCAATCTCTCTTTCTCTAACAACTTCCCCCTACTCTGCCCAAATGATAGACGTAGACTTTGTTAACTAATTCCCCACACAGATACAAAAAGACACAAGCATTTGCATTTGAGTTCCTCATAGTCTGTAGTTCTGGAGAAATTTGACCCTTTCAGTACTACCTCAGGGATCCGTCCACAAAAGAATTGACTGATCTTGAGCTTTTGAGCAGAATGCAAAACATTTTATATTGATACACACTATTTTTTTAAAAATCCAAACATAACACTAGACTTCAAGTCAGAAGACTGGTTCAAATTCTGGTTCTAACTCTTCCTAAGCTGTGTGAGTTCGGACTAGTCACTTATTTTCAGTGAGCCTCATTCTATTCATCTGTATTAAGCTGTAGAAACAGCAGAATAGTTGTACTACACCACCCCCCTCACGGGATGTTCGTAAAGAAAGCCCTCTGTAAAACTTAATATATGCTATATGCGTGTGAGTTATCATGGATCAATACAAAGAAACAAATGTTAGACTACTTTAAATGGCAATACAGATGTAAACAGGGCGTTAACTCATTGTTCATCCTTGTGTGGACACTAAGCAATACTTAGTTCTTTAATTATGATATTTACACCTTTCCTAGCTCGACCCTTAGAAAAAAATAACACTGTGTCAAGTCTATCTGCTAAAACAGTCAATAAGTTCCCTTGGCAAGTTCTCTGAATTATGCATGTCTTTTTTGAGTATAAACTTGGAAGAAATTTTCAGCACCAGTAGAGTAAAAAAGATAGATCATCATTTAAAACAATGAACCTAGGAATATTTTCCAGATTGTAATTAATATTCTTCACTATCCACTCATCCCCTAACTGCCTATAATGTGGCTCCTGTGGCCACCATTTTACAGAAGCTGCTCTCTCCAGGGTCACCTCTGAACTGCTAAATCCCAAGGTCTCTCTTTTTTAAAATTATCATTCAGTAGAATATATACCCTTTGAGGAGATGGTTCTGCTTTCATCTCTATGTCTTCAGAGCCTAGTATAGCGGCTTGCACATAATAGCTGCTTTGTGTTTCTTGAAGTGTTTAATCAAATAATTCCCCTTGAGCTTTCTATGTCGTAAGGCATGACTGATTATCCCCTCCTAATTGATGTTCTCACTTCCTTTGATTTTCCTTGACTTCCATGACAGTAAGTATTCTGTCGTGCTTCCCTTTCTACCTGACTGCCTCTTATTTGTCTCTTTACTCTTCCCAACTTGTAAAAAAACAGTTTTGTACTTGGCTGTCGCTCTTCTCTTCCCACACCCTGTCCTCTGGCAGTATCATCCATTCCCCTGACTTCAGTCATCACTCCAGTGCACAGAACTCCCAAACCTTCATATAGGCAGTCTCAATCTTTGCAAATATTCACTGAATATTTCCACCTGGGTACCCTGCCTTCTCAGAGTATGTCCCAAAATGAGTTAATTATATTTGCCATAAATTCTGCCTCTTCCACCCAATTCTTTATTTCTGTGGCTCCTGTCACTGTTTTCCTCATCACTCCAGGTTAAAACAGTGGAGTCTTTGTTTCTCCCTGGAACTAATTACTCAATCATTTATTAGTAATATGGCTCATATTGGTACTATCCTTTCCACTCACACTACCACGGTCCTAATTCAGCTCCTCATCATCTCTCACCTGGTCTATTTTAATGGTCTCCTGTCTACTCTCCCTGAATCCTGGCTCTTCCCCTCCACTATCTAGCCTTCATACTACTGCCAAAATAATCTTCTAAATATACTTCTGACCATGTCACTTTCCTGCTTTAAAAAAAAAGTGTGCTCACCCTTCACCAGTCCAATTCAAATTTCTTAGCTTTCTTTCTAAGCCCCACCCCAACTATCTGCACCCTATCTCTCCATGTTTACTCATTTATTTCACAGACCAGGATTAAGAAGAGACTTGAGTTTATATCATATTGTTATCAATTGAATGAAATGAAGAGGGACGTACCCTGGAAACAAGAACCAATACCAGGAATATAACTTCCTTCAAGTATTAAAGACTGTAATATGGAAGAGGGAATGGATTGGTTCTGTTCGGTTCCTAGTTAAAACCAAGAGCAACGGATAGTACTTACACAAAGGCAAATGGAGGTGGATGTAAGGAAAAACTTCTGATGATTGAAAATCTTCCTAAATAGAATGGATGACTCTGGGAGGTGATAGGTTCCTCTTCCTCAGAGATCTTCAAGATTAGGCTGGAATCAAGTCAACAAACATTTATTAAAAGCCTAATATGTGTCAGGCACTATTGTAGTAAGTAGAGAAAATTGAACTCAAGATGCCCAGAGCCAAAGACAAAACCATTCTACTGTTGCCCTAATTCCTCTTTTTTTTCTCCTTTCAAATTCCTCAGCTTAATCTGTTAATCCAGGAACCTGGAATCTCTTAATAAATGATGAATGGAGGAGACTCATTTTTTTATATGCTTCATTTTCCCCCTGATTTCAGCAGCCTCTAGATTATCAAGGATCAAGTGTGATTTGCATTTGCAGAATAGGAAATTGACTGCATGAGATGTTTTAGTGAACATTGGCAGCTTTCAAGGCAGAGACCAGGTGCAGCAAGACAGGAATTAAAGGGGTGTTTCATATGTATTGTACATGTTAATTGGTGAGGGTTGGGATAGAGTTAAGGAGGAGTATGTACATGCCCATTTAACTAATATCTCCATTAACAGAAGAAAAAAGGTTCACCATACTTATTGGCTCAGCAAGGACTTCTATTCTCTTCATATTTCAGGCATAAAGGCCCCAAGAGCTGAGTTTCCTTAAGAAAATCATGTGTGATGGGATAGTGGATGAATGATGAAGAATTAATATTCTAGGATTATTATGGAGGGCTGGTGCTGTATAAATGTTTGGAGGGTGTGTGTATATGTTCCCAAGAAGTGTACTGTTTTGGGGTGCATTCAGCATGCCTACATGTCGGGAAGGGTCATGGGTGGCAAAATGTATATAATATCTTTTGTCATCATCCTCTCGAATAAACAAATATTCTAGACCAGTTAATTTTCTTAAGCTAGCTCAGATGTTAGTATCTGAAATGTGAGGAGAATAAAGGACCTAGCTGAAGCAATAAGCATGTTAAACCTGTCCTGTCATGTTAAGGGGGATGCTAATTCATTTAATATTCTGGGTAACTGCTCTGCTTCAAATTAACAACTTCCTCGAGCAGTCAAATTCTGTCTCTTTTTTTTTAACCACAAGGAGAGGAAGAAATATCCAAAGGCAACTTGCTTGCCAAAAACTGACTAGCATATTAGTGACTATTCCATTTACTGAATATATTTGAACTCTTTGTTTAAAAGCAGATACAGTAAACTCTGTTATTTGTCATGTTTGCAGAACAGCTAATCAAATATTCTGGTTAATGGAGAGTTGCCATGATGCTAACCAAATAATTCCAGTTTTCAAAGAACTGCCATGGAACAAAATATACTTTACATCAAGATGATCATTAACACAATTAAATCTTTCTTTGATGAATGAGAATGTACTTCAGGAACTTGCAGTGGCCCAAGATCATCATTACAAGTAGGAAATCTCATAAAGCTCAGATGTCCAGAATTGCAGTCTTGGACAAATTTTTCTCCAGGATAGGATGTCAATTAAGCCAACTTTGGTTACATATAAAAATGTTAAGTTGTGGTTGCAGCCCTTTGATCATGGTGCTGACCTAACTGCATCACCACTGGTGCTGAGGGCTTCCACAGTGAGCTAACAATTCTAATAATACAAGCCATGGCACAAGCAAACTCCAGCCAAGACATCAGCTAGGGAACCCCACTGAGTTCTGATTATCTAAGCTAGCCTCTTTCATATGAGGTTTATTATAGTCCTAAGCATACTGATAGCAAGGAGTTGCTGGATTCACTTCCCTGAGAACATTACATGTGAATAATATAGCCATTGCTGCTGTTATGGGTCCTATGTACCCCACTGACTGGGGCTATGACCACTACTAGTGTGTTGTGTATTCTGTGTACTTTGATTTCCAGAGTTGTCTCATGGGCCTCTGTGTGTGCTGTTTCAGACTGGAAGCAATTGTGATGATTCTGAGTTAGTTGAGTTAATAGTAGGTTAGTTGCCAGATAACACTTGGCTTCCAGACAAATCAGTCCCTAGATATTGCTCTGAAATATAGCTTTCTGGGGTCCTATTAATTCACTAAGAGAATGAGTAAACTTAAACAGGTTGAAATTCTGGTCATGAGAGGGTGAGGGGAATGGAAAGAATCTTTGAAGGAGAAAGGGAAGAGGGCTAGAGAAGGAAAGGAATAAGAATTTATATAGTGCCTACTATGCGTCAGTCACTGTGCTAAGTGCTTTTTTACAAATATCATACCCTTTGGTCTTCGCAAAAACCCTGTAGGGTAAATGCTGTTATTGTCCCCATTCTATAGCGAAGGAAACTAAGGCAAATAAGGGTTAAGTGACTTGTCCAAGGCTACACACTAGTAAGTGTCTGAGTTTGGATTTGAACTCGTCTTCCTGCTTCAGGTCTAGCATTATATCCACTGCACCACCAGCTATCATCTCTTGGGATATACAGCAAGCATTTAAACCCAAGAGATTTTAGTGGTGTATCAACTCAGCAAACATCTTTTTTAATGATCTTTTCATGTTGTCTTTTGTGCTACAGATGTTTGTATAACTAGTTCATCACTCATACTTGAACCCAGATACTGGACCTGGTTAGCCTTTATCATTCCATTTAAGGAAAGATATGGACAAGAGTGTCATAGTCTAGGGCAGTATGAATTGAAGGCAAGTGGCATCACTGGAAGAAAAACTCCCCTCAATGAGGTCATAGCTCTGTTGAAATATTATAATATCTCTCCCAAAACTTTGTACATAGTAGGTGTTCAGTAAGTATTGAAGTACATTAAAAAGGTGAGGTCTGAGAAGGAATTGAGTGGAAGCTGTGAAATCACCAAGACTATCACCACAGGCCCAATAAATCCCTAATGCCTATGACATCCTGTCCTACTTATTGCCTGTACCATTCATTTGATGTCTATTGATTTATAGTCTTAGTGATTTATTAGAATGTGTGTATCACATCTCCCCCAATAGATATAAGCTCTCCAACAACAGAGGTCATGTCCTGGGAAAGCTATCAAGAGGAATTAGCACTGATCCAAGAGTTATCATTACCTAGATCTCTAGACTGTGTAACCAATAGCTTCAATGGCAGACCAGAGGAGGATTGCTCATGAGTTCAGAAGACAAAGCTCTTAGCTATGCATTTGTATTATGCTCTGAAATTTTTACAGGCAAGGCAATCTTCCTGAAATTCTCCAATCATGCCATGAAAACAGTTGCCTAACAGGGATATACACTGCACAAGCCTCAACAACAGGCATGGTTTAATCAGTCAATCATTCAACTAATATTTGTGGAATAGCAATAAAGATGCACAAGGCTCTTCCCTTTAGGGTATAAAAACAAAATGAGGTAAAAAATAAAATAAAAAGATAAAAACAATAACAAGGCAGCATTTCACTGAATAAAATGATGAGGTAACTGAACAGTCTCAGGAAAGTCATTTAAGCTCTGTGTGCCTCAGTTTCCTCATCTGTCACATAAAATGGTTCAACTAGAAGATCCCTTAAGTTCTTCCAACTCACACATTTCCTGATTCATTATAATTTTGTGCTAGGAGCCACAGGAATAGTCCTTATACTAAGTGCTATAGAAATTCAGAGGAAAGAGAATACTGTGGACTGGCTTGGTCAAAGAAGGCTTCACAAATGAGACAGGCATTTAACTGCCCTTCAAGAAACCTAAACGATTCATAGTAAACACAACTTCAGAAAAGCATTGAGTTGAGAATCAAGAAACCTGGACTTTTTCTTCCATAGATAAGTGACCAAAGATATGAACATACAGTTCTCAAGAGCTTAATGAAAGAATGCCGCAGATCACTAACAATAACTGAAAAGTACATCAAAAAAGTTTCAAGGTTTCACCTACCATCAGTAAATTGGCAAAGATGACCAAACATGGGAATAATCAGGGCTGAAGGGGTTGTGGAAAGACAGGACTACACATGCATCATTGGGAGAACTGTGAATTAGTACAGCAGTCTATAATTATCATGCAAGATTCTACCATGAGGTATATACCCCAAGGTAGCCATAGATAAAAAGAAAAGCCCTCTTGTGCACCAAAATATTTACAGTAGCACTTTTTGTGGTGGCAAAAAAGTGAAAACAAAATAGACACCAATCAGGGAATGGCTAAACAAATTGTGGTACATTAATGGAATGGAATATTACTATGCTATAAGAAACAACAAATATCATGGATAAGGAGAAGAATCAAAAGATTTATTTTAACTGATGAAAAGTTAAGTAAGCAGAGTCAGGAAAATAATACACACAAGTACAACGATGTAAGTGGATGAAGAAACAATAAAATAACAGAAAATGAATGTTACAAAATTCAAAGAAAAGATTTGGCTCCAAACAAAAGATACAAGAAGACATCTTACCTTGCTCCATTCTTTTTCAGAAATGAAGGTGAGGTGTCCATAGGTACAAATACGTTATGTATTTTTATGATGTGTTGATAACTTTGCTGGTTTTTCTTTATTTTTTTTAATGTTATAAGGGATAACTAGGGGTCAGGATGAAGAGGATATAGATGGGGTAGAGGGGGATAGCTAGGCAGCACAAAAAAGTATCTAATTTTAGAAAAAAGAAACCTTGGTTCTAACCACAGCTCTGTTCCTAATCTCCATGTAAACTTTAGCAAGTCATTTAACTTCTGTGGGCTTTAATCTTCTCAGCTGTAAAATAAACAGGTTGGATTAAATGATCCCTGAAGTCCCTTCCAGTTCTAGTACAAATTTCTTTTTGCTTTAGCCATTTTTGAAAATCAAAGAACCAAAGGGATGCTAACAGTGACCTAAGTAAAGGGTAAGAATGTACAAGGCATATGTGGGAGAGGGGGGAGGAAAAGAGAGAAGCAGCAGCTAGGTGCGCAGTAGATAGAGCATTTTGCCTGGAATCAGGAAGACCTAAGTTCAAAACTTGCCTCAGACATTTACCAGGTGTGTAATGCTGGGTAAGTCACTTAACCTCTGTCTACCTCAGTTTCCCTATCTGAAAAATGGAGATCATAGTAGCAACTACTTTGCAGGACTGTTGTGAAAATAAAACGAGATACTATTTTCAAAGTATTTTGCAAACCATAAAGAATTTTCTAAATGCTAGCTATTATTATTTGGCTTTCCTTATCTTTGATTTCTGTGTGCTTAGGTTAGTCTGCGAACACTCTATTTCCTAGAAATTCATAGCAATCCATTTGATTGGGAGCTGGCCTTCAGGAGGTCCTTAAAATGTTTCTTCAGCTCTCCTTATTTGTGATAGCATGATTTCTACTCCCAGCACGGCAAGAATAAAGCAATTTGGGATGTGTCCTGGGTCCTGAATTGGATATATGTCAATAATATTAATACCATGGTCATCGAGGACAAGTAAATAAAAAGATTAAGGAGCAACCATATTCCACTGGGCCCTACTGAAAAAATACCCTGGATTTCATTTTCGTTGGCACTCTGACAGAGAAGTCAGACTGCACCTGGATTTCCCACAGAAAGCCATTTAATAAGACATTTGTTTACTTCCTTCCTTTTACCAGTGACAATACAATCGTGTCTGATTCTTTTCATGATTTGGCTTCAAACCAAAAAGCCAAAAGTATGATCTTGCAGTGGGATGATCCTAAGCACACCATACCTCTGGTAATCCTCACAGTAAGGCAGTTACAGATCCACAGGGAAGGAGAGAAAGCAGAAAATATGTTCCTGGTAAAAATAACCATTCCTCCCATCTGGGACATATTGCGGACCTTATGGAGATAGCTGCAGGAAGAAAATTTCTTCTTTGCTCATTTTTCTCTTGAAAAGAAATATCCAAAATGATCACTAGTATAAATGACAGTCTTCGTTCTGCTTAAGATAATATTTTTCTAAGAGCCTTTTATGTTTTCAATTAATAAATACCTTTAAATCAGACAGACAAAAATTTAATGTATGTATTTAAAGCCATTTTAAACCATGGAAGGGGCAGGGTGGGGGGATAGCAGGGGAGGAATGAGCTATTATCTGAAAATAGGTGCAGCTTCTCCTTCTTTCCTCCTAGCTGCACACTTCTTAGGAACCACACCTGCTTTCCTTTTTGCCCTTGATTCTAGAGATATATGCTTTTTGTACACCTGAGTCTTGACTGTTTCAGGACATACACAGCCCTAGTTTTTAGGATGAAAGATGAGGGTAGATCCATCCCTTCCTTCAAATTTTGTGAAAAGACCTAAATCTATCCTGTCACTTTTTAGTCACCCCAAGGTATTGTGGAATGGTACTGCAATTCATTTTCCTCTCAGTCCTCCATAATCTGCTCCCAACCTACTTTTTCAAATGTTTCTTCTATTATACTCCAACACAAACCCTTCTTTTTCAGTCATAGTGTTCTATACACAGGCCCATGCTTATTCCTGACTCCATGCTTTTGCATGCACTTGTGGTTTTTCATATTTAAATATCTCTTTTAGTTTCTACTTATATAAGTGTATACAAGAATGCCTTCCCCCTCTTTTTCTGCCTGTTTATATTCTACATATCCATCAAATCTCACTTCCTCTGTGAAACATTTCCTGGCTCTCGGTCTCCCTTCACTGCGTTAATCTGTAGTCATTCTGTGTTTGTTCAGCCTGTGGACAGACTGAGTTTGTATCATGGGAACACGGAGACAGCAAGAACCCCAATATAGTAGTGAAAATAACTTAGAGAATGGGGATAGACTCATGCTTCTAGCAGCAAGGGAAAGCCCTGATAAAGACCATACAAAATGGTTGTCTGTAGATAAAGAGATAGATAGGATAGACAGACAGAAAGACAGATAGATAGATAGATAGATAGATAGATAGATAGATAGATAGATATTAGAGGGAAGAAATAGACAGACGGGGAGGGCAGAAAGAGAGAGAGAAAGAGAATTTCTTAAGCATTTACTATGTGCCAGGCACTGTACTAAGTATTGGTTAAATAAACACAGTAAGCATCTCAAGAAGCTTATATTCTAATGAGAAAAAGAAGATATATATTACTGCTGAAAGGGGAGGACACATGGTATATGATGTGGAGATATCCAGGAAGTTGTTGCTTCGGTGAGTCTTAAAGAAACTAGGAAATTTCTGAGACAGAGGTGGAGAGTGCTTTCCAATCATGAAATCTAGCCAATATAAAGGCATAAGCGGCATAATGAGAAGGACAGTTTGGAAAGACAAAAGAATCTATGAAGGAGAGTAATGTATAATTAGGCTGGAAAGGTAAATTGAGGCCAGGTTGTAATTGGCTTTAAATTCCAAAAGGAATAGTTTCTATCTGATTCTAGAGTCCATAAGGAGATACTCTATTGAATAGGGGAGCAGTCTGGCTAGACTTGTGCTTTAAAAATAATTTGACAATTTTTGGAGAATGAATAAAAGAGAAGATAGAGATGAGGCAGGAAGACTGATTAGGAGACTCTTGTATTAGTTGGCTAAAAGGAAGGAGATGAAGATCTGGATGAGGGCTGTAGCCTTGACCAGTATCCACTTGTGCTGGTTCTGCTGCTGGTGCTGCCAACAATGAGTAGGCTGCTGAGCTGGTGTAGATCATGATTGGTTCCTCAGAGATCATTTCCCTCTCCCCTAATGCTGCATTGGAGAATGAAGCAACTACCAGTAAGGGAGAAACAGCTCTGGGTTTTTTGGCTCTACTCTCTTCATCATGAGAGGAAATAAGCCTAAAATAGGAAAGACCTATTTCTTCCATAGTTAGTGAGGCTCAGCTATGTGTACATACATGTGTAAGTTTTACCACTTCTCTTGTGCTGTTTTTTTCCTTTGCTTTCTTTTATCCTGCTATACAAAAAAAATCTAGCAGTTACTAATCCTAGTAGTGTGGTTAACAGGAGCAGCTTAGGCAGAGGATTGGGGAGAGGTATAAAAGTCTGGGTAGAAAGGAGAGATAATTCTGCCTCAAGAGAGAAGGCAGATATAGTGATTTCCCTTGGGAAATCAAAAACACTTTGGAGCCATTTTACAACAGTATTCCCAGACCAGCTAAGAAAAAGAGGAGGTTAAGCAGAGAGAGATTAATAACTTTAAGCGACTCAAAAGTCCCTAGACATATTACCCATAAGCCCCTAAACATAATGGAATAAATCTGTAAGCTGAGGATCCCAGAACCTAAGGGTGGCAGGGAGACGAGGAAGGTCATCAATCTGTACAATAATAATCACAGATAGCATTTAAATATCAGTTTAAGATTTGCAAAGCTCTTTACATTTGTAATCTCATTCAGTCCTCACAATAATCCTATGAGGTAGATGTTATTATAGATGAGGAAATTGAAGCTGAGAAGTTAAATGACTTGTCCAGAGTCACTTATCTATTAAGTATCTGAGGTAGGGTTTGAACTCAGATCTTTCTGATCCTAGGTCCAGAATTCTATCTACTGTTTTAACTGTATACCATGTGAGTTCCCTTTTTGGATTCTTCTTTGGTGTTTACATGAGAATATTCCCTTTTTTAATATACCTCCACTGATGATTCCCTATCTTTATTGAAGACTTGAGAGGACAACTTCTGGCCCCTTGTAAATTTACCTGTGGGTTAGGATTTATACCCACTTCAACACTTGCCTAGACCTTTGGGAGCTTTTTTTTATACCAGGCCCTATGGTCTCAACTGGGTGATTCTTTCCAAGGGAGACTCCATCATATAATGACAACAAAGTAATAATTTTTAAAAACTAGCATTTATATGGCCCTTTAAGGTTGGCAAGGCACGTTAGATATGTTAACTCATTTGGTCCTCACAGCAACCTTAAGATCTAAGAGCTAATATTATCTCCATTTTTTTCTACAGTTAAGAAAGCTGAGACAGAGAAATTGAGTGACTTACCTAGGTACATAGCTAGGCCTTGAGACAGGATTGAAATTCAGATCTTCCTAATTCCTAGTCTTACACACTATCCCCTGCACCAACCAGTTGCCTATGTTTACATGAGACAGGATTTGAACCTAGCTTCTGACTCCATAGTTAGACCTCTGTGCATGCTACCATAGTAGTATCCTCACCAAAAACAGGAAAATTTAGATAAGAACCATGTTTAGTGGTAAATAGGAGTCCCACTGGATGTGTGGAGTTTGAGATGCCCATAATACACCACAATAAAATTGCCTCATGTACAGTAACCCACTCTACTCTTGAAGAGTTTGAAATCAATTAGTCTCTCTAGATACTGGTTTCTACATATGAGAAAATGGAAAAAAAATTTTCAAGATCCTTTCTAAATGTATGCTCTATGAGCTAAGTTCTTTTATTTCAAGCCTAATT
Organism: Potorous gilbertii; assembly: GCA_028658325.1. Taxonomy (NCBI): domain Eukaryota; kingdom Metazoa; phylum Chordata; class Mammalia; order Diprotodontia; family Potoroidae; genus Potorous; species Potorous gilbertii. The sequence continues at coordinate 254,948,323 of CM053771.1, forward strand.
CTGCTGCTCTGTATCTTCCCCCCTTTATTCCTATGGGGCCAAGCAGAACAAGCCCCTTCTGATGTCAGCCCTTCACATATTTGAAGACAGCTATCACATCACCCCTAAATCTCTTCTTTAGCCTAAATATCATCATTTCTTTTTACCAGTCCTTGTGGGACATGACCATACCAACAATAATTATATGCCTGCTGTATGTAGGATATCCTGCTGGGTACTGGGTAAAATTTAAAGTTTACATAAGATTCAATCCTTATCCTCATCAAGCCTTCAGTCTCTATTGTGGAAGGGGTGATAGGTGGGGGACTGGCCCCAAGCTTCTTTGTACATAGTTGTTTGCATATTGTCTCCCCCACTAGACAGTAAGCTCCTTGAAAGCAGATACAATCTTTTATCTTTCTTTGTATTTTGATACTTAGCCCATAGAAAGTGCTTAATAAATTCTATTGACTGACCAAAGAAGAGTGTTGTGATGGCACCTCCTATTCTTCAAGTGAGAGATTTTGAGTGTGGTCTGCTATATATGTCAAACTTATAAAATATGTTGGTTAGTTTTTCCCCCCTCTCTTTTTTATTCTTTGTTATAAGAAATGGCTCTCAAGGAGTAGAAGAGGTAATCTGGAGTTGAAAATATAGGTGAAACAAAACAAAAAATATAACTAAAATTTATTTTTAAAAATTTTATCACAGAGAATGGTGGAAGATTGTGAAGAAAAATACCTCATTGAACAAGAAAAAGCAGTGGAGGGAAAATAAGAGTTTAAAGAACTCTAAGTAAAATCATTCTGGTGGTATTTAAATATGAAAGAAGAAGTTCAATAAATGGATGAAATGTGGGAAAGGATGGCAAAGATTTTTATGATAAATGCTTTTCATCATCATGGACAATGGCACTATCCCATTCGGTATCTCTCTAATATCATCATTCCAGGCTTACTTCTACATACTCAAGAAAACATAGGAAAAATTTCTGATTGAACTAGATCTACCAAAAGGAGGCCATGTCAAAGGTAACGATTTTGAGGATACTGAATGATCAGTTTTCAAGGCATGAGGAGGAGGAGGTACCGCAACATGCAACCCATTCCCCAAAAAAACCCAACAACACCTAAGGCCTTATTATCATGAAAAGGTTACTGTGAAAACATAAATTTTTAGATACCAAGAGGTTCTTTAATGAGAATACTAGAAAGGGAAGGGAAGGCTTTCAAAAACAATATTCCATAATTGATTAAAAGATGTAATAGATCCAATGTCTCACTGTTTATTATTTCTGGATTATACAAGAGCTTTTGTTTGACAGAACTAAACAAAGGAGTCTCCCATAGATATTCTACAATTACATAAGATTCCTGAAAATATGTAACAAAGGAAGTTACCTTTTTAATGGATCTCTGATCAGCAATATCAAGTGAATCATAAAATAGGGAAGGAAATATGTTCAGCAAATGTAATTATCATTGTCTAGAGTGAATCCAGGTCAAAGTCCAAGTCAAAGAGGGGTTCCCTTTAGATTGAGAGGTCCTCTAGATGCTCCTGTTGCAGACCTATTTATTGAATTATATCCCAGAACACTGCAGAGACTCCTAAGTGAGCTCTATAACCACTTAAAAGAATCTATCCTCACAGGGAAAACCAAGTGAATGAAAAATATCTATTGTCCAGACTATTACATATAGTTGGATAGTATAGAGCTTGTCCATCACTATACATTGTGTATGTGTTTGTGTGTATATATGTTTTGTGTGCACACACACATTTTAGGCAACAATTTGAGTAGAAAATGCGTTGGATTTAGAGTTAAATAGGTGGAGGAGACTGGATTGGTTAGTTGTGGGAAATTGCAAAGTTCATTTAATAAACCAGAAGTCCTCCCTGAAACAAAGGTCCTTCTACTTAATGCCAATGGAATGACTGAGAAAGAACTTATTAAATATTTACTATGTCCCAAATGCTGGATACCCAAGAAGAAAAGCAATGATTCCTGACTTTATATAACTTGTATTTTTTTGAGGCTATCAGGATTAAGTGACTCATCCAGGGGTCACACCGCTAGCAAGTGTCTGAGGCCAGATTTGACCTCAGGTTCTCCTAACTCCAAGGCCAGTGTTCTGGTGGAGTGTGCATTCTAATGGGAGAATCCCTTCTATGATCTTTGCAATGCTTAAAGAATTCCAACTGGGAAAGTCCACTTTATACCAAAGCAGAGAGAGCCCAGTATGGTAAAAAAGAACTGAAGGTACTAGAAGCATTTAGTCTGATGAAGAAAGAACAAAGGGAGAAGGGGCTGACTTTCTTCAGGTATTGGAAAGGCCATGATGCAGAAGCAATTTTAGGTTTATTCTGTTTCTCCCCAGAGAACAGAATCAGGAGCAATCAATGGAGGTGGTAGGAGGCAGGTATAGCTTGAATGTAAGGAAGAAACTTCCTCACAATTAGAGCTATCCCAAAGCGGAATGAGCTACTTCAAGGGGCATCATGTTCCCTCTTGTTGGATCTTTAAGCAGATGCCAGGAGATACTGGAGAGGTGATTCTTACTCAGCTCTGTGTTTGACTTTGGAAGATTCTATGATTTTCTGCTTTTTAACTGTGGACAGTAAGGGTGCTCCTGACATGGCTGGTTGTGTTTTTCTTCCTTCTTTTTCTTTCTCTTCCCCAAAGTGAAATAGATATCTTTCTGACTTTGACAGGGTGAACTCGCCATTCCCGGCAGTTACAGTGACACTTGCAGTGTGCTCATTTATGGATAGAGGATTCTCTAAATTTAATAAGAGCCTCTTGGAGTTAGTCAAGGAAGTAATTAACATAAGGGCACAAAGGGCATCCTTAGCCAGGGAAGTCTTGCATTTCAAGAATTGACTGCTAACTATTAGCACATGATTAAGAAGTTTATCATCAGAAGGCAGAGTCGGAGTCCCAGTACACTGTTTTATTTGTTTAGTGACTGATTTGATGCTGCTGGGGAAAATGTTAGGAAGGAGATAATCTTTGCAGACCCCAAGGGCATCTAAGCAGTATGTGTGAACAGGCTGGTCATATCACTTCCTTATACAATAAACTCCAGCAGCTCCTTATTACCTCCAGAATCAAATACAAATTCCTCAGTTTGATATTTAAAAATCTTCACTGAACTACTTTTCCAACATATTCAACATGGTACCACACTATCTTTCCAATCAAATCAATCAGTCAACAATCATTGAGCACCTACTATTTGCCAAGTATTGTGCTAGATGCTAGGGATGCAAAGACAGAAGTAATATAGCCCCTGCTCTCAAGGAGATTACATTGTTTGAGAGGGAATAATATGCACGCATATATGTATGTGTGTGTGTGTGTGTGCACATATATATATAAGAATTCAGGTAACTTGGGGGTAAGTGCTAGTAGCTAGAGGAAATCAAGAAAAAAACTCATGCAGAAGATAGTACTTGTGTTGAGTCTTGAAGAAAGTGTGTGTTTTGTCCTTTGTTACCGAAGAAGGCCAGGCTATCAGAGAAATAATGACATGACTTGCACTTGACTTTGTTTTGAGTGAGGGAGGGCTGCACAGGTCACCAGCCTCACTTCTCCTCCAGAGCCATCTGAATCCAGTGACCAGATATTCATCAGGATGACTGGAGATGACCCAGGATGAAGCAATTGGGGTTAAGTGACTTGGCCAAGGTCACACAGCTAGTGAGTGTCAAGTGTCTGAGGTGAGATTTGGTCCTCCTGGCTCCTGCACTGGTGCTCTATCCACTGCACCACCTAGCTACCCCTTGAAGAAGGTAAGAATTCTCAGAGGTGAGGAGAGAATGAATTCCACCGGAGGGAGCCTGTGCAAAAAGTACGGTATTAGGAAGTGAATTACTATGTGTCTATGACAGAAAGGCATTTCTTCCCTTCTTAAACTCTCCAATCCCACTCTACTATTCCAAATTTGTGCTTCTTTTTCTCCTATCACCATGCTTTTGGTGCTGCTGCTTACTGCTTTTGTACTCTTGGATAAGTCAGTTAACTTCCATCATCTTTCTTTTCTCTGAATTTTTATATCACTTATACCTTATTCCACACAGTTAAGCAAAATCCATAATTAAAAGGATGTTTATGCACTATTCACTGTGTTTGGCATTCGCTTGTGAAGGTCCTGTCCTTGGGAAGCTTATGACGTAGTTAAGGAGACATTTATCCACACCAGAAGCTATGGTAATTAGAGAAGATGCTCTAGAATGCTTTTTATCTGGATTTGAAAGAAGTGAGCAAAGAAAGAATTCAGGATTTGTCAGAACAGTCAGTGAGTACCCTGACATTCCATATTCAATTATTCTTTACTCTCTGGTGCTGCCATAGCCTCCACATCATCTGCCCCTTATTGTCTAAACCTATCTGAGCCAGGGCAAATGTCCCTTGGTTGGAGATAATCAGAAGCGTGGGATATTCAAGATACTGGGGTTTTTCCTTTGATATAGCTGTAAGAATTCAAAGAACCTTGAAAAAAACCCACAGAGCTTTATATGGGATTATTATTTAGTAGTCTAAAGTATTTTCCCATATGATTGCACTCTTTTGAATTTCTCCATCACGCACCAGGAATTTCAGCATCCTGCAAGATCACCTTGGCCCTAGAACATATATCAATCAATATTTTCTGCCCCTTGAGCCCCTCCCTCCTTCATATTGGAAGATTGAACTCTCCTCCCAGAACTTCCCTTCAAGGAGGGAACCTATTTCCCAAAAGGCTATGTACCTCTGGACTTATCCCCTGGGAACCAATACATGAAAATTCACTTATTGTAGGAGATCTCTATAATCTGCTCCTCATGAATGGGAAGGTCGTCCTATATTTCTAATGTGGGGACAATTGATGCGTGTGTCTTTGGTATATACATGCCACCCTGTCCTTCACATTTAAAGACATTACTGCTGAGGGGGATTACTTGGTAGTTATATTGAGAGTCGTGGATTGAGAGTAATTTAGTGATCACAAACATATAAATGAAGAGAACAGCAGCAGCACTCCCCTCCACAAACCAAATGCTATGGAATTTTAAATGCATCACCATGTTCCTAAAGAAGAAACAAGAAAATTCATCTCCCTCCACTCTTGGCAGTTGTAGGGGACTATGGCTGTGAAAAAATGTACACACTCTCAGACTTGGTTGACGTGTTAATGAACTATTTTAACAAAATCCTTGTTACAAAGGATGATTCTTTGGAGGAAGAGGAGTTGTTTATATTTAGAAGTGAAGGTGATATAAAGAGAGATGAATAAATAAAAATATATTTTAAGTTGTTACCAATTTTCATAAATGAAAATGGGTCTAAGTTTGTGCTCGTAGACTTATGTTGTGAGTGAGTGACGAGAAAGAAACAAGGTAGTCTGTGGCAAGGTAGAAACAAGGAAATACCATAAATTTTATAGAGACAAAGCTTTGGTGAGGTATGTTGAGTCTGATGAATAATTATCTCCTTAGCACCTCCTGTATCTTGTCTCTAGATCTTGTATTGATGTCTTGACCTGAATCTCTCCTGCAATTGTCTTCTCTTTTGATTTTGATGCACTGGAAAGATGCTGGTGCTGACTTGGTCTGATCTTTTGATTTGCACTGGCCTCAGGTTCAATGGAGAGTGTGCTGGAATCAACTCTAAAAGAAGCTGATTGTGAAATTTTCAGTGTGAGCATTTCCCCTTCATAAATCAGCAAATGCTACAAGTCAGGATTGTATTGTTCTGTTGGTTGCCTAGACTTAAGAAAGTGATGGAGAAAATGTTAATAATGAAGATTAAATTTAAACATGTATCATCCATATAGTATATATATTTTTTTTCAGAGAGCCCATCACATTGTTGATCCTAACCCACTCTCTGTGTATGTTCCATAATGACTAGAAAATGATGATCTTCCCACCCCTTTCTTCTCTCCTGTTAGATATTAGAGCTTAAAATAGGGAGAAAGAGGAAAGAATGTTTTAGTGAAGAACTTCCTTTCTCCTTTCTACAATTTATCAAGCCACCTTCCATTCTCTTCCACTCCAACCCCCATACACCAAAGCCAATTATCTTTCACAACCTTTGTGAGAATAGACAGGGGAAATGAATCACTCTAGCACATGGAAAATATTTCCTGAACACTTGAATCCAGTACTAATTTAGCAGCTATGAAGAATACAAAGAAATATGTGATCTCAAATGTCACATGCTTTCTTCTTCTAAAACACTTGTTTTATTTTATTTTACATTAAAATTATTTGTAAATTTGTCTTTGCTTTGACATATTTGTAGTCACTGAGCTTGCTGTTTTCCTGGTTCTATATCACTGTACATCTATTAATGTGTCTTCCTGTGATTCTCCATATTCATATTTATTTTCTTCTAGAACTCATTTTCATAAGTTTATTTTATAGCCTTATATTTTACCGAAATTATTGTCTCAATTAGGTTTGTTTATTTTTACTGATTCTCTAGTACTTTATAAATAATTGAAATCTCCTTAAGATTCACAAACTAGGTTATTTTCTAAACTGGTGTTTCCTTTTGCTGCCATATATCTCTACTTGGAAAGTAAGTCAATTGCCTACTAACCAAGGCAGTTTTTTTAATTCTTTGGCCTCCACATTATAATGAGTAATTCATATTAGTCTAACTTTTTTAATAAATTAAAATGAGTACAAATGCCCCTTCCTCTACCCATTTCCATTTTTCCTGTCAATAGTTTATTTAAATAGGTTAGAGTTTCTTTAAAATCTAAAATCATAACTTTTCTCGTCTTTATATTTCTTCCAAATTTATATTAATTTTTACAATTTCTCTAAGAAATTGAAGATATTATCATGTACAGATGATTGATTCGTGAATTGCTCCCAATCAATAATCATTTCTTCTTTAAAACATAATAAATTTCATTTCTGTGATGTTATTCAATTCTTGTCATGTTTAGAATCTTTAGACTTTTTTCTTGAAGGAAATGTTCATGATACTTATATATGAGGCTTCTATGAAGTCTTGGGTATTTCACTCCTTTCTCCTGAACCATATTTTCCAAAAATTTCAATTTTTGCCATCCTCACCTATGTCCACTTTTGCTTTGAAATCATCAAATATCAACATATATATATATATATATATATAAACAGATACAGCCACACACATATATAGACATATATCTGTATTCATATACATTGATAATTTAATTTGGAGAGTTTAATTGAGTTCTTTGTAAAAATTATCATTCTCTTCATCTTCTGTAACAGATATTAGTACATAAGCTATGATTATTGCCATACGGTATTTTTCTAGGATTAAATGATAAACGATAAAAATATCTCATGAAATGAATGAAATTTTTGAATGCACAAAGAATCACCAGTTCAGTTACTCCCATATTCATCTCTTCAAGTAGAATTCATGATACATTTCTATTTAGCTACAACTTCCTTTTGTCTTCTCATTTCATTTACAATGTGTCAGAAGTAATATTTTCCAAGAGTACATACCCATGTTGGTGACTGGACAAGGATTAGACAAGAATCTCCCATTTGTTGTGAAGTATAACAGCTAAGTTAATGTTTATAGATGTACCATCCCTCTAGATTACAGATCCAAGAAGATCATTGCAATAATTCGGATGTAAGGTGATGATGTTCCAGAGTAGGGGAAATCAATAAGACTAAAGGAGACATTACAAAAGAAGAATCAATAATATTTATTAAAGGATTGGAAATTGGTAGAAGCAGACAATAAAATGACTAAACAATGATTCCCGGGTTTTAAATATGGGTGATTTGAAGAATGGTAATACTTACAGATTCTAAGAAATCAGATACGGTCTCTGGGCAAGACTCAAATTTGTTCTCTTCTGATGTGATGAATGCTTGGGGCTTTAGTATACAATCAGATAAATGCTTTACTTAAGTGGCATCATAAAGAAAAATAGTGAGTTCCAGTAGAGAGAGAATGAATGGAGTTAGGACCTTCATTAGATCTTGACAACTCTTTGCAGAGATTTCTCCCTTCCAAATGGCTGCCCTCCTGAGGGTCCACACCTGAAGAGAAACTCCTTATCAGCACCATGTTTAACTCATCTCCATCTTGCCTTGATCCTCCTGAACTCTGGCCTGGGAGACCACAGTCACCAGTCACTGTAAATGGCAATGAGGTTCTGGGCATTTGTAGCCCCAGCTGGAATGAAAAATGTCAACTCTATGGCATAATGGTCTCCTCTTTGGCCTCCATTTTCACCAAAGCAAGTGTGGACCTAGCAGACCTCTTTACCCTATCATCCTTGAGACTTAAAATAATCCATGTTCAATTATTTTTCCCACTTTCATACTTGGTCCAAAGAACTTTCTCTGGGCATAGGTCTTTGGTGGCTCCATCAGTTGGTATTTGTAGGTTAAATGGTAATTATAAGATTATCCAAAAAGCACCCTAACAACACCAAAGTTTAAGAGTTACAAACATTATAAGTATAGGCTACAAACATTAACAGTGAACAATAGGCTGCCCTGTTGCGCACACAGGCACTGCTGCCCATGCTGTTATCTTCCCACAATGTAGAAAGCGGTCTCTTAAAGCTCTCTGTTTTTACTTCCCAGAAAAAATTTAGCTACATTCCTGGTCTTGTTAAGCTAACCTTCTCAGTTCCACTGAGAGACCTGACCCCAAAAGACCTATGATTCTTGAACAACCAGATATTGCTTGCCAGGCTTGTGTTGATAAATATTTAACAACAATAAAAACAACAAATGCACCCACAACAATTCAAGTTTAATCTATACATTATTAACATGTTCTCCATCATTTTCTTAAGTCTAGACAATCAGCAAAACAATAAATCAAGCCCTAATATACAGTGATTTTGCTTTTTCCAAAGGGTAAATTCTCACATTGAATATATAGCAATCAGCTCTCCAGAGCCCATCTGAACTGGCTCCACTACACCCCTACCTATTACCCATATTAATCCACTTCAAAATTTAGGGGGTCTTTTTTTTTCTGACTTTCCTTTCTATACTACAGGGCCACTATTCCATAGCCTCCCAGATATGCCAATTGTCTCAGGCCATGACTGTAATCCATTCATTTCTGATGCAATGAAATATTCAGAGACTGAGCATGTGATCAAACACGTGCTTCACTTAAGAAGCAGTACAAAGATAACCTGTGAGTACAGATAGAAGGAGCCCACAAAGAGCCTGAGGTCTCTAAGTCTTTAAGTCAATATGCTGTGGGTAGGAAGTTACTTGAATTTGACCCCACTATTATAGAGGGTATTGATTATGTGAAGAAGTGCAGGTTTTGTTGACTTTCTCTAAGGTTTTAATAGTCAACTGTAAGCATTTATCACATGCTTACCAAGAACCAGATACTATCCTGAGGATACAAGGAAATGCAAAAATCAGATCTCTGCTCTCAAGGAGTTCACAGTCTAATGGGATGGGGCTGCAAAAAGAGTTAATACAAATTTTCATGCAAGATACACATTGTAAATGGAATGTAATCTCAGTGGGAAGGGAGTAAAAAAGGTCTCCTTGTTCCATCTGGAAACTGAATGAGTTAAACTCTTCAGACAATACCAAATGTCACATTTTTTTAGGAGACTTCAATTTCCCTTTACACATAATTTCCAAATGAAACTTCTACTCTGAAAAAAAAAAGAGCCTAAAGGACCCTAGAGATCTTACAACAGCTACTCCCATCTTGCCATCTACAAAGAGCTGAAGGATAGGACAAGTTAAGATTGTTGATGTTTTGGATTGACTCTTCACCATTAACCTATTAGTCAATTGGGGAGAGAAAGTAGAAGTTGGACAGCCTGACTAACTTTTAGTGGCCCTAACCCACACTTATTTTTTTTCAAACAGTATTTTTATTCCTCATCTCACTAAACACTCCATTTGGTATTCAAAATTCAATCCAAAGGAAAGAACTATTATTAACTTTTACAGGGAAAGGCATCACATGCATTTATGAGTTTAATACCATGGAAGAATTTGAAGTTTTGCTAGACACTCATTGTTCATCAAAGTCCTATCAACACAAGTGACATGTCTGGCCAATACATATACCTTAGTGTGGAGTGTATACTACATAGTCTTCCCTACTAGTGAAGATTCAGGGAAATGAGGTAAAAATGCTTCAGCAGAGTGGGATCACTTCCATTTTGACAATATATTACGTTTCTGGAAATCACATCAAAAAGCAGATTGTTCTATGATAAACATGCTGGAACTGGCTTGAACCTGTCATTAAAATTGGTATTTTTTGTTTGAACATTTACAACTAAGAAATTAGCAAATATATGAAGTCGGGCCTTGATGTATTGTTTTTTTCATTATCTAGACTTAAAGTTATAAAGAAAATATTGATGTAAATTACATTTAAAAATTAGTCATACTTTTCAAGGATCTCATTGTTAAACATTTACTGACTAAGACAGTATATGCATCAATGCATTTGCTTGTTTGATAATATTTGGTACTAGTAGTGAAAATGTCTAATAAATTAGCGAATTTGGTAAGAAATTTTCATCCAAGGCAAATATCAAAACTATCTTCAGTTGTTGGGGAGGAGTGATAAAAAAAGCAGAGCTGGTCAAAGTCAGGGTGAAACTACAGTTTGCCATATGCTAACTCCTTAAAGGAACTCATTGTTCCAGTTAACTAGGTGCTAAGCCCCATGTTTCTACAGCCTCTTTAAATTCCTTACTCCAGGAAAGAACTCCTTTACCACTCTAGTTATAAGTCTATTTACTAAGTAGTATTGAAAGAACAGAGCTGTCAAATATCAGGAAAAGTAGGTGATAGGTTACACTAAGGACTATATACATAAGTATATTTCTAGTTGCCTCCTCCTCACACTCAGGTCAATATCATAGATTAAGAAAAAAATTCAACCCTTTTCCATAATGAGCAAACCCTATATTTCTTTTCTCCAAACTTTCCCTTTCTTCTAGAACTGGATAACACTACTCTGTGTCATTCTGTTTTTCTTCACTGTCTTCACTTTGCCATATTTAGCAAACTTAATAAACTGTACAGTTTTCAGTTTATTAGTTTAATTGTTAGTGATAAAAAGAGAAAAAAGCCAGATGGTATTGGTTGGTGTTTTCCTGTTTTGCTACTTAGAGGGAAGGGGGAGAACCTCTCCAAGTGAAAAGAACTGTTACTGAAAACTTCAGCCAGTCCCAAACAAAAGTTATCATTAACTCCTACCTTGATAACTTCTAGCTTAACTCCTAACCTGATAAAGCTCCTACTCTGACCTCCTTCAAAGCTCTCTTCAGAATTAATTTCCTCCAAGAAATCTTCCTTGACTGCTTTCGGCCACCACTAATCATTCCTCTACTGAGGATTTATGAATGGTTTGAACTACATTATAAGACACCTGTTGAAAATATTCAGTTGCCTCCTCTGCTGCTAGACACAGTTTTCCATGAAACAAGAAAGCCATCCTCAGGTAAAAGGCTATGAAATTTTGTCAAAACTTTCATTGACATCCACTGACCTCCAGGAACTTCTTGTGTTCAAGACTTCTTTTGGAATCCTTCTAAGCCCATATAAATTCAAATAGACAAATAGTTACTCATAAGAAATTTCTGATTTCCTAGAAACACAAAATAAAACATGTTTCACCCAAATATAGTATTCAAGATGCCCTGAAACACAGAAATTCAGTGAAAGGAAAAGTATGGAGCTGTCCAGAAGACATTGCAAAGGTGGGATTTCTTGCAGCTCACTATCACCATCTTATCCAGAGGCAAAATTACTCCAATCACTCTTCAACAAAACTAGAGAGAAGCCATTAGATTCAATAACTACTTCCTATAAAGCCACTCCAAGACAGCTGTGAGATAAGTACAGCCATAGGGCAGGACCCAGAGTGAGGTGCAGGCCTGACCAGGCTCAGGCTTCTGAAGCTGAACAGATTAATAATACAATTAATAGCTCTAACTTCTATCACCGACTGATAGACTATTTGAGAAGTTTTCTTAGTCATTTCACATACTTAGTCTCTTTACATAAATTTCAAATGCCTTACTAATCATCCTATTGTCTTTAACAACAAATATTTTTTAAGAATAGAATATATGTAAGCAGGGTTGTGCTGGTAAACATTTAACAATTTGTAGGTGGGGAGGGAAATGTATATTCAACATACTTTTAAATTTAATCTGTATTAGTAACATCAAAACAATCAACAAAAAAATAAATCGAACCTTGATTATTGGAATTTGCCATTTCTGAGGAGTAAATTTTCATGCTGAAATTTGAACCATCATCTCAAAAGCCATTTTAAACTGGTTTTAGAATACCCCTGTATATAAGGGGTATGAAAAGAAGTATGTTGTCTCTCCTGCAGCAAATGATGGTTTGAACTGAGAGCTAAGACAGAGATACAAATTTTATAATGTGAAGCTTCTTAAATTAAGTTCCCTATGAATGCTAGAGACACTAAGGGCTCTAGGGGTTCAGAAGCTTGAGAAATCTAGAATGGAAAGGGAAGACATTATATCTTGAGATACAGGAAGGGTTTCAGTAAGCAGAGATGAAGGGAACCTATTCTAAGCCAAGGGGTTAGGGAGTTTAGGGGGAAATTTGGGGGGAATTTACATGAGCAAAGGTCCTGAGGCAGGAGCACATGTGGCAAGTTCAGAGAGCTATGAGAATAGTTTGGCTGTGATATAGAGTTTTTATAGAGAAGTAATAAGGAATAAAGCCAGAAAAGCAGTGGTTGGAATCCGGTAGAAGGCCCTGAATGCCAAGGATTAGGCCTTTAGACTTTGACTGCCTTACCATCTCATAATCACAGGATTATGAAGCTGGAAGAGCCTTTAGGTTCAGATCTGTATCCCTAGGCAAATGAAAGCCTTAAGACAAAAGGCCATCCGGCATCAAATCACAATTCACAGTGGGCCTACTTGCTAATTGACTAAAGGACTGACCAACTCAGATTTAATATAATCAGGTTCAAAATCACTATCAAGGTTTTAAATCATTAATTAGCTGGTCAGTATGCTGAAAGAAAAAGACATCTGAGGCATCTGCTCTACCCTCAGCTAGAGTGTTGTTAGCCACACATGGGCAGTGCCAGATTTACCTGTCCCCAAATTATATCCCCAATTGTCTTTTCAGAGTAGCTGAAATTCCCACATTAGTCACTCCTGGAAATTGTCTTTTATTAAAGTGAAAATATTATCAGGGAGAGGTTGTACATGAATTCATTACCAACTTTTAATGCTTTATCTCAACCAGCAAGCTAATCTCTAGTTCTTCCAATTCTCAAGGTCTCTGATTTCTCTCATAAAATCAGCATGCTTTGGATTGAATCTACATAAATCAACTATTTCCAGATGGAACACTAAACAAAAGTTCACAGGTGGCTGAACTGGCTATGGAAAATTAATGAATCTCAGTCATGTGAGGCCATAAGACACTAATTGCTAATATTGTACCATGAAGCCACAGTCAGTTCAACCCCCAAACAGTCAAAACCAGGTTTGGTGGAGACTTCTGTTTAGCATTCTACAACACACAATGCTATGGGATCACACTTGAGATGCAAAGCCAGACATTCCCTATCATCAAACAACCTACAATCTACTTAAGAAACAGTCACTTGTGATATTTGAGAAAGCTGTTTCAATAAACTGATGTAGGTGGAAGCCAAAGCAAAAGGGCATAAATGAGGAAATTGAGAGGATTTTGGACGGCAAGTGGTTAATGACAGGCATTGAGTGAACCACACTGACTCCATCTTGTGGCTTAGTTCTCGAGCTCATTCAGTTCACTTTTTATTCAATCATGTCTCTAGTTTGACTTCTGTCTTGTGAGAAAAGTTTATACAACTGTGGGAACTGGAAATAGTAAGAATGTATAGGTAGAGCCCTTGTCAGATTGCATGCCATCTTGGGGAGGAGAGAAGGGAGGGAAACAGGAAATTTAAAGCTCAAAAGCTTATGGAAGTGAACATTGAATGTTGAAAACAAAAATCAAATAGTTTAAAGAAATTTAAAGAAAAATTCAAAGAAAAAAAGAGAAAAAAAAGATCATAGGGTTGGTCTTCCCCAAGTCTGAGAATTGGCATTGTAGAAGCAAAAGAAGGACAAGAGTCAAAGGATTTAAGGATGGGGAGGGGGAGGCAGTGCTTTGTTGAAATGACTAACTATAAGGTAAAGATAATGAAAGATGAAAAGGGAAGGCAAAACAAGAATAGTAGACTGGGAAAAATGGAAGGGAGTTAAAGGACTGGATCATCATAATGAAAATGAAAAGGATGTCCAGGAGGATAAAGCAGTGGAAGAGGTGAGAAAATAGAAGAATACAATTAGGGGGAAGAATTTTAAAGTTCAGTATCTGGAAGGTGATTATTTTTGGGGATGTGAGGTAATATCTTTGAGCAACTGAGCTAGAGAACAGAAGATCTTGGTAACTGCGGTCAACAAATTGCAAAGCTCTGGTGCTACAAGACCATAAACTTTAATAACTAAGGATGATGGCAGAGGTCATAATAGAAAGGAATATTGTGATCTAGGTGCTGAGGAAAGGGAGAAAATGGAAAAGTGACCTGGGAGTCAGGAGATGACCCTGACAAGGATATGGTTATATTCAAATTGAGTGAACTTCTGAGTCATGGTGTATACTGAGTCTGAGCATAGCAATAATTAATGAATCACCTCAAAATGTCAGAGGTTTTGTGTTTGTAAGGGGACTCTAAAGGTTTGAAGACTGCCAAGACTGGGGCTGTAATTAAAAACCAAACAAAACTGCTTATATTGACACCAGCTCTACTGCATACAGAGTATTTTAGGGATACCATCTCATGTATTTGCTTTCCAGAAGGTTCTCAAGGTAGAACAGTCCAAGTCACCATTTAGAGAAAAGGAAACTGAAATTCAGAGAAGCTAAGCAGTTTGTGCAAGTTTCTCTAGCTAGAAAATAGCAGGAGCAGCACTAGACCCCAAGTCTTCCAGTGCCTGTTTTAATCTCCTTTCACTCTACCATGATGCCTGCACAGAAATATGAGGACAGTAGGAGTAAATTTTGCCAATTTTTTTGACTTACAGTGGTCTATTAGGCACACTGGTGAGACTTCAGAAAGACATTCCTGGGGTGATAGGTTCTAGTGAGCCACTAAACACATTTGAGGGTGAAGGTGATAGGCAAAAACCATTGGCACGCCCTCCAAGAAGGAGAGCTCCAACTACCTCCCCTCTGAGTGAGCAAATGATGAACACATGGCACAATACCCTAAGACTAGCTAGCTGATTCCTGGAATAACATACTTAGGCAGTTCGGTAGCGTAACTTATGTTTACCTCAGTTTCCTTGTCTGTAAAGATGGGAATAATAGTAGTATCTACCACCCAGAGTTGTTGTGAGAATCAAATGAGATAATAACTGTAAAGTGTTTAGCACAGTATCTGAGATAACATATATTAATGTTATTTATTGTTTTTCAGTCATATTGGAGTTTTATGACTCTTTTGGGGGTTTTCTGGAAAAGATATTGGAATGGTTTGCCATTTCCTTGTCTAGCTCACTTTACAGATGAGGAAACTGAGGAAAACAGGGTTAAGTACTTTGCCTAGAAGTTAGTGAGTATCTGAGGCTGTGTTTGAACTCAGAAAGATGAGTCTTCCTGACTCCAAGACCAGTATTCTATCCACTATGCACCTACTATCCCTATATATGTACTACTATTCAATTGTCTGTGGATGCTATTGTAATGAATAAAGTTAGGAAGCGTCTGAAGTCACATTTGAATGCAGGTCTTCCTGACTCCAGGGCCCAGCACTGTATACGGTGCATCACCAAACTGTCCAAGGATAGCTGTTGTTAGCAGTTGAACTGATTAATCAGGTAAACAACAGAATGATACTCTTGAATTTTGGTTTTTCCCTGGGTGAAAAGAGAAAATATAAGTCAGTAGATTATTTATTTTGATATGACATAAAAGTGATAACACTTTAACACTGACAAAACACTTCAGATATATTATCTGATTTGCTCCTCACAACAACCTTCTGAAGTAGCTATTATTAATAACACAATTTTAGAGACAAGAAAAGTAAGACTACAAGAAGTAAAGTGAAGTGACTTGCCCAGGGTTACATAGATGATAAATATCCGAGGCAGGATTTGAATTCAGGTCTTCATGCTTCCAACCCCATATCTTACCCACTAAAATACTTACCTGTCAAATAGCTAGTTCTTTTTTAAGCCAGAACCATTATCTAATAATAGTCATCATGATGAACCATATTTACAAAGAATTTCAAAGCTTGCAAAGCACTTTACTTGATACAATCTTGTGAGATAGATATGATGCCTATAAATATTTACATTATTGTGCCATTTTACAAATGAAAAACTTAAGTTCAGAGAGGAGCACATGCTAGAAAGGCCATACTACTGCCCATGGGTAGTGAACTGAGGTCAACCTGGATGTTGAAAACACTAAGGTATTTAATATTCATACACAATAAAAATCGGTACTTCATAGATCAATGGATGTGGTCATTCTCTCCGGTAATCCTTGCTCTGGCAGGGTATCTTCTAATAACAGCAGCTGGTTGCCACAAAAATGGTGATAAGCAGTAAGAATCTTGTTGAATGCCACTGATCTTGACACACTCTTCAACTTTCTAACATTCCTTGAAGTAAACATGGAGAAAAATATGCTAATGTCAGTGTGGACATTGCCTTGAGAATATGTGCTAAATTAAAATTGAAATAGTCAGAAAAAGGTCAGTGATGTGCAACACTTCAATATTTGAATCTGGTTAAATATTCGAAATCTGGCTGTTTGTGTTGCAAGCCCTTAGGGCTGGAATGGTCTCTTCTTGATTTTGTGGGGCTCCTAGGACACTAATAATACTTGATGAAAATGAAATGAAAGCAGTAATATTCATAGTTCTCTATGCATGCCTCATTGAACCTCTTGAGTGCACAACATCTGGCTGAGCATTCTCTTTAACAGATACTGAGGAATTCACTTCTAGTTTCCACTCTAAAGACCACAAGGAATTTTTTCAAGATCTATTTTCTTGGCTCTATCCCAAGTATTTAAGCAGTAACCAGAAATCTTACAAGCTCCAGCAAGTCTTCTTTAGATTGATCAGATAGGAACTGAGAGCTTCCCTGGCTCCATCTCATCTTGCATTGAATCTGCCCATGTTTTCTTGTCCTGATCTCCTTCTAATTATATATTTACATCTAACTGCTACACACTTCCCTAACCACTTACCTTTGACCTGAATACAATCAACAGGCAACAAGCATTTATTAATCAAATACTACATGCCAGACATGGTGCTAAGTGCTGGAGATATAAATACAAACAAAAAACAAGACAATCCCTTCCCTCAAGGAGCTTACATGGTAATAGAGGAAAGACAATCCATAAAAGGGAGCTGAAATAGAGAGAGTGGAAGGGAAGACATGATGTAAAGTCCATAAAGTCAAAAGTACAATTGAGTGGGGAATGAAACATAGTCTTTCTCCTCTTGCCCACAAAATGAAGGCCCTGGAAGGAACTCACTAGTGGGAGTAGAGGGCTGGTGTAGCAAGAGGATGTCCCTAGGTGAAAAGGACCCAGGGATAGAAGGAAGATCCAGAGTGAGAAGTCAACTGAGTCATGATGGCAAAGTCTGGAGACATAGAAGCATAGTCAGGAGAGGAAATAGCAATAGTGTACTGATTTAATTCATCCCTCTTTTGCTTTTATTAACAAAAATCAGTAGTTGATTGGAAAGACTATTGGAAACTAACCAACTAGTAATCAATGATGTAAATCAAATGCATCAGATACTTTTTTGTTCATCCCAATACCAGTCTTTCTCTAACCCTGTCAACTCCTTTGATGCTTGTTTACCTTTCACTGGGCTACATTGTCTGGCTCTATTGTGTCTTATTTGAGGTATATGACCAGAACTTGAATTCATTTGCAAATGCAAATAACCACTTTGTAGACAAGGATACTAATATTACTTTGAAGAACCTTTTTGGTGGTACTTTGAGTTTTTTGCAGTTTTTCTGGTCATAAACAGTGCCTTGAATTAGACATTCATTTTTCATGCATATAAACTTTTTTCTTTCCAGTTATGGGTCCTTGAAAGCAAGGACTCTATTAAACTTTGTATCCCTTTCAACACCAAGCATTGTGCTGAGTATAGAGTAGATGCTCAGTAAATACTAGTTCTTTGGTTAATCTTGTAGGATGATGAGAAGCAAAAAAAGTGAGATGAAGATAATGAAGTATAAAATATCAAAAGATATCCATATGCTGATAGAATTTTGGGGGTAATGATCCATAATGGATAGAAAGCTGGCTTCAAAGGTAGAAAGACAGTAGTTTAAGTTAAGTCTTGAGTCTAGTTCCATCTCTTTCCCCTTTTGATAAAAGAAGCACATAAAATTTCAAGAAATAGTTTAGAATGGTTCTCAACTCATTATGAAAAATCTTGAAGACAATCAGTCTACAAATATACTTTAGACTTGGTATTTTATATCCATTATCCACTCTCTACTTATCTTCCAACCCTCAAAACCTCATAATCAATCAGCAAGTATCTATTTGAGCATCTTACAAATGCTCAAAGTAAGTTTTGAGTGTTAAGGGGAATACAAAGCCTCTGCCTTTAAGAAAATCATAATATTATTGGAAAAGCCAAATTTACATGCATAAAAAAACCCATGAACCATTCAAGACACTGTCTACTTAAGTGCTAAGGTGCCATAAGAATTTAGAGAGAAAGAATATTGATAAGGAAATTGATAAGAGCTTCATGGAGGAGGGTAGTCTTATCTGAGTCCCAGAGGGTGGATAGAATTTGGATGATGGAGGAGAAATGGCAGGTAAAAAATATGAGCAAATGATTGATATGTTTATGGGACAGTGAAGAAAGCAGACTAAAAAGAACAAAGGGAACATGTTAGGGAATGGTGAAGATGGATAAGTAAAGTAGAGTCGGATTATAGAGAGTAATAAAAGCTAGGCTGGGAATTTAATATTTGATATGGTAGGAAATAGGGAGCCAGCAAAGGATTTTGAGCAGAAAGATTATAGTAGAAAATGGTATGGAAGATTAATCAGGCAATGGTAAATCAAATGGAGTAGAAGAGGAAAAAAGTGGAGAGGGGAGTAGAACACTGTTCCAGTAAGGCTGACGATGAATTTAATATTAATTCATATTTTTATAGCTCCATTAGGTTTAAAAAGCACTTTACATTTTTTAATTCTTATTTGGTCCTCAAAATAATATATTGGGCAGAAGCTATTATTATTCCCAAATTACAGATGAGGAAACTGAGGCTGAGAGAATTATGTGACTTGCCCAGGGTTACACATAATGTCTCAGGCATGAGTCCTCCTGACATCAGTTAATGAACTAGGTATTCCTAACTTCAAGCACTATGCTATATCCACCTTAACACAATGCAAATGAAAGGGCTTAGTGTCACTGTGGCAATTGCAGGTAATGCAATTATTGTAAGTATTTCATAAATCTTTTGTTATGTAGATAGATAGATTAAGCACTTAATAAGTCCTTATTTTGTGCTAGTCACTGAGCATATGAAAACAAGAAATGGGGATATGGCATAGAGAAGGTTTGGAAGTGATATGGAGGCCTGGTTCTAAGGTGAAAGATTATCTATCAGAGCTGGGGGAGAAAGATAATAGGGAAAGTGGCTGGAAGGGTAATTAGAATAAAAAGTTGGGGAATCTCAGAAAATTCTAGATAGGAGGGAAAGGGCTCTTATCCCTCTTTGACTTAAGAAAAGTACATGTGGAGGAAATATTAAAATGGAAAGAAGTATTCAACCTCCGGGACACTCAGTAAAGGTCAGTTAATTTTATCTCGAAGATTCTTAGTGCCAGTGAGCTCATTGCGTAACGAGGCCGCAGGGTAATCCATTCTCCACCATCGATAATATTAATAATGCCGGTATCTACACAATGACTTAACATTCGCATAGCTCTTTAACCGAGATTAAAGAAATAATCCCTAAACATCATTATCTACAGTTTCAAGATCTTTTTGTCCACCCCTGACCAGGATGATTTTTTTTACCCTTACAATAACAAATGAATCACTTTGAGTCTATTATTTTAACTATGCCAAGCGGTTAGACTTTAGAACACTCATCCACTCCCAAAAAAACAATGGGGCAAAAAAAAAAAATCAGTAAAATAAAAAACCGATATGCCAAGTATATCCCAACAGTCCTTTGTCAGATGCACATCTGAATACTGTTCATTTCAGAAATGAATCACAACAGTGCCACCTATAGACAAAATAAGGAATCTGGTAGGTTGCTTGTTCAGGAGAAGAGGTCCATTTCTACATTGTTTTTCAATGCCAACGTACCCACTATCATTTTGAAATGAATATGTTTATCATTTCTTTTGCCCTTAAGTCCTTTTTTATAAATCATTTCTTGAAACAGGAGAATATAAAGTACAAAGAAAAGGCAAAGAAACATACAATATTTACATTTCAGGCAATCTCATTTCCATAAAAAAATATAGTATAAAGTGAATCAATGTTTGTCCTTCTTAAGATGGTGAGGATGGAATGTCTGACCAAAGGTAATCTATTTCAAAATAAACACAGAAAAGTAAATTGGGGATGGAGCAAAATTAATCAATCTGGTGACAATTTGAAGATGCTAATGAAAGCAGAAGAAACATGGCATATATCCCCTTCTAAAGTCAAAAATTTTAATAAGGATAAAACAAAGATTATAATTTCAAACTGTTTATGTTTTGTCATTTAAGCTAAGAATCAGCACATTTTGCTGATGGAGTAGATAACATTATTTTTACAATATTCCTATCCTCAAGGTCCACACTGAATAATGTGAAAAAGTATGACTCAGTACATTGTTCCTATTCAGAGATCATTTAGTGACCTAAAGTGAATGCCACTTCTCATGCCACATAAATTATTATCACATCTTACTCTGAACAAACCAAAGAGATTATCAGGCAGTAGGCACATTTTGTCTACATGACAACCATAACCATGAGTGGAAACAGAAAATATTAAGTCAGTTATTTTCCACATGGCACAAAGTATCAGTTTGACTGATTCCATTCTCCCCCTTCCCCCAGGACCTATTGAAATTGTCTGCTGCTTTGAATCAGTGTAATGCTGAGTGTTGTGAGGGATGCACATAAAAGTATATTCAATTATTGTGCTATAAAAATGATGAGCAGAATGATTCCAGAAAAAACTGGAAAAATTTACATGAACTGATGCAGATTAAAATGAACAGAAATGTAAGAACATTGTACATAGTAATAGGAATGCTGTATAATGAACAGTTGTGTGTGACTTAGCTCTTCTCAGAACTACAATGATCCAAGAGAGTCCCAAAGGACTCATGATAAAAGATGCTAACTCCAGAGAAAGAAATGATGGCATCTGAATATAGTCCCAAGCATAATTTTTCTCTGTTTTTCTTCTTTCTTCCTTTCTTTCTGCTCTGTTTTCTTCCACAAAAATGACTGCACATTAATATGATTACACATTTTTAACTCATATCAGATTATTTACCATCTTGGCAAGGGGGGGAAGAAAGGAAAGATAGAAGTTAGAACTCAATACTTTTTTTAATGCTAAAAACTGAGGGATAGAGCCAAGATGGCAAAATAAAAGCAGGGACTTTCCTGAGCTCTCCCCAAAAGCCCTCCAAATAACTGTAAAATTGACTCTACACAAATTCTAAAGCTTGTAACAGAACTCACAAAACGATGGAGTGAAACAGATCCCCAGACCAAGACAACCTGGAAAGTCAACAGAAAGGGTCTTTCACACAGGGCAGAGAGTGGAGCACTGTCTGGCATGGGTCATACCAGCACAAATGATCGAGAGCAGAACTCAGGGAACTGAATCATAGGTAGCTGTGGCAGTTTCCAGTAGTCTGGCTGGGTCCAATCCCAGGTTGGTGGGGGGGAGGTGGCAATGATGGTCAGCAGTAGCAGCAGCAGCAGCAGCAGCAGCAGCAGCAGTGGCAAAGTCTGCTTCCAGAGCTCTGGGCCCACAGTAGGTAGGGGGCTAGCAGCTGACACAAAATTCCCTGAAGCCTGGAACAGCCCATCCGCACCCATACCTATACCTCCTGGAAGCAAAGTCCTACCTTGACAAAGAGATGAAAAGTCAAATATTTGGCTGGAAAGATGAGTAGAAAGCATAAAAAATAGACTACAGAATCTTGACTTTGGTGGCAAAGAAGATCAAAACTTACAACCAGAAGACAATAAAGTCAAAGCTCCTACATCAAAAGCCTCCAAGAAAAATATGGATTGTTTGCAGGCCATGGAAGAGCTCAAAAAGGATTTTGAAAGTCAAGTAAGAGAAGTAGAGGAAAAATTGGGAAGAGAAATGAGAGTGATGTAAGAAAATCATGAAAATCAAGTCAAGAACTTGCTAAAGGAGAACCAAAAAATTACTGAAGAAAATAATATCTTAAAAAATAAACTAATCCAAATTGCAAAAGTGGTCCAAAAAGTCAATGAGAAGAATGCCTTAAAAAGAAGAATTGACCAAATGGAAAAGGAGGTCCAAAAGCTCACTGAAGAAAACAATTCCTTCAAAATTAGAATGGAACAAATGGAAGCTAATGACTTTATAAGAAATCAAGAAATTATAAAACAGAACCAAAAGAATGAAAAAAATAGAAGGCAATGTGAAATAGCTCTTTGGAAAAACCACTGATCTGGAAAATATATCCAAGAGACATCATTTCAAAATTATTGGACTACCTGAAAGCCCGGATCAAAAAAAAAGAGCTTGAGGTCTACATCATCTTTCAAGAAATTATCAAGGAAAACTGCCCTGATATTCTGGATCCAGAGGGTAAAATATAAATGGAGAATCCACCTACTGAAAGAGATTCTAAAAGGAAAACTCCTAGGAATTTTGTAGCCAAATTCCAGAATTTCCAAGTCAAGGAGAAAATATTGAAAGCAGCCAGAAAGAAACAATTTGAGTATTATGGAAATATAATCAGGATAACACAAGATCTAGCAGCTTCTACATTAAGAGATTTAAGGACTTGGAATATGATATTCCTGAGGTCAGAGGAGCTAGAACTAAAACCAAGAATCACCTAACCAGCAAAACTGAATATCATACTCCAGGGGAAAAAATGGATATTCAGTGAAATAAAGGACTTTCAAGCATTCTTGATGGAAAGACCAGAGTTGAATAGAAAATTTGACTTTCAAATACAAGAATCAAGAGAGACATGAAAATGTAAATGGGAAAGAGAAATCATAAGATACTTATTAAAGTTGAACTGTAACACTCCTACATGGAAAGATGATATTTGTAGCTCATGAGACATTTCTCAGTATTAGGGTAGTTGGAGGAGATAGATAGGTAGATAGATGATAGATAGATGGATAGATAGATAGATAGATAGATGAGAGATGGATAGATGATAGATGGATAGATAGATTAGATAGATATGAGTTAAATATGAAAGGATGATATCTAAAAATAAAATTAAGAAGTGATAGAGGAAGATATTGAGAGGAGAAAGGGAGAGATAGAATGGGGTAAATTATTTCACATAAAAGAGGCCAAAAAAAGGGTTTCACAATGGAGGGGAAGAGGGAGAAGGGGAGAAGGAATGAGTGAAACTTACTCTCATTAGATTTGACTAAATTGGGTATTTTACCCTACAGGAAGGTAGGGGGGAAAAGATGGGGGAAATAATAGAAAGGAGGGAGATTAGGGCAACATTACTAGGATAGAGGTGTTTTGCATAAATATACATGTATAACTTATATTGAATTGCTTGCCTTCTCAATGAGAGTGGGTAGGGAGGAAGGAAGGGAGAGAATTTGGAACTCAAAGTTTCAAAAATAAATGTTAAAAATTGTTTTTACCTACAACTATGTAATAAGATATATAGGCAATGGGGTATAGAAATCTATCTTGCCCTTCAAGAAAGTAGGGAGGGATGTTAAAAGGGAGGGCAGACTAGGGGAAGGGGTAATCAGAATGCATGCTGTCTCAGGGTTAGGGGAAGAGAAAGATAATTTGGAACTTAAGACCTTGTGGAATGTTGATAACTAAAAGTAAATCTAAATCTTAAAAATACTAAAAAAAAACAAAACTGTTTTTACATGTAATTGGAAAAAATAAAATATTATTTAAAATAAAAACACATTCATAATTAAAGGTAAACATGGTATAAGGATAGAGATCCTGTACTTTTTAAAATGTGTATCTCCTCAGTTCTAAAGACAGTTCACTGCATAAAATAATGCCTTAAAAATCTTTGTGGAATAGATTGGAACAGAATAGAAATTGCATAAGAAAAATCTTATACAATTCCCTAACTACACCAGGGGGTAAAGTGATTTGAATGGGGAATTCAAAGATTATAAACCCAGCCTTGTGCATGTGAACTTATTATTAAAAAAATAATAATAATTTCTTTACTGAGTAGCAGGACGGGTAAGCTCAAGTAGAAACATGGAAATTCACTGTGAAATGTATGGTATGCAAAGGAAAAGAAAGCATTGAAATATTGTTATATTGACTAAGACTCAGAAGGCGAGTTCTGGTTTCATGTCCACCACTATCTAGTTTTACAACCTTGGACATTCATTTTTACTTCGAACCTCAATGTCTTCCTCTATTAATAAACAAATTACCTTTTCTACACTTATTTTTTAAAACTATATACATAAACTTATTGTTGTCTTCTTAGAATATAAATTCAGAAAAAGCCTGATTTCAATAACACTTTAGCTGTAAAAGAAGGAAGAAAACCCAAAATGTTACTTTTTCCTTAACAAAGTCCCTTTCTGAAAAAGCAAAATGCCAACTTCTAAAAAACTGGTTTCAAGGAGAGTTGGAATTATGAAAAAGGAAAATAGAATACTATTTTTCCAAAATAGTCAACAAAGCTGTGGCAGCCTATAAAGGAATATAGACATTCATGCATTTAGCAAGAATACTTGAGATTTGTGATGAATTTAAAATATAGTTCATCTCTCTCTCTCTCTCTCTCTCTCTCTCTCTCTCTCTCTCTCTCTCTCTCTCTCTCTCTCTCTCTGTGTGTGTGTGTGTGTGTGTGTGTGTGTGTGTGTGTAAATGTATTCAAGCATACCTGCTTGAAATCCTATCCTTGCTTAGACCTTCTCAATACCCTAAAGTTACAGTTGTCAGATTTTAGGCATAGCTTCCTCACCCCTGCCCCCTATCTGAGCAGTGAACATAGCACCCTATGTAGTGGTTTCAAACTAAACAAAAATGCTTGATAACTTCATACTTTCTTTGCAAATGAAAGTATTATCTTGATTCTAGATTAATTAAAATTATCTGTTTTTTGTCCATTAAGAAAGACATGATCCTAAGCTATCTGAGCGTAATAGATGTGAATGCACTTTTTATGCATATAAAAGATTTTTATTTTCACATTTGCCTACTTTTCAATGGAGTTTAGCTAGAAACAACCCTTGGACAAGGCACTCTTCTGCTATTACTCTTCAATATTCAATGTTCCACAGACTCTTTCACAGATATGGATAAGATAGTTGATTTTTGTATTTGAATAAAAGTATTGGTATGTAAGATCACGCTTTATAAGCTCACTGAATGTATCTTTGAGATAATTCCAATAACAGAGAGGATATTTGAGATAATGTATGCCATATTTTGTTCCCACATGATTTTGACTTCTTCAGCTAAGTCTTTATAGTTTGAAAATTCTTCCTTCTAATACCTTGGACATTTTAGGCATTTGAGATGGCAACATATTAAAAATAGTTTTAATTTTTGTCGTTCAAAGTTACACCTAGGTGATTAAGGCAACAGCAATATCTATGATAACTCTATTTCCATTATAGTTTACTTATTGAATTTTTAAGGATTCTTTGAGGAACATATTTGTAGTATGAGGATTTGTCCTATGTTACTTGGTGAAATATAAACTTCTAAAGTAAAATTCTAGTCAGTTGGTTGTATCTCAATAGATATTGCTAACTGTTTACTTCTTGCAGTAATGTATTGCAAACAACTCCATTCATTCTATGTATAATACACTTTAATCATTAAATCATGGCTTCTTATGTATAAATCTTCTGTAATTTTTGGTGGAAATGATCTGAACTTAAATTGCTATCACAGATCTTTCTATTACTAAAATTCAATCCACATGACTAAGCTGTTTATTGGATACTTCTTTGCTGACATATCATTAGTTGAGTTCATGGAGATGTTGCTTATGGAGAATCTTTCGACTGTACTCTTGGATCTTACCCATTTCATAGTCTTTATCAATATATGACTTCTTTGGCTATGTTTGGCAAATCAAACAGTGCATATCATTAGTCTTTACTCATTTAAAGTGATGTCTTTTTTATTTCAGAAGCATTCTGTAAGTTTTTATCATACTATCATGTGCTCTGAGAACAGTTAACAGTGTTATTTCTCACTTTTAACAAGGGGGAGTTAAGCTTTCTCTAGCTGCCATAGGAGCCCTATGCTTAATTAAGATAATATGAAGTTTTGCTAGAATATTTTCTGAAGTCTATTTTTGTCCATTCCAAAAGTACATGTTCAGACTGTTATTGGTATATGTTAATTTGATTTATTACTCTTATTATTATAGAAATAAACAAAATTAAAGACTATGTACACATTTTTGTAATGTGCTCAATTATATATGACCATTATAATCCTAAAATATTACTTCTAACTTTCAAATACACTTGGACTGAAAACACCTTTTGAATGAGTATGTTTTCTGGACCAAGGTGTAGAAATAAAAGTTCCAAAACCTAAACATCTAAATTTCAAAAGCAAAATATTTAAAGATAAAAGAAATTCAAATTAACTAGTTTCAGTTCTATTTTATAAGCAATGTAAAAGCAAGTTATATGGTGTGGATGCATTTATATGCATGTTATTTATACCTTCAATTTACAATTTCAAGTGAAAGCATATTTTCATGGTTCTGACAATGAATCAATGAAAGCCTTGGTCTTCACATTCACGTTGGCCTCAACAGTATGGCATATTAATAAAGTGCAAGGGTAGGCTCAAAAGTTCTCCATTATCACTTTTCCTTCCCTTTTTGGGATTAAGGATAATGTAAATCAAAAGTAAGCAAT
The DNA here is from genome assembly GCA_028658325.1 of Potorous gilbertii. NCBI lineage: Eukaryota > Metazoa > Chordata > Mammalia > Diprotodontia > Potoroidae > Potorous > Potorous gilbertii. The sequence continues at coordinate 254,975,443 of CM053771.1, forward strand.
CTCTTATGTCTATAAAATGAGGAGTTTGAGTAAGATGAACACTAAGGTCCCTTTCAGCTGTGTATCTTATGATCCTTTGACTATGCACAGTATTATACTATCTATATGTGTGATGCCCACTTAACAGTATAAGTATATTTAATACAGATTGACAGATGTTCTTTCAAGAAGTTAGAAATCCCCAGAGCATGAGTGGGTTGCTCTCTCAGCTTTTCAAAGCTTTGACTTTCTGTCCTCTTTCTCCATGGGGATTTTGCCTTCTCACATCCCTCTAACTTCATTTACATTTTTTTTCCCTAAAGGTTCCTTCTTTGGGGTTGAAGCATTTTGGTTGGAAGTAATGGGCCATGTATACTGACAGTGTCCTGATGACGCAGAGAGATCAAGGGGCAACTCCATTTCTCCATATTTCCTCAGGGCCCTTAGCACCTACCTCTGTTGATTTCTGTAAGCAGTTCTCCTCTCTTCATTTGGAACTTGCTACAAGGAGATAGGCTGGAGCGGAACTTTCTCTTTAATGGGATTTTAATGTGATAGTCAGCGAACTAATCTTGTTTAGATATCATATGAAGCCATGTAATCTCTTTCTGGGCACTTTCATTTCCTAAAGACTAGGTCCAAGTATGTAATTCATTTTCAGCAATGGAAAAGCTTTAATGAGATCACTACAAAAGGTCAAGTGAATGGACAGACAACTGCCCCTTCTCAACCTTAGATTTATCTCCAATGACTTTAATCAATGACAGCAAAGAGCTAGCTGAGGAATAAAGCTAGAATTGTATGTCTTTTTTTTAATAAAGCTCTGATATGAGCTTCTTTTCTTGTTATTTGCCTCTTTTCATTTCTGTTTGGAAATAAAGCTCCAGGAGCAGACATGGACCACAGTTTTCTTTTCAAATAGACTTTAATTCTCCTTTTCTCTTGATTTGATCAGATGCCACCAGGTAAGGATTTGCTAACCACCCAGTCAATACTAATATGCTGGGGTTGGCTCCATCCCAGTTAGAGAATTCTACTACAATCCTTCTTCTTGTGGAACTTTAGTGATTTTTTTCCAATAATGAATATATTCCCCAAAATAAATCCTGCCAATAGAAAGACAGACTTACGCTGATACCTCCACAGTGCAATTTGAAGAGGGCTATAAAAATTTCACCCTCCTTAAAACCTCCTCTTCCTTCCTCTCACATATGTTGCATACATACAACACACACACACACACAATATCTTCAATTCCTTTGGGTTAAGAAAGTGGATGTTTCTATTAAAATGCAAGTATTATTCAAGGAATGGAAACATATCATTATCAGTGATAAATGCCTTTGCTCAAACTGACTTGCCAGATGAGCCAGGCCCTAAGGAGATAAGATATAGGATAAATAAATTTGAATGGAAGAGAGAGAGAGTCAGGAAACTGAGAAAATGGAGAACTTCCTAGAGGTTCTCACTACGGTTTGCTTGTGTTTGTCCGTTGTTCTCAAAGTGAACCATGACATCAAGATAACGACATGACTTGCAGTTGACTTTGATTTGTGTGAGGAGGGCTGAGTAAGGTCACCAACTTCACCTTCTTCTCCTGTGCCATCTGGATCTAGTGGCATGATATTCATCAGGACTAGAGATGACCCAGGATGCAATGTGAGATCCTGGCTCTTTCAGGCTTAAAATTTATGACAATCTTACTTTGAGTGAGATACACCCATTCAGTGAATAGGCTTCTTTAAGTTACTCAAGGGGTGGCCCCTTTAATCAAAAAAAAAATCGAACCTCAGGTTTCCTGGGTAAAAGAGAAACAATTACTATTCAGTTATTACACCGTACTCACCACTGAGGAGAATGCTGAATACACAAGGTCCACAGAAGGGAAAGGGAGAGTAGGAGTACAAAGTCTTACAGAAAGTTGGCATCTCCTTTCTAGCATGTATTATATGTCTTCATTCTTGATTTATTCCTATCTAAAAAAGAAATCATAACATATACCCAAAATATATAGATCATGGGAATTGTATAAAAGAAGACAAAAGATTGGAAAACAAATGTTACTACTTGCCAGTTCCAACTAGAGAGGACCCTAGCTCAAGAAAGGTGACTTTTGAAGACAAGCACTCCTCTGTTGTCTAATATTTCTAAGTAGCTACTTTTTTTGTCTTTTTGAGGGGAGAGGGGGGAAAGCAAGGCAGTTGGGGTTAAGTGACTTGCCCAAGGTCACACAGCTAATGTAAAATTTCTCAGGCTGGATCTAAACTCCAGTCCTCCTGAGTCCAGGCACCTTCTAATTGCCCCTAGTGACTACTTTCAAATGTAGGCTCATTAAAGAATCAAGCAATGGGTAATAAGACACAAGAAGAGTATTTAAAGTTCAGAAATACAAGTAGGCAATGTAGTTATATGCATCCAAATGAGGAAATAATCAAATATTGTGTAAGATCAGGTGAGAATCCAAGGAAGCAGATATCAAAATGAATTAGAGCACTTACAAATGGTATATTTTTTTTAATTTGACCAGCTTTATGTCTCTTCTTTTTAGCCCTAATTTTTGAGATTAACCTACAATCTCCTTAATATTCCAAAATTAATTTCTCTTAACATTACAGGTATGCCCAGTCTTGGTTCCTAATAGTATTTCTTTCACTGAAATCTCCTGGTCATGTGTTAGTAGGGATACCTGATACATTTTAGCTAGCCAAAGATTCAGGCTGATGAACCCAGAAGTCTTTGAACTGTCCTGGATTTCATGGGATCATAGGATTTAGAACTACCAGGAACCTTAGCAATAACATAATCCAGTACTCTAGATAAGTAAACACAAGCCCAAGAAGCTAAAGAATATGTCTATGGTTGTAGGACATTTAAGTGACAGGGCCAGGATTATTAACTGACAGTGTTCACTGAATTGATCAACATTAGTAGATAACTTTATTACCCTTGGTTTTGTTTTATAGACTGTCTTTCACCCATTCTAACAAGACATGGCAGTGTTTTCTGTTAAAACTCTTCGCTATTTTTGTATTCCTTAATATTTGTCAAACAAAACAAAGCAAGGCTATCTGAACTTATTTTTAGCAATGTAATGACAGAGAATGAGCCAGAATCTAAATTATAACATGGTTCAATCTTAAAAGGATCACTTCCTTGCTGGATTGTGAATATTGATAGCCATTTGCTTTCCCCACACATATACATCACATCCCACCCCACTCAACCAAAAAAAAATCCTTCTCATAGAAGAGTCTGTTTTTTCTAGCCAAAGGGATGATTGAATATCATGAGTATGTAAATCAATACATACAGATGTAAAAAGTATTGTGATACATGTTCTGGAGATAATTTGCAATTGAAAATCCATTAACAATGTGAAGGGGTATGAATAATGCTGGAATGGCTGGCCAGGTTTGCCAAAAATAAGAATGTGCAATACATTCTGAAAATGAGACAAAAGTCTTGCTGCAAAGGTGGCAGTTTTTTCCCTTCTTATAAGAGAAGCTGGAGATCATTTCCAATGTTCAGTCCCCATCTGTTGACTCAGATACGTAACAAGATGTATGAAAAGTGGAGAATCAAAGTGTTTGGCATAACAGCAACCAGGGGAGGAGAAGGCTGCAAACGTGCAGTCTACAAATAAACACCAGGTACATTTCAAAGGCAATTTCAACCAGAACTTGAGAGTGAGGGAAAACTTGAACAGAATTGCTAACCTTGCAAAACATGAGCTAGTGTCCCATTACTGGGATTAAAATTCATTCAGAAATATGTTGAGTTGAAATTTGTTTTCCATCCAAAGTGCCTTGTATAATTAGATTGAGTGCATGTTTTCCATGTCTCTAAGCGTGATTGTTCTCCAATGATTCTGTGCATAGAAAGGAATAAAATAGCTAGAAAGGCGATGTCCTACCTTTGGGATGTAACAACGACGTTGACCAACTCATGTGTCTGACAATATTTTAAGCCTCTGATGTTGCATATTTATTTGGCCAAAATTACCATACTATGACTATTCATCTTCAGCCGTTCTACCTTAATAAATGTTTATGGTTTGATTGATTTCTCCTTGGGCTAGTAGGGATTTCTTATAAGTGATCGTGTATGTGTGCCTCATTAGATATTTTCACTAAAAACAATTTTGTAGTTGAAGTGATGTTTTTATTAAAGTAACCAAACAAAAATCTGAGTTAATAGGAAGAGAGTTTTTTCACCCTTTCACACATTAAAAACAGTTGCTCTAGTTTCTTCCAAACTTTGAACATTAATTCATTTGAAAACTACTAGTGTTATCAAAAATGAATAAGCAATAATAATGAAGAGACACTTATTTAGGATCATAGAACACCTGAAAGTCCAAATTATAGTATGCTATTATGAAAACTAAGGAAAAGATACTCTGCTATTGAAGTCAGAGTAAGTCCTCCATTTATGAACCAAAACGCTCAGTGAATGGGAATTTCTAATTCACTTAATCTTCTATGTGACAAAAAGTTACCCAGAAATTTCTGTTTTACTTTTATTCCTGAACATCTTTCTATGACATAATAACCACTTCTTCCCAAGGCAGTAGTGGAAGAACATAGCTGTGATCAGAACATATGAATACTGGAAACAACTGCAAGACTTACTAACAGTATGACCATGGGAAAATTATTCAACCTCTCTTATTCTCAGTTTCCTTATATGTAAAATGTGGCTAATACATTTATAGTAATCATTTTACCGAGCTGCTATGAGGAAACCAATTTTAAAATACAAATGCTATATGCATTTCAGTTATCATCGTGATTTCCTGATAACACACATAGTATGCAGAAGATGATGTTCTTTTTCTTCAAAAATTGATTTTAAAATGCCTTAGGGTCATCATTCTGAATATCTCTTCTCAAAGTGCAGTGGTGTAATTATAACATGAGACAGAGCTGAATTTGAGCAGACCAAAGGAAATTCTCAAAAACGATTTGGGATTTTTTTTCTGTGTGTATTTGAATCAATGTTGCAAAGTTAAAAAGATTGTGTATCTAGAATGTAAGGACCTTGATCCTACTCTCATCTCTGCTGTATTGGTATGTAGTTATATAGCTAAATAAATAACTTTACCTCTCTTGGTCTCAGTTTCCTGTAGAATGAAAGTGTTTAAATAGCTGTCTTTTGAGTTCTCTTCCATTTCTATCAGTGTGTGTTTTTAACACTTGGCCCCTGATTTTTTGTCATTTGCCTTCTGTTTAAAGTGGAGCACAACTTTTTTAAAAATCTAGTTGTGAGATCTGGTCACTTATATTTTGGTTAACTGACAAGTTCATACTAGGTTCATACATCTACCCTACAAAACATTAAGAGAGACTAAAATATTTACAATTATAGTCTTACTATCTAGAATCATGACTAAATAAATAAAATAATTACAATTTGCCAGTGCAATTACCTCTTATTAGGTAGTGCTACATTAAAATGCAAAAATTTCTGTTTCTAATGCTAATGTAGTTTTGAGTTAAAATACACACATACACGCACAAGATTTCTTTTTTAATCCCTTCAACCAGAGGTCCAATATCATGAGCTTATAGATTTAGCCTGAAAGAAAAATGAATTGCTCTCCTGTAATGGAGGAATTGCTGGAGAAAAGCAAGAAAATGGAAGGAAGATGGGAGAAATTAAATTACAAGTGCACCATACGATTTGAGCAGGATGAGTTTTGGACTGGACACCCAATAGCAGTTGAGCAGCTGAAGACAGAAAAGAAAGAATGGAATAGACTGCCAAGAAGTAGCCATCTCCTCTCAGCCAGCAGAGGTAGTTCCTGAAGGCAATGAAATTTCCACAAAATGCATCTTGAACTAAGCTGTTCGTCAAGGTAAATTCAATCCTGAGGAGCTACTCAACACCTCTACTGGAATAGACTGGCTCTTGTTGCTGCCCCTTTTTGGCAGGACTTCTGGATCTTTGAATGTAGAAGAATTCTGACTGTAGACAGGAAGACGAAGTAAATTTCCATGCCACTTCTTTTCAGAAGAGACCAGATCCATCCTATTCCTTTCCAGTGCCTCTGCTGAGAAATCATGTCCCCTTATTCCTCACCACTGCTCATCTGCACTAGCATCCTTCATGACCCACTTCTTCCATGAAGGTTTTGCCAACTACAGTAGCACAAAATGTTCTCTCCCTGCTCTATGCTGCTGCTGTGTGGTTTAAAATGTAATTGTTCTCTGATTGTTTTGATTCTATTAATCTTATTATTTGACCAGATTATAAGCCCTTTATTTTTCCTACAGTGCCTAGTACACAATTGGATAAATATTGTTATCATTCAGTCATTTCAGTCATGTCCCCAGTTGGGGTTTACTTGGCAAAGATACTGGAGTCATTTGATGTTTCTTTCTTCAGTTAGTTCATTTTACAGATGAGGAACTGAGGCAAACAGAGTCAAGTAACTTGCCCAGGGTCACATAGCTGGTAAGACTCTAAGGCCAGATTTGAACACATGAAAATGAGTCTTCCTGATTCCAAACTCAGTGTTCTACCCATTGTACCACCTAGCTGCCCACATCATAGGTCCTTAATTGAATTTTCAATTACTTGATTTCTCATTCTGCCTAAAGAAACAATGTTTTACTTCTCATTTGCTTTTTTGTTTCCTAACAGCAAACTTGGATCACCAGTATTTGCTAATGGTTCAATCAATCAATTTTTTCGGGGATCTCTTTAGATAAAGATGTTATGGATGGAGAGAGGCAGTGAGATAGCACAGGAGATAGAGCATCAAGTCTAGAATCAGGAAGACTAATCTTTTTTAATTCAAATCACATTCAGACACCGACCAGCTGTGTTACCCTGGACAAGTCACATAATCCTATTTAGTTCAGTTTCTTCACCTGTAAAAGGAGCTAGAGAAGGAAATGGCAAATCATCATAGTAGCTGCCAAGAAAACTCCAAATGGAACTATGGAGGGTCGGTCAGACACGAGGCACAACTGAAAACAAGTAGACAACAACAGAAATCATGGACAGAGAAGGAATATGCCTCAACTTGGAGAATAATGGCTTTGGAGTCAGAGGACTTGGATTCAAATCATATTTCCTTCTCTATGTGACTTTGGGCAGGTCCCTATACCTCTCAGGCTTCAGTTTCTTTATCCATAAAATGAGGGAGTTGGATTAGTTCAGTGGTATCAAACTCAAATAGAAATGGCCTCACATTGACTTAGAAAACCACAAATAAATATTACTTATGTTGTATGATATTTTTATTTATGTTGTTAAACATTTTTCAATTGCATTTTAATCTGGTTTCAGGCCTCACAAGAGAGTGTTGCTAGCAGTTTTTTGCAAATGGGCCTTGAGTTTGATGCCTCTGTACTAGATAATATTCTAAGTTCCCTTTCCATGTCTAAATCTGTGATTGTATGACTGTTCCTTTACATTTGTGTGAGAACTTGGGGTAAAAACATGGTCTCAGTTTTATGAAGAGATCTGTACTCGTGACCCATGCCACAGCTTCCAGGATCACTGCTGAAGAGCAGATGAATAGAAAAGAGTTCCTAATACATAAGCATGCTTGAGCACTATTTTCATTTTCAGAAGCAGAAACCCTCCTGATATGTTCATCATCTGAACCTGTGGCAAGTGATTTTCACAGCCTTTATCATATCACCTCCCAGCCATTCTCCAGCATATGATCTATTATATACAAGTGATTAAATGTAGTTCATGCCATGGGTAAAAATATATATTCTAACAGATACTGAAAAGGTACTATTCCTTCTCCTCTCTCCACCAGAAAAATAACTGAGAATACTAAATGGCCATGTGGAACTACCAAGAAATGTGGTCATTATATTGATATATCTAAAAATTTAGCTTCCTTATTCCAGGAAAACATGTTCTGTGGTGATGGTTTTCCTGGATAAAATAAAGACCAAAGTATTAAAGTATACATTTCTCCCAGGTTTTTCTGATAGGAGATACAAGTGGAAACTTATATTCACATATTCTACTTTTATGACACATCCAGTTATTTTCAACAACAATTAAAAATAATTTTTAAACTTTTCCCACTATTCACCAAGGACATATTTAGCAGTCCACAACTAGTAGAATATTTGCTTTTAGAAGTAGCATTAGGTCACCTGAAGGCCACTGAACACTGGAAATACAATCCTTTACTACTTTTTTTTGGTTCAATTCCATACTGTTTTGAGTAATTGATTTTATAAATTATGGCACACTACAACACTCCCACTTCTCAAACAATGTAAGAGTCATAAATCTAATAGCTAAAGCATTTAAGGTATCTAACAGTAAATAACAAGAGAGTAATAAATAACATTTTTGCAATAAAATCATTCTTTGATAACCATATCTAAGTGGATACAACTTCTTTTTAAAAATTTTTAATTTATGTAGTATTTTATTTTTTCCCAGTTAAATGTAAAAACAATTTTTAACATTAATTTTTAAAACTTTGAGCTCCAAATTCTCTCCCTTCCTCCCTCCCTAACCCCCCACCATCATTGAGAAGGCAAGCAACTCAATATAGGTTATTCAGATATCACCAGTTCTTTCTCTGGGGATGGATGGCATTTGTCATCACAAGTCCTTCAGAGTTGCCATGGATCATTGTATTGCTGGCAATAGCTAAGGCATTCATAGCTGATCATCTTACAATATGGCTATTATGTTGTACATAGTACATTTCACTTTGAATTAACTTATGTAAGTTTTTCCAGGTTTTTCTGAGAGGGATGCAACTCCTTAAAAACTCAAGTGACAATATAATATAACTAATATAATCTAACATAAGATCATGTTATACTGTGTTTATTATATTATATAATCCCTACCAATATTCTCAAACTATCAGGAAAGGAACATAACTTCCATCAAATTAATATCCAAGTTGTAAAGATAGATAGATAGATAGATAGATATAGATGAATAGGATTCACTGTCCTCTCTTAATAGAGATCTGTGGAAACTTCTTGAGACAGACTTAAGACCCGCAGAAGCCTCTCAAGCCACACTGGTGATCTGCTAAAAACTATTGTCTTAGCTACAGGCTCATCAGGATTCTGATGGACTCTGAAGTTCAAGGACACCATGTCAGGCTCCCTAGTACTACAATTTTGTACTATCTCTTCTTATGCTACCACTAGCACTCCCACTTTTTAAACCTATCATTTCCCAAGAAATTGCTTACCAGTCATAGAAATGCAGCCTTTTAAGAAATTCTCACAGAAGCTCTTCAAGGAATTTCCCCAATGGTAATATTATGTGGTCCAAAAGGATCATGGAAAATTAAGTCCTAGGGATTTTATTCCTTGTCTATGCTGCACATTAAATTTATGTTTCCAGTAGTGGGAATAGCATATTACTTAGCCATACACACTCACCAGGGATGGTTGTAATTTGAGATGGAGTTTATAGTCATGACATGGAGATTTTCTTTCTGTAGAGCTAACTGATTCATATTAACTGTACCTAGAATCTTGAGCTGATTAACCATCTAACTGAGCAATATCTTTCAAAGTCATTACTTTCCCCCTTCCTTACCTCCTCATTTCTTTTTCCTTATAATTTTCCTCCTTAACTTTCTGTAGAAAATATGAAGCTTAGAGGCAGAGCCAAGATGGCAGAGTAAAAGGATGGACCTGCTCTAGCTCTATTCCCACAGCCCATAAAATACATGTAAAAATGACTCTAAACAAATTCTAGAGCAGCAGAAGCCATAAAACAATAGAGTGAAAGAGATTTCCAGTCCAAGACAGCCTAGAAGGCCAACAGGAAAGGTCTATCACAGCAGGCTCTGAATGGAGTGAAGTCCACAGAGTATAGCACAACCTTGATCATGTACCATGGACAGGACTGGAGCAGACTTCAGGCATGGAATCATGGGAAACAGCTGCAGTTCCCAGATTTCTCAACCCATAAATGCCAAAGACAGCTTCAAAGGTCAGTGAGAAAGCTCTTTCACCTAGGTGAGAGGGGAATGAAGTCTGGCCCCAGCCCCAAGGCAGAGGAAGTCACTGTGGCACAGTGTCCCTTTTTGAAGACCTCAGTCTAAAAACCCTGGGGGAATCAAGTGGCTGATCTAAGTCTCAGCCCAGTGGTGGTTCTGGGATGAGGAGGAGCACTGGCCTGGTGGAGTTGGGGGTGGTTGTGGAGAGGGAACCCTACTTGTGGATCCTGGGCAGAAAAGCTTGTGGCTCCTTCCAAACAAGAGTGCAGTCCAGGAGAGGAGTAAACTCCTCTCCCTTGATTGTGCCACCATAAAGGAACTGAGAACTTACAGGTCCCTAAAGTATACCTTCTACTTAAGAAAGAACTCAAAAAACAAGTAACAGACTGGGAATGTGCCCAAAAAGGGGGAAAAAAATAAGACTATAGAAGGTTGTTTTCTTGGTGGACAGGTATTTTCTTCAATCCCTTTGGATAAGGAAGAACAAGGCACATCATCAGAGAAAGACATAAAAGTCAAGGCTTCTGCATCCAAAACCTTCAAAAACAAAAATGCAATGGTCTCAGGCCATGGAAGATCTTAAAAAAGGATTTTGAAAAAGAAAAAGAGAAGTGGAGGAAAAATTGGGAAGAGAAATGAGAGAGATGCAAGAAAATCATGAAAAGCAAGTCAACCGCTTGCTAAAGGAGACCCAAAAAAATGCTGAAGAAAATAAGACTTTTAAAGATAAACTTGTGTGAGTGTTCATCCTTCATTGCCAAAAAAGACCACGACATCAGAGAAATAACGACATGACCCTTGGTAACTCAATTTATTTAGACTTCATTGCAAATCTATGGGCTATAATCAAGGCTAGAATTGGGGAAATGGACAGTTCATCAAACATATAATTAATATACAAAGTCATTTGCTTTAGGAAGAACCAAAGAATATGTGTCAAAATCTTGTGACCTTAATGACAAATTGTGTAAATGAGTGACTAAAGCTAAAGGAAGACATACTGCATATTAAAAGATTTTTTAAAAATGTAAAAAGTTGTCAGATTTATAAATCATTAAAATTATTTTATTTTGTCCCAGTTCATTTGTATACCACTGCAATGAGAAAAACAACATGTGTATAACCAGGTACAGAAGGGAACTCTCCTTTGCCATCCCTTGGGGTGGGGATAAAGGTATTATGAGGTCCTGTGCAAATGTTTAGAGGGTCATCCTTTACCTCTAGGTCTGACAGTAACACTATATAACTTAAGAGTGATGATAATCATTTTACTCATAGTGAAAAGCCATTACATAAATGGGGGTGGGGGAAGAGATATACAGAGACAGAGTGAGAGGCAGAAATGGAGGAAATATAAAGTATCAGAAAGACAGGGGAGAAGACAGAGAGAGAAAAAAAACAGAAAGGGACAAAGAAATATATTAGCAACTGATTCATATATCATGCTTTAAAGTTTGGACTGATACAAGGGAAAATAGCATGTAGTCATAATTGCCCCAGAAAATTCTAGATTTCAGGGCCCTTAAGCCTCCCAGAACAGCACAGAAACAAGGTCCCACAGCTCTCAGGGCAACTAAGGATTGAGGTCCCATATCCCCAATACAAGAAACTTGGGACAGTACCCCTTCCACCCAGATGCAAAATCCAACTTTAACATAAAATCAAAAGTCATAAAATAGACTAGAAAAATGAGCAAAACATAAGAACAAAAGAATCTAATCATAGAAAGTTACTATGAAGGCAAGTAAGAGCAAAACACAAACTCAGAAGAGAATAACAATGTCAAAATGGTTACATGCAAAGCCATGAAGAAAAGTGTGAATTGGTCTCAGAACCAAAAAGAACACCTGGAAGAGCTCAATAAAGATTTTTTAAATCAAGTAAGAGAGGTAGATGAAAAAATGGGAAAAGAAATGAGAGTGATTCAAGAGCCAACAGCTCGGTAAAGGAAGAACCAAAAAAATGAAAAGTTTTAGATTTCTACATTCCATCCACATATCCACCTAAATCACCTTGCCATCTGCCTTATCACTACCTACTTTTTGCCCCTTGGAATTTGATCTTCAGGACCAGACCTTGAGAAATCGTGTCCCCAGTACCTGAAGCAGTTAAGCCATTCAGCTTTGGAACTTCTGCCCTAGGACTGAGTCAATTTTACTGGTGAATGAAAATTCACTGCGTCTACCATATAATTCAATTTGATATCCTTTCATGCATTGGTGCCACCTTGATATCTTTCACCACACACTACTCCATCATAACCACTATCTCCTTGTGCACTGAGCACAGTAAACTCTTACCATTGCTTCTGGGAAAGAACTAAACTACCCTTTGAAAAAACTCATCATCCCTGTGACATACCAGACCAAAATGCCCTTTCCTGGAAGACAGATAGGAAGACAGATGGATAAATTGATAAATACATACACATATTTATGTATGTACACATTCATGTGTATGTCACCATGTATGTATGTATTTATGTAGGTGTATATATATGAAATTACTTGAGGCAGGCACTGTCTCACTTTTGCATTTGAATTCCCAGTGCTTAGCACAGTTCCTAGATCATAGTAATTACTAAATAAATGTTTTTTCCCTCATTCATTCATCCATTGCCCCAAACATACAGTGCAATATATTTAAACAATTGTAATTTGGAAGGTGTCTCTTTAAAAGAAATTAGTCTGTATCAGAGAGCTAGGGTGTCAGTGGTGGTTACTAAAGAAATAATTGGATATGAATTTTATTTTTCATACACATATGTATACACACACACACAAAGACACATACACAAAGACACATTGATTATACTGAACAGGAAAGAAGGGAACCAGACTTCTACAAAGAGTGAAAAAAAACAAAAAGTTTAAAATTTAGCTATCAAGAAAGTTGATTAGGGGCAAGGGGAATAGGTTTAAAAGTATTTTACACATAACTATGCTCATATTAGAGTTTCATCATTCACCATATAACTGTTCCTTCTTCCTGAATCGAGTGGAAATGAGGGCTCCAAAGAGAGTGCAGCTGGGACCATCTAAGAGGTAAACAGAAATGCTAGGAAACCCAACTAATACTGTCCCTTTCCTTGGCTTTACTGGTCTAAAGAAAAAGAATAGACCATCTGTTGGAACTCTGAAGAGGAAAATCTAGGATCACTCAGCTCAGGCCAGATGTTCACCCTTTTAAGGCATCTGCTTTGAAAGCAAATAAAACAAAGGTGACAAGTCCCTCTCTTTCAGACAATCAAAAGTAAAATTACTAGGGATCAAAAAGATGTGGGTTCTAATTGTTGGTCTGTCATTTACAAATTGTATAAGCCTTGGAAAGACACTTTAATCTCTCTGAGACTTGTTTGCTTGTCTATTGAATGAGAAGATGGGAAAAATTCATCTCCAAGGTCTTTTTTAGTCTTAATGTCATATGATACTATAAAAATGAAGCCAGTTTTATGAGGAAGGGGCCTGTTATGTAGCCCCAGGACAAACACACCTGATTATTTTGTTTCTCCCTCTCTCTAAAGAGTAGTTTGAAGCAGAGTCTAGAGAAAATCTAGGCATGAGTAAAGTGAAGTTTTGCTGGAATATTTCCTGAAATGGTAGTCCCATGAAAAGAGTGACCAGTCAAGAGAGAAGGACCTGACACTTGACTGAACTTTCTCCATAATAATCTTTCTTCTTGCCTACTGTGGTGTCCCAACACGGTATCCTGCCTCCTCACCCAGGTTCTTCCTATGTGTTTTCTTCTGTCCTTGAGAATAGGGAAGGCCTTGTTTGCTTGCTCGTGTTTATATTCTTAGCTAACTATTTGAAGTCTATCGTTATTTCTTCTCTTCTTTATTTAAGTTAAAAGAACTGACTTCTTAAATTAGTTTTCTTGGGCTATATTTTCCAACCCTCTCTAGTGAGGGAAAGGTGGCTTAGGCTCAGGAGGAATGAGAAAAAACCATATCCTTAGCTTTTCAAATCACTGTTACACAAAATATGAAAATTTTAACCATATCCTTTTGCCCTAGAAATAGTTAATGACTTTCTCTTTGGGGGTCACTATTATAATAAAAATTATCACAACAGTAGTAATGATAGTGAACATTTATGTAGCGCTTACTGTATACCTGGCACTATGCTAAACACTCTAAAAATATTATCTTGTTTCATCCTTACAGCGACCCCACAAGGTAGGTGCTATTAGCATCCCCAGTTTAGAGATGAGTTCAATGACCTCCCCCGTGTCACAAAGCAAGTAAATGTCTGAGGTCACCCCATTTCTACTATCCTCTGCATCAGGTAGCTGCCCTTATAGTTGCTCCTGTTTTCAGTACCCAAATAACTTATAGTTGTCCATGAAAATAAGCATGTTCTAATGATAATATTTTCTTTTTAAAATTTTCTGTTAAATCTCCTCAAAATCCTTCTCTGATGTCTTATTGTTACCTGGAGGTGACCCTGGGTTCCCAAAGGCAATGGCAGTGGAAGGTAAGCCCTAGTAGGTTCTACCATGCCAGAAAGACTTTGAATATGACCTTGCAACAGATTGAAAACTAATCTAGCTAATAATGGAGGAGCATATCACCAGGAGACTGGCTACCGGGTACTGAAATCTTTTTGTGATCATGGCAACTAATGAAATAAAGTAAAATAAAATTGACCTTCAGCCTAAGGGAAGCCTCTTTGACTTCCGCAGGAAAAGGAGAGAGAGAGGAAGGAAGTAAAGGGTGCTTTGAATCATACAGTTGTTAATCCATCAACAACCTTAATTTTACTGTTAGTACACCGAATGTGAGCTCCTTATCCAATGATCAGAGAGTAGGCATATTGCTAAGAGAAGCTAAATCATATTAACATTCTTGCTATAAACAAAATCAGAAGAACAAAGCTACTTCATATTACAAAGAAAAAGAAATTGGTTAAGACTTAAGAACTCTGATCAGGGCATATAACCAGCCACAATTTCAGAGGGCTAATGACAACAGGTGCTACCCCTCTTCTGAGAGACAGACAGATAGGCAGACAAAGAAACAGAGACAGAGGGGGAGAGAGAGAGACAGACAGAGACAGAGAGAGAGAGAGACAGACAGAGACAGAGGGGGGAGGGAGGGAGAGAGAGAGAGGGAGGGAAAGAGAGAGAGACACAGACACAGACAGAGACAGACAGGCAGAGAGAGAAGCAGAGACAGGGAGAGAGAGAGAGAGAGAGAGAGAGAGAGAGAGAGAGAGAGAGAGAGAGAGAGAAAGGGAGGGAGAGAGAGGTGATAAAGACAAGATGTAGAAAAAGACATACATTTCTAGACAAAACTAATGCAGGAATTTATTTTGCTTGACTATGTATATTTGTTACAAGGGCTTTGTTTTTCCTGTCTCCTCACCCACCTCATGTAAGGAGGGGTAGGACATAAGGGGTTGGAAAAAGGGAAGGAAAAAAGAAACTGAAGGTCAGACATCTTTTTTATGCAAAGAAGATAAGAGAAAGAAGGACAGAAAGGAGCACAGACAAGCAGGACAGCTTTGAAAGCTAAAAGTTGAGCTTGTTATATACAGAAGAGGAAAGAAGAAGAAGAAGATGATGATGATGATGATGATGATAAAAAAGAAACACATATAGATATCTGCATTTTCATGTTCAATCCAATTTTTCAGTCCTATGTACGTGGAAATGTCCATTTTGAGAATATTTTAAATGAGGGGGGAAAGGAAGTTGCAGCTAAATGGTAGGCTGCAGTATATTAACAGCATGGAATTCTGAAGGAAAACAGTAGTAAAGGATATCATCAAGGAACTGTATGACAGTAAGAGAAAATGAACTGTCGTACAGAAAGAGCAAAATATAACAGGCAGACATCTGGAATGCTTTGCTGGTATTTTTCCTATGTCAGAAGAAATCAAGAAAGTTTTCTAGCGCATTGAGTAGACTCCATTTTCAGGGGAACATGGACAAGAGTCACATAGCACAGAAAATCATGGATAGGTTATAATCTATATTGTCTTTCCACTCCAAAACCTCTTCTCTTCCTAACTTCCCTATTACCATCAAGGATACCACCATCCTCCCAAATCCCCAGTCTCTCAATTTAAGTTTCATCCTCAACTCCTCACTCTCTCTCTCTTCTCCCACATCCAATCTGTTACCAAGGTCTATTGATTTTACCTTTGTAAAATCTCCCATGTATTTCCCCTTCTCTTCTCTGCCACTGCCACCAGGTAGGTGCACATCCTCATCACCTCAAACGTGGCGTATTTCAATAGCCTGCTGGTTAGGGTTAGTCTCCCTGCCACATCTCTCCCCACTATAATCCATCCTCTCCTCAGCTGCTAAAAGAAACTTCCTAAAGCACAGGTCTGGAAATGCCACACATACCCACCTCTAACTCCCTATTACCTCCAAGATCAAATATAACATCCTTGGTTTGAGTTTTAAAGCCCTTCAAAACCTGGCCCATTCCTACACTTTAGTTTTCTTATACTTTATTCCCCTCCAGGTACTTTAAAACCCAACAACACTAACTGACTTGCTGCTATTCACATATAACATTCTGTCTCCCAGCTTTCTGCATTTTTACTGGTCATGCTCCTGAAATTCTTTCCCTTCTCATCTCTGCCTCTGCTTCCTTCAAGTACCACCTATAATAGGAAGCCTTTCCCTATTCCCCTTAATTTTAATGCCTTCCCTCTTTTGATTATTTCCAATTTATTCTGTATGTATATAGCTTGTTCATACATTGCTGTTTTCATATTCTCTCCCCCATTAGACTGTGAGCAACTTGTAAACAGGGACTATCTTCTACCTTTCTTTGCATCTTCAGTATGTAGCATTCTGTCAGGCATAAAGCAGGTGCATAATAAATATTTATCGACTCGCTGACTGCATTGTTAGAGGAAATTCCCAAATCAATGAGATTGCATATTCATTTGAGTATTAGAGATCATTAAACAAAAATGAAGCTATGACTTACTACATCGGAGAAAGCCACAACTACCAAAGGACACGTTTTCTTTTACTCATGGCAAATAATTAGCCCCTAGTTGCTAAGGGCTTGACAACAGTCCTACCACTGAAAAAAAGAAAACCAGGCTCTTCAGAGACTCAACACTGGTACAACATTTGGCCTTTCCCATGTTCTTTAACTTCTCAGTGCTTTCTCTCCAAAGTATGTTCCCTTCGGATGGCAGCCTTGAGAGGGAGATTCGGATAGGGCTTTTAGTACTCATGAGCAGTACCTTTTCTGACTGGAACGTTAGAACCTATTTGGGAGATGACAAATAGAGAAGCAAGTAGGAGTGGACAACTCTGAGCAAAACTGGGAAGTAAGCAAAATATGTTTTTAGTGACATCTTACCTCCCCTTTCATCACCTTCATTCACCATCTGACCCAATACTCCTCTCTGCCCCACCACCATCCCATCAATATTCACAAGCCACCTAGTACCTTCTTGCTGCCCAGGACTGACTCCTCAATTCAGGTCTCATTTTCCAGGCAGTACCTTGGTTTCTAGGACTATGTCTCCATCTTTCCTCTATCAAAAACTGTTTACTAGAATCTCAGAAAAAACTGAGTAATTCACATAGAGGCACTACTAATAACAGAGAATGAATGCATTCAATGAATGAAAAAAGTTTTCATTAACTGTTTACTGTGTGCAAAGCACTGTGCTAAATGTTAGGAATACAATATAGAAAAAGTAAAACAATTCCTGTCCACATTCTAACAGAGACAACATAGATGGGTTTGAACTGCAAGAGAGACAGAAAGTTCCCTTGGATTGCTCTTAAGAAGCAGTAGCAAGGCAGATAAGCGACTTCCTAAGAATATATTATAAAAGGGGTAGATCTTAACCCAAGGGGTTAAGACAGTACTAAGCCAGACCAGTGAAGAAATTATTTTTTTGTGGAAGTTAATGGTGAAATCCCTTCCCAGAATCTCTAAAATAATAGCATTGAGGCAACCATTTTCTCCACCTGTAAGGTATGTTCTCTTATTAGAGATGAAAAGGCAATCTTCTACTGTTTGAATGAGACTGCAGAGCAGAGATGGTCTGTGGGTTTAAATTCTATTTCCCATGCTAATTTGTCATTTCATTGGTTTAGGGAACTCCTGGTAAAGAAACATCTCCACAGATGCGGAGCATCAACTCCTTTGTAAGTTATGGTTTTAGAGATTGCCTGGGGCACTAAGTGGTTCTGTGATTTGCCTGTAATCACAAAGCTACTAGGTATCAGAGGCAAAACTGGAACCAAATTCTTCCTAAACTCTACACATTTTTTTCACTAAACTCCTAAGATGACTAAAAATCTCTATACTTCTATAAAAAATTTTGTTTTAGTTGTTTCCCATTAGAAGCATCATAATTCTTCCATTTTTTTCATCCTTTACTCCACCCTAAATTTTCACAGATATTCATTTATTAAAGAAGCACATACTAAGTACAAATAAACGCAAAGCATAGTACAGAGGTAGGGGATCTTCAACTTTGAAGCCACATGTGCCAGGTTCCCCACCCTTGGAGTAGTAACAGGTATTTGAGGTTAGGGTGGGTGGGCCATACAAAGAAGTTAAAGAATAGATCCTGACCTCAGAGAATATACAGTCTGGTTGGAGATGTTCGAGCCACATTACAATTCCATGTGCCATCTACAGCCAAATGGCCACCATTTCCAATCAGTTTATCCTTCAAAATGCTCCTCATTGCTATAGCCCTAGTCTAAAATGTAATCATCACCATGTAATCATCCTTCAAGACTGACTCAGATCCCAGCTCCTCCAGGAAACATGCCCCACTAGGTCCAGCCAATGGTGTTCTCTTCTTTCTCTAAATACCTATAGTGTTGATTGTCTGAAGCACTCAGCTGCCATTTTGTTCCGCCCTTTGATTCAACAGAAGCAACTTAGTATAGTGAGAACACTAGCCTTGGAATTAGAAGATTTGGGCTAGGACCCCAGCTGTGACATTTAATGGATATGTAATCTTGGGCATTCTCACTGGTTGTCCCTCAAGTCTGAAATTCTCTCCCTCCTCTGCTCTAACTCCTAACCTCCCTGGTTTCTTTATGTCCCAACTAAAATCCTACCTCTTACAGGACTCCTTCCCCAACCCTTCTTAATTCCAGTGCTTCACTGATAATTATTTACTATTTATCCTGAATATAGTTTCCTTTGTCTATGTCTGTTTGCATGTTGTCTCCCCCAATGGATTATAAGTTTCTTGAGGGAAGGGACTGCCTTTTGCCCCTTTTTGTATCTTCAGCAATTAGTACAGTGCCTATTACATAGTAGGGGCTTAATAAATTTTATTAAAGTGAATTGAAAAGTCACTTCATCTGCAAAATGGAGGTAGTAACACTATTATTCCAGGAATTCAAGGAAATTGCTTTATAAACTGTACCAACTGCTATTATTTTCATAGTAAATTCTTACTTTAATAAGCGAGTTTTGTAGCTCCAACCAGAATGTAAACACTCTGAGGGCAGGACCACAGGACCAAGTCTTTCACTTCTTTGTATAGTTCACCCACTCCAACCCCCAAGTACCTGATACGAGGTTTTTAATTTATTGGTACCCAGTATGTGCTTCCTCAATAAATGAATTCTAATGTAGATTTAGGGTGGAGTAAAAGGATAACTCTAATGATTGAAATGTTATTTTCATACTCAAAGCAATGGAAGGAGCCTTAGAAAGCATCTCTTCCACTCTCCATATTTTATAGATGAAGAAATTGAGATCCAGAGGGATTGGATGACTTGCCCAAGGCACAGAGATATTAAACTTGATTCACTTAGATTTTTTTTTTTAAGAACAGAGGCTCAACTAATGTATTTAATAAGAAATAATAGCTAGTATTCATGTAATGCATTAAGGTTTGCAAAGTACTTCACAAACATTACCTCTTTTATACTAAAACAACCTTGAAAGTTAGGTGCTATTAGTATCTCCAATTATTTTCCCCACCTAGCTGCCAATTTAGTATCTAGGCAACATGTCACCTTGAGGTTTGACATCCCTTTTTATTCACTACCCACTATGGTATTGTGGGAAAAGATCATAGATCTAAAGTGGAAAGAACCACAGAGACAATCTAGTCCAAGTCCGTAACTATACAATTGAAGAAACCTTTATCCTGAAAATAAAATACAGTGAACTGAGAGGCCATTTCAGCCCCCCTACCTTGAGGGATATGGTTCTGGAAACTACAGCTTCTTAGATGTGCTTTTATTTCTGGTGCTTTTTTTGGATTGTGTGTCCGGTAAATTTCTGGATGCATATACTGCTATTCTTATAATTACTCTAAGATACCTAGCATGGTGTGTATACATAAGCAATTTTCTCCTTTCTTTCATAATTTGGGTTGAAAGCCCTTTTTTGCTGGATTTGCAAGATTCAAGGAAAATGAATTCTAATCAGCCTTTATTGGGAAGCTCCATCTTTTGCCAGAAGCCTGTCATTCTTTTTCTTGTTAAAGCTATGGTTCAGAAATCTAACCCTTGCTCTCAGACACTGTCTCCTTAACCAGTTGTTCACTTGTTAAATCTGCTTGTCCCTTAGGTTCTTATTTTCCATCTGCAGTAGTCATGAAATTCAATACCACAAGCAATTATTAAGCACTTACTATGTGACAGGCCTTTATCTTTGTATCCTCAGTACTTAGCATAGTGCCTGGTCCATTGTAAGTACATTATAAATGTTTATTGATTGCTAGGTTGGTACAGTGAAAGGAGAATTAAATTTGGAATCACTTCAAAAGATTTGAATTCAAATTCAAATTCTTCACTTACTACCTGTGTGACCTAGGGCAGGTCCTCCCATGGCCTCTGTTTTCTCACCCATAAAATAAGGGATTAAAACTAGGTGATCTTCAAAATCCCTTCTATATCCAAAAACTATGATTTCATGAATTTATGAAAAGAAGGCAGGTGGGACGTGAAAACCTAATAGGAAGGAGGAAGAAGATGAAGTTGCTCTGAATAAGTTAATATAAAATTCAAAGAAAAGAAATATATGCCCCTGAATGGTGTCCTGCTCTAACCACTCCCCAGGCCTCTCCTCAATGTGGATGATGACTTGACAATTTGTTCTTCAAAAAAGGGAGGTGCAGGTGTCTAGTTAAAGACAGAGGCAAGTGAATGGCCATATTCTAAGATAGGAAATAAACCAGTGTATAAGGCTAGCACCAGTTAAAAAAAATCACCAAATAGGAAAGGTTTGACTCTAGGGACCCTATTCCCATTTTTGTGGCACCAGCACTTCCCTTCAGAGATCATAGAGAAGTGATACTTTATTGTCCCCTGGCTAGAGACCTTTCTCTCCAACAGTATTTCAGCCATGCCAGACCTCCACAGTGAGTACCCAATACTCTCATCTCTTCCTATTTCCTACCCATTGCCCCACAATCAAAATTTACCTTTCCAAAATCCATTCACATAGGACCTTCCTTGCTTTTCACCACCTGATATATTTAATGCATGTAGATATTTAATGAGTACTAATGTATTTCCTTTCTAGGTAGCAAATATATCTTTTTAAAGAAGATTTCTAAAAAGAGTTACTTAATACAAAGAACTGAATCTAACAGTGAAAATTTCAGATCAGTAGACCAATGGTAGAGATACAGCTGGATCACAAATTAATGTGAGTTCCATAATGCAAAATTTAATATAATGCAAATTATAAAATGACACAAGGTTGCACTCAATGTAACATCAGTCTTCATTTGCTTATGGTTGAATGTGAATATGATGTGCTGCTATATACTATGTTATTTTTTCTAAAGAGTCCTTCACAAAATGAACAAAAGGAAGAATACTTCAGATGGAAATACTACAGTGTGAAAAATAAAAAAGAGGCATTAGAACAAAAACCAATGTAATTCCAATGTAATTGGATGGTGTGAACATGAAATTGGTCATCTACTCTAAAATAGGATGAGAGACGTTAGTACCTAAATTTATGGTAACTGAATATTATAAAATATGCAGACAAAATAAAAGAATAAGAAAAAGCAAAAGCTGCATCAGGTTTTTGTGTTGCAAAAACTGCAAGGAATAAAAGTGTTACAGTGATAAAAATGGAATATATATTTTAGCTGTACGGATTGAAGATTGCAATCAAAAATGCCTTCTTAGCAGAGCAGCCATTCAAACAAAAGCTTCAGTTATTTAAGACCAGAAAAGAAAGGAAATGGAAATGGTGTCAACTGAAGAAATTTTCACTGAAACTGCTAGTTGGTTCAAAAGCTTTAAAAATCACAGTCAATGGTATAATATCAAAATTAGCAGAGATATAGTCAGGTGCAGGTAGGACTAGGCAGATAAATATCCTGATGTTCTGAAGAAAATATCAAAGAAAGTGGATACACTGATCAACAAAGTTTTAATTTGCATGAAATAGCATTATTGTGGAAAAGGAGGCCTTTCAAAACATACATTTCTAATTTAAAAAACAAAAAGAACCTAGATTTAAAGTGTCTAAGGATCACCCAACTCTTTTACTGGGAGGAATGCACAAGAGGATTTTAAATTAAAACCAATACTTGTTTATTGGGCTTGAAATCTTTGTGCTCTGGAAGGATGCAACCATTGATTGCCTCCTGCTATTTGGTGAGCCAATAAGAAAGTCTAGGTGATTAAAACTGTTTACAAAGGCTGGTTTTCAAGTTATTTTAGGCTAGGTGTTGAAAAATATCACAAGAATAACAGTTTAAATAACATTTAAAGCTTTACTAATTTTAAATAAATTCCCAAGTCAACCAGGTGCACCTAGTTCATAGCGTGAGAAGATGCCATGTTTATTCACTAAGCTGTGGGGAAAGTGCTCAGCACCAAACAATATATTGTGAAATTTTAAAGAAAGAAAAGATAGTTTAGTCTATGCTGCTAAAACAATAAAGGCATTTTCATCATATTGTCAGTATGAGTTTATCTCAAGTGAGTCAATAAGTATTTATTAAGTACTTACTATGGAGGCTAAGTTGTGCAGTAGATAGTGCACCAGACCTGGAGTCACAAAAAGTTGAGTTCAAATCTGACCTCAGACATTTGCTAGCTTGTGTGACCCTGGGCAAGTTACTTAACCCTGTTTTCCTCAGTTCTTCATCTGTAAAATGAACTGGAGAAGGAAATAATAAACCACTCCAGTGTCTTTGCCAAAAACAAAATGGGTACTTGACTAAAACAACTCAACAATAACCAAATACTTACTATACATGTCAGATACTAGGCTAGGCTAAATTATGATATTTAGTATTTTTTAATTTTTAAAATTTGTCGTCTATAACTTCTCTATTACTTTGTAATAAACTTGAATCAGAAATATATTTTATGATTGTTGCTATAATAAATAATAAACATAAAATGCATTTTTTTAAAATTTCACTTTGCCAGAGCTGACTGCCATACTTTACATACAATCAGTATTTTAATATTCTATTTTGAATAATGTGACTACTCCACAGGGTTCATTAGCTATATTTGGGAGCAAAGGATCTCATTTCCACAGATAACCTATAAGTGAACACTAGCTCTATTCACTGAAATGACCATTCTTGACGAGTGCCTATCATAAAACCTATCCACAAAATTCACCCACCTTCCTAATCTCAATTTCCAAGGGCTACCTCCCATCAGAAGAAAGAAGCAGTGGCTGCCTACTGGGCACAAGGAAATCACGTCAAATGTCCAGTACAGTATATGAAAGAAAGAGTCTGAGATACTCAAGAATATTTTCTAACCATGCCCCACAGTGATGCATAGACAGGGAATACAGAGAGATTGTCCACAGATAACCCAATAATCATTTAAATCCGTCTTTGGGGCATGTTTTTGTACTTAAATTTAACTTTATAATTTACTAGTTACATTTTAATACAGATTCACCAGTTGCGTTCTACGTGGAGGGTTAGGGAGTATGTTGGACTCAGGTCAGGAAAAGGTCCATTTCTGACACTGACTAGCTATGTCACAATGGCCACATCACTTGACCACTCTACACTATGGTTTCCTCATCTGTAAAATGGGAATATTAATGCCTATATGACCTCTTTCGAAAAAGGGCTATCATGAAGGTGAAATAAGTTAAGTTAGGAGGCACCTAGATGGCACAGTGGATAGAGTACTCACCCTGGAGTCAGAAAGAAGTGAGTTCAGATCTGAACTCAGACACTTACTGGTGTGTGACCCTGGACAAGACCATCCCAATTTCCTCATATGTAAAATGGGGATGATGGCAATAATTCCTAACTCCCAGAGTTGTTGTGAGAATAAAGTGAGTTAATATTTGTAATATCTGTACATTGTCAACCCTGAAGTGCTTTACAAATGTTAGCTATTGTTGCAATTAAAATACTTTTAGTACTTAAAGTGGGCAGCTAAGTGGTCCAATGCACAGAGTGCTGTTCCTGGAGTCAGGAAGACTCCTCTTCCTAAATGCAAATCAGGCTTCAGACATTTAGCTGGGTGACCCTGGGCAAACTCTTTAACACTCTTGGTCTCAATTTCCTCATTTGTAAAATAAACTGGAGAAGAAAATGGCAAACAGCTTCAGTATCTTTGCGGAGAAAACCCCAAATAACATCACGAAAAGTGAGACACAACTGAAAAAAAATGACTAAACAAAAGTACTTAAAGGATAAAAGTAAAGTACTAAAATACTTACTATGTGCTGGACACTATACTAAGGAGCTATGGCTTTCCTTGAAGCAGTCTGAGAGGCAGGCTGGTTAGTAGAGAGCCCATCTAAAGTCAGTAAAACTTGGGCTCAAGTCTCTAATCCATGCTAGCTGTGTGATCCTGGGTAAGTCCCCTATATTCTCAGTGCTTCCAGTTAACTCTCTAAGGCTGTAAAATGGCAAAGCAAAGTATTGATCTGCACTAGCAAAGGGGAAGTTCTTCAGGCATTCTTGGCAGAACTGGGTGGTGTAGATTGGAGATGGGGGAGTCTACAACATTGAAAATGTCTCAATATAAGTGGCAGCTATAATTAACCAGTAGCACTTCCAACAATACCAAGAAGCCAAATCATGAATAAATTGGAGAGCCATCCCTCTGCAATGCTTACTTTGTTCCTGTCTTCTTGCCACACACACACACACACACACACAGACACACACACTCACACTCGCACACACTCACACAAACACAGATACACACACACACACCATGCTACTTCCTCAAGCTTAAGTGACAACACAGCCTGGCTGCAACAGTCAGGAGTGAGCAAGGCAGAAAGCAGTGATTAGCTTTACAAAGGCAATTTCCAGTCTGCTTTTCTGACTCCAGGCAAGTGGGTGCTTGGCACAATTTTCAGTTTTCACAGCAGTAGTAGTTTCAAATATCTCTATAGTGATAGTGCCTCAGGAGATCCCTTTGTCAGAGTTCTCCAGGTAGGTTTTTTTAAAATGTCTCTGTGTCTACACAGCTCTGAGTATAGGCAACTTTCAGGCTGGGTCATGGAATAACCATGGCTTCTAATCTACAAATCAAGAACCCCAGATAAAAGACTCCTCTACCTGTAAACCAGTATTTGCACTCCCAGTGTCTAAAATTTCTCAGAGAATAGTGTGCCAGAAAAAAAAAAAAGTCCTGTCATCTCCCTCTTTTAGGTTATATTTCCCTACTTCTCACCACCACATCAAGTAGTAGTAGTAGTAGTAGTAGTAGTAGTAGTAGCAGTAGTAGTAGTAGAAGTAGTAGTAATAGCAGCATTTATATAGCACTTTAAAGTTTGCAAAGCACTATATATGTTCATTTATTTTGTTCTCTCAACTCTGTGAGATAGGTGCTATCTCCTATTTTGAGGAAAATGAGTCTAAAGAAGATTAAGTGACTTGCCCAGGGTCACACAGTTAAAAAGTATCTGAAGCTGAATTTGAACTCAGGTCTTCCTGACTGTCTAGCACTCTTACCTACTGTGACACATAGCTGATTTTTACTGTTTTCATTTACACTTGTTTTATTCTTCACATGATTGTTTAATTTTTATCTCATTTATGTATGTGTATTAATTTTTATCTCATTTAACTCTGTGCAGGTAGAGTAAGTAAATACTAACCTATCTGGTACAAGCAGGGAATTGCCAAAATGTCTGTCTGCCCCTAAATATCATTTTTCCACTGGCTTACCAGGCTACCATTTCTCCTATTAAAGTCATTTCTTAAGGGCTTTTTGGTACCCCAGTGTTGTTATTGGCCTGTAGTTTTTTGACAGCCATATCCAAATATATGATATCATAAATTTAGAATTAAAAGGAACCTTAGAGTTTACCAACTCAAAATCACCTCATTTTACAGATGAAACTAAGGCCTACAGAGATGACAGGGTCAGGCTTTGAACTCAGGTCCGCTGAGTCCAAATTCAATGAAGACTCCACTGCATCACTCTATCTCTGTTACCTAAAGAGAAATAATGCATTTAAGAGCTACTACATTAGTTGAAATGAGATCACCTGATTTTCATATCATCTTCAAATATTCCCCAAAATAACTTTGAGGGAAAGAAGTAGTCCCTTGCAGTAGGATAGTATGAAAAAGACATTGGGGACATGAGAGGTAAGTAAAGAGAACTTCCAAATTCTATCTAAATCTGTCTTGTGCATGTGTCCTGACTTAGCTTAAGCCTCAGATATTTTCTAAATAGTTCTTCCCACTGGACTGAAACCCTTGTTAAGAGGGGCTCTGTATGTTATGCAACAGAACAGAAGCTCATTTAATAGCAGTGTCTTCTTTCCTCTTTATCTTCCTCATAGCATTTAGCAATAAATCAGTGAGTCATTCAACAAGAATTTATTAACTCAGTACTATGTGCTAAGTGCTGGGGACACAAAGAAAGGTAAAAATACAACTCCTACCTACAAAGAGCTCATAGTCCAATGTGGGAGACAAACATGCAAACAACTACATACATACAAGGTAGATATCCCACGTAAATGTGAGGTAATCTCAGAGGGAAGGTACTAGCTATGGCAGGGACAGGGGGAACCTTATTGAAGGTAGGATTTGAACTGAATCTTGAAGGAAGCCAAGAGTTGGTAGTGAGAAGAGAGATAACTCCAAGAATGCGAGACAGGCGGTGAAAAGGTATGGAGTTCAGATATGCACATTCCTAACTTCTTACTCATTGGGAAGACAGTATGCAATGTCAATTGATTGAGAACCCTGAAGCTTTTGGCCCTTTGACTTGCAGCAGTAGTGGCTAGCTATTCACCTTCTTAGCAAGCAAACACTCTCTGCCTACTCCCATTTCCCTGTCTCTTTTATTTCCTCCTTCCTCAGTCCTTCCACTTACAATAATGAATATATGAAGGAAACGCTTACACCAAAATGGATCGGTATTGGCTAATGTAAGAAAGGAAATCTTATCCTTATTTCCAAATAGTATAGGCTGCTTATAGATCCCTTCCACCTGAGTCCTGTGTGCAGAGAAACCCCTGAGAGGATGATTCGTTGCAGTGCTATGAGTAGGAAAATCTGACCTCAGCAGTAGCAGAATTCTATAGAGTAAAATTCTTTGATGAATCTGAGATTTCATCAATGTAAATCATCCTTACGATAATACAAATTACAACACCAATGCCTTCCCATACTATATAAATCTTGCCCATGTCCTCCCACTCAACATGCTGGAGCCTTGTTCCAGACACCAAGACGCCATCTGGGTACCAATGAGTAAATTGTGCATCTATGATGCCTCACTCTCTCTAGAAGAGCATCTCTACTTCCAAGCTCACATGTCCTAAATAGTAAACTTTACACTGAGTTGGATGGGCAATTCCTCATTACTAATATATTGCAGCATATTCACACTCACCATGCATCTCCCCATTACCTCTGGTTGATTCACAACTCTAATTCTTCAGAGGCTGTGGTACTCCATGATTTTAAGCCATTCAGTATTGCTCAAGGAATATTGTGGTAAACAGTTTGACTTTTGGTTCTGGGCCAAGTTTGGAATCATCTCAATCATAATATGATTTCCCAGATTAAATCTGATCCACTTTCTTCTACCCATTCAATTATTGCCCAATCAATTGTTGTTTAATAATATTTGGTGAAGCAAACTGAACTGAATCCATCATTCATTTGCTATTTTTTCCAAGATATGTGTATAAATAGATTAGACCTATAGAATTTCAATGCAACTACGAATCACAATCTAGACATCCTCTTGCTTTTTCCTGTGTAGACAGCTAGATCAAACTCTTTGGAGTGCTTAGAAATCTCAGTTGGATGCTCTTTAGTATAGTGGGTCTACATTACACTGTCAGCTACAAATGAAAAAGCATTTGAAGGACTTCACCATATAAGAATACCTTTTTGGTATGGAATCCCCCTAGACATTCTTGTTGACAATGACAAATAACTTTGGCAAACATACATCTCTGTGTTTTAGGCTTCATTTGATTTTAGTCATCAGGGTATCATCAACATTATTTCAGTCGTTTGATGTTTCAAGGAACGATATGTAATTTTGACGCATGCCTGGGAGTCACTTTGAGCAGAGCTTGTAAAACAGCATTTTATTCTGCTGACTTAAATGCTTTCTTATAGTCAATATGTAATGCGTAGAGTAGAATCTTATAGTCTCTGAACCTTTCAGTCAATTGTAAAACTGTAAAGATGTGGTCTCCTCTAGAACACCCCTTTCAAAAGCCTGCTGATCCCCTTCTCATCTCATCAGGAATGTCCTCTAGGCATGTTCACATTATAAACATTTTCTAGAGGTTAGAAAGTAGGTATGTGGGCCTGCTGGAATGATTGATATTCTTCAACACTCATTTTTTTTCCAATAATAGTAAAGTCTGTGCCTTTTTTGATAGGTTTAACATTCTCCATTCTTTCAGATACCTTGAGAATCGATCCCTCAATATCCTCAAAATTATGTTGATTCTCAACAAAGGCCTTCTCTAAGTATAACTGGGCTAGTCCAGCTGCTCTTTTAAGGTTTGTGTTCTTTATTGCCATTTCCATTTCATTGTACAGCACATCAGAGACTGTGCTGCTAGTCTGAATGTGTGACTCCACACTTCATTCAGGTGGTAGGGCTGGCAAAAAAGAACAAGACATAAAACAGAATAAGAGCAGACAGTAATTCATAAACCTACCTTACCTGAGGTTCCCAGGGACTAATGAGGGTGCATAGCAACCAAACTCATAATGCATGTTATTCACAAGTATTATTTGTCATATATAATATCATAATTATTCATTTTAAAGAAGGAATCAGGATTATAAATCTTTATTTACCTGAAACATGTTCCTTCTCTCTTTCTCTCTAGATGAGAAGCAGACTCAGGTAATTTAAATCGCCTCATCAAAATATATAGGAAGAAAGGTGAGGAAAGCAGAGACCATTAGGGAAAAAGTAGAATACTCTCCCAAAGCCTGTAAAGTAATTTGATGAGAGCAGGAGACTCACCACAGATTCTGAGGGGGATAAGAAGCAAATAGTAATATGCAATTTCCTCAACTCGATTTGTAACAAAGATTTTATATTTTTCTTTCTCTAGATTAAATGAAGGGGAGGGGCAGAGAAGGTTTGCAATAGTGATATTTTTAAAAAGAGGATGATTGAAACATTTTTAAATACACCAAAGAAAACAGAAAAAAAGTTCAGAAAGAACACAAACACAGCTTAGAAAATAACATGCAAAATTTTTCATAAATCCAGGGTGTTTCA
Organism: Potorous gilbertii; assembly: GCA_028658325.1. Taxonomy (NCBI): domain Eukaryota; kingdom Metazoa; phylum Chordata; class Mammalia; order Diprotodontia; family Potoroidae; genus Potorous; species Potorous gilbertii. The sequence continues at coordinate 255,005,036 of CM053771.1, forward strand.
AAAATCTTGGTGAAATTTTTGAGACATCACATATACATACATATACATGTATACATGCATGTATTCAGCTTCTTTTGTATATTGTGAGATCATTTATATATCTACACACACATATATGCCCATCTACCATATATGTAATATGATATAGAGTAGTAAGAAATGGAGGTTTATAGCTTCATAAAGAATCCTATGTGTGTTTGTGTGTGTGTGTTCCTATGACTACAGAAATGCTCTTTTTTTATGATGTTTAAATTCAGGATAAACAAAGTTTAAGAAGTAAATAGTAACAAGTCACATGATCCTATTTGGAAATAGAGAGATTCACTTGTAAAGTACAAGGTAAGATTATTCCTTATAGGATATCTCTTAAATGCAATTAGGGGAAAGGAGGGGCAGTAGAGACAATTGTGTACAAAAAGAAAAGGATTCAGAAAACAGAGGCATTTTAGTCAGGTGGTCTATTTTGAACTGGATTCATCCTTAGTCAATATAGAGACTGCAAAATTTCCTTACCCTGTGTGCCATGTGAGGGAAGGCTGGTTCCCTGGAAAGGGGGATAGGTGCCACCTCCTGGAGGTCAGAGAGAAATGCATCCCAAAAAAGTGACAAACAAGATATCAGCAGCTGCCAAGAGCTGAAGAGAGTTATAGAAAGAGGAGTGGTAGAGGACAGAGACTAGAGAATGTGAAGGAGGCAGGAAAGAGCAACACTGAATGGATAGTAGAACCCTAGCAAGCTCCAGTAATGCAGGAGAGCTGACCCAGGGCATCCCCATTGCTCTGAGTGACTGAGCTTGCACAGATCTTGGGGGAGAGGGAAGGATGGAAGAGTTGCTCACCTGTGAGTACCTTTATTTTCTATAGGATCTGATACAGGTACTATTTGTCTTTCCTTAGAAATATAGCACAGGTAACTAAGTAGTACAATGGGTAGAATGTCAGGCCTGGAGTCAGAGAGACTCATCTTCCCAAGTTTAACCCTGGCCTCAGAGTAATTTGGATCTATGCTCAAAGGACTATAAAATTGCATGCCCTTTGATCCAGCAATACCACTGCTAGGTCTGTATCCCAAAGAGATCATAAGAAAGGCAAAAGGACCCACATATATAAAAATATTTGTACCATCTTATTTTGTGGTGGCAAAGAATTTGAAATTAAGGGAGTGCTCATCAGTCAGGGAATGGTTGAACAAGTTTTGGTATATGAATGTAATGGAATATTATTGTGCCATAAGAAATGATGAGTAGGCAGACTTCAGAAAAACCTGGATTTACATGAATTGATGGTGATTCAAGTCAGCAGAACCAGGAGAACATTATACCAGTAACAGCAACTATGTGCAACGATCAACTATGATAGACTTAGCTCTTCTCAGCAATATGATGATCCAAGACAATTTCAAATGACTCATGATGGAAAATGCTCTCCACATCCAGAGAAAAAGCTATGGAGTCTGAATGCAGATCAAAGCATACTATTTTCTCTTTTTTTGTCTTTTCTTTCTAATGATTTTTCCCTTTTGTTCTGATTCTTCTTTCACAATATAACTAATATGGAAATATGTTTTATATGATTGTACATGTATAACCTATATCAGATTTCTTGTCATCTTTGGGAGGGGGGAGATGAGGAAGAGAGGAAAAAATTTGGAACTCAAAATCTTATAAAAGTGAATGTTGAAAACTACTTTTATGTGTAATTGAAAAAAATAGAATAGTATTAAGTATAAATAAAATAAAATCATTCCAAAAAAAAATCTGACCTCAGACACTTAACTAGTTGTATGACCCTAAGTCACTTAACCCTTTTTGCCTCTGTTTCCTCATATGGAAAATGAGCTGGAGAAGGAAATGGCAAATCACTCCAGTAGCTTTGCAAGAAAATTCTAAATAGGGTCATGAAGAGTAGGACATAACTGAAAAACAAGAAATATAACATATATAATTCATATCCCTTACCACAAGTAGAATAGGAGAGAATAATCTTCAATACTAGAAAAGTGCAAAAAAATGCAGGCCTACAGATCCTCAAATTCTCATATTCCCATTGTTCATAAGATGACTTTCTATTGGCTATTCCTTTAGGTCCAGGGAAAGAAAAGAAAGGATGCTATGATAGGCACAGTAACAGCATCGTAGCAGCCACAAATGTCACAAAGAACAAGAGGCTGCAGTACTCTGGCTAAAATTTCCACAAATGGCCATTGTTGCCTCTTCCTGTGTGGAACAGGAGTGGTGTGGAACCAGTGGTGGGATACCAATATTGTATCAGACCAGCACAAGGCCAAATTGGAAGCCTGGGGAGATCTCAGTAGAGGGTGACATGGATTGATAACTGGAAAGTAAGTCCAACTTCAGTCAAGACTGCTTCCTCTCATTTTCTCTTGGGTGCAGATGTGTCTTTTATTAGAGGGTCCAGAAGTGAAAACTCCTCCTTTCAATCCTTCCATGAACCTCTCTAGGCAATTAAGAGAATTTAGAACTTATACCCAGACACCTAGGAAAAATGAGGATGGTTGGAAGGACTACAGAATAATTCTTGACAAGCATTTCCATTGTATTGTAAAATAGGTGTGAACACCTTGAAGATTACCTATGTGATACATGGTGTCCCCAAAGTCAGACTTTGGGGACACCACATATAAATATAAAGGATTTATCTAATTGAAAGAAATCTTCCAGATTGGAGGAGGAAGAAAGAAAAGCCATATAGAGCTTTCAATATATCTCATAATTCTAAGTGATATGCCATCTTCTTTTTCTATCTCTAATTCAATATTAAATTGGTATCAGTACTGCTGTACCACAGCTCTGAGGGAGAAGTAGTCAAAGAGCTTTGAGATGCATGTTCTCTTATGAGGACTGGGGATATTTCAGCCTTTTGGAAAGTCAGAGCATGAGTACAAAATTACAACAAATGACATTTAGATATTGACTTGAAGGTAATGCCACTTGGTGTCCAAATTATAATACTATAATATAATGTACAGTAATAATCATAATATATAGTATATAATAATATAATACAATGCTCTCTTGCTGGGTTAACTAATTATAGATAAAGAAACTAAACCTGAAAAAGGTTAAGAGCAGCTCCCCCCACTTCATAGGCATCTGAGGCTCCATTTTCAAGGCAAAGGGTTCTCCAGGGTGTCAGGATAGCAATGAAGACAGTGAGCAGGAGAAAAGCCACATCTGGGTAGGGAAGAAGGAAAGAGATAGAAGTAAAAAACACCAAGAGGATGCGCTGGCTAAGTGATTATTTTATTCCTAAATGAAAACAAGTTGACATTAGCATGGCCTTTTCTAACTTGTATGGCTTCCTCTGATTACAACAGTTACTTCTTTCCCTCTGTTTCTGCCTCTTCTCTATGCTTCCAAAATGACCAAGGGCCATCTACCTTCAGCTCCTCCAAGAAGAAACAGGCTGGGGAATTGATTTTAAACAAACTGAACTTACTAGCTGGGGAAAATTTAAGAACTTTTCATTCCCTTGAAGATCCTTAAGACCCGGAGTAATTCCCTCATTAATTGACAGATCATTGGATAAATGTCACCATTCTGTTCTCTCAAATGGGAGAGCTGTTCCTCTGCATTTCCAAAGCTAGTAGCAGACTTGAAAGAAAGCCCATTCTTTATTATCTGGTCAAAAAGGTAGAAAGGATAGCCAAGGAACAGACAAAAAATATCATCCAGATGAGCGACAAAGGTAATCTCAATCTAACTCAATATGGTGACTAATAAAAGCCCTTTGAAGTGGCTTTTTATTCCTGTTTTCTCATCTCCCTTTTTAATCAGAAATACTCTTGCACTGGTGTTACCTCCTTGTTATTATTCAGACACTAGCTCCTTCGTAGTGCTTAGATCACTTTTAGATGGATCCGATGAACACTGCCCCCTCCCCAGTATAGACATTTCCCAAGGTCTTTAATTCTCCTACAGTAAACGCAACTACTCCAAGAGTGTTCTCAAAGGGTACAAGGTTTGAAAACCTCATTGAAATATCTGGAATTCTTCATATACAGATAGCTGGGTGGCATGGTGGATAGAGTTCTAGACTTAGAGTACTGAAGACGTGAGATCAAATCATACCTCAGATACTAGCTGTGTGACAATGAGTAAGTCACTTAATCTCTTTCAGCTCCCATTTCCTATCTGTGAAGTAGAAATAATAATAGCACTTTATTAACAGAGTTCTGTGAGGATGAAATGAAATCATGTATGAAAACTGATTCATAAATCTTCAAGTGCTCAATAAATGTGAGCTGTCATTATCATCACCGTCATGACCCCCCTCTACTTCATCCCTACCTGTAACCTGGACTCTATCCCAGATCCTTGAGCTCTGATAGGTCAGTTTTTGCATCATCTTGCTGGGAGCTCAATATCATGACATCTTCCCTTTTTCTAGCTCCCCTTTATATGATATCTTACCCCATTAAAATGTAAGTTCCTTAAGGGTTTTTATTGGTATCCCCTGTATCTAGTACAGTCCCTAGCATTTACTAAGTGCTTAACAAATGTTCCATCTTTCTATCTGTCTTTTAATAAAAATTTGCAGGTTTCTGGGTAGTGTGTGTTAACATATGAGAAGACACTTCCATTTTTAAGGGATCCCTAGGGCTTTAACTAAGTGAAACTAAGGTACCAACATGCAAAGTGACATAAGTAACAATACATGAGATGATTTTGTCACTTCTTTCTCTGACTTCTTCTATCAACAACCAGGATTAACCTTGAAATAGGAAAAAAGATGAATTTAGCCTAACCTTCCATTTAGAGACCTGTATCTCCTTGATATTCCATATTTTCATTTCCACCCTCACTACTGACCTCTCTGTACCTCAAATGGAGGTATTAAAACTTCTGCTAAAGTCTTTATTTTCCTTGGTTTTACTATATAAAAAGGACTGTCTGTACTCCATGGGGCTGTAAATTGTAGTGAGCTGGCTACATGATCCCTCCCCAAAACAAACCCAGTACCCTTATCTGTTCACTTTCAGTAATGACTTACAATGTCCTTCCTCTTTCTCTTCCTGCTCAGGACTCTGCCAAGAGTACTTCTTAATGCAAACAGTAAAAAATGAATTACAAGCATGATCCAATTTTGTTCTGCATAATTAGCAGATTAGACATTAGAGAGAATCCACTTATTTTCCCAGCTCATTCACACCCTGTGCAAATGGAAATAAGGGTACCCAGAAGGTGGTAGCAGAAAGTATTCATGAAAGGCTATCTACTAAAGAAAATGTGAAAGACCCACCCCCTCCAATTATGTCTGATCCCCATGAGGAATTTTTTTTAAATTAAATTTTACTGATGTCTTTTGTCTTCACCTCATAGCCATTTTCCATGCTGTCTTCAAGTTGCACCCTTCTTTGTGAAAAGAAGAGCAGCTAAAGAAAAATATCTGATACAGATCACATCTGACAGTGTATATGATCTGTCCTAATCCTTCACCTCCCTTCCATGAGAGAGGAGGTACCAGTCATCTCTCATCCAGGACCTGAATTGACTGGCTTTGTTTTCTTTTTTTAGTTACTCAGTTCAACTTCCTTTTAGTGATACTTTCATTTTCATTTTGTAGTCATTACATATATTGTTCTCTTGGTTCTATTTATCCTTTCCCTTCAAATGTAAACTCCTCCGCTGAAATGGAAGCTCCTCCCACATAAAGACTTTTTTACTCTTTCTTCATGTCCTCAGCACCTAATAAAGTTATCTGGAACGTAGTAGACCTTCAACAAAGACATGTTGACTGATTTCAGTCTGCAACCATTTCTGCAAATCTTTCCATGTTTCTCCGAATTTCTTATATTCATTATTTCTTTCTGCATAATAATATTCCTTTATATTCACATACTATAGCTTGCTTTCTTTTCAGTCATTTTTTGATCAATGGAAACATTACTTTGTTTTCAATTTTTTTTACTATTTTGCCATAAAATATACTACTATGAATAGCTTGACATATACTGGGCTTCTGTCTTCCACACTTGGGGCATACATGCCCAGGAATAAGATCATTGAGTCAATGGATATGGAGAGCTTCATCACTTTTCCTACCTAATTCCATATCAAAATCCAGTATGTTTTTTCTACTTTGGAGCTCCACCAACAGTGCTTCAATGTGCCTATCTTCTCATAGTTTCTCCAGTATTGACTGTTCTCATCTTTTGTCTCTGATAATTTGCATGGAGAAAGGTAAAATTCTAAGCTGATTTAATTTGCATTTCTCTACATTTTATTGATTTGGAACATATTTTCATGTACTTAAAAGTTTGAAGTTCTTTTGAAAATTTTTTATATCCTTTCATTGATTATATATTGGTGAGAATTTTTTTCCTGGGTAAACTAAGTCAAGAATCTAGATCAAAGGTATCAAACTCCTAGCAGGTCATAAGAGCACACAAAAGAACATGCAGTATGGCCTGAACCAGATTTAAAAGTAATTGGGTAATTTTTAACAAAAATAAATATAAATAAATAAAACAGATAATGTTAATTTGTGCTTTTCAACGAGGATCAGTTTCTATTTAAATTTGACACCACTTCTGAAGCCTATACCACTCAATTCAACACACCCACCTCACTGAAAGCTAGTAAGTTAGGGGTCTTCAAGCCAGAATCCTACAAAGTCTTTGGTAGTTGAGTAACACAGGACCCTTGAAGTATATCATATCATTCTAGAACTGCAATCCAGATGGAGAGACAGACACCATGCTTCTGGGCTTCCTTTTCTACCCTGTGCTGAGGACAAGACTCAGAGATAAGCACTAGGGAGGGACCCAGCTGGTAGAGCTAATGAGTAGTTGGTCAGTCCACACATCACTGCCACATCAATGACTCTCCTGATGTTTGTGGAAAATGGGCACCATATGAAGCCCTGACTGTCTCCCCAGCTGCTGACAACAGTGCAAAAAGAATATTCCATTAGGCTCAGGGAAGAGAAGGGTGAAAGTTTGTCTTTACTACTGTTGCTGATATAGAAAATGATTAGACAAACCAGGGGTAATAGTATGTTATTGCCCTCCTGCAGTAGGAGCACTCAAACCATTTCATCCCATGATTTCCCATTGTGCCTGACACCTCTCACGTGTTCCTTCAATATGCCCTTCACTTAGATAAGTGAAAATACCTATAATTCAACTCACTAGTAATACTTCCAAGATCTATTCTCTAGATTATCTTTGTATTACCAGCTGGCAGTGAGGAGTAATAAATAAGACCAACAAGGGTACTAGGAAATGCAGTAGGCTATTTTACCCTACTCACACTGTCCACAGCATATGGCTACCACCATATGAACCTGCGGAGAGTTCTGCTCTGGTATCTACAATGTCCTCAGAACTGCTCCCACATGAATAAGAATATCAGCTAGAGTCTTTTTTTTTCTGGGTTTCTTGGGTGATAGGAACTCTCCAGGGAGGAAACTTTCTTCTGATACAAGTCAGCCAACTGTTCCGTTATTTACATCTCTTCAGCTTGCATCAGTTTGAGGTGAAATCCCTAACCCAGAATGACACAGCCAGTGTGAGCAAAAGGTAGGACTTGAACCCAAGTCTTTCCAGCTTAAAGACTCTCTATCCATTATACCATGATGTCCCCCCTCAATTAGATCCTCTCTTTTGGAATTTAGAGTAAACTTGTAAGCAAAAGATAAGATTCTATAATGTCTCCTTCAGGTCTTTAAGGTACACACTGACTCATTGGGGATAATTTAGGTGCCACAAAGCCTAGGAATATGGACTAGATACAAGGTGGCATAATGAAAGAGTTCTGCACTGGGATCAGAAGATTTGGATTCAACTCTTCACTTGCCTTCTTATTACTTGGATAATTTTGAATAAATATCTCCCCTTCTTTGAAAGTCCATTTCCTCATCTATCATGGATCTCTACCGTCCATGAAGCCTACACTCTTGTCAGAGGAGCATCCTTATGGTTGGCATAATGATCCCCGACTACGTGGATGGAAGCTGTTATTACCATCTCCAGAAATCTCCACTTTTTAAAGTGAATTGGAGGAGTGATGCTGTGGAAAAAGCAAAGCACTTGGAGACAGAAGACCTGTGTTCAAATTCAATTTCTAATACTATGACCTTGGGCAAACCACTGAACCACTTCCCTTCATCCCTAGTGAAATGAAGAGGGTAAGTGAGAAAACCTCTCAAATCTTCTCCACAGAACTGAAATACTAGGATTCTATCTTTAAGGACAAGTTGGTTATATGTAGCTGAGTGGGTAGGGAGTCTCACCAAAATTTCATGACAAGGCTATGTAACTATTGCAATTTCTTGGCTTCTTGCTCCTTTTTTGGTACAAAGCAATAATTTCATAGATATAAAGAACCCCCAGTGAAAAAACTTCCTCCATTGATGCAGATTGTTAAATTTTAACAGTCTATGTACTTAAAAGGTTACGTAAGACATTCTTTCTCTACAGGAGACCTAAAAAGCACCTGGCTGACTGTTAAAACTAAGCTAAATGGCTTATCACAGCATCATAAGGCAAAGCATGGGGAGGGTTGAGTTAAAGATTTGAAGTAATGAACTATGTTCCATGATTCTATGCTGAAACAACAGCCAAAACAGAATTTAGACCTCCCTACTTAATGTCTCCCCTCACACCATTCTTAGTGACAAAAGTCTGAAAAGTTTATATCTGAACCAAACCTTGGAAACAAAAAAATCATTAAATAGTAATTTCATCTCTATATGAAGCTACCAAATGGAATTCAAAGTTCAAAATGTAAAAGGAGATTTTCTTTATAAAAAAAATTCTTCACATATTTTAATTCTTGTATTTCCCTTGAGGTTTGGATATTTCAGTCACATAGTTATCCAATTAAAATGAAAACTTGCTGCATTATCCTTTAGGCGAGGACAGCTGCCAGCTGCTAAGTTTTATAAAGTCTTTAATCTTGTCCATAAATATTTAACAAGAATTGGTTGGTACACAAGCTGAAGAGAAGTAAGAAATCAAAGGAAGAATCTTGGAAATAATCTCTCTATTGTATGAAAGCCATATAAAACCCAGCAAAATTACCAGTTTCCTCCTTTTTTTATTAAAAGAATCATTTTAAAATGTTTGTTTTTTATCACTTCTTCAGCATCCTCCTCATCCTCATAACTCCCCCCAAAGAGGTATATCATTTTTTTAAATATTTAAAATAAGCATCCTACTCCTCTTTCCAGTACCTTGTCATTTGTCTTTTAAACAGTCATTTCTGTTTCCATGGAAAACAGCACTTGAGGATCTCTAAGCATGTTAGCAGTATGCTGTAATATAGCATCACAGACCTCTCTCCTCCACATCTTGCTCCTGCCTTATCCTCTGCCTACTTCCCCCCAAGGTATATTTGTCACTGTCTCACTTCCCAAAAGGACTCAAGAGTTCTGTCTTATGCTCTCCATGCTGCAGACAGCTCCACAGGGAGGGAATGCTAGTATTCTTGCAATGGGCTTTGGCTTCACCCCCCTTCTACCCCTACTTCGATTTTGTCAAGCCTGCATTGTCAAACACAGGGGAGCAAAATGTTTTCCTGGCCAGCTAAACATAGCTGTAGTTAGAGGAAGAAATTGAGGAGTACCAGCAGGGGAAAAGTGAGTATATTTAATGTGTAAAGCACATACACAGTGCTTACTTCTGCCCAGGAGAGCCCAAGAGAACCTTTCCTGCATATAAACAGACCAGAGGCCAATATGTCACTTATATTGAAGAACAGAATCTCAGAGAAGAAAGGAACTTCAGAGGTAATCTAGTATACGGACATCCCAAACAAGTGGCTGTTCAGCTTCTGCTTGAAGATGTATGGAGATGAGCGATCATCTCCTGAGGAACAGTTTTGAGATATGGCTCTAATCGCTGGAAATTGTTCCTTGAATCCAGTCAAAATCTGCCTGTCTGCAACTTGCACTGGTGGCACCAAGCTTTTCTCCTTCCATCCAAATACACAAGTCCTACTCTCTATTCTATAGGACAGTCTTTCAAATATCTCCTGTCTCCTCTAAGTCTTCTTCACTGTAGATCAAACTTCTGAGTCTTGTATGGTATCTAATCCCTTCCCTATCATCTCTGACCTCCCCTGGACATGCTCCAGTATGGCAATGACTTTCCCCAAATATAATGTCCAGAACTATACACGGTACTTGAAATCTGAATTGATCAGAGTAGAATACAGCAAGATCATCCTCTCATTTGTTCTATATGTTAGACTTCTCACGGCCATGTTAGCTGCTTTTTTGGGGGGTCATATCACTCTGGTGATTCATATTGAGCTCTTATTCTGGGTCTTTTTTCATATGCACTGTTGTATTCATCTACTTCCTACCACCACCCTCACATCCTAAATTTCTGCAAATGCTTTCTAGAAATTGAGTGCAGGACTCTACATTTATTCTGAAACCTAAAAGGATCTGTGAACAAATTGATGTGAATATTCCTTCCAAAAGCAGTTTAAAACTCATTTATGCATTCTCAACCTATACAACTTTTTTATCTATGTTTCCCTATAAGTCTTTCACAGACAGGATATTCTCAATATGAGGGCAAGACTGCCTCCAAAATTCCTGACATTGTGTGTATATCAGCAGAATATAGGAATTGTCTACTGTCTGGCCCTCAATTTATTCTACCTTTTTTTGACTCACCACCGCCACTAACATCATCTTCAGGTTATACAGCTATCTGATGATATCCTCCATGCCACTTCTGTACAACTGATAGGTAATACATTGCAAACTACCCACTCCTACTAAGTACTTCTCCATTCTCCCCTGGATTACACTTATGCCCTTTAAGTTTCACTTTCTTATATTTACCCTGTTATTCTAGTCTATCAATACCCTTTGGGATCACTGTCATACAACACCTTACATAGCTTCAGTTAGCTCAGCCTCCCAGTTCAGTGTCAACTTTAAACTTAATAGGCATACTTTATTCAAGTCATAGATTAAACACATTAAAGAGAATAGAACCAAGGATAGAGCCCTCAGCTTCCAACTGGAAAAATCTCCCCAGCTTGGAAGTGATCCACCTGGCTCACTCATTTAGCCAATTACTAATCTCACTAACCATGTGATCATCAAACCCACATTCCTTCAACTTTTACCACAAGATGATTCTCAAATTTGACAGACTCTGTCAAAATCTAGACCAGACACAAATGCTGTTTCATATGGCCATGAAAAGTGACATATGGTGCTAAACTCATCCACAGACATTGGATAGAATAGAAAGGCATTTATAAAGTTCTTACAATGTGCCAAATACTGTGCCATATAACTGAATACAAATTAAAGTCAGAGAGTTCCTGCTCTCAAAGAGGTCACATTCTAATTGGAGGAGAATATATATATATATATATATATATATATATATATATATATATATATATACACATTCAGAGATAGAGAGTTCAGTTGCAAGAAGAGAAAAAAGGCTTAGCAATCCTTAGTTAGAGTGAGCCTTCTAGTATCACTGGTTTCCATAGTAGCTCAGGGTAATTGGAACAAAGGTGGGATTTCCCCACTGCCAACCAAGGAAAACAGACAATCAGAGGGAATTATACTAATAATTAAAGTAAATGTACTTTACTGAATCCATCACACTTTTCTAAGTCTTCTTCAACTATCCTAGTCTATAGAAATCTCTTCTTTCTATGAGCTCCAATAGCATTTATGTCTGTTTTACACAATTTAGTACTAATACGCTATTCCATATCATTCCTATCCATTGCCCCAACATGTAGTAACAACTGTTTTCTAAATGGTTTTACATTGTCTTCTAACACACTAAAGAAGAATAAAGACAGTTCATATACAAATATATACATCCTCATAAGATTTATTAAAGGATATAGAGACAGCAGACCAGGTCTCAAGTAAAGAACAGGATCTAAAAATACTGCTGTTATAGTTCTTTCAGCTGCTTACTAGTGAAAGCTGTATCTTTATTTACACCTGTAAATCAAATCTCATATCAATTACTGACAGCCACAAAAGTACCAGTGTCCAAAGATTCATTACATGAGATGGCAGAAAAAGGGGGCTACTTTTTATTGCCCATTTTATAGAGAAAAAGGTCCCTCTTTGATATGTGTGGGTGATGTCTCATCACTTTCTCCAATTTTCAAGTGTCCTAAGACACTTATTGACTTTGACAGAGGCAATTTGAAACTGCCTGAAATATTTGAGCTTTGGGTCAGGGTTTATGAAACCTCTTTATATGTACATTCCCAGAGCTAGGGAACCTAAACCACTGTACAAATAGCTATTAGCAATATCTTAGGTAGACTTCTTGGGTGTTTGAACAAGGGATCACTAGATTTAGGAGTATCAAAGAACAGATAGGAAAAGAAATGACATTATTCATTGTCCTGACCTAAGTACATGATAGCTACCAACTCTCCAGAGTCAGTCATAAACTTTAAAATATGCTCTAGAAGTGTAATAAGCAGGTTAACATTCACTCAGGGAATCTGCTCAGTATTTCATATATGAAAATGTCTTGCATTTCTGAGGTAAGCCAAAGCAGATATATGACAGGGACCGAAGGGGATGCCTATTATACTATATTATCATATTCTAAGTTTTGTGCAATCCATTGTTTTAAGAAGTTCTTCCCTGTTTCTAACCTGGTTCACTCCCTTATCATCTCTCACCATTACTATTGCAATAGACTCCCAACTGATTTCTATGTCTCAAGTATCTTCCCTCTCCAGTTCATCTTTCAGCTACCAGGGTTTTTCTCAGATCTTACCATATCATTTTCCTACCCAATAAACTCCCTATTGCTTCTAGAATTAAGTAGGAACTCCACTGTTGGGCATTTAAAGCCCTTTACAACTGAGATTATTATTTCAGCCTTATTAATCATCAGTACCCTTCACATAATCCTTTGTCCAGTCAAAATTGCTTTCCTGATGCTCATTGCACCTAGGCTTCCAGACGATGCAATGAGAAAAGTGCTGGGCCTGGAATGAGGAAGAACTAAGTTCCACCTCTATAACCTTAAGCAAATATCTTAACCTCTGTTTGCCTCAGTTTCTTCAACTGCAAAAATGGGGATAGTATTGCCACCCACCTCCCAGGGTTGTTGCAAGGTTCAAACGAGATAATATTTTTTAAAGCCCTTAGCACAGTGTCTGGCACATTGTAGGCACTTGACAAATGCTTGTTTCCTTCCTCCCATGTCTAAACATTTTCATTTACTTTCTCTCATATATGCATTGCACTCCCACTTCCTCACCATTCTTTCTTATTTCTTTGAAAACTCAGTTGAAGTATCCCCCCATCAGATACTAGTGCCATTCTCAAAAATATATATATATATACATTTTGTATATAATTGAACACTGTTACGTGTTGTCTTCCTGATAGAATAAAATATAAGTTCCTTTGGGTCAGTGCCCTTAAATTCATGTCTTTGTATCTGTCATACCTTGTACAGTTCCTAGAACATAATGGATGCTTGATAAACATCTTGATTGACCGATAACCTAAATCCCTTATGCCAGGATTTAAACTCACTTCCTATTGTTCTTGTTCTAACCTCAATAGAAACAGAGAAAATCTGTTGGTGATTTTCTGTAGAACCCTGTTATATATATGTATGTATATATATACATATATATATGTATATATATCTGAAGTTTATTCTTTTACTTCTCAGCCTTCTCTTCCCCAAGATTGATACTTGCAGTTCCTTTAGTTCTCCTTCTTAAGATTTATTTCCAGCCTTTTTGGCATTGTGGCTTCATTCTCCCTCTCTACAAAGTTCTTACATGTTTGATCAATTGCAGGCCTCAGAGCTAGACTCAAGTCAGAGTTTCACCAAAGAGAGTGGAGTGCAGTGCTGGCTCTTAGCACTATGGTACCACATTCCAGACTCATGGTTGATTGGTTATCAAGCATGACCTCCAGATCCTTTTGTTCTATAATTGCACTGAAGCCATTTTTTCTCAGTCCATTATCTGTTTCTTTTGCTTTTTCCTCTCCTGCAGGCATCCTTATTTCACATCACTATGTTAGTTCCTAACCATGTCTCCAATTTACCAAGGTCACTTTGAATCTGGTTCTTCCCCTCCAAGGCACCAACCACTTGGTGTCCATCATCTATACCACTGATGAAACTATTAAGCTAAATTGAACCTAGGACTTCACCCTGCAGATACTTGTTCCATCCCCCTCGGGCTGATAAAGAGGATGATACCTGGCATCTATTATGTCAAGCAGCAAATGACTTACACTCTGGAATGCACCCTGTGTCTCAGTTCTGCTGTTATAAAAGGTGTTTGGATTTTATGATCTCCTCCCATATGGCGTTTCATTATGTTGTCCACATGACATCCTCTATCCTTGACATGTCTCATCCCTCATGTAATGATGATTACTATCCCCAACCCTCCTTTTACTTCTCCAGGGCAGTTTCCTACAGATCAAGATTTTGTTTTATTTATCATTTCTCCCTAACCTTTCTTGCCTTAATTAAACTCAGCCGCAGGACAGAGAAGACCAGAGAATCTTGTTTTTCCCCATCTGATGAGAACAGTGTCTCCTCTCTCAACTCCCAAAGACAACAAATAGCCGCCTCCCCCACCCTCACCCCAGCACCAGCTCTGGCTGTCCTTTGTCCTAGGTTTTCCATTTCTGTATTGTAGGCTGTTTTCAGACTTGATGTACATTTTAATATTTCCTGATTTAAAGGGGTTCCTTCTGAGGAGGTGGAATGACTTTTCATTTTTTCTTCTTTTGCCTGTGGCTGCTGTCACATTTTCCATAGCACAGAGAAGCCGCTATTTTTTTCATTCCCTAGATAGGTTTCACATTATTCTCCCAAATGCACAAGCAACTTTCTAGCTTAGTTATTTACATTAATGGAATATGATCATGGACTCTTGGTCCAAGAAAATGTATTAGAAGTCATCTAATACAACTCCCAACTCATGACGATAGTAGTTTCTATAGAATCCCATCCAGGCAATGATCTAGCCTCTGCTTAAATACTTCCCTAGTAATGGGGAAATCACTACCTTCAAAAGCAGTGTATTTCATCTCAGGACACCTCGAATTGTTAGCAAATTCTTCCTTAAATTGAGCTGACATCTGCTTCCTTGTAACTTTCATACATTTGGTCCTGATTCCATCCTCTGATACACACACAAAAAAATCAATCATGTATTCCACATACTTGCTCCCAAGATATTTGAAAAGAACTAGTGGATCTATATTACTTACTCTCACCCAGGTTAAATATACCCAATTTCTTAAATTATTCTTCATCTGACATAATTTCAAATCCCTTCACCACTTGCCTGTTCACCCTCCTCTAGATGTACTCTAATATGTCAATGTCCTCCCTAAAATATAGTGCCCAAAAATGAATATAATTCTCTAGATGGGCCCAATTTTTTAAAAAGTGTGGGATTATTTTGATTTTGTTATGCACATAATTCTGCTATTAATGAAGTTTAAATATAAATTACCTTTTATGGAAACCAAATAACATAGTTGATGCCTATAATGAACTTCTTCTTAGATGAACTATCCAACCATCCAGGAAAGTGGCTCCTGTGGAGAAGGGGCCAACTATCCCCATATTCAGTCAGGGCAGCCAAGCTAGCTGAAACAGGAAGAAGGTACATAAAGGGGGTAAGTGAGGAGAGAAAAAGGAGTCACCACTACTCCCCTGACCACCTTGATAGAAAGAGCCTAGAGCCACAAATCCAAGAGTCTTGGGGGTAGCATTTCTTCCAACCCAATGCTTGTAGCCACCATCCTAGGAACCATTCCTGCAGGTGCGACCTAGTTACAGCTAGTGAAGATCCAGAAAACAAAATTCATGCTACCAAGATTGTTAGTGTTGTCAATAGTTCATCAGAAAATTATTAAATGTATTAGAAGTCATCTATTTGATGATTTGATCAGTGAAAATGGCATTTAAAAAGAGTCATTCTATCTGATTTGTCACTGTGGCCTAAGGACCATGGTGCTTTTCCATACAACTTTGTAGCTAAAATCTTCCATTATATATTGTCTCCTCCAAGAGAAGGTGAACTCCTTGAGAGCAAAAACAGTTTTGGTTTTCTATTTGTATCCCCAGCCCTTAGTCCAACGCTTCATCTATGGTAAGCACAAAATCATTCATTCATTCATTCATTACTACAGAACCCTGTATTAAGCTTATATGACAGTACTTCATTGTGATGTAGAGGTGACCTTGGCATTTAAAGGCCAGCAAAGTGCAAGCTCAGCCAATAGAGAAAGGTGTTAAGTAACAGACCTGATGAAGGGATCTTGGGTCTGTCTTTGGAGGTGTAGCCTATTTAAATTCAGAGAAGCTCTTCAACAGATGTTTGGACATCAAGTGAGCCAGAGCTGTTATTCTGCTTTTTTTTAGCCACAGCAGTTCAGGACGGTAGGGATTGTGAACAGCCTCACTGACATTCATCCAGCATCAATGAAGAACAGCTGATCAAACCTCAGATCATTTTATTAAGTCAAAAGTTCTGAGACACAGTCTCTTTTTCCTCAAGAAGCCGTAGAAGACAAGGTTGGGGGATTCTACCCACAATTTCAATGTCAGGATTTCTTTAATAATAATAGCTAACTTTTATATAGCTCTATGTGCCAGAAACTGTACTGAGTGCTCTACAAATATTTTCTCATTTTAGATCCCCTTTTTTTATCCTGATTCTAGAGTCACAACAACAATAATAGTGTTTCTGTAGTGCTTTGAAGCTCACAAAGTGCTTCATTCATCTTCATTTGATCTCACAAAAAGCCTGGGAGATTTGTGCCACCATTATCCCCATTTTACAGATAAGGAAACTAAGGTAGACAAAGGTGACTTGACCAGGGTCACATAGCTAGTAAATGTCTGAGGCAAGCTAGATTTTAATTCAGGTCAGATCCAGTAATGTCTCTAACTATAAAGCAAAGTGGAGTATGGCTAAGTACATGAGAGAAGCACAAAATTTTATGGGTGTTGCCAGTTCTGTGATCTTAAGATGGGATTTCTGTGTCATGGTACAGCAGAGAAAACATGGAACTAAGAGTCAGAAAACCTTACTAGCTATGAGACCCAAGCAATGACCTTAACCTCTCTATGCCTCATTTACTCATCTTTTAAAACATAATTCCTACTTGGCTTATGTCATTATTGTGAGGAAAGGGCTTTGCAAACCTTTTCAAAAGATCATTTGATAGACAAAGTATTTATTAAGTACTTACCTTGTGCTGGGCACTCAGCCAGCAAAGATTACATCACACATCATACATCAGTAGATATGATACAGCTACCCATGAAAAGAACTCTCCTGCCCCAAAATAATCCCACAGACCTGTTACCAATATTAGAAATTCTAACATTAAAGGTACTTTTTGTTGATATTAAACATCTTTCTTTGTTCTTCTAAAATGAAATTATCCCTTGAAACAGTAACACATATGATCACTAACAACTGAGGGTAAGTTAATTTTTCAATTCAACCTTTTAGATATAAAAGCAGTTTGAGGGTACTACACACCAAAGACGGGGGAAAGGATCCTCTCTGAAAGGGAATGGAGGCAGGGGAGCACAAAAGACAAATTTCCATGTACTATGTGAAGGACTAGCCCTGGTTCTACAGATGAGACCCTACATCTAGCATTGGAGCTCTAAATAAATTTTGGACCTGACAAGCTGCCACTCCAGAGCAAATTTTCTACTTTACAACATCCCAGTTCCAAAGGGCAGGTCTCCAGCAGTTCACCAAAGGGACAAACTGTTCACTGCATCCTTAATTGTCAGTGGCATCATGAGCCTCACTAACATCCATTAGAAAAAACAGCATGGTTCTCTAACAGGAATTTCTCCACCACAGCAGGAACTGCAACTCTCATTGTATCAGCAGCATTCTCCTGTTCAGCCCCCTGAAAATCCCACTTCCAACTCAGTTCCATTCACAGACATGAACATGAAAATCTTAAATCTGTTTCTGGAGACTGAACTCCTCTGGATCTAACTCTCAATTATCCATGGCCGCAGTGGAGGGGACCTGAATAACTAGAATTGACAAAGAATTCAAAAAGAAAAGGAAAAAACTTCATTTTATCCAATAGTTTCTTTTCTTCCTTCTTCTTCATCATCATCAAAATGAGTTATTAGGAGCCTAGCTGTGTGATTTCCCCTACGGAAGGAGAAATCTATCAAGAACCGTATAGCTATGGTCATTTAACTCTTGGTGTTTACCATCTAAAGACAGATATACTGAGGCAGATGTAATTGAACACAAGGCATAATAAAAACATTCAGTTAATATGAGTGGAAAGTTAAATGTGTTTGCCAAATATATTGAAAAAATCGACATACATCCAGAATAGAATATACAAGAAAAAAATAAGCTTGAGTTTTACTTCCCTTTTTATCTTCCATGACTACTTCTAAGGAAAAAAACCTAAAAGGAAAACACTCTGGCTTTGGGAGATTGAAGAAAGACAAAAGACCTGAATAATCAAGACAAATAGAATTCATTATGTTATTTTGTGAACTTGGCATCAATGTGCATTGTGGGTAAAGTGGGTAGAGTGTTGGATTTGGAGTCAGGAAGACCTGAGTTCAAATCCTGTCTCAGATACGTACCAACTGTCAGTCCCTGAAGAAGTCACTTAGACTCAGTTTCCCCATATTAAAGAAGGGAGGTCTCTAACTCAAGAGAGGATCAAACCAGATAATATATGTAATATATTTTTAAAACTTTAAGGTATTTTATATGTGGATGATTGCTAAAATCATTACCCTTTCCTAAAAACTTTCCCCAATTCCCTTCATCATCCTTTCTGCAGACTTAATCAAGCTTCAAATAGAAAAAGGAAGAGATTTCATAAAATATTTACTGATAAAGGTGAGAACCCAACTCTTTTAACAGGCTTTTTGTCCTACCTCTGTTTGTTGGTATCCTGAGGTTTGCCTAAGATTAACCACTTTTCAGTTAGTTATTTTCATTCCTTTCAGTCCTCACATTCTGTGTGAAATCATTTCGGGGTTTTCTTGGCAAAGACACTAGAGAAGTTTGTCATTTCCTTTTCCAGCTCTTTTTACAGATGAGGAAATGGAGGCAAACAGGGTTAAGTGACTTGCCCAGGGTCACATAGCTAGTAAATGTCTAAGGTTGGATTTGAACTCTAGTCTTCCTCACTCCAGGCCAGCACTCTATCTGCTGCACCACCCACCTGCCCAGTTAATCATACAGGTTAAAAAAAAAACCAAAGAGACAGAGTTACAAGCAATGCTAGAATGTGGAATTACATGAAGAATCAAAAGACCAGCATTCCAATCTCAGCTCTGCCACTTATTAGGAACATATAACCTTGAGCTAGTCATTTGAATAAGATAGTTGCATGGTGTAGTGAATAAAATCTGGCACTAAAGTCTAGCTCACCTGAGTTCAAATCTAGCCTCAAACATTTCTTAGCTGGGTAACTCTGGGCAAGTCACTTAATTTCTATTTGCCTCAGTTTCCTCAACTATAAATTGGGGATAGTAACACCCTTACTTCCCAGAATTGTCATGATGATGAAATGAGGTTTTACCTGCAAAGCACTTACTCCAGTGTCTAGAACGCTTCCTTTTTTCCCTTTGCCTCCGGGGCATTATTTTCTCAAACTGTAAAATGAAGGGACTAAACTAGTTGGTCCTTGAGGTCCCTCCCATCTCTCAATCCTATTAAATACCAATTATAGTTGAAAACCAAGACCTAAATGATCTCAGTGTGCAAGTCTGTTGACCTCATGTTGGTCTTCCCAGTCTGAACCCCACTTTCCCCCCTCCCCTCCCTAAGAAAGCAGTCACCTCCTTTCAGTAATTTTATCTCATTTTCTTTCCAGTCACATGAATGTGGAAGCATGCCCATTCGCAAAGAAGTAGACCTAATTGCAAATGGCCAGATAGATTCTGCTCAATTATAAAAACCATTCAGTCATTCGGTCTCAATTCAAATTTTATCTGTCAAATGAAAAGTTTGGACTAGGTGACCTCCAAAGTGCTACCTAGTTCATAATTCTATGATCTTGTAATTCTAAATGTCAACATCCTTTGAAAACAGACCATTGTTGAGTGGTCAACTAAGTCAAGCTAAAAAACATCCATGAATTTCTGATAAAGTACTTATATTCTGAAACTATGTGAATAGAGTGCCTGGCCTAGAGTCAGAAAACTAATTTTCCTGAATTCAAAGCTAGCCTCAGTCACCTACTAGCTCTGTGACCCTCTGCAAGTCACTTAACCCTATTTACCTCAGTTTCCTCATCTATAAAATGAGCTACCGAAGGAAATGGCAAACCACTCCAGTATCTTTGTCAAAAAAAACCTCAAATGGGGTCATGGAGTGTCAAACACAACTAACTGAAAAGGACTCAACAACACCAAATTACATTCATATACTCCTATGTGTTCAGCCAATCCCAGATTGATGGACACTCCTTTAGAGTCCTGCAATAACCAAACACAATTTAAGAGAACCAATGATGAAGCATACTTCTGACACTGTGTAATGAGCTCAAGGTATTAAATGCTCTATGTTTTTTGGACATAGCCAATGTGAGAATTTGTTTTTGCTTGACCATATGTGCTTGTTACAGGGTTTTGTTGGGGTTATTTTTGGAGGGAGGAAGAGAAAATAGAATTTTATTCATTAAAATAAAGTTTAAATATTTTTAAGTACTTGTACTTAGGATTGCCATCCAACTGTGATCTGAACGATTAGATCAATAGTTTGTCATCAAAGTCAGTTGTTTCATAATCACGGATCATATTACAGCTGACTTTTATGTATTTTTGGCAGGGAGAAATTAAGTTTTTACATTGTACTTCTGCCATTGAGATGTTAGTTTTAGTTTTTTTAAGGGTAGAACAACTACCATGATTGGTCATAGGTGGACAGAAGTTCATGATTTATTCTGTTTAGCTTAAGTCAAAGCAATAGTACTAATCATTTTAAATAACAAAGTATTTCCTCTAAATTTGGGAGAAAGTAAATGTGATTATTTGCAGATATCTATTATATTAAATTATATTATATTTTTAATTATATAAATTTATATAGATTATATAAATTATATAGATTAAATTATATTAAAGATACCTGTCTTTAGAAAGATTTCTCCCTATACATATGCCCATTCTGTTCCCAACAACATATGTAGCCAGAAAGGGAACACACTGTGATCCTACGAAAATTCACCCTGAAAGAAATACAGCCCAAATTCATTCAACAGAATGGTCTGGAGTATAATGCTGCCCACTTGACACTGACCATGAAAACTTCTAGAATCTACAGTGACCATAATGAATAAGCTTATAGCCCTGACTATTTAGTCCTCCTGAATCAGAACATTAGATAAGGGAACTCATTTTAGAGGCATATAAAATAGCACAACCATTAAAAAAAAGCCATGAAGTACAATTGATAAAAATGTAATTACTTGTTTCCACATGGAACATGCTTTGTAGAGCAAAACCCCTGGCTGCTGTTTTTATTGCTGCAGATAATAAAAAGGTATTTAGGAAAATTGTTACTAAAATTGTCTCAAAATTCTGCCATCGAGAAATTGTGCCTTAAAATTAATTCTTTTTTTTCTTTTGCAAAACCAATTTAAATATACCACAGGTACACATAGGTATGTGCCTTTCAGTGAATTGTAATAGCTTTACTGATTTTTTTTAATAAAAAAGAATGGATATACTTTTTCATATTTCCTTGTACTTTGAAACATTTAAATAAAACAAGTCTCTCTGCTAAATGAGATTCAGGTACTACAATAAATTCTAACCTTTTCCACGATTGGGGAATGGAACATTTAATTTAACCAAATATTCTGATTAACAGAGTTAGCAAATATGCTATATGTAGAATAACTAGTTGCAAAACAGGATATTGGAACAGTAACAGTATGTTTAAAAAAAAAAAACCAACCCTTTGGTTTGGGGGCTTTTCTAAAGTCAATGAAGTCCACGTGTCCTTGCTGCCTCTTCTCCAAGCATTCCCTCTTTATTAGCATTACCCTCCCCTCTCCTGCCATACCTCATCCTCCTCCATCTCCATCCCCCCTCCTTTTCTGGGAACCATTGCTAAAATGGAGATTAACCAAGGACATTCCCCTCAAACAAGTTGATGAGCTTAAAGAATTTCAGCCTTTGTCTTTGACGTTTGAGTGCTCCTTTCCCTAAAGAAGGTATCCCTACCTACTCACACTTAAAGAAGTTAAAGTCAAATCTTAATTACCATTTGAAGAAGACAAATGAGTTAGTTTAGAGCCACCCCTTGGTGCCTAGTGTTGGTTTGTTATTGTTCAGTCATTTCAATCTTGTCTTACTCTTTGTGAAATTATTTGGGGCTTTTCTTGGCAAAAATGCTGGAGTGGAATTTCCTTCTCCAGCTCATTTTACTAATGAGGAAACTAAAGCAAACAGGATTAAATGACTTACCCAGGGTCAAAAAATTAGTCAATGTCTGAGGCCAGATTTGTATATTCAGGTCTTCCTCCCTCCAGGCCACAGCACTCTATCCACTGAGCCACCTACTAGCGAGTGGTTTTCAGTGCCCCTAAGATGATTTGCTTGGCTAGATGCTAGGACTCTACATGTTGAAGAAGTCCTTCTATCCTGAATTACAAAAGAGAGCTTTCAGTTTGCTGTCATCCTTTTTCTCCCTTTTCACCTTTTACTTTACTTCTTTCTCCTTCAGTGCAGAAGCAAGGTCAGAAGGGATTTCCTCCCTCCTCCCTCACCTTGAGTTACCAATGAATGCTTTTCAGAAGAAGCACAAGATAAGCTGTCTTTGTTTGTCCAAGTGTCCTCAGAGGGGAATTGCTGGACCTCAGATTCCTGGCTACCTTCTGCTTTTCTTTCCTTCTTTTTTGAGCACTGTACAAAGTCTGAAGAATTGAGAGCAGACTTTCTCAGACCAAGGGGCAGCAGTTGCATCAGGTCAAGGATGGAATATCAAGAGGACTTCTGAGTTCTGATATTTTGGAAATATCAAGAGAACTTCTGAAGAACCTAGTGGAAGTAGGCATTTGTTTGCACACATAACCCAAGAGGGAATTTACAAACAATATTCCTGAACTCCAGGCTCCTGTGAAAAGGAGGAGGCCATCTAAATTTCCTAGGCCATAGGATATTGAACTCTAGACAACTAGCACAGAAAGGAAATTTCTTGGGCAATAGCATTCTTGGAGCTTGTCTTGAGGGCAACTGCAAGTTCAATCATTTGGACTTGGTCCTTTGAAAGAAGGAGGGGGAGGTAGCATCTCCATAGATAAAGAAGAAGCTTGCCCATGAAGTATCCCCATACCTAAAAGAATGGAGTCCTGAGGGTTGTACTTCTTGGAAAAAAGACAAAGTTCTCCCTCATGGCTTCACACGTTGCAGTAGTGACTAAGGTCTCTAATTCAGAGATAATAACCAAATAGCTCACATTGGTACATGCCTGATAAGTAGATGCAAAATTACACCACAAGCTTCCAACTTGCAGGGATTCCCCAAGGGGAATAAATGACTATTGCCTCACAGATTGGATGACATAGCATCCAGCACACAGCATCCACACACCTATCTAGAATGGTCGTTCTGCAAACTGAGGGGTGATAAGATTGTTCCTTGGAGGGTATAATTGATGACTTGTCAAGAATCCTCACTTACTAATTTTAGAAGTAGCAAGCTGTTGGTGCCTCATCACTTCTTACCTAGATTATTTTAACTGCTTCCTAACTAGATCTCTTCTCTCCGCACTCTAGTCCACACTATAAACCGCTGCCAGAGTAATTTTCCTTAAGTACGGATCTGACTATGTGACTTCCTTATTCAATCACTACCAGTGGCTTCCTATATTGCCAAAAGGATAAAATATAAATGCCTCTATTTAGCTTTCAAAGCCCTACACAACCTAGCCCTAGTTGATCTTTTCAGGCTCTTTGGACATTACTCTCTCTTCCCAAAAACTCTACATTCCAGCAAAACTTGGACTTCATTCTGTTTCTCACACATTCCATTCTATCTCAGCTTAGTGGTATAACGGATAGAGTGTTGGACTTAGAGTCAGCAGGACCTGAATTTGAATCTATCTTCAGACACTTAATAGCTCTACAACCCTTAGAAAGTCACTTTAAGCTTAAATTAGTCTCAGTTTTCCCCATCTTAAAATGGGAATTGAGTTGTCAAGATCAAATGAGATAATATATATATAAAGTGCTTTGGCATCCTTAAAACATTATATAAATATTTTCATTACTATTAATTTCCTATCTCCATGCCTTTTGCACTGGCTATCCCCTATGTTTACAATGCATCCTCTCCTTACTCTGACCCAACCACTCTTCCTTTAAGTTCCAGTTCAAGTACCACTTTCTCCATGAAGACTTTCTTGATCCCCATCCCCACCCCCAACTCATAGGTACCCTTATTCACAAACTACTTAGTATTTATTTATTTATAGTTTATTTTTATATGTATATTATATACATATATGTGTGTATACCCACACACACAGAGATATCTTATGGATCTGTGTGTGTATGTGTGTGTGTGGAGAGAGAGAGAAAGAGAGAGAGAGAGAGAGAGAGAGAGAGAGAGAGATTTGTATTGATTTGCTTTATATTTATGTTGTATATATAATTATAGGTATTTGTTGTCTCTCAAATTAGAATGGAAGATTTCTGAGATTAAGGATTGTTTCATTTATTGTACTTATAGCCCTAGCTCTTATTACAAACCAGGATAAATAATAGGTACTCAATAAATACTTGATTAATTGACCAATTAGATAATTTTCATTATACAGTATGAAAATCTGAGATCAGGCTTTTTCTGTCCAAGAAATTCTCAGTGAATAGTCATTTGATAGTATGTTACATGCATCAGTTTAATTTAAAGAAAATAAAGCATATTAAGCAATTTAATTCATAAGATGGCCTATTTTTCTGTAGTAGACATGTGCTCAGTATTGACTATTCTTATAATATAACCTCTTGGGTACCTGTGCTTGAGAAGTCCATAAAAGAACCTGCAACAATAGTCCCAAGCCTTTCCTTGAGTAAGATAAGGCGTATCTGTAATAAAGACCTATTGTTTTTAGAGTAACTGGATGATTTTAAAATCAAACAAAATGTCTTGAAATGTGCAACAAGAAAGATAGTTTTGTTCAGTGACCCTCTAATTATCATTGTCAAGTCAGGGATAAAGCAAATTATATTCTCCTGTGAAAGTCTCTAAGTCCCAAAGTAACTACAATGAATGGGGACAGCACTCAACACAAAAAACTATTAACACACTTCATTAACATTTTTGATGATTCAAGAGGGTTTTCAGAATCTCATAAGACTTCACTCTCATGGTTAGAAGCAACTGCAATTATACCAGCCATATGCAAAAGTAGCATTTTCAAAGAGGTCCCAAGATAGAATGTTAGAAAGCAAAGTTTACTAGATGTATCTCCATCAGCTTCATTGCTTGACATGCATTCAGATCTTCCAAGAAGAGGAGCCATCAAAAGTTAGGAAAGAAATCATATCAACCATTCTCACTACTTCCCAGTCGCATCTCTCCTCCCAACCACACTTCATGCTCTCAGCCTTATCCACTAATACTTTTCTCCTAGCCTAGACCATGCTGGACAGACTAAAAACTTAGGTTAGATGGTAAGGGTCAAAAGAAAAAAAAGAGTATGTTCACTACATAATAATTTCCCATTTGGCTGCTGCTCTACTCTCACTGTTGAGACCTCTATCAGAATATGTTATTGCCACACAAAGTCCCTACATTTCTACTAACAATAGATGACTTTAATATATTCCATCTCCAAATGCTGACGCTTCATACAACTTACAAAATATATTCATACTGCAAATTAAATAAATGTGTCATGCCAAGTATTTCACCCTTCCTCTTCTTCTGGGAAATTGGTGTGAATTACCTAAATGTAAGCTTGAGGAAATTTGACAAATTGCAATGAGGATACAATATGTTGAGTTGAAATGTGCAAAGCATAGAGGTATTCTCATGCCCATGGAGCATGCATCAATTCAGACAACAAGGAAACTGGCTAGAGGACAACGTCAATTTTGAATACTTGCTACCTATGGAAAAAAAAAGTCTTTCAAATAAATTTTAGAGTTATTGAATACTATGTTTCCAGGAATCCTATGGGGGGAAGAAAATATGAAAATTTTAATAAAGAAAAGCTATGCTGCAGTAATGAAGTTTCACATCTCAATGGGATAGGTGACCTAGCATAGCACTTTGCATATAGTAGGTCTTTAATAAATATTTGTCTAATAAACTTTATCAAAGCAATCTGAGAAAAAAGCCATAAGATGCTAGAAGGCAGAGGCAGACCAGAAGGTGGAGACTCAGAACCACTGAGACACTCTTCCCCCTCATCTCCCAATAACAAGCAAATAGGGCAGGTAACTCCCAAAATTCATCATATAAATTCCCTTGTCCTGATACTGAGCTTCCTTACACATACAGAGAAGAGTGCTATTAATTAAATGACCAAGACTCAGGAAAGAGAGATAAATTTGGGGTATTACTGGGGAGAAGAAGGGAAAATAGAGCAACTCTAATAATAGCCATTGAGCTGGGGATGGGGGTAGGGAGTTTAGATGAGAGAGGAAACTAGGTTTGGAAGTGGAATATCCACCCAAACATATTGAATTTGCTCAAATGACATTCCTTAGAGGAACAGGGAAATACTGATGCCATTTCATTAAGGACACAAGACTGACACATCAATGGTTTTGATGTTATCCACACATATGCTCACATACACACGCATTAAAGAATGAGAAGCCACAAAATGTAAAAAGAGTTTAAATAAAGCTTGGCAAGGCATCCAACTACTCCAAGTCATTCCAGCTGGATTTAAGAATGAAATTGGAAGTACAATAGCAAGCTCATGAAAGGTAGAAAAGATATTTAATGATTTTTATAAAAAACATCCACTACAGTAAAGTCACCACATTCAGCTTCTAACATCACAGTCACAAACATGCCATAGAACTGGATGAAAGTGGTATGCCAGCCTAAGTCAGGACCCAGGTTCACAAGGAGAGTGATCTGAGCTTCAAACAACAGAGGAGAAAGAGTCAGAAGCTACAGGCATTATGACATGGAGAAAGAGACCCTTTTAAAGTTTCCCTTTGATGCTCTTGCCATATTGCAAGGAACAGCTAAAACAAGCAATAGTTGGTTATACTGGCATTTCTCCTGAATATCTAAAAATGTCAGAAAGGAATTAGAGAGCTAGTATCTGGTGGCTTGGTTCTAGGTGGAATCCAGACCAAACTAAAGCATAAGAAAATGTGATGGTTGGAAAAATCATTTGGTGAGTCAGTGGTATGTTCACAGTGGAGATGACAACTAAGGCTCACAGGCTCGTGTCAGGGTACAATTGTACCTGCAGTACTTGGATTAGTGCGTTCTCACTGTGTTCTGTCATTGTGGTACATAGTAGTATTCATAAACATTTTGTTAGGATGGGTTCATAGCACATTCACAGCCCTCGCATAATGTACACCAGAAATGGAGAAGTAAGTGCTGGTAAATAAGTAGTCAGGTCAAACCTAATGTAATCCGTTTGTGTCACAAAGGCTATATTCACAACACCATTGGTGACTATGAATATGCTGGTGTAGTTCTGAATCACAAAGTATAACTCTCCACATGGAAGGCAGAAGAAAAACATTATTCAGACACCAGAAAGCCAAATCCATCATAGCAACAAAGAAGTCTATTCACAACAATAACGCATGGGGAACTACCATCCCCAAGCCTTCCCTCTGTTAGGTTTCCCACAAGCCAGTTCTCTTAAACAAAATCACAAACTCCCACTCAGGCTAGTTGCTGCCTGCTCTCTCCCAGCTCTGACTACTCAGACTTACTTCCTGTTTCAGCCTTTCCTGCTCCACCCATTCAGCAAACTCCTCCCACCACAGGCTCCATGAGACTCAGACTTCCATGTGACCCAGGCAGGTCACATGGGCCTATTAATGAATGAGAAAGATCTCCCTATTTAAATTACCATTACACCATTTGAATCATGTATGTCTAGCTAACTTCTTGTTTCCTCTTCCTAGAGGAGGATGCTGTGGGCAATGACAGTTCTAGAAATATAAAGGAGACAAGTTAGATGTACCATAGAGTACCAAAGGTGTACCATAGAAGGACCAAAACTTCCCTTCCCTGGTCATATTATACAGTTTTGGCGAGGTAGAGCTATGGGTAAAGCTAAGATCAGAAGGATGATGTGCACAAGGAAGAACCTGTTGAGACTGGTTCGGTCATACCATAAAAGTGACTCCTGGAATATTGTATCCTGGATCTCCTCCCCTTGTGCTTCATTATTGTACTGGAAAATGTTGTTCACAGATGTTTTGGTGGTTCAGGTCTATGCTACTCCTGTATCAACCTACAGAATGCACTAGTGAGGGACATAAGTTACAATGAGAACTTTGGTCAGATACAACCCTTGGGCTGCCCATGTGATCTGTGCCAGTTGTGGTTGCCCTGGTTTTCCTAAAGCAAGGGATCTTCCATAGCTATGGAAACAGATTCATAATATTTAGATATGGAAGGAACCTCAGAACTTAGGATACTTAGAATCATAAGATTTAGAAATGGAAGGAACCTCGGAGCTCAGTTAGTCTAGTGCTTCCTCCTAACCATCACCCCACCATTGTTCAGATGATGAAACTGAAGGACTAGAAGAACTAGAAGAACTAGAGGAAGAAGGGAGGAAATAAGAATTTATTAGGCATCTACCACAACCACTGTACCAATTGATTTATAAATATTATCTCATTTGATCCTTTTACGATGGAGACAGACAGAGATTAAGTGATTTGCCCAGGATCATACAACTAGGAAGTGTATAGGTTCAGATTTGAACTCGTCTTCCTGAATCCAAGATCAATGCTCTATCTACTGAGCCACCTAGGTAGCTGTAGAAGAGAAGCACATTTGCCCTACATCACACAGATACTAAGCAAGTAACAGAGGAGGAAATAAAGCAAGGTCCCCTGACTCCAAATCCAGTGCTTTTCTCTCTATACTGCCTCCTATGACACAAAAGAAAATTTAACACAGCTTCCATACATCATTAGATGTCATCACAGATTCCCAGAAAATCATTTCATAGACTGCAGAAATTTATGAGGGATAATATTCTGCCAATTTGCCTTTTTACATTCTCAGAAGAATGGTACGCAGGCTGAAACACCTCACAGATATCTCCCACCTATGAATAAAAATGTCCAGGAGAAAGCAAATCAACAGATTTGGGCTAATTGGTGATTGTGCCACCATCTGAAATGTCTGCATTTCCAGAATCCAGAACATTTAACAGGACGACAAGACTGAGGAGATGAATAATTTCCCTTGGTTGTCTACACTGCAGAAATTCACTGGGTAATTGTCAAACTTTCACTTGGCAGTGTGTTCTGCAGACCTTGCGTTTCTTAGCAAAATAAAGCTGTTTATCTATGAGTCTGCCAAGAACCAGCTTTCTCAGGAGTTTCCCAAAGCTTCCAAGAGTACAGCTGGAAACAGTAAATGAAAATAAATAAGGTAAATAAAAGAAATAAAAAAGATATAAAAATGACAGGTAGAAATGACCAGCACCTAGTCGCACTCAAGAAGTCGGTTAGGTCAGCAAGCAAAGATGTACAAGTCCCTTGAAAATACAAATGAAATATGAAATGCAAACCACTATTATCACTACCATCAGCATCACTTCAGTCATTGCTGCTCACTGTCTTACCAGTCTTACTCAGCTCTAAATATCAGGGCATTCTCTTCATTGCATCTTGCTTTCTAGCCTTTAAAGAGCCAGTTTCTTCCATATGAAATCACTTACTGATTTATTGACTATTTTCTCCAAATCTCTTTATACCTCTCTGTCCCTAACACAAGAATCAACTTCAGCGAAATGGCAGGCAAAGAAACAACCAAATGGTGTGATTTGCTAAAATAATACCTTGAGAAAAACAGGACTTTTCAGAAAGGTTGGGTACCAGGAGTGAGGGCAATGTTTGATGATGGGAAAGGTGGAAGGCTGCCAAAAGGAAACCTTAACTACTGCACCATTTTTCCCATGTCAGTCTTGCCATACAAAGCCCTCATTCTACCCTTCATAACCTCGCAAGTGATCACAAGTCCTAAAATAAATCAGAGCCATGAATAGAGGGGAAAATGTCTTTAATTGAGATACAGGGTAACAAATCTGCCACCCTGGGAAATGTCCAGCAACTGAGTCCCATGAAAATATTTTTATAGTTTTAGAAGCAAGGGGAAGGAGATAACTGAGATAACAAAGCCTGGTCATGAGATCTCATTTCCCTTTGGCAATCTGGGCAGGGAAAACCATTTCATCCTGGCTGTTTTGTCCTTCATGCCTTGAATCCTTATGGAAGGAGACAAGCACATTAGAAGCTGAGATCCAGCTCAAACTAGGTACCTTTACAAGGTAAAATCCCAGGGTAGAGGGACTTGGGGTGTGGTTCAGCTCAACCTAATAGTTCGATTGAACCACAATAGATCCCCTGCCCAAGCTCCACTTAATGGCTGTATTTTGGGTCCTCCTGGTTAGAATGAATGTCAATGGTAACTGTTTCTGTTTGGAGCAGCAACTCTGAAGGTCTTCCCCTCCCAATTTGATTTGAATGGGCATTACTTCACTCAAAGTGAGAACCTGAAAAGACCTTAGCCTAAAAAGGGCAGGGTCTCTCATTGCACCCTGACCATCTCCAGTCATCCTAATGAATATTTTGCCACTGGACCTAGATGGCTGTGGAGGAGAAAATGAGACTGGTGACCTTACACAGCCCTCCCTCACTGAAATCAAAGTCAACTGCAAGTCATATCATTTCCCTGATGTCATGGGTCCTCATGGAAAATGAAGGACAAACAAGTTTAAGGGTAGGAATGCAAGGACATTACTGAAATTCTGACATTACCGGGATCTAAGGGATCCGAAGGGAGTGGCAGTCCATATTACATTTGGTATTACCAATTTCTGTCATTATATTAACAATTTTCTGTCAATCTACAATAACAATATCTTTCCTTTTAGTTACTAGCTTCTCTCTGCTCTGAAGAAGGGTCACAGGAAGGAAAAGAAGGAGAGAGAGAACATTAGAGCTCTGAAGAGAACATTTGTCTCCATGGGCAATTTAGTATAGGAGGGGTCCTTGAGCTGGGGTCAGAGAACTTAATTTTTAAATATTTTGACAATTATATCTCAATATAATTGATTTCCTTTACAAACCTAGGCATTTACTTTATGCATTTAAAAACATTATTCTAAAGAAGGAGAACTGAAGGGGACAGACATCAATAAAAGAATTAAGAACTCCAGGCATATTGGAAAGAACTTTGAACTTGAAGTCAGACAGACCTGAGTCTGAATCTGACCTTAGACATTTACTAACTGTGTGGTCCTTGAGTAAGTCACAGCCTCTCAGTCTGTCTCCTCAGCTATCAGAAATGAAAAAGTTAGGTGGTACAGCGAATAGAGAGCCAGTCCTGGAGTCAGATAAACCTGAATTCAAATCCAACCTCACACAATTACCAGCTGTGTGACCCTGGACAAGTTACTTAACTCTCTTGGCATCAGTTTCCTCATCTGCAAAATGATCTAGAGAAGGAAATGGCAAACCACTCCAGTATTTTTGACAAGAAAACTCCACATGGGGTCACAAAGATTCAGACCTGAGTGAAAACAACTGAACAACTTCACTGGGTGATTGTGAGGATCAACTGTTTTACTTGTGTAAATATACTGTATAAATACAATATACGTTGTATAAATACCAGCAATTCTTGTATAGTGGGTTTGGGAATACTCCCCCTCAAAAGAAATCTGATAAAAATAGTAATAGTTCAGAATTTATAGAGCTTTACGGCTTATAACACATTTTCCTCAGAATATCAGGAGACAGGTATTGAAGTGTTGTTATTCCCACTTTACAGATGAGGAAACTGAGATTGGGGAAGGTTAAAGGATTTCAGAACTAGTAAAAGTCAAAATCAGAGCTCAACCCCACATGTTCTTGCATTAAGACTGCTGGTCTTTCCTTTGCACTGCTTAGCACAGTGGCATTTGTTGACTGCCTGTACCAGTATTCTTCTATCAATCAAAATATTTATTGACAGCCTACATTGTACTAAGTATAATACCAAGAAATGTGAATGCAGAGAAAAAATGAAACAGTCCTCAAAGAGCCTACATAAATAAATGAGGAAAGAGCATCCTACAACGGAAAGAGTGCTGGATTTAAGGTCAAAGGACCTGGGTCTGAATCCCAGCTCCATTATTTCCTATTCATGTGACCTAGGGCAAGTCTCTAGTCTTTGGCCTCCTTGTCTGTAAAAAAAGAAGACTGGACAAGGTACTTCCTAAGGTCTCTTCTAGCTCTACATCTAGGATGCTTCAATCCTAAATATGTATAAGATATTGGAAGGAGATTCAAGAAAAGCCCCTCCCTCCAGATTAGAAGGTAATCGGTTGGTTATTGTCCTTTATTCTCAAAGAGGACCAAAATGACTTCACTATGTTAGAGTGAAGTTACAGTGTGTCTGACTATGGCTGGTCAGACCAACATGAGTTTAGAATGCTCTACCACAATTTGGGCACAAATAGTCCATATGAACATATGGGGATGCTTCTCTAAATATCTTGTGTTTCTTTTGAGTTACTTCAATTCTAATTCTGCTTTGCTCAAAGAGCACAGCACCTTCTCTGATGAGGGCACACCATACTGGGTGGTCCTTTGCCAGCATCTTCTGTGTCACACAATCAATTCCAAAGTTCTTCAGAGAAACCTTGAGAGTGTCCTTGAATCACTTTTTCTGACTACCATGTGAGCCCTTGCCCTATGTGAGTTCTCCATAAAATAATCTTTTAGGCAAGTGAACCTTTGGCATTCAAATAACCTGGCCAGTCCATCAGAGTTACACGCTCTGCAGTAGATTTAGAAGGTGGAATTTGAGCATTAGTAGACGCAGCCCACCTACATCGATCACAGCTCCAAAGCCTCCTCCAAAGCTCCACTCCTTACAAGACAGCACATTGAGAGCAAGTAAAGTTGCCCCTGAATTATCTATTTAGCTCCATGAAGGAGAAGGGGGAGGAAATAAGCATTTATTAAGTTCCTACTGTATGCCAGGCACTATATTTCAATAAATGCCTACAATGTACCAGTACCTGTGCCGGATGCTCTACTCATTGCACCACCTAGCAGTCACTCAGTGATCTGCACCCTGTATTGTATCTTGTAACCAGTTCATATTTCTCCTTCCTAGCTTTGGTCTCTGTCTTCTTACCTTCAAGCGTCCTGGTGATGACTAAACAATTGTGCCCTTGAATACCCTTGAATGACCACAGACAAAATGACTAGACTCAATTTATCATTATCTTAAAAATCCAGATGAACTCTGAAAAATATAATCCCCTTCCCAAAGTTTTCAAAATCTAGGCAATTGTTACAATCCAGACAAAAAGGACTGATTTCTTTTGTTCCCTTTTCAGTGCCCATGGTGACGTTATGTGCTTGCAGACCTGGCCTTCATGTTACCAACACTCTTCAGTGTAGATGGAAGTAGGATAATAAGCTCAGGAGCATGTACTTGACAAACAGATGTGTAGTCCCCTCTCAGGAAGCAGCTCTTGTGCTTCCTGTTGGGCTATTGCGGCCCCTTCTCCCAAATCTCAGGCAAGATGTCCTTGATCACTGGCTTGTATATTCATTAAGCTGCCAAGGATTTAGTCTTTAATCACTTCTGTACAGAGACAGCTTTTCCATAGCTAAGTAGAGGTGTCCTAAGCTAGTACCAGATATGGTCAAGGAGAAATGAAGAAACAAAATAACTGAATAAAAGAGATACCTCCCACTACCAGGACCATGTATCTATACTAAAAATTAGCTTTACAATTTCCTGCACTCTCTTTTTCTATTCTTTTTCTCTACCATTGGTCTTCTTTCACTGTCTCAATTAGTAAAAGCAAACAGAAATGATGATTAATAAACCTATGTCAGCCTTAATGGAGGTCTCTAATGTTATCCCACAGGGCTCTGTCCTTGGCTTTGTCTTCCTGGTCATCATTTTTCTCAATGACTTTGATGGACACATAGAGATGAAATGGTACTGGTAATTAAATTTGCAGGTGATATAAAGCTAGGTATAGCTAATAGAATGGATGACAAAACCCAATATTTCTGGCTCATCCTGTGCCAATTTTGGAAGTTCTGGTTGTTCAGAAGTTTTGGGTTCTTTCCTTATATTAACTTCAAATTTGCTTCTATGAAATTTCCACCTTTTACTCCTGGTTCTCTTCTTCGGAACAAGCAAAATAAATACAAGTCTTCTTCCATGTGACAATCTTTCAAACATTTGAAAATATCTAACATGGTCTACCTCAGTCTTTTTTTCTCCAAACTAAATATCCTCATTTCCTTCAATCAATCCTCATTTGGCATGATTGCAAAGCCTTTTACTCTCCTAATAGTCCTACAACTGATAACTGTCCTTCCTAAAATGTGGCAGCCAGGACCAAGCACAGCATTCCAGATGTTGTCTGACCAGGACCGAGCACAACATTCCAGCTGTGGTCTGACCAGGACTATAACCACCCATGTGCTAGACACAGGGACACTATGTCCCCTCTTGAACCTAAGATCACATTAGGCTTTTTCCTGTGCGTGTTTTGGATCATATGGAGCTTGAAGTCTACCAAAGGGCCCAGATCTCTTTTCAGAAAAGCTGCTATCTGGCCATGGCTCCCTGCTCTATAATTATGAGCATGATTGTTTGAACACAAGTATATGTGACTTCAATGAAGCATTCTCAAAGTCTACGATTCTAATATCATTGTCATTGTTGTCAGTCAATCAATAAGCATTTATCAAGTGCCTACTATGTGGCAGGGGCTGTACTAAGCAATGGAGATGCACAGCAAGGCAAAAGATAGTTTCTGACCATGAGGAATTCACAGTCTAATAGAGGAAAGAATATGCAAACAACTCCATACAAACAACCTACATTTAAGTTGAAATGGACTTAATCAACAGAGAGAAGTGCTAAAGAAGGCACCAATAATAACAAAAATAACAATAAATAACATTTATATAGCACTTACTCTGTGCCAGGGAAGTGCTAAGCACTTAACAATTATTATATCATGCCAACCTCATATAACGCAGGTCAAGTGATTTGTGCAGGGTCATACAACTAGTAAGTATCTAAGGCCCAGTGCCCTATCCATTGGGTCACTAGGATTAAAGGGGATCATAAAAGGTTTCTTACAGAAGATGGCATTTTAGATGAGACTTGAAGGAAACCAGGACATCGACATGAGGAGGGAGAAAATTCCAAGTATGGGGTACAGTCAGAAAAAAAAAGTTCCAGTGAGAAGATGAAGTATTTTATCAAAGGAACAGCAACGAGACCAGTGTTACTGGACTGCAGAGGTGAAGGGGAAGGGATTCTAGGAGTAAAAAAAAATTAAAATGGTAAAGGGGGCAGGTGATAAAGGCCTTTGAATGCCAAACAGAGAATTTCATATTTGTTCCTGAAGGTAATAGGAAGTCATTGGAGTGTACTGAGTGTGTGTCATGGTGTGAGGGGAAGTGACATTGTCTGATCTGTGCTTTATGAAGATCACTTTGACAGGAGGATGGAGGATGGATTGGTGTGAGGAGAAACTTACACCAGGGAAACCAAACCAACCAACCATATTGTAATAGTGCAAGTATGAGGCAATGAGAGCCTGCACCAGGGTGTCAAAATAAAGGACATAGTTCTAGGTGTTGCCTACAGTTGTTGTAGTAGCTGTTTGCACTTATCTTAAAGGTTAAGTGATTTTCCCATGGACACACAGTCAGTAAATGTCAGAAGCACTTGAACATCATTATGTATTTCTTATTCCAGGACCAGTCAAGGTAAAGTGTTGCCACTCTTTGACTTTACATTCTGCCCTATTAATTGTCATATTGGCTGCCATATTGCAGTAGAGAGTATAATGTTAGACTTGATGTGAGGAAGAATGGATTTAAATCCCTTATCTGACATTTAGCTATCTGAGCATGAATAAGTCAGTTTACTTCTCTGAGACTTAGACTATTCCATAAGACTTTCCATAGATAGGTTGTAGTCTGAATTGATGGAAGGAGATTCCCCAACAATCACAATCTTCAAGACATATAAATTATAAATTTCATCTAATTAAATTTGGCCCAATTAGGTCTTTAGGATATTTGGGGGTCCTGGTTCTATCACCTCCAAATATTAGCGATTCTTTCTATATTTGAGTCTTCTAACTTGGTAAGAAAATCATCTCTATCTTTATTCAAGCCAGTGATTAAAAAAAAAATCTGAAGCATCATAAGACCAAGGACAGATCCATGAGCAACTCCACTTAAGATTTTCTTCTTTTCATATTAAATATATTTCCACATTAGTTATATTGTGAAAGAAGAATCAGAACAAAAGGGAAAACCATGAGAAAGAAAAAAACAACAAAAGAAAGAGAAAAACAGTGTGCTTCAAAAAAAAATAGCATGCTTTAATCTGCATTCAGACTCCATAGTTAAAATTTTCTTCTATAGTTGATATGGAACAATCCATTGCTACTCATTGAATCCTGTCATTTGACCAGACCCAGTTTCACCTAACTATACTATTGTCCAGCTCACCATCTTTCCCACAAGAATAACTTTAGAGTCTGCCATATGATCTATTTCATGGCAAGTTTTGGCAAATTATAACCATAACATTACACCAATCTATAAGTCTAAGAACTCCATCCAAAAAAATGGAGCAGGGGGATAAAAATTAGTCCTATATAACCTATTTTTGCCAAAGTCATGTTGGCTTTTTTGCCACTGACAAATAAGTGATTAGTGTTCTCAAATGATCAGACAACTCATACAAAATTTCTCCACAAAGACATAATCAAAAGACAGAAACTATGAATCAGGTGAAATCCAGAATACAGAATAGAGAGAAAAAAATTAGTGACATAATCAAAGGAAACCAAGAAATACAAAACATTCATAGAATAATGTGTAAGGTTGATCAGGGGCCCTAAAAATCAATCAGTCCAACCTTCTAATTTTATGAATAAAGAAAGAGAGACCCTTAAAATTTACAACGTTTTTAAATTAATCTCTTCCCTTCACCCTCCTCCTAATTCCAATTGGTATGGCACCCACTCTCTATGGAGAGGAAATGGACTTCCGTAGCTGAGGCACAGATATGCATTTCTTAGCAGAACATGGGGTACATCTCCATTACCCAGAATCCCTTTTCTGAAGTACGCTGTTTTTAAGTTCCAAAGAAACACAAGAAACAGTTCAAGATCCACAAAAAATGCCCAGAGAACACCAACACACCAAACCAGAATCAAGTTGCTACAAACGCCCCAGGGTTCTCTCACACATTACAAGCAAACACTACTCAGATCAGTCAGTCTGATACCCATAAACCAGGTCTGCTTTCCCCAGTGATCTTGCTTAAATAATCTTCTCTTTAACCTACATCCAGGTGCAATTAATGAAATAATGTCCACTGCATAGTTGCAACTGAATTTACTGACCCGCCCCCCCCCCCGCCATTTTGGCTAAAACTTACAACTTCTTTCACCCAGCTCTGGGAACCCACTCCCCAAATCTCTGTCCTGTGTCACTAGTGCTGATACTACAAAAGTTGAAGCAGCCCACACTAAAAACAGAATATTTTGCTAATCCCTACTATAGTTCGGGTTGAGAATCACTATTTGAACCGAAACTTCTGCCATGCTCATAACAAAAGAAAAAATTTCTATTCATCTAAATACATATAAATGAATATATTTAAATATATGTTAATATATTTAATATGTATGATTATATTATGTCTTACATGTCATATTAATTATATTCTTTTATATTTACATATGCATATAATATACATTTATATATAATATATACACTTATTATGTGTGTGTATGTGTGTGTGTTTCTTCAGAGAGAGTTTCTAATAATCCTTTGTAGCACATCTCAACATTGGTCGATCAATCCCCATATATTAGTTTATTATCCATCAAGGCCATATCTGTCATTGAATCAAACCAAATCAAAACAGAGAAATGTCTCAAGCTTCAAGAACCAGAGAACTGGCAGGAGGCAAACAAAACCATTAACCTTTTGATAAAGCTCCTTCTACCAAGTAAAAACAGGCAGCAAAGTTGACTGTCACACTGGGAGAGGCTGACCCTGGGGTGGGTGACGGAAAGACAAACAGAGACACACAGACAGACAGAGAGATAGAGACAGAGTCACAAAGTAAGATACAGAGTCAGAAACAGTAATAAAGATAAACAGAGACAGAAATAGACAACAAAGAAAAATACATAGAGAAAGAGACAGACAGACAGAAACACAGAGACAAAGAGCAGATGCTTAAGCAAAGCTAGATAGATGAGGTATATAGTCATGCCCCACTATCTCCATTAACAATAGTAATATCGCACATTTATACAGTACGTTACAATTTTACACAACTTTGTCCTCACACAAGGTAGGACAAACATTTTTACCCCATTTTACAAACTAAAAATCCAAGCATCAGAGGGTTTAAGTGATTTCCCAAAGTCAGCCAGATAGTCAGGTACGGATCCTAGACCACAATCCATCTTTTCGGTACAATTAATCTCTCTACCAGGCAACCTTAGTGTTTTAATTCTTTCCTTTGACTGTCCAAGAATATTCTACTGCCAGGTCATAACAGTAACTTACATTCTTAATCATTCTCTCTCTCTTCTCCCTTTTCAGTGTGTAGAACCCAGTGTACAGGAGTAACTAGCAAATAGGCACTGCCCTCCTTAAGGGCAGGAATTAATTCAGTTTTTGTCTTTGTAGGCTCATTTTCTGACATATAGTTGGCATTTGCTTATTGATTGAGCAACTAATTCATAGTAAGGTTAAAAACAGCTAAATGTGTTGAACGGTTAGTTAACACATTGTAATTTTAAGTGGGAATAAATATGTCTAAACCTAAAAATGTGACTAAGATATTCTAGGTACCGCTGCAGACCTGGGGTGAGAGGAAAGTAGATATTGGGGACTGGGAAGTTTTTAGCACCCATCAGGTCCCACCCACTAGAATCCCTGGGTTCTTTCTGGAGCCCTAGGTTAGACTTCCTAAAACAACTCACAAACTTCTTAGTTCAAGAGTGTTAATGACTCCAGTAGTCTGGAGTTTGCTCAGATAACGACATTATTGATCACCTTACCTAAATCTTTGGAAAAGGCTAATCCTCTCAGGTGCAGCCTTAGGCAAGAGGCCAAGGCTTACTGTGTACATAAGCTGGCCATCAGAACTATAATATCCTTCCTCTGGGTATTAAAGAAAGAAAAAAATGATAAAGTGAAAAGGAGGAGTACACTGGGCAAAGTCTCTCCTTCTCACTAAGCTGAGATTCAATTCCAATTTAGCCTTATCTCTACAAAATCATTATCTGAAGATTTCTAAAAGATAGAGAAAGCCCTGGTTTTCATGTCTCCTCCTCAAATCCACAGAACAAAGAACAGTGGGAATTTGGCAGTCATCTGACATTTGATGTAGCCATACCCAGAAGTGGGGCAAATTAAATTAACCTAATAATTTCCAAATATCTTTTCTACTTTGTACTACATAATATTAACTCACTATATAATCAGAGACAGCCTTCAGCAGTGCATAAAGAGCTGGGCTTGGAGGGGGAAAGACCTGGTTTCAAATCTGACCTGTATAACTTACTATAACGTGATTCTGGACAAGTCATTTAATCTCTGAGCCTTCAGTAACAGCCTGGGACTTGTCTACTAAGATTCAGTTGCGACTGCAGAGACTATCTCACACTAGGAGTTCCCTATTCTGACAAATAAATAATACTTCCTGTATTCACATGTAGCATTGCAAGGTTTACATGCAGTATCCCTATAAAGTACATAACTTAAGTAGTATTGTCACCATTTCAGAGATAAGGAAATAGTCTTAGATTAAGTGATTTGTCCATAACATCACAGTTAGTCAGTTCTGAAGCTGGAATTTGAACCCAGGCCTCCTCCTTTCTTTCCATTACACTATGATGACTCACTGAAATGATAACAATTCACATTTACATAACACTTTATTATTTACTATGTTATTTCCAGACACAAATCTGTGAGGTGGTCAATTGAAGCTAAGTCAACCTCCTTCATGGAAAGTTTGGGAGACGACAGATGAAAACCAGGGATTCTGAATGGCTCTCATTCTTTTGTGTTCTGATAAAATAGGAGGATTGAAGAAATGGAAAAAGGGTGGGTGTGCTAGGTACTGTATGAAGTGCTGGAAACACAAATACTAAGAATGAAACAATTCCTATTCACAAAAGGCTTGTATTCTAATGGATGAGACCACTGATATATATCCATATTTATATAGATATAGATATATGTACATACAACTTATAAAGAAATAAATACAAAATAGAGAAATTCAAAGTAGTTTGGAAGCCAGAGAGTGGATTAGGAAAGGCTTCGTGTAGAAGGTGATGTTTAAGCTGTGTCTTAAAGGAAGAGAGGAACCCTATGAGATAGAGTTAAGGAAGGAAAACATTCTAGGGAACATTGGGAAAGCCAGTGCAAAGGCACCAAGCAAAAGATTGAGTCTCTGTCTCCCTCTTCTCCTCTACTCTCTTCTTCTTCTTCTTCTTCTTCTTCTTCTTCTCTCTCTCTCTCTTTCTCTCTCTCTCCCCCCCTACCTTCCTTCTTCCCATTCTATCTCTCCCCCTTCTCTCTTCCTTCTTTATGATAACAAATCCCCTGAAATTTTCCTTTTTCCCTTAGTTGATTCCCTTTTCCTCTAACCCTACTTCTCCTGTGAAGAGTTTTATTTATCTATCCATAGCTGCTACTGAATGCTGCTAAATGACTGTACACTCTAAGAAAAGTCTGAAAAGATGTTAAAAATAATATCTGTAGCCCAAGAAGCTGAAATTTTTATCAACAGTCATCCTTAGTATGCTGATAAACTTATCTTTTTCAGTTTGACCAGTCAAGTTATTTATACCTGTTTTCAGATCTTGCTAGTGGGTGAAACTCTCCCTGGACTCTTCAGAAATCCAGACTAAGAACTTCTCCAACAATGTACTTTCAATACGTCTTTTGTATCTATAAACGTAACAAGTGTATGTATATGTTAATATACATATGTTTACACATATGTTGAATTTAGTGGCGCAAGAATAAGTAAAAAAATGAATAAGAATAAAAGTGGAAAACTTAAGGTTGCAGGTTATTGTGATTTACCAGGATTTGGATTATGTCTCCTTGCTAAGTGGGAATATTCTCATTGACACCTCAGTTGAGATTCTGATAAACATCACCTTGATGGGGATGGGTAACATTCTTGGTCTGTACTTCTTTACCCAATCACACCTCAAGGATGACCAACTGTGTCCTGAATGATTTGAGGGGTCATAGATTACAATGATTACTGAAACACGTTCTATAATTTGAAACTTTAAAAAAAGGAGCAGGCAGACGTATAAGAGTTAGAAATTCAGGGAAAATGCTAAGTAAAGACCAGACACTGGAAAGCAGGATTTGAATCCTTGGGGGTGGGTAGTTTACTTATCTTTGAGAGGAGTGTTGTAGAGGAAAAGCAGCTAGGCCATACAATGGATAGAATACCAGACCTGGAGTCAAAAAACTGAGTTCAAATCCAGCCTTGTACGTCTACTAACTATATGACCCTGGGCAAGTCACTTAATCTTTGCCTCAGTTTTCTCATCTGTAAAATGCAAAGGACATGGCCAACCACTCTAATATCCTCACCAAGAAAATACTAAATAGGGTCACAAAGAGTGAGACACGACTGAACAACAACAACTTGCAAGAGGAAAGAGAATTGCTGATAATTTGTTCTTTGTAGGAGCAAAAGTAAGTTTAAAAAAGAGGGGGATACTTGGGAAATAGAGGGCTAGGCACCCTGAGGTGAGTTGGACTGGAACTTCTTAAGAACTTCTAAAAGAAGCTATAGTTTCAAACCCTTCCAAAGAAAACTAATGTTATGTTTAGTTTCAAAATTCAGCCCAATTACAACAGGAACTAATGTTATGATAACATTTTGAGTCATGAGGAAGCTGATTCTCACATATTCACTAACAGCTTCTACTGGTTCTAGAAAGTCATTGGTAAATAAAATGTTTGCATTTCTTTAAATTTCACACATTCATTTGCCAATCTTACTAATCCCACACACATACTGCAGATACTCTATAATCATTGGTTTCGTTCACTTTTGTAACATTTGTATAAACAGAAATTAAATATACATATGTATGTAGACATATGTATCATACTTATTATCACAATATTAGACACACATCTGTCTGCAGACCTTTCCAAATATTTTACACTCATCACGTCATCTTTGGTGCTGCATAACAGATTTCTAATCAAGTTTCTAATGGTATTCCAATTTACTGTGGC
Organism: Potorous gilbertii; assembly: GCA_028658325.1. NCBI lineage: Eukaryota > Metazoa > Chordata > Mammalia > Diprotodontia > Potoroidae > Potorous > Potorous gilbertii. The sequence goes on from CM053771.1 coordinate 255,047,566, forward strand.
AGGATCTTACCATCACAGAATCCTGGGTCTGAGAGATATCAGGGAAGTACGGTACAGATAGTATAGTAAGAGTACTTAAAATCAGGATGGTCTCAGTTCAAATCCTGCCTCAGATAATTTCTACATATGTGACCCTAAACAAATCATTTAATTTCTCTGAGCTTCTTTCATAACCACTATTGTTATAGCTAATCATCAGTTTATATAGCACCTTCTATTGCCAGGAACTTTAAAATTACCATTTTATTTTATCCTCAAAATAATCCTGGAAGGTCAGGGCTATCATTATCCCCATTTTATAGATAAAATTGAGGCATAGAGAGGTTAAATGACTTGCCTTTGGTCAGACAGCTAGTAGTTGTCTCAGATAGGATTTGAACTCAGGTCTCTCTAACTCTAAGTCCCCATTCTATCCACTACATAATCCTAATTGTCATCTAAGGAGGCATAATAACATTGTTTTTACTGCTATTATTATTTTAACTATTACTATTATGTAATGAACAGCATTTGAGAATAAGAAAATATAATGTATATATAGTACTTTGAAAATCTTAAAATAGTTTATAAGTCTGAGCCACCGGAACATTGGAACATTGGAATGTTCTCTATACCTCATTTTTCCAGCCTAAATCATCCCAGACTAATCTTTTCAAAGATTTACAAAGAAATAAAGAAATTTGTATATATACCTATGAGAAAATTTAGATAGATAGATAGATTTTCTAACCATAAATACACTAGTGGAGTTTAATATATCAGTGAATCCCTTTCTAATGTAAATCTAAGCCCTCTAGTTAATACATTGGGTAAATTTAAATTTCCACTTATGAAATTTTCTTAAAATGGGAATATAGCTATAGTATGTTCAATAATTCTTAAATTCTTCTGTTCGGGGCCACTGGAAACTGGTACTCATTTTGACCAGGAAATCAGAAGTCATAAGTATTCACAGGGTCTGTCAACACAATTCTCTCAGTGATTATAGAAAGGTCACTTTGCACCCCCATGCCTCAGAGTTTCTTCCATTATCACATAGGAATGGAGAGAAGAATGTGTGATATACCCAGGGAGATGCAATGAGTAGAGATAACGTGGGAAGCACTTTGTAAACATCAAGGCACTATTTAGATGGTAGATACTATCACTTTCTATTATCATAATTAATGTATAACACTAGAAAAATAACTTATAAGGAAACACGTCTAATTCAGAATGTCACAATAATGATACAGCTGACCAAACTAATCAAGTGATTAATAGCATAAAACAAACCACATGGTATTGGTATGGTATGGTATTTTCAAGTCCAATGGGACAAAACTGACAGCCTTACCATTAGGAAGAAATCTAATCAAAGAAATAAAATTTTGATTCCTCTGCAAGAAGTACAGAATTTTACAGAATTGAAACAGTTCTTTGAAATTATGGAATCCAGGGATGGAGCCAAGATGGCAGAGTAGAAAGACACACATACACTAGCTCTTGCTCCAAAGCTTATAAAATATTTGTAAAGAAAGATTCTCAACAAATTCTAGAGCAACAGAAGCCACAGAACAACAGATTGGAGGAGATTTTCAGGCCGACAGAAAAGGTCTATTGCATCTGACTTGGAGCAGAGCCCAGCCCAGCCTTGACCATGAGGCCCACCCTGGGGGGGAGGACCTAAGCAGGCCTCAGGGACAGAATTCTCAGCAGCAGTAGCAGTAATTTGCAGATCCCTCAACCCACAGACACCAAAGGTCAGTGAGAGGGTTTTTTCAACTGGCCAGGAAGGGAGCAGGGATTTCCCATAGCTCTGGCCTTAGGTAGCAGTGGCAGAGGCTGCATTTGGGCTTCAGCAGCTCCCACAGCAGCCCACATCCATTGTTGGATCATAAAACCCCTGGGGGCACTGTGCAGCTGATCCTTACCTCAGTGCTGTGTGGCAGCCCTACTCCTACCTGATGTTTCTGGACGAATTGATCAGCTGATCTTTATCTCACACTGAATGGTGGCCCTGTCCCCCCCACCTAAAGCCCCTGGGGCAATTGAGCAACTTATCTGAATCTCACCCCCAGTGCTGACTTGGTGGAACTGAAGGCTAGGTGGTTGTGAGGAGGAAACTAATACTCACAGATTCTGGGCACAAAAGTTTCTGGTTGCTCCCAGATCAGTGTACATGCTTGATTGTGCCACCTTGGAGAAACTGAGATCTTACAGAGTATACCTCACTCTTGACAAAGGACTCAAAAGTCAAGAAACTGGTTGGGAAAATGCCCAAAACAGGGAAAAAAAATAAGACTATAGAAGGTTACTTTCTTGGTGAACAGATACCTTCTCCAATCTTTTTGGATGAGGAAGAACAATGCTTACCATCAGGGAAAGACATAAAAGTCAAGGTTTCTGTATCCCAAGCATCCAAAATAAATATTCAGTGGCCTCAGGCCACGGAAAAGCTCAAAAAGCATTTTGAAAATCAAATAAGAGAGGTGGAGGAAAAATTGGGAAGAGAAATGAGAGAGATGCAAGAAAATCATGAAAAACGAGTCAACAACTTGATAAAGGAGATCCAAAAATATGCTGAAGAAAATACCATCTTGAAAAATAGGCTAACTCAATTGGCAAAAGAGGTTCAAAAAGCCAATGAGGACAAAAATGCTTTGGAAAGCAGAATTAGTCAAATGAAAAAGGAGATTCAAAAGCTCACTGAAGAAAATAGTTCTCTCAAAATTAGAATGGGACAGATAGAGGCTAATGACTTTATGAGAAAACAAAAAAATCACAAAACAAAACCAAAGGAATGAAAAATGGAAGATAATGTGAAATATATCATTGGAAAAACAAGTGACCTGGAAAACATATCCAGGAGAGACAATTTAAAAATTATGGAACTACCTGAAAGCCATGACCATAAAAAGAGCCTAGACATCATCTTTCATAAATTATCAAGGAAAACTGTCCTGATATTTTAGAACCAGAGGGCAAAATAAATATTGAAAGAATCCACTGATCACCGCCTGAAAGAGATCCAAAAAGAGAAATTCCTCGGAACATTGTATCCAAATTCCAGAGTTACCAGGTCAAGGAGAAAATATTGCAAGCAGCTAGAAAGAAACAATTCCAGTATTGTGGAAATACAATCAGGATAACACAAGATCTAGCAGCTTCTACATTAAGATATCAAAGAACTTGGAATATGATATTCCAGAAGTTAAAGGAACTAGGACTAAAACCAAGAATCACCTACCCAGCAAAACTGAGTATAATACTTCAGGGGAAAAACTGGTCAATCAGTGAAATAGAGGACTTTCAAGTATTCTTGATGAAAAGACCAGAGCTGAAAAGATAATTTGACTTTCAAACACAGAATCAACAGAAGCATGAAAAGGTAAACAGGAAAGAGAAATCATAAGGGACTTACTAAAGTTGAACTGTTTACATTCCTACTTGGAAAGACAATAT
>CM053771.1:255061115-255268391 GCA_028658325.1 Potorous gilbertii
ACATAACAGGAGAGGAATGAAATAAAATCTGGCACATGTTCGCATAGGATATTACCTTTCCTCAGGTGGTTGATGACACTTGTTTTCATCATCAAACTTTCCAATACACTCCAGGGAGGGTGATACAGCAACACAATGCCTTGTCACTCAATCTTAGAGTAAAAGTATCCAAGTAGTAACAAGTCTGCATAATAAGAGTCCTGGAATAAGAGATGAACTTTTAACAGAAAAGACTTCAGTTGCACATGAAGGGAGGGAGGGAGGTCTGAAGTTTAAATAATAATCTCTATCACTAGTTAAACTTTACATTTTGTCTTTCCAAAATTTAAGGACAACTTTAAAGGGAGAGATTTACATGTTCACATTTCTACTCCCCTCATGATGTAGGGGTTTTGTATTAAAGCTGCCAGTGTAAAAAAAAAAACAGATCTTAAATGTCTGGAAATCATTGGCTAGATCTCATCTTAGGTTCTTGATGCTCATGATTTGACCCTCATCTGAACCTCTCATCAAGTGTAAAACTGTGGTTATATCTCCTCCTGTCTCCATGCCTTAGCACACCAGAGCAAGCTTCAGGGTGCAGAATTCTGGGTAGCAGCCGCAGTTCCCAGATTCCTCAACCCACAAATGTCAGACATAGCCTCAAAGGTCAGTGAGAAATCTCTTTCACCTGGGAGAGAAGGGAGCAGAATACTGCCTTAGCCGGGGCCCCAGATGACTGCAGCATCCATTTTTGGAGCCCTCAGCCTAAAGACCCTGGGGAATCAAGCAGCTGATCTTAATCTCAGCCCTGATGGCAATCCTGGGGTGAGAAGGAGCATTGGCATGGTGGAGTTACACGCAGCTGTGGAGAGGGAACCCTAATCACAAATCCTGGGCAGAAGAGCTTGTGGTTCCTCCCAGACCAGAATGCAGACCAGGAGAGGAGTAAAATCCTCTCCCTTGACTGTGGAACTTTGGGGGAACTGAGAACTTACAGTTCCCTAGAGTATACCCTCTACTTGACAAAGGACTCAAAAGTCAAGTAACTGGCTGCAAAAATGCCCCCGAAGATGGGGGAAAAATAAGACTATAGACTACTTTCTTGGTGAACAGGTATTTTCCTCCAACCTTTCAGATGAGGAAGAACACAGCATAACATTAGAGGAAGACAACAAAGTCAAAGCTTCTGCATCCAAAGCCTCCAAAATAAATTTACAATGGTCTCAGGTCATGGAAGAGCTCAAAAGAGATTTTGAAAATCAAGTAAGAGAGGGGGAGGAGAAAATTTGGAACTCAAAATCTCATGGAAATGAGTGTTGAAAACTGAAAGAAATAAGTAAATTTTTACAAAATAATCAACTAAAAGAAATTACCTCTTAAAATCCCTGATTCTCTTTAAAACTCAGCTCAAAAACTATATCCTGTATAATTCTTTCCCTTATCTTCCTACCATGGTTCCATAACTCCTCCAAAAATTGTATTGTCTTTATTTTGTATATACATGCTCTCTCTCCTAATAACATATAAACATCATGAGTGCAAAAAACTGCTTCATTTTCTTCTGTCTTTGTACTCCCAGAGTCTAGCACAGTGTTTGACATAAGGTTATTGTTTAGTCATTTTCATTTGTGCCTGACTAAGTCTTCATGACTCCATTTGGGATGTTCTTGGCAAAGATGGTTTATACTTCCTTCTCCAGCTCTTTGGCAGACGAGGAAAATGAGGCAAACATGGTAAAGTGACTTGCCCAGGATCACCCAATTAGTAAGTGTTTGAGGCCAGATTTGAACTCAGAAAGGTGAGTCTTCCTAACTCCAGGCCTGGCACTCTATCCACTGAGCCACCTTGCTGCTCCAGGGAGTGATGACAAAGATACAATAGTGGCTGTGGGACAACCAGGAGTGAAGGAGAAAAAAGAAAAGAAAGAAGGGAAGAGATTTGGAGGAAAAGCTCACAGGATAATAGAACTTGTGCCAAAATGGGCTTCCAAAGTCATCTTGTTCTTTACAGTCTAGTAAACCAAGGCCCAAGGAAGCTAAATGATTGGCTCAAGGTCACACAAAGCAGTAAGTGTGAGAGGTAGAATCTGAATCCATGTCTTCTGACTACAGAGTGAATGTTTTTTCCAGTGAGGATAAAATATATTTCCTCAAGAACTAAGACTATTAAATTTTTGTTATTACATTTATCCCAGTACTTAATACATTGCCTCGCATTTAACTAGATATTTGACAAACATCCACTTGATTGAACTCTGAGGTGACTGAACACTGATGAAGCTTTCTCTGCCTCACCCTTTGTCCACCATGTATATGTCTAGAATGTTCGTGTCTATTTGTACTTAAAAATTAATTTGGAGAAATTTCTGCCTGTATATTATGATCAATTGTGTTTAAAACAGGGTATAAGCATACACTATGCCTAATTTTCTGCATCTTGCATACACTTTTTTCTTATCATAGCTAACAATGAATGTTTTCACTAGCAAGAGTAATACACACCCTACCAGGCTGGCATTCATACAGAATCAGTTCCCAAACTTAATTATGTATCAGACAGTCCCCCCATGAGATATATTTATGCAGGATGTATAGTACAGTATTTCCAATAAGGATATGAACAAAAGCGCCTCTTCTCTTAATCTTGAAAGGTAACTAGGTATAAGACCCAGGTAGGACAGAATACCTTAGAGGCTATTTATCAATATGCAATTCCAAGCTTTCCATTTAGAGCTGAAGCCAGAATCAGGCTGCCTTCATAGAGCACTGACAGGGAGCTACTTTAGCATGGTGAACTGAGCTAATCCTTCCAATGCAGATCATTTACAGAATATAAAAATGCCACCTACACACACGGTATTCTATTGTTGGTTGCATTCATTATTTGTTCTTTGACAATGGGTAAAAGACCTGTGCTCTGCATAGTCAGATTACAAAGAGAAAATACCTATTTAAATGATGAGGGGAATGGAAGGGGAAAATCCAAATGCTCATTCTATATTACCTTACTACACTCATCTCCTGAGCTAAAAAATAAAATAAAAAGGACTTCTAAAAAAAATGTAATGCAATAAAAATTGGTTAAAAAAATGAAACCTAGAAGAAAACTCTTTTGGTAAACTGGCACTGCTGTGACCTAAGCCTCAGGAGGGTTGCTTTGGAATTATACCCAATGTGCTGTAGTTGGTTAGTTTGCCACATGGGAAGAAAAGGATGCTTTTGATGACTGAAAATATATAAGGTCAGCCTTTGGGGAGAAAAGTAAAGAGGCAAGGGATAAGGGACAGGAAATGAAATTGAAAATAAGAAAAGTATCATACAGTGACAAGACTACTGGATATGGAGTCTAAAGATTAGGATTCTTGGCTCTTAATGGATGACAATATGTATATAAATATATGTACATACATACGTGTCTATATATAATGTTAATTTGATTACATTATTAATGGATGTCAATAATTTAAAGTATTAGCCCTGTTCAACTTACCTCTACAAAGAAGGACCAGTGGAGATAATTTGTGGGCAGAGGAAGTTTTTGACTCTCCCTAAATCAAACTATATAAGCTGATACCTAGTCAACCTTTGTGGCCAGACCAATCAGCAACTATTCTTCCAAAGAGACTAGAAAGAAAAACTCCCCCCAAACACACAAAAAAATTTTTTATATTTTACATTACGTTGCATAATTAACCATTTTGGAAATTATACATTTTTCTCATATTTTTCATTTCTTAAAGCATGTCAAAATAAATTATTTCAAAATTTTCACAGTCCTTTTTTCTTTTCATTCTTTCATAGGAGTCAATAAAAAGTTCTTGTTAAAATTATTTATAGAAGCTACAAACAAAGAACTAACATATTCTTTGTCTCTTTCTAGCCCTCTAGACACAGACCTGATGTGACTCAGGTTCTTATCACAACCAAGTGAAAGCAAGCTGAACTACCGAATGGCACCCGAAGGCAGTACTCTTCAGCCATCTTGTCACAAAGTAGCAAGGCTTCTTTGTTCCATCTCTGTTTGAATCAGCAGCTACTGTGAGTCTTTCTCAGCTGCTTCTTCTATCAGAAAACCCCCACTGCTTTAAAAATGTGAATGCTGTGCATGTAAAAGACAGTTTCCAGAAGAGCCTGGTCAAGGTACGGTACGGTCGCCCAAAACAATCCACTTCAGAAAACATGCACAGTAATGTGAATGGTGCCAACAGAAAGAATTCCTGACAAAAATAATCATTATAGCCCAAGTTATTAAGAAATGTAGGAAGCTGCTAGGGCTGAGAACTGGGAATAAAGATTAGGGTCTGGCTGGCTAAAAGTCCCCTTGATCCCATCTTTTAAAATATATCAAAACAAATTTGGCAGAACCAGGAAGCTCGTTATTAAAGAGAGGGCCAATCTTATGTTTGGGCGAACTGACGAAGTTAATGGATTTGTTCAATAGAATGGAGCACATTCTAAAACAAATTAAACATACTTTAATGACTGAGAACATGGTGTAACCAAGGCACAAATACATTTGAAAAGGGAGAACAGGAGAGAAGTTTCATTTACACAAACCAAATTAACAGGAGCTAAACCATAGGCAATTCTATTTGCTAGTAAAGACCAAGACAAAATATGATAATATGGTTTTTGTTTGTTTGTTTATAGTTCACATGTGAAATAGGAGGAAGGTAGTTGAAGAAATTCGTGCTGTAGACACTGGCACAGGTGATCTCAAATAATCTACCGTGTCAAAAACAAAGCAAACTGAGTATGGTGATGCACTTTATAATCCCCTGCCTATTTAGGGGAAGGTGAGGCTTGTGGATCACTTGTGGTAGAGTTCTTGTGGATCACTTGTGGTGGAGTTCTAGGCAATGGTTGGACTAAAACCACAAGGGTGTACACTTAAGTCTAGCACCAATATATGGTGAACTCCTTCCAAGAGGGAGCCAACAGGCTTCCCAAGGAGAAGGAAAATGACCTAAGTTGGAAAACTCAGCAAATCTAAGCTTTCCAGGAAGATGAATAGTAGAGTCAGGGATGTGAGTGACTGTTGCACATCCAGTGTGGGTGAGATATGGAGATCTAGTGGAGACACACACACACACACACACACACACACACACACACACATACACACAGCAAAAAAAGAGTCATTGACAAAAGTCAATGTTATATGACTATGTAAATCTTTTCTCATTTCAGGCTGTTTCCTCTTTTGCAATATGAAAGCATTGGACTAGATGATCTCTAAGGTCCTTTCCATTTCTAAAAATATTACAACCCTATGATCCTATGAACTTTCCTACAAGAATTCTAAGGGAAAGGCTTACTCCTCACCCAACTGATCTTTAACTTCAAAGAGAAACTGAAAACAATAAGGAGGAAAATCAGGGACAAAATTTAAGCCAAATCATTGTTTTCCCTGTGACTTCTTCATGGAGTCAGCTCTAGACTGTAGGGACAGGAAAAAGCTCAAATGCCACCTACTGTAGGTAGCCTCTCCTGGTACTTTCCATTGCTAGTAACTTCTCTCTGAAATTACCTTCCAATTGGTTTGTGAATATTGTTGTGAAGCCTGAAAGAAAAACTCCAAGATATATTTCAATCAATAAAGATTTATTAAGCCCCTACAAAGTGCCAGGTACTGTGCTAAGTGCTGGAGATACAGAAAGAGGCAGAAGACAGTTCCTATCCTCAAGTAACTTATAAATTAATGAAGACAACATGCAAATAAATATTTATAAAGTAAGCTATATGTAAGATAAATAACAGATCATTAACAGAGGGAAGGCACTGGGAATTAAGAGGGGTTGAGGAAAGCTTCCTATAAAAAGTAGGATTTCAGCTGGGACCTAAAAGAAGCTAGGGCAGTCAGTAGTCAGAGTAAAGGAGGGAGAGAGTTCTAGGCATAGGGGACAGTTAAGAGATGGAACAACCAGGATACCAGTGTCACTAGATCAAAGAGTATGTATCAGGGAATAAAGTGTAAGAAGATTGGAAAGGTAGGAAAGGTCACCAGGTTGGTTTTTTTATTTTATTTTCATTGTGAAAGAGATGCCCAGAGAGATATGTCTGCAAGCAAACTCAACTGGATTTTTCTAGAGGGCTAAGCACAAAACAAAATCAAAAGAAATGCTTGCTATTTTCTTGTCTACAGAAATACATGGGAGTACAGGGTGGAAATAGTTGAACATCTCTTTAATAACATATAGATAAAATACGGTGCAAACAATAAAATAGGATACAAATGATGTAGATAGTTCAGGCAAGCAAATATAGAAACATCTGTTCAAATAGGATGTAGGGCACAGAGAGTTTTCCACGGATAAGCCTTAACTTTCCCTTTGCTTTCCCAGAACACTATAGGTATTCTATGATTGCTTAAAACCAAGGAGTGACTTAGGTTTAAAGTTAAACTCCCTTTCAGTAGTTTGTATGTGCATTGTTGTTTGCAGGTTGTTGCCCCAATCAGAATTTAAGCTAGATGAAGGTAAGGAAGTTTCTTTGGTATTCATTTGGTTGCTTTAAATTTCCAGAGTTTGACACTGTGCTTGGGACCCAAGCCTTGGGTCATAGTAAGTGCTTAATACTTAACTGAAACTTTGAGCTAAGTTTCTTGACTTCTCTGTGCCTCAGTTTCCCATCTGAAAAAAATGGAAGCAATATTACCTGCCCTATCAACATCACAGAGATTATATGAGGATTAGATGAAATTATGGATGGGAATGCTTTTTCGAAACCTTTATGCAATTACATTAAATTATGCTAAATAAAAGTCCCCAATTATTCATGTTTAACTTTAGTATTGTGTTTTAAAGGAACAGATAACCCAAATATTAGAAATCCCAAGATGACAAAGAGTATTATTTGCATTCACCCTGCAAGGGTAGAGAACTGCTCAAACTGTAGTCTCCCTACCCAAAAATGCTTACCTAACAGAAAGCTGAAGTTGACTTTTTTCAGTCATTCATGGTTTCTGGTTGCTCTCAATTATTTTAGGAGGGAATACATGTGTTAAAGAAATCATATATGAGAGATAAAGGGGAATAATGTTGAAAGTCCAGGATGCAATTATTTTCATGGCTAAGGTTTTTATAAAATACACGTCTGTACTGCATTGCTTCCTGAACAAAATGACCTAAATGGACATGATATCTGCCCCTTAGGGAATTGCAAATTTAAATACAATCTTTTTTTAAAAAAATGAAGAGAAAAATGGGGAAAAAATAAGCTCATTAAGAAGGGGCAGAAGGAAGTGTTTAGGTCCAAAGAGGTGGGGACCTTGCCACCTCAGGGCCACGTGTCCCTCTAAATTCTCAAGTCAAAGGGCTGCATTTGAGGATCTGAGGGCTACATGTGACCTTGAGGCCACAGGTTCTCCACCCCTGGTGTAGGATATTATTCTCTTCCTATTAAGCTTTTACTTCAACATTTCACAAAAAGTATATTGCAAAAGTTGAAATTCTCTCTTAGCAAATTGTTAAATGTGCATAGTTAGTTTTCTGGAGGGAGGAGTGGGTTATCTCTTTCAGTACCCTAATTCCCTATCTGGGCTATGTATCTTTTGGCTTTCAGGACCCTCACGTTGTCTCCTGTCTGCCCAAGGTATCTCCTCTACCTTCCCTACTCGCAAAATGTCCCAATTTTACGTATAAAACTATTTTACGTACACTATATGTTGGAATGAATAATGGGCTGCAGTACGTGTAAATTAATGCACTCATCTCTGGAATCTCACAACTATTTGGGTTCAATGAAGGTGAAAAAGATTTAATTCATCATGTCATTAATCCTCTTTGAAAATGAAGGATAAACAGCAACAAAAACAACATTACCCCATCCAATGCTTTCTCTGCCAATAGACTGGACAGGACCCATAAATCAAAAACTAGCAGTGAAATAACAATGTAGATTAGAGGTATCAAATGCCACGCTATCACCCTCCCAAGGATGGCTGAACCAGATTAAAATAGAAGTGGGAAATACTTAACAAAATAAATAAAAACACAATAGGATATGGCTAATGTTGATATGTAGTTTTCTAAGTAAATGGACTTCTTCAGCTATCATCATTATGTGAGAATAGTATTCTCATTTCTCTTGAGTTTAACACCACTGATGTAAATAGCCAGGAAAATCAAACAATACAATCATTCTCAGTTTTTATGAGCAAATGGGTGCAATACACATACACACACACACACACACACACACACACACACACACACACACACACACATATATATATATATACCCAAATCTTATTCTCCAATATGTGTTTGATGGCCCTGAAAAGGAGAAGAATTTTCAAAGTTTTACCTTCTTGCAGTTGGCTATTCCTTCCTTCTGTAACTCCGCCTTCTTCAGAAACAGTATCATGTAGGGGACAGAGCTCTGAATTTCGAATTAGAAGACCTTAATTCAGAGCCCGACTCTGCAGCTTTCTCTCCCTGTGTGACCTTGGGCATTTAACTCTTCTGGGTTTCAGTTTCCTCATGCATAAAACAAGGCACTTAAATTAAATGACTAGACTCTAGAGTTCCTCCCAGTTTCAGCCCTATGGTCCTATGAGTTCCTTTCAAGATCCCGGAATTCCACTTTTCATACAGTTTCCTCCATCTATATAGCCAGAGCTCTGTTCCCTGCTGCCTCAGCCTAAGCCACATGCCTGAGATTAATCAACACATCTTTATTTCTGTAGTTAAACAGCATCCCAATCCCTTTGGTCACAAAAGGTTGCTTACGCAGTTGTGAGACCCTTAATTCTCTCCTCTCACAGGTCTCTAGCCTTTGCTCCTAACAGAGTGAGGGGGACTGAGTTCCCTTCACTCCTTCCCCACCCTGGAATGCAGAGAAGTTGGGATAAACACTCAAGCCCTTTCCCTGGTGTTTTGTGAAGGTTAATGGAACTAGAGATCCATTGACATAGCTGGCTGCTTGGGGAAAGGGAATCAGCTTAAGTATTTATTCCCAACCTCAGAGGTCACAAAGTGCTGCTGGCTGTGTAGACAGAACATGTTGCCTGCATCTTATGGCAAAGAAGGACAAGGGTTAACCTTGGCCTGGTATTCGTGCAAAGTTCTCATCTTCTTTTCACACATAAGGAGTAGAATAAAATATATCATCCAGGAAATACAAGACCAGAAAAGATGGAGTTGTCACTCATCAAGAAAAAATGAACAGCCTAAAAATTTCATTGAAAGCCATGGTATACACACGCACACACACACAGAGTTGTGTGTGCATGTATATGTGTGTAAAAGAGAGAGAGAGAGCAAAGAAATGGATACAAAGTAAATGCCCATCAATTGGAGAATAGATGAGCACCTTGTGGTACATGAGAGTGATGAAATATGAGATATAATTGCACTGTAAGAAACTATGAATATAATGACTACGGAGAAATGTGGGGAGACCTACATAAATGGATGCAAAGTAAAGCAAGCAACACAACACATACTCTATAAATGAGAATAACCAAGCCATCAGACTGAAGGCTGGGAGCTTATAACAGCCAAACCCCGCTGTAGCAGCAAGTACCTGATACATTCAGAATGGCCTGCTAGCCCAGTTTTCAAAACTGGGGGGCAAATTCTTTAGAAGAAGGTTTATGTGCCAGATGAGACTCTGGGTAGCCATTAAGGAGTCCCTCATCCCCTTGGAAAACCCAGATGTTGGTGCTTCTCTCTCCAGTAACTATGTACATATGTAATGTTCAGATAGTTGGATCTTTCTATTGATCTATGATTTATATATTGCTTATGGTCAGACAGTGGGAAGCCCTGTCTGTTGGTCTTTATTTCTCTTATTGTATTTTCTCTGTTGGTATATGTGATTAAAGTAGATTGTTGACTCCTCAAAACTTTTAGAAAAGTAGATCTAAGAATCTGTGCCAGCAGGCCATCCTGGATGTGTCAGAATGCTTGCTGCTACATATGACATAGTCAACAGGACCTGCAAACTAAAAGGCAAGTGTGGAAGCTGGTATAATTTGGTGGTTATGGTACTGTAGAGCCCCAGGAGCAGTAGCAGTCTGAGGGGAAACAGAACCATGGAACAGCAGTGGAAAACTGCCCGTGTACTGACCCAGCAGAAGTGGAGAACTGCATATGTGCTGGCCTTGGGTGAGGTAAGAGCAAAAGTGGAGAGCTGCCTGCCTCCTGACTCAGGCAGGAGCCAAGAACTGCAGCTCCTGGAGGAGAAGGAGGAACCCAGGAGCTTGGAATTCAGCCCTGGGGAAAGATAAAGACCATGCAGCAAGGCACTGAGAATGCTTTTTGTAGCATTCTCCTGGGATGATTTGGGACCCAAGGGGTGGAATTGTTTATAGTGGATGGGTGGAAGTGCTGTGGACCCCCAAACCTACGCTGTTTGTTAACTTTGCTGCCCAGTCCCTCAGGACTTGGAAGCAGGGGCTGGAACAATGTTAAGACTGGGACTTGGCTCATTACAACCTGTATCTGAGCATGCCAAGAGGAAGCCTGCAATGGCAGTATGGGGAGAAGGACACACCCCCAAGAAGTACTTTATTTGGACATTTTTTGTTTTGAATTGAGGAAGGAGGAGCTGGTTGTTCACTCTTCAAGACTGACACACCCCTCAAGAAGGATGTTATGTTATGTTATGTTATGTTATGTTATGTTATGTTATGTTATGTTATGTTACGTTATGTATACATCTTTGTGTTTGTTTAAGGTCATGTGGCCACTCTAGTACTGAGTTGTTATATTACATATTCTACAAATGTAAATTTCATGATATGCTTATTTTGTGGGAATTATGCCATGTTTACTTAAGAAATGTTAATGTTTATTCAGACACAAGTTACCTATGTTATGGGCATGAAAGATCTTGGGGTTGAATGTAATGCAAAGATCTTCCCCATTCATTAATGGTCCTCAGATGGAGTCCATTAAGTAAGCTTGCTTCGAGGAGATTTGCTTACTTGAGGCCTCCTCCCCACTCCCCTTTGAAAACCCAGATGTTGGGGCTTCTCTCTCTGGTAACTATGTATGTATGTATGTAATGTCAGACAGTTGGATCTGTTTGTTGATCTGTGATGTATGTGTGTGTGTGTGTGTGTGTGTGTGTGTGTGTGTGTGTGTGTATTGCTTATGGTCAGACAGGTAGAAGCCATGTCTGTTGGTCTTTATATCTCTACTTGTATATTTCTCTTTTGGTATATGTGATTAAAGAAGATTGACCCTCCCCTTCGAAAGTTGCTTTCCTTTTAGAAAAGCAGATCTAAGAACCTGTGCCAACAGACCACCTTGTATGTATCAGGGTGCTTGCTGCTACACTAGCCCAGAAGAACTGTATGAAGCCACCTCCCCTGCTTCAGGGCAGAAGGCAATTCAACTATGAACATGGAATACAGCATATAATATCAAGCTTTTTCTATGTGCTGTTTGGTTTTACTGAACTTTTCTTCTCTTTTTATCCTTTATTTATAAGGGATAACTCTCAGAATAGGAAGGTAAGAAATTTATATTGGGAAATGTAAGTAATATGAAAATAAGCATCAAGAAAATTTATTTTTTAAAAACTTAGAGAAAGGACTCCTGTGAGTTGGAAAGATCCTCTCTGGAGGATTTTTAGGAGGACATAGATAAGAATTACCCAAATTTGTAGGTTTCCAATGAGGTGCAAACTGAACAATAGGAGAAAGTTTCTTGTTTGTTTCAATGAAGAATCTCCTGAAGTGTTGAAGATTCAACAGAGATGCTATATTTAGCTATCAGATTTTTATAATCTGACAAATTTATTCACCATAAGAATTTAATAGACTACAAGGATTAATTCTCCCAGAGCTACTTGCATTCCAATATGACAATTCAACAGTATTATAAAGGAGAAAATTGCTTTTGATGAAATTTCAATCATCTATGTGAGGGAGAAAAAGTTCTGGATGGTATCATTTGGATCACATCAGAGATGCAGCTGTTTCCTCTGTCTATATGTAACTGGTCCTAAGTAAAAATAAATGGATATGTGAAAAATAAGAACATAGCCTTTTCCATTCCCACTTAAAGTTCATGTCTTCCTTCTATTGATTTTCCCCACTTTATCTTGTATATAACTCGTTTGTATATAGTTGTTTGCATGTTATCACTCTACATTAGATTGTAAGCCCTTTAAGAACCTTTTGCCTTTCTTTGTATCCCCAGTGCTTAGCACAGGTCCTGGCATATAGCAGGCACTTAATAAATGTTTACTGAATTGACTTGAAAATTCAGATAATCTACATAAAGTGCTTTGTAAACCTTAAAGCTCTATGTAAAAGAGTGGAGTAAGTATGTTCTGGCTCTATGTCCTGGAGTCAGCCTTACTATATGTCCTGGAGTCAGCCTTGCTACACTGCCCTTCGGGGATCCAGGAGGTAACTCTGAACACTCTGTGGGTATCTTTTCTCTACTATTACCACAGGATCAAGCTCCCACCAACCATTTTCCCAAAATTGTCAGGTTCCAGTAAGTAGTGACTCAGTTGTATTTAATCTTTTAACTTCAGGTAGTTTGTACAAAAAGGTATTTACTTAGAAAATATGAAAAAAAGTGCAAATGTTTTCTTCCCAACACCAATCTTCTCTATACCTCTTTGGTATCTGGGGTAAGTAGGCTCAAAATATCTCTCAGTTCTTATATAACATTCGTCCTAATAAGTTCATATGAAGGGGTCAATGGATCTCTGTTTTAATGACCACTGAACTGAGGTCCCAAAGGGTACTACTTGCTCCTTGAGGATGCTGCGCTGGCTACAAATCCCAACTCTAGAACACCAAGAAGCCAAGATATTCTTGAGACTTCTCAAACTCACAAGCTCAAAGGTTCCATTTTCTTCCCTGGTTGCCATTAGTAAAGGAGTCACTCCCTCAAGAGCATTGTGGCAAAAAGGAAGTAGCTGAAGCTGAGAGATCTTACCAAATGCCTTTATAGCCAAGCAAACTGCCTCTTCTTCAATATGTGATCAGCCAGCTAGAGTCAGTTCCATAGTGTCCACACATGCTCCACAGTCTCACCAAGGCACTTCTGTTATACATCATCACAACTCTCCCAGAAATAAGCACCCTAGCATGTTCAACATGAGACACTGTACACATGTACCAGACCAATCAATTACCATCTATTATCACTAATGATTATGCTACTAATCATTAATAATAATTAACAATTATACTAAGAAGAAGAAGAAAGAATGAAGGCCAGTTTTCTGATATTTAAGGAACACCCTTCCACAGACAGTACGTAGGACACCAAATCTCTAAGTAGGACTGCCCCTTCCTCCTCATAGAGCTGGTAAAACTAGAGCCCAACCCCTGATTGAACTGCAACTCACAGTCATTTTTATGGAATATTTTTCATGTATTTGAATTACTACATTACTAAATTCAAAGAAAAGACAGAGAAAAAAACTGCCTTCCTAAACCAAAGTAGGATGAATGAATGGTATATCATGAGCATAAGGCAGTGTTATAAAAACTCTATACATTGAGATCAGCTGACTTAGCTCACTATTTTCTATAGGAGAGTGATACTGCTAAATTTCTCAGAGAGCCTCAGGAGGTCTAAAAACAAATGCCATGATTCAAAAACTCCTGTAGAGAGGAATGGAGCCACTGTTTCCATTTATGCGAAGTGGAAATAGGAACATAAAGACGAATCACTGCTTTTCATTGTTGTTCCATTTAGATTTCTCTAGGAATTTTAACCCAAAAAATCTTTTTCTTTACCCATCCCCTCTGCATCATTATCATCATACTCATCTTTTTGTGTTTCATTCTCAACAATCTCCATATAATTCTGCCTGTATTCTTGTCATCACCTCCCTTTCGACGGAATCTTAGAGGCCACTCCTAGGATGCTGAGCTCTGATAGGTCAAATTTTACCTTATTTTACAGAGAACCAGCCCTCTACACCTCTTCCCAACCATCATACTGTGTTACAGCAAGTCTTTCGCTCCCTGACTTTTCCATTCCAGTCCAGGTCTCTTGTTCCCCTTTAGAATATAAGTTCCTTGAGGTCAGAGACTATCTTACTTGCTTACATATTTATCCTCATCCCTTAGCCAGGATGTGGAATACAGTAGGCATTTAATAAATGTTATTGTAATAACTATTATTTTAAAAGAACACATTAAGCACAGTACCAGCCTAATCAATTACCATCTATTGTCACTAATGATTATGCTACTAATCATTAATAATTATGAACAATTATACTAAGAAGAAGAAGAAAGAATGAAGGCCAGTTTTCTGATATTTAAGGAACACCCTTCCACGGACAGTACGTAGGACACCAGATCTCTAAGTAGAACCGCCCCTTCCTACTCACAGAACTGGTAAGACTAGAACCCAACCCCTGATTGAACTGTAACTCACAGTCATTTTTATGGAACGTAATCTGAGTGACTCAGGCAGATTAATACCTTCCACACTTTCAAAATCTCCTTGATCTTCGTCACTCAGATATTCCTTTCCTTACTGAGATCATACATAACCTGTGCATACTTTCTCATTCAAGGCGATTTTTGTCCACAATATTCTACAGATCTTCTCTAAAGCAGCTACTCCACATGCCGAAGACAGATATCTTTATAGGTCTTTTACCATAAAATAGGTCTCAGTGTATGCAGTATTTGGGCTATCCCTCTTCATTCTGAAAACCTGACCACTGCCTTTCACCCCTTCTTAGAAACAAGTCAATATTGGTAATGTGTGCTGCAGCATGCCTCCCTCCATTGTGCCACTCTCCATTACCTTTGGGGTCACCTATGATTTTGATTCTTCATAAATTGTTCTATTGCATGATTTATAACCAAACAGCATCAGTGAAAGAAGATTAATGTTTAAAAAATAGAAGTTTGTGTATCAGACAATAGCCTGGTACCATTATAGGCAATGCACAATCACCCAAATGTAATCCAGCCTGATCTCTTTCTCCCATTTGATTCTGGGCCCTGCTTCTTATTCATCTGATGTACCTGTTCAAGATATATGCACTGATAAGATAGATCACTTTGTAACCATTTCCATGCCATGCTATTTCATGTGAATACTCTCTTCCTCTAGCATATATTAAGTGTTTTCTATGTGCCAGGCACTCTGCTAAGCACTTGGAATAATACAAAGAAAGGCCAAAAAAAAAAAACCAGTCCCTGCCTGAGAAAACTCAGGTATGAAGAGATTAAGTGATTTGCCCAAGGTCACATATACAATCAATGGCAAGACAATTACTTGGTAGCCTCCAAAACATAAGGCAAGTGAGTTTTAATGGTTCTTAGTCCAGAACCTAGTAGTACCTTAAGACAGCTTGCCTCTTTCCCTTCTAAGTACAGAACAAATTTTTTCAAACTATTGTAGGGAGCATAGCCCCCTTTATACATTGACAGAAAAGGCAAATGTCTAAATGGTATGATGTGCCACCCCTCTCCCTTACCAAAAAAAATACCCTCTTGGACCTTCTACTATGCCTAAATTTTTGCTGTAATTCACACCTTTGTATGAGCACTGAAAGCAACTGTTAAAATGTAAAAGTTATCAGGGAGGGATAAAACTTTAGCTAGTTGTGTACTGGAACCAGCTTGAGCTATCTTGCAAGAGTCAATTGTTAAATTTTCAGTCTAAGTATTTATGATGCAGAAATTGGAAAACTCTACAAACAAGAGCTTGGTTTATTGTTTTGTTGATTTTGTAGACTTAAACAAGTGATAGAGAAAAAGTTAATAATTCAGATTAAATTTTGAAGTATGTCATGTATTCTTTTCGTCCCCATACAGCTAGTTGTTAAACATTTACCAGCACATCATTGACTTTAGGTCATTAATATAACAGGGTCACTTATAATGGAAAAGGAATGGAATTCAAGGGCAATAATAGGTCACATTTATACAGTGATCTATACTTGAGTTCATTTTGCTACAACAGCCTCATAGAATAGAAACCCTGTAGAAACTTTAGAGAGAAAACTGAGGTCCCAGAGAAATTAGGTGTTGGCCCAAATTACATTGTTAGTAAATGACAGATCCAGGATATGGACCTAATTCTTTTGCTTCTAATAAAGTGGTCTTTACATGTACCATAACACTTCTCTAATATGAATTTTAATAGAAGTCAAAAAAGTCAAGGTTAGGGGGGACTCTCCCAATGGGGAGATCTCAATCAAATATTTTAAAAAGGGTCCCCCAGGTAGCTATAGGACAGGAGGAGACACTGAACACGTGGAGAAAGATAAGTGTGACAATGAAGGGGACGAGAGGATCATGAAGGAAAATAGACTGTTTCAACTACTTAAAATGTTAAAAACTTTTGTAAAAAAACCAAAATCAATGCAACTAAAAGAACAAGGGAAAATATTAGTGAGGAGGAAATCTCTATCAAATATCTCTGATAAAAATCTGATATCCAAGGTATGTGGGAAATTAACACAAACATATGTGATGAAGAGTCATTCACCAATAGGTAAATAATAAAAGGAAATGCACAGTTTTCAAAAGAAAAAGAGCAAACAATGACCAATCATAACTTCAAAGGAAGTAATGGTGAAGTATGTCTCCTGCCCACAAGAGTAACAAACAGTAGGGGCAGAATGAGGCATACATTTTTAAACATGACCAATTGTCTTGATTTGTTTCTTTGACTATACTTAATTATTATAAGGGAGTGTTCCAATAACTGGAGAGAGCAGTCACTGGGAACTGACCATAATGTTTAAAAAAAAGAGCACCAATAAAACTTTTAAATAAAAATTAGGAACAACCAACAGTCATAAAAAAATTTCTCAAATCACTAATAATAACTGATGGTATAATGATATATATTTTATATAATATAGTTGTAGTAAGCATATAGTAAGCACTTGAGAAATGTTTGCCTGCTTGCTCTATTGATTAATTTATGGAAGAAAAGCCATTAAGACAACTCTGAGGTTTACCTCACACCCAGCAATTTGACAGGTGATAATGCTTCAAAGACCTTGGGAAGCCAGGTACACTATTATACTGCATGCAGAGTTGAATTTATCCAGCTAATCTGAAAAACAACTTCGAATCATGCAAGAAAAGTCAATAACTTCATATCTTTTGACCTAGAGATACCACTGGTAAGCATGTAGCCAAGGAGGTCAAATACAGAAAGATCTCATGTATACCAAAACATTCACTGTGGTTCTTTTTGTGGTAGGAAAGACCTGGAAGCAACGTGAGTACCCAATGATTAAGAAATGACTGAACATATTATGATAAATGAATATAATTGAACATTATTAAACTGTAATAAAATGCTGAATATGAATAATTCAGAGAAACAGGGGAAGCCTCTGTAAACTCCAGCAGAGTGATATAAACAGAATCAAGAAAACAAAATACATGATGGCCACAATAATGGAAATCAATATTGATCCCAGAAGAGAGCTGAATGAATGAATAAAAAGCCATTTGCTAAACTCTGTGGATACAAAAACAAAAGTAAAGACAGTCCCTACCTTCAAGAAACTTACGTGTAGTGGAGGGAAGCAATACCTAAAAGAAACTTGTAGTGAGGAAAAAGAGCATTTTCATTTAGAAAGTTGCCAGTTTGGTGAATGGAACCTTAGAGCACTAATACTTTTCTGGAAGTAATACTAGCATTGCTTTAATCATCGTTCTAGAACTGAAAGGAGGAAGAGGGGAGGATGCATAGGGTCAAGACAGGCAAGAAGATGGCTGAGGAGTAAATTAAACATATCTAGGACCAGATCAGTCAGAGCAAAAGTTCTGGAGATGAAACAAACAGTTAAATCCTCAACACGTGGCTTCTGAACTTGGAAGCAAACTATCTGATAACAAGATACACAGGAAACAGTTGAAAACAAAGTAGTTAAGGAGTAAGGGACCAACAATTGAGGGAAATCAGGATCTTGACAAAAAAGGAGTCACTTGAGCTTGAAGGATTTTGTGAGGTAAGGATGAGAGAGTGAATTCCTGGTATGAAAGACAGCCTGCACAGAGATGAACGATGGAGCACCCTAGATGAGAAATAGAGAGGACATTTTGGCTGCATCATTGAGAATTGGAAGGGAAATAACATACAGCGAGACTAGAAATAGAGGTTGAGCTTAGATTGTAAAAGACTTTAAAAGCCAAATAAAGGAGTTTATATTTGATCCTAGAGAAAAAATATGCAGACCCTGGAGGTTGTCAAGTAGGGGAGTAATGTGGTCATATCTACACTAAAGGATAAATCACTTAATGTACAGTCCTATTAAGACAAATGTAATTCACAAACTTATTCTGAAGTATCAGAATCACTATATTACATACTTGAGCAGCTAGATGGTGCAGTGGATAGAGTGCCTGACCTGAAGTCAGAAGATTCATCTTCCTGAGTTCAAATCTGACCTCATACATTTACTAGTTATATGACCCTGGACTAGTCACTTCCCCCTGTTTGCCTCAGTTCTTCATCTGTAAAGTGAACTGGAGAAGGAAATAGCCAACCACCCCAATATCTTTATCAATAAAACCCCAAATGGAGCCAAGAAGAGTCAAACATGACTGAAAAACAACCAATGACAGATTTAGAACTGGAAGGGACTGTAGATATTTAGTTTAATCCATTCAATTTACCAAAGAGGAAACTGGGGCACAGAACAGTTAAGTGACTTGCCCAAGGTCAAATAGATACTAAATGACAGAATCAAGATTTGAACTCAAATCCTCTGCCTCTGAATCCAGCACTCTTTTCATTGAGTTGTGAAACTCCTAAAGACTAAAGTTATAAATTCCCCTGACTAGCTGGGCTAAACACAAAAGGGGAAAAAAAATCGATGATGGATATAATTCAGTCCTATTTTGCAGGTGGCTCTAAAATGCCACTGTCCAACATTAAAAGCTTAGACACAGAACATCTTTACAATAGAGGCTGCATGCATAGGAAAATGAAAACTAAAGCCCTGAAAAGTTCAGATTATACTTTCCATCCTCTGATCCATTCCAAATCAGAATCTTTATCTCCCTGAGCTGTGAAATAATACACATATTCACAAATAAAAGCCCTAAGCCAAGCATTCTGAGTATGACTTGTCTAACCTCAGAAAGCAAATAACATTATTTCCTTTCACATCCCTTTACTTCTAGCAATTACTTGCCTGAGATTTAACTTCACTGTAATGGGAGAAAAAAAGAAAGAAAAAAAGACTATTTGCCCCGGCTGAACATCATTTCAGTCAGTATACATGTTTGCTCTCTTCCTAAGAGTCTATTTTTAATAAGGTTTTATTAATTTCTTTAACCAGACTTTCTCTATCTGATTGCTGTTCTCACATCACAAATGACCTACATCTTACTGGTTACTTGCATTATGTAAGTCAGAGGGGAGCATCTTCCCTGTAAGATTCAATGATTTAATAATTATTAATGAGACATTATGCCTTTGCACATTTCTGACAGATTATTAAGTGCACTATAAATGTTTAACATAGCTCTCTGAGATCTGAAAATGCGATGCCAAACTCCTACTCAAGCTTCACCCATTCAGAAAAGACAAATGAGATTTTGGCAATATGGCACCATTATTGATCTCTTGTAGTATTTACAAACTGCAGGTAAGATGTAAAATGAGAAAAAGCATATGAGATGATGACAGGTCTATTTACTTGAAAGTTTTTCCATTTATTGTCATTTTGCAGCAGTTTGTCTTATAGGTAAAGTGATGCTGAAACAACTCTATGGTTAGCTACTCCATAGGACTGTTATCTGACTTAACCTCATAAGTGGCTGACTTGTGGTCTGTGTCTGCCCATCTTTAGTTGGATATTCTACTGCCAATAGAACATAACTACTGGAGGAGGGAGCAGTGAGTGTGTGTGTGTGTGTGTGTGTGTGTGTGTGTGTGTGTGTTGATGATGGCTTGCTTTGGGAAGATGCTAAATCATAGTTCCACTTTTGCTCCTAAATGTTATAGGTCATCTGTGTATTTCTATTAGCCTCCTTACACTTAGTTCTACATGAATTCATTCAACAAATATATTTATATTGTATTTGCATTATACATATACATATATATCTCAAACATTTACAAAGAGCAATTAAAAGGGAAAAATGATTAAGCACTCCCTAGATGGTATCACCCACCCAATCATCTCCTACAACTCCTGCTGACTACCTTCCCTGTCTTTTGGTAAGCCTAGGGAGAGGTCCTAAAGTACCCACATTTACAGATCTTAGAGACAGGATAAGGAGGCTTCATGATAGCCAAGAGTTTTCAGGACTTGAAATGAAGTGAGAGATCTCCTCAAGATTTTAGCTCTAGTATCTACTTCTGCTCTTGGTCCAGTTGCTTCTGCAGCACTGAGTTCAGTACTGATCGCAGACTCTGAAAGTGGCAGCTCAATTCTGAAATCTAGGCTCAATTCTCCTGTTTCCAATGCTTGTTACATCAAGCATGTATGAGGACCAAGGGAGCTTGTTCCACAGATGTCAGATTCCAAAATCCCACTATCACCCACCCACATAGCAGGCATGTGTGTAAGGTGGCATGGACCTGTTTCGATACAACCAGTCAAGATCCATGGTCCATAAACATACTTCACTTGTGCTGTGCTGAAATATCATTATATAACACAGATAATGTAAACTTAGGATCTTAGCCCATAAACACCAACACTGAGCTTGTTCTGTGCTGACACAGTAATATGCAACCATAGATAATGTAACCTTATGAGCTTATTGTTGGCATGTTGCCTTCTTTGTCTGTTGTCTTGGTGCAGATGTTGTACTGAAGATGCATGTTTCTCTTCCTCCGGCCCCCTCCCCTGCTTGTCTTGCCAGCCTCTTCAAGAATATCCTCAAGAGGCAGTGTGAACACTCTATTGCTCCACTGTCGTTTTTCAGTCTGGCTGAATCTAGCGTGAGCCTGCCTGCAGTGGAGCTCCTGCATTACCGAACCTTTAATCTGACTGCCAAGGTTCTTCACTCTCTACACCTTGATTGGTCAAGCAGAAGTCTCTCTTTAAGACAAAAGAAGGAAACAGGGAACTCCAGATCTATGTGCCTTTCCATAAGTCTCACCATTTCTTAGTGTCTCAAAAATTTATTATCCCTTCTAAGAATTCCCAGGGGCCCTTCAGCTTTTGACAAAGATGCAGAAGCTCTGTAAAAATCTGCTACTTTCAACAGGGTAATATTAAATTCTGAGGGCCATGATGTATATCCAAAAATAACTATAATGGAAAAGCAAAAGCCATCAATAAAACTTTTGTTTTTTAAAGTAGCAATTTGGAGATCTACTTAATTCATAACTCACATTTTCCAAGGACCTCAAGTTCTGTTTGGAGGGCATTGGCTGAGCAAACATACCACCAAGTTTCTTCCTAGTTCTCAGAAGTGGGTCCCAAAACCTTGTTCTGACATGGTTTTAGGCTAATTTTCAAGTGGAAAAGAAAAGTGTTGTAGCAGCAAATGAGCTCTTCCCCTACTGAAAGCCCTGTTGGAGAATGGAATCCAGGTGCGATATGGGAGAAAAGATTGGAGAGGGCATGTTGTGAGTTTCCAAAGGCAGAAATCAGAACTGAGTCGGTTACACACATCACCTAGGTTCATTGACGCCCCTCAATAAATGAGTAATAATAATGAAAAATAAATTCTAGGACCCATGCTCAAGAAGGGAAGGCAGTCCCCTCTCCTTGTGTCACATCAAACCAAACCAACCAGTTTATTTCTTAATGACACATCCTTTAATGTTTCTTTTCATCTCTTTCCCCTAGAGCCACTAACCAAATCCTGATTGGGCTCAGTCAACCTTGAAACACAGAGTGTCACGGGACCCTCCTTATTTCTCACTTCAAATTTCATCTTAAAGCCTGAAACCATTTGAAGTACAAAAAACAATCTGCTTGTAAATTGATCGGGATGCAGCAAAAGCCCGGTAGGAATTTATGGCCGTGGTTTGCCCTCAACACCCATTGTAGAGACAGAGATTCTACTTCGGGAAGTGGACTGAATTCATTCTGAAATTGTTTCCAGAGGATAGAGAGTCTCAGATGTGCCTTTTGGGATGATTTAAGCTGTGCCTAAAACTTTAGGCTGCTCTATGAAAATGATCACAACTGCATAAGAAGAATTAGGCTCTCCAGCTGATGAAGACCTTACTTCACCCATAGGGTCCCCAACTCCACTCTAGCAGTCAAGGCCCTCCACCCCTATGACCCTCTGTGATTCCCAACCTAGCAAGCTTCACATCCACTCTAGTGTCTGAGCCACAGAAGGTCTTTTGTTTGTCATTTTGATTGACGAGGCTGCTCCCTGACCTACACCAATGTCCTTTCAAAAATGTGGCATCATAGATGGCATCCCAAAATTCTGCATTAAATCATCTGTCAGAATTTTAAATGATTCTATGAACTTCTGGAATTTTCTGAATTTGGTGTTTCTGGGGTTATTATCAGTGCTCTTTTTAAAAGTGAACTTCTTACATTTTTGAGTTATTATTTTGTAATGAAATCATGCAATTGTCTATAATAAAACATGTAGGGGAAAAAACTTAACCAATGTTAAGTGCACCACAAAGGTTTTTTGGAGAAAGAAAAAATGCAGAAAAAAAGACTATACCTCCAAGAGTTCTATTCCTAAAGTGTCAGTTTATTAGACATTTATGGAACTGGCTATTCTATGAAGAAACCACTTGACATCTGTTTTTAAAACCTTGCTGTTTAGATGTGTCATAAAAGATATACTCTAGTAAACTAAGGTTTATAATTCCACACTCTTTTCAAGAGACTTACCCTGTATGTGATGTTTGATAAAGGGAGGAAGGAGAGAAATGGGATTACCTGTACAAAATCTCAGAAAAAAAAGGGATAATGAGAAGACTTTAGTTAAAAAAGAGTAAAGAGAGAAAAGTGTCCTAGAGGAGAAATGCCTTTCTGATGCAGAAGAATATAGAGTTTGCATAACAAATCCCTCTCTCCTAGTAGTCTGGGATAAAAAAGTCAATCAATCACTCAACCAACCAACCTTTATGAAATACCATTATGTACCAGAAATTGTACTTCGTACTAGAGATACAAAAAAGGAAACTGCCTGTTCTCAAAGTTTACATTGTATAGGGGAAGAAAACATACATATGTGTCCTGTCCTTACATCTTCGGTGCATACTATAGTTCCCATATATAGTATTTTTTTCCTTAAACACAGATCTGCCCATATCATTCTCTTACTCAGCAGTTCCCTGTCACCCCCTAGGATCAAATACAAACTCATTCTGTTGATCTTTTAAATCCCTGCACAGCCTAGAACCAACTTATCTTTCCCAGCCTCTCTGGACATTATGCCCCATCCCATCCCTTGAGATATGGAAAAATTGTCCTTCTCTCTGTTTCTCATCCATCTCCCCTCTCTGTTGCTTTTCTACTGGTCACCATGCCTGGGATGTACTCCCTCTTCACCTTTACCTCACAAAATTCCTCTCTTTTCAAGACAAAGCTCACTCACCACCTTCTACATAAACCTTTCCTTATGCTCCCACATATTACTGACTGGCACCCTAAAACACCTTGCATTTAACAACTTTCATTTTTGTCTTCATATTTATTCTGTAGCTACTTCAATGTGTATATGTCTCCCCCATTAGACTGCAAGTTCTTTAAGAGCACATATTATTTCATTCATTACTCATTCATTCCCCAGTGCCTACCACAGTTCCTAGTATACAGCAGGCATTTAACAAATGTTTGTTCATTAACTGATTGATAGAGAATAAATATAAAATAAGTACAAAATTGTTTAGGGAGGGAGGGCAATAGCAATTGGGGAGAACATAAGAGGCTTTATATAGAACATAGTGCTTGACTTGAGTTGTAAAGCTATATATGACAGCATCTTCAAGGCAGGAAACAATGCTGAGCACTGCAGGCTGAGAAAGCTGGCCATTGCAATCAAAACTATCGCAGCAGGGGAGTTAATGGCATTAAAACAAGAAATACTTCAGTGGTCTGTACACCTGGTAAAGTTGCTGAATGCTGGGAGACCTGGGGAAGTTTTTGAAAATAGACATAAAAAGTCCTCAGGAGGATCTAAATCCAAGTTAGCAAATTCAGTGTAAGGGAGCTATATTAAGGAAAGAAAACCCAAGGTTAGAATAAACAGTAATTGTAAATAATTAATGATAAATAGGGAAAGGTATGTGATTATAGCTAAGTACTTACATCTTAACATAATTGGGCATAATTGTTTAAAATACACATATAGTAATTAGTTAAGCTGAGTACTGTTTGTGAGATCTGTTTTAATAAAGAATTCAATTTCATATTTTAAAAATTATAATCGAATGAGTATGACTTATTGTTGCTTGAATTTAACCACTTCTGTGGGATGCTTGACTATTACATGAAGAGGCCATAATTAATCACTACCCCAGACAGGTACCAACACATCCTAATTGCGAGCAAAATATATTAGAATACATGAATATATATATATATTTTTTTGTTGCTTAATTGTTTGCAATTTCTTGGCAAAGACATTGGAATGGTTTGCTATTTCCTTCTTCAGTTCATTTTACAGGTAAGAAAACTGAGGCAAGCAGGGGTAAGTGACTTGCCCAGGATCACACTGCTAGCAAGTATCTGAGGTCCAATCTGAACTCACTCTTCCTAACTCCAGGCCCAGCATTCTACCTACTGTTCCAAGTAACTGTATGTGTGTGCACACACGCAAACACGAAGAATAAAAATTTATTGCAAATGCAAACATTTAAGATGATAGTAAACCTAACATTTGCCATTTCCTAAAATTTAATCAGTTTTACTAGTAGAGTGAAAGTTTTAAAAAGATATAATAACTTGTTAGGTAGAACCCAGATGGGGAATAGGAAAATATAGGTTCCATATATTTTAAAGGTCCTTCTCTCAAAAACAAATTCAGCAACTCAGCCTCAGTACAGAGAACAGCCCGTGGCAAATCATGAGTAAGACTTATCTTCACCCAGGTACAGGACAGCTTACATTAAGTTCCCTCTGTCAAGTAGGATATTTTTGTTTGTTTGTTTTGATGCTTAATTATGGCCTCTTTGGAAGGAGCAAAGCTTCCTTTCAATTAAACATACAATGACAATTTGTACAGGGTTTTGGAGGAGGTTGTTCTCCCTACCATGTCCAGTTGAGATGTATTATTTGTGTCTTTCCATCAGTGCTGTGAGTTACCAAGCTCTTCCCAGGGCAGGGTCCATGACAATAAACTTCCCTTCAACACAGTGATAGTTACTTTGAATTGGAATAATTAATTAAAATAAGGAACTACTAAACGAAGGTTTCTTCCAGTCTTGGTCATACCACAGGTGAGTTTCTCCACAGTAGTGGATGATATTCAGATTTCAAAGAAAACTGATGTCTCAGTATCTCTTTCCCTAACCCAGTCACCCACCCACACCTCCTTCACTCCATTATGGATAGCATCCTGGAGTCTCTCTTACCCTGGATTCTTGGTGTGCTGCCTGAAGTCTTTCCCCAAGATTTTCTCTGCCCAAATAAATTTGTTTTAAAAAAGTTAATTTGAGACAACCTTTCTGCTGCTTGCCCCAAGCCCCTTTTGTGGTATTTGCCCCAGGCACTAAACTTGCTGGTTGGAACTACTTTTCACATCAAAGGGAATGGGTTTTTTTTTTCACTACGTCAATGATTTTAAAAAGGAAAACAAGCAGTCAGTTATGCTGAGGGCACACAGCAGACACTTTCAATTAGTCAATATACTATTCGCTACCAAGGTCTATTCTCAGATGATCTTTTTTTGTTTTTTAAAGCAGACATTCAAACCACAGGATATGTTGTCACTTAGTTTAGCTGGGTCGGGGGAAAAAAAAAAGATTCAATTAGGGAAATTACCCACCATAAATAAAGGGGGTTAGGAAAGCTTCTTCATTGACTTTAATTAAGTTCACCAAAAAAGTAAGTCCCAAGGGATCCTGTAGAAGTCCTGAACTTTTCATTTTTACATATACTATTTTAATTCTAGTTTTACCAGCTGAGTTGTTTTCCTCAGACATATCCTTCTCCACTGTCTCAGGTTTTCTATCTATTAAGAAACAGTGCCATCTATTGGTGTGAAAAACTAGAATTTCCTCAAAGGTGTACATAAGATAGCCTAACTGTCCACACTGGGACAACAAAGTACCATATCATGCCCATACGATGGCATGCAGATAGTCAGTCAGGCAACCCATTGAAATAGTCTATCAATATATATCTCATGGATAAGCGTTGTTGACTGACAATAAACTGAATTTAGAATCGCATAAGAATAGGAGAGAGGGCAGAATACCAATTAGGAAATAACACTTTTAATGATTCCACCCTGTCTGCTGTTTTAAAGAGCCACCTTTTTAATACAATAGCTCAAAACTATAAGTCAAGGCTATGAAAAAAAAATTTCGAATGACCAAGAAAGTCCCTGTAAAGATGCATGGAGGATATAGGTTGTAGCATATTATTAAGTGCGAAGTAGCATAGAATCAAAATTGCCAATGATGAATCACCAAAGTGATGCAAGTATACCTGGGGACAAGTTGAGAGGTAGCAAAGTCACAAATACGAACAGGCTAAAGTAAAGTTGCAACAATGAATTATGCATGAGAAGCCGCACAAAAGATGTTATCAAGCGTAATAATTAAACAAATTGGGGTATATCAATTTAATGGAATATTAGTATATTGTTATATATATTCTATTATATATTTATTTATTATAGAATTATTATAATATAATTATTACTATATCATATAATATATTAATGTACAGAAAGCTATGAATACACAGAAACATGAAAAGACTTATGTGAACAGATGCAAAATTAAGTAAACAGAACAGGGAAACAACAAACACAATTACAACAATGCAAATAGATAAAACCACGATAAATAATCGGAACTGGATGCTATGAAATTGAATGACTGAGTTTGGATCCACAAAAGACATATGAAAAAGCACTTCCCCCGATTGTTTGAGGAGGGAGGTGCATGGCTATGAAACTCTGAATCTGACGTATTGGGCTTTTTTGATATATTGGTTCATTTTGCAGAACTTTTTCTTAATCTTTTAAAAATTTTATAAGGAATACTTCTCTGTGAAGAACTCAGGAGAAGGATGCAATGGGAAATGTAGATGATTTAATTTTTTTTTTAAATTAACAATTTTTAAAAGACATCATATAGGTTTGTAGAGCAAAGAAAGAATATGAGGCAATCAAAGGGAAGAATCACACTGGCAGCCTAAGGCCTGCACTGATATTCCTGTAATATTAGAAGCAAAGGAAGGCTTTCCATGTAGTGTGCAGATACTCTAGAGAGGCTTTAAAAAAAGATATGAACAAGAATTATACCAGATGAGAAAACTGGAATGGGTTATGAGCTGCACTGACAAAGGAAATACACATTCTGATAAGATCACAGACCCATTGACGTTGGGAAGGAGAGATGTAAAATGCTGCACTTGGGTTCAAAAAAGTAATTAGACATGTATATGAGGGAGGAAATATAACTCGAAAGTAATTCATGAGGAAGAGGACAAGGGATCCTAGTGGACTACAAGTTCAATGTGAATAAAAAGTGTCAAGCAGAAGTTAAAAAATGCTGTCTTAGTTTGAAATAATAAAATTACAATGCCCATCGCACAGGAAATAATAGTCGTCCTGTCCTGGTTAAACCCCATTTGAAGTACTGTGTCCAGCTCTGGGCACCACATCTTGGATATTTACAAGCTGGAATGATGCCAGAGAAAAGCGATCAGGATGGTGAAGTAATTAAGTCACTCACAATTTTATAGCACATTATGGTTTGCAAAGCATTTTTCTCAGAAAACCATATGAAATAGGTGGTACAATTATCTCAATTTTACAAATGAAGAAATGGAAAAATAAAGTAATAATTACCTACTTTGAGCCCAGCACAAGCAGTAGAAAGGGCACTCAGGGCAACACAGAGGCACCGCCCAGCTGGTACTCACAGGGACTGGTGACCAGTCTCTATTCTGTATCCAAACATTTTGATTTGTTCCCCTGAAAGCAAGTCTTCTAATTAGGAGCATTCAGCTGCTCATCCTCCCACTTGCTGTTCAATTAAACCCCCACCCTGGTGTGTTCTATGTAATATTACTCTTAGGCACAAATCTAGGGCCTTCCCAAAAATAGGGGCAAGGAAAAAGAAACTCTCCATAGGAATCAGATCAAATCTGGTTTCAGACACTTCCTAGCTATGTGACCTTAGGCAAGTCACTTAACTGATGTTTTTCTCTGTTTCCTTTTCTGTAAAATAAGGATACTAATAGTACCTACCTCCCAGGGTTGCTGTGAGGATGAAATAATTGTAAAGTATTTAACACAGTGCATAGTACATAGTGGGTGCCATAGAAAGGAGGAGGAGGAGGAGGAGGATGATGGGACAGTTTATTCCTACACAGAATGCTAAATATAAAAGGATCACTGTGCACATTAATAGAATGATTAGAGCTTAAAACTTAAAACTATGGTTACACTCCATTGGGACACTAATGCTTGAAGTCATATTAGAATCTAACACAGATTGTGCATAATTATAATTAGGTATTTCACTTTCTACCCCCTCGCTGGACACTGTCTAATCACTCCCAAGACTCATCTGCTAGTAAAAAAGGGACCTGGGACTTTCAGTCTAGCTGGCTGTAGATACAGGAACATCATTGAACTCTCCATCACAGATGCTTCCCCTGCCATTAGCCACTACATTTCCTGATGGACTCCATTGCCACTGCTGTAACCGGGGCCTCCCAGGAATTTCTGACCTTTCAGAATTCACAAAGTCTCTGCCAGTCCTGGAAATGTCCTCTCTGGGATACTTGTTTGCTTGAGATGGGGGAGGGCAGGGTTTCAGCAGGAAGGAACACAGAGATTAAAAGAATCTGGGAACCTTAATACAATCTTGCTTTATTAAATGTCTCTTTCTACTCCTGCCAGATACCATATGGGTTGCATTAGCATTCTACTGAAATTGATTGAAAATGCCCCGGCTCCTCTCTACCCCTCACTGGAATTATATCTAGATGAAGTCAAGGACACTGTCTTTTCTTTGAAAATGTCTACGGGGTCGTGAGTTGCACTGATTCAGATTAATTAGAGGACATTTTATTGTTACAGTGTAAATTTTGCCCGGAGTCCCTTCCTCACTCCAATCTATCTTCCACTTATCTATCAAAATGATCTTAGTGAAGTGGAACTCAGACCACATCATGACCTAGTAAAGTTCACAGTTACCCTATTACCACATTAAGTCTAGCACCAGTATGGTAAACCCCCAGGAGCAGAGCATTGCCAGGTTTCCCAGTGTGGCACAAATGTTGTACAAACACACCCAAGTTGAGAAATTGTGGGGGTCAAAATTTCCATGCTAATTGGTGGAATCAGGCTATTGAGTGGCCACTGAACTTTCAGTTGGGGACAAGCTAGTAAATACACTCTCAAAAGAGAAAGAGGAGGTTGGTGAGGGATGGAGATCATGTACAAGAAATAGCAAGTAAGGTAGTTTGGCTAGACCATACCTGAGAAGTCTGTATGAGGGGTATGTGAATCAATTTAAAAAGATAGTCTAGAAACAGATTCTGAAGGTTTTATATGAGTCTATATTTTAACCTAAAACTTAACCTGTTGACTTGACTTCACGCTCAAGAGAGTGACATAGTCCTACTTATATTTTAGGAATATCATTTTGGCAGCTATGTATAAAACACGTTCAAAGAGGGAGAGATTGGATTTGTGGAGACAATGTAGGAAGCTAATCATTAATATTAATATAGCAATGGTATGTTATTGTCCCCTACAGCTCTAAAATTCTATAGCTTTATGGTTCTAAGAATACAATTTATAAGAAAGAACCCAGGTGAGGCCATCATCACTCTGGAACATCTAGTGTTATTGTCTTAGGCCCCCACCTGGAAATTCCCCTTTACCTCTTAATTCTTACAGTAAAGACAGGGAGACAATAAAGAATACAAATTTGTCAGAATGTTTTGATATACCCTTTTATTGACTAGCTGAGCTGTCATTCATTATCAGGCCAATCAATTCATATCATCATGGGATGATCTGGTGCTGAGAAGTAATTTGACCAGATAGTTAAATTGATAGAGTGAGAGGGGCAAGGGAATGATCTTCTCCCCCTGTATCTTTAGGTGCCCCCATTGTTATTTCTGGAGTTCCATTGGTAGAAACTTTTTGAAGGTAGTTTTAGACCCAGGTATACATGATCACTCATAAAGAACAAAAGAATCTCAATTTCCATTTTAATTGATCTGTTATCATCACTAAATTTACATAAATGACTTTTCCAGGTAACTAAAATTTGCAAATGAGTTGCAAAAAGGCCTACATAATGACCCCAGATAATTATGCCTTTTTTTTTAGTTCTTATGATTTTTAGTTGGGTTTTTTGGTTCGGTTTTTGGGTTTGTTTGGTTTTTTCTCTCACTCATTGTCAACTACATACCCAGTCTGGGAATGATGTTTATCCTCTTCACCCTTTACCTCTTTTAATCTTCTATGAACTAGTATATCAAATATTCAAACTGGAAAGAACTATTTGTATGTGTAGAGTAAAGAGGCTTTAAATGAGGCCCTCCTAGGAGTGAAAGGACTTTAGTATATTGATTTTATGAGTTGCTTATCACTATTGCTGTAGTTACAGCCTCAGCGGTCGTTAGGGGTTTTTTTGTTTGTTGGGGGCAGGGAGGATAGGGCATGCTAGTTTAGAAGTCTCCTAAGTTCCTGGTAGCTATGTTTGCCAGATAAGTGACCTCTGGATGAATGAGGGGCTACTACACCACTGATGAGAGAATGCTTTAGTAATGAAGGTTATCTTCTGTTCTCATTTTCTCCATAGGAAAAATACATTTAAAATCTCTCAAAGTGCCATATCTCTTGGTAGCATCCAGCTTCACATATCCTCAAGACCCACTAAGAAATTTTTTCTCCTCTAGCAAATCTACTTAAGCACAAAGAGGGGGGAATAAGTTAATTTCTACAATATTTGACAAAGAACCTGGACTCTTCTCACTTAGCCCAGCAGTCTCAGGCTTCAATGGGTGAATAATTCTCAACAGAAATAAGCTGTGGAATACTTTCAAACAGAATATATTTGCCACTGGCATTATGAAACACCTGCCAATAGTATTCATCTGAGTGAAATGACAACATTTTCAGGGGCTATGTTATGAAAGCCTTGGATAAAGGGGTAGGTTAACTACATTTACAGCCCTAGAATCCAAGACTAATACAAAACCAGTAAATGACGGTGTCTCACTGCCACCATCAGATACAAGATCTACCTGTCTTGGTTAGAGAATCACAACTGATCCAATAACCCGTTCTTGAGTTATCTCCAGGGAATTTTGGAAGTGCTACATACTGAACTATTTCTGTTTTTACTAAACTTAAGCTTTAATCTAATAAGAAAAGCATCTGGATTTGGAGTCAAAAGGCCTTGACTTGAATCCTAACTGCTATAATATATTTATTAATCCCTACTTCTGTGACCTTGAACAATAATAACGTTGACAGCAGTAATGAAGATGGTTATGATAACTAAAAATTACATAACTGTAGTGTGTATAGTGGACCACCATTCTATTCTCTATCAGGTTATCAGAGCAGAGGGTGGCCAAGTCCCTTTAGCTCCACTGCCTCTACAGGTGACCCACCAATCTACGTAGCCATCTAAGGGTATGGTATCTATCTATTGTTAATCACTCAGTTTTGGGGGAGGCCTTCTATTTGGCCCCTCCCTTGCATTTGCTTCATTGAGTTGCCATTACTAAAGTAAATGACTTAAAAACTAGTTTAATTATAGAAAAGATAACAAAAGCAGAAACTTTACTCACATATAATGCGTTATATATTCCATTTAGTTCCTGATCCTAGCTTTTCACAAAGGCAAAAATCTTTTCTAGGCTGAAGTCTCATCTCCCAGATCAGGGATGAAAGCTAACAAAGAGATTCATTTACAGTTGCTTCCATTCAGGAGCTAAGCAAAAACAAACCTTCCATCTTTTAGTTCAAATATGGGGTGGGCTTGAATTAATCACAAATTCTATACTTCAACAAACTGGATGGTAGGTGACCTCATTCCTGCCACCCAGCTTCTCCTAGCCTCAACTCTAACCTGATTTCTCAGGATCAGAAACTTCTCTGGGCTTTCATCTACCGTTAGACTCTCAGCACAAATCAGGTTGCATGGTTTCAGGTAGGTTTCACCTACCCCAAGTACTTCTCTTCTTCCCTCCAAAAACTCATGACATTATGATATCTTGTATAAGTAAATTCTACCTGCCAGCTCTTAACTTGTAATTCCACTTTTAGTCATACACCCCTGCAGGTCAAGGATAGAAAAATCCCATGTATACCAAAATATTCACGAATGCACATTTGTGATAGCAAAGAATTGAGAATAAAGAGACTACCCATCACCTGGGAAAAAGGAAAAAAAATTACACTATATAAATATAATGGAATATATATTGTCCTTTTTAAAAAAGAGAGAGTACAAGAAATTCAGAGAAACAAGTAAAAATTTGTTGAACTGATGTAAAGTAATTTGAGTAAACTAGGAAAACAATACACAGGAGCATTTCAACAGTGTAAATGAAATAGTAGTAAAATGAAACTAGAGATAAGAAAATGAACCTTCCTTTTTGTTGGAATGCTAGAGGATCACAGGTGTGCAATGTTTCATGAGATTTCAGATGTAGTCAACGTGTCCATTGGCTTTTTTTCTTTGTAATAAAGCAAGACTCACGTTGTAAAAACTGGTAGAGGTGCATGTTGAGAAATGACTATTTGATATTAAAAAAATTGATATAAAAAACAAACTTTTTAAATTGTCATGTAAACACAACAAACAATCCTTAATTCAAAAGCAATTTGGTGCTCTTTCAAAGGAGGAATTAATAAAATAGCTCAAGAAGTAGCATTTAAAGCACCAAGTGCTTAGAAATCTCTCCCTACGAACAGTACTGATCTGGAAAAGCCCATTCAGAGCAAGGCAAGACTAAAGACCCAAACTCACTTTTTTTTCTCCTTCCCTTTCCCTTTAATTTAAAAAAGAACTACCTCTTTTTGGTTACCATGACAAATATTAAATTTACACAAAGCTTTAGCCCATCAAAAAGATGCCAACGCACAAAAGATTATTCTACTTTTTACAATGAAAATTTGATAACAACCAGGATATATTAAAACCATTTCAGAAGCAGCTGCTGCATTCTGGAAGAAAATTTCTGTGGGAGAAAGCCAAACATTTAAATAGAGACCAATTTACTCCTCCTGTTTGCACTGTGAATCTTTTATCTGTAGTGTGAACAGAAGAGGAGAATTTGGTTTTTCAAGTTTTTTCATGCCACTCTTCCAGGGCCTCCTGGTGGTAATTTATTGATGTTCCCAGTCCTGTGTCAGATGAAAACCACTGAAAATCAAAGCAGCCAAGGTAACCAGGGTCTAAGACTTGGCTGGCTTTTACAGCCTGATATCATCTTCTGCATGTGATAGGCAGGTCTTTAATTTTATGTCATTTCTATTTCTACAACCAGGATGGACTCAATTACTTGATGCATAATCCCCTGCGACAAAATATTTGTATACCTTAATATATGAATATTAAAACCTTATCTGCTAGTATTTTGTTATAAGAATTATTTTTTTCTATCTCCCTCCCAGAGACAAGATAATAACAGTACATACACACACACACACACACACACACACACACACACACACACACACGCACGCACATACACACAGGATTAGATAGGTAAAGAAATTAATCATACAAAATAATTTTCTCAGGGAAAGAATGTGTCATGTGCAATACTGTAGTTAGTTTTTTCTAGGACAAACTCATAAATCTTGTTATGAATTAGCAAGTATTTATTGAGCAACTACTATAGGACCAATTGCTATTGAATTTGGACACTTTATTCCTAACATCAATGTCTCAGAAATGTTAAATAAGGGTGATTAACAAAATAGATGAAGAATATAATTGAGTCACAAGAAAAGCACAAAGCTACCTTGTTGCCTGGGGAATTGGGAAGACACTATACAGCCAATCCAGCTAAATTTTGCAAAACATCCACTCTAAATCTACCTAAAAGTTAAGTTATTGAGTTGAAACTCAAATGACCACCTTACATGACACCCAAAGCCTTTGGTGCAGTAGACAGCAGGCCTATAATACAAATATAGTAGGGGTAGAACTTGAGACCATTTGGTTTAGCCCTCTTCCTTCAGTTACTAATAAACAATATGGTTGGGCAGGTTTGTGATTTCAAATCATTCTCTTTAGAAACCTGATTGTTTAGATATCTTTAGCAATATCTTAATTACTGACACTGTTTTACCTTTTAGTATTTGGAATGAATAATAGAGCATAAAAATACGTATCTTTAACTATATCACATCTATCAGATTGGCTAACATGACAAAACAGGAAAATGATAAATATTAGAGAAAATATGGGAAAGTTAGAACACTAATTCATTGTGAATGGAGTTGTGAGCTGATCCAACCATTCTGGAGAGCAATTTGGAACTATGCCCAAAGGGCCATAAAAATATCCCATACCCTTTGACACAGCAATACCACTTGTAGGGCTGTATCCCAAAGAGATTATACAGATGGGTAAAGGATCCATATGTACAAACGTATTTTTAGCAGCTTTTTTGTGGTGGCCAAGAACTGCAAATCAAGGGGATGCCCATCAATTGAGGAATTGCTGAACAAGTTGTGGTGTTTGAATGTAATGGAATACCCTTGTGCTATACGAAATGATGGACAGGTGGACTTCAGAAAAACCTGAAAGACTTATATGAACTGATGCTGAGTAAAGTGACCAGAACTAGGAGAACATAGTACACAGTAACAGTCACAGTATTGGATGACTGACTTTGATAGACTTAACCCTTCTCAGCAATGCAAGGACCTAAAACAATTCCAAAGGACTCATGATAAAAAATTTCATCTGTATCCAGAGAAAGAACTATAGAGTCTGAATACAAAGAGAAGCAGACTAATTTCTTTTTGTTCTATTTTGCTTTGTTTCTTTCTCATGGTTCCTCCCATGTCATTCTACAACATGACTATGGTAAAAATATGTTTCACAAGAATATATAGGTAGAGCCTATATCAGATTGCATGCCATCTTGGGAAGGGAGGAGGGGAAAGAGAGGGAGAAAATTTAAAACTTATAGTAGTGAACATTGAAAACTAAAAATAAATAAACATATATACATATAGATACATACATACACACACATACACACACACACTAAAGTTCTAAGAAGGGTTCATCATCTGACCATGAATTGAAATAGTCTTCTGTCATTAATATGATAGTACCGCCTTGATCCAGAACCAAATGTGACCCTTTAAATGGAATGTTATCTACAATGATCTCCCGATCTAGCACAGTGCTTATAATACAAAAATACAGTTTGCCTCCAACTCTCAGAGGAGTCCCAAGGAACAAGTAAAAGGGACTATAGCAAGGAGGAATGTACTAACATGTGACCTAACAAGATCCACAGTAAGGAGAAGGATATCAGAACCCAATAGAACTTGATACTTCAGTCTGCTAAACAGAGGAGTTATAGGCAGATATCTTTCATGCTTTTCTTCAGACCTTTTCTCCCGTCTAGGAGGCAGAAGCAGCACTTTTGTCCTCTGTCCTTTGGCTTTTATCTCCTTCTTCTCTGGGGAACCATATGAGAAGTCCCATTAGTACTAGCTAGTGCCAGTACTTATTGAGAATCTAATTCCTTTTCTCATGTTGGAACGTTTGAGTGTCCAAGCTTTTAGAATTGCTATTTAGAAATATATTTTCAACTTTGGGAAATATTTCAACATATGTGAATGTTTACAATGAGCAGAAATTCAATTTTTCTTTCCTCCCAAAGTTCACAGGCTTACACATCCCTGTTTGATACTTCTTTCCTTCTCTTGAACAAATTGTCTTAGGAAGGGTTCAGAAGCTTGGTATTCCATCATCCACTGCTTAAATATGCTAAGAGTTTATGGAAAGAAAGGGGAAGTTAATTGTGTCCCCAATCTTTTTCCAAGTAATAATTTTTCCTAGGAGGCAAAGGCAGGCCAAGCCATCACCACCACCATCTTAACCATCATCCCCCCATATATACTGATTGAGACAGCCCAGGACCCTGAACCCAACATCTTTGGGAATACTAATGCTTCCAGCCCAGTGTCCTCAGCCATCATCCTGACAAGAGAAGAGCCAGAAAAGAAAGCTCTTGCTATCAATATCCTTGTCACTGTCAAATGGTTCAACATCAGAAACTGATATGATTTTATCAGTGTAAATAACATTAAAGAAAAATAATTACCACCTGCTTTTCTTCAGTACTCTAAGGATCATGAGACCTTTCTACCTACCTTGCAACTGAATTCTTCCATATCTGTTGTCACATTAGAATTCCTTGAAAACTGGAATTATCTTAATTTCCATGACTATCCACATCATTTAGCACTGTAATTTGTATATAATAAGCACTTAATAAATATTTTTTCATAGTAATTTCAACAGTGAATAAACAGAGTAATAGAAAAGACAGATATTTTACCCTGGGGCAAAAAGTAGCTGGTAGAGGAGAAAGAAAGCACTCTGGAATTGTCACTAAGGTCATTCCAGTGCATTAACCATGAGTCCGTTATTATTCTATCAAGTTCCATGTAATACAACCCAGCAGACTTTCAAGTTATTTATCAATAATTTCTAAAAATTCCTCAGTTACTGGTTCTAGGATCACAATATTGCTCACTCACATTGTTGGGATAGGTGTCAGTAAAATGAAAAAGAATGAGTAAACCTTCAATGTAACAGTCTTCTATTGCTCAAAAAAATACAGAAGCTAAATCCTGCCCCCAAAAAAGAATATAGTAAGCTAGTGCCCTCCCCCTCCCAGAGTCAGGTATTAAACAACTATAAGAACTCAGAAGAAAAAAAAAACAACAACCCAGTAACAGGAATTAATAAGGAATGAAAACATTTACCTTGATCACAGTGTCCCCAGTATACACAATACATACTTTAACAATTATGTCAAAAGCACAAAAACTGAATGTAGAAAGAATTATAAGTCATGGGCATGGATATGACTATCAGAACACCATATACTCCTAAATATCGATAGTAGTACCTTTCTATGGTAGCAAATAATTGAAAACAAGGTAAGTGCTTGTCAATTGGGTAATTGTTAAAGAAATTATGATATATAAATGTAATAGAATGTTACTATGCTACAGAAAAACATGGAAAGACCTATATGAACTGATGCAAAGCAAAGTAATGAGCGCCAGGGACACAATATACGTTAGTAAACAATATTGAACATGGTAGTAAATTGAGTATTCAAGTAAGTTGCTATTAGTGAACTGTAGCAGAAAAAGAGAATTTATACTCTTGTATTGACCATTTGGATTTGTTTATGTGCATTTTCATATTTCAAAGTGTTTTTGTTTATTTTAGGGAAAATATCACTTGTATGGATTTGACAAATCGTAAAAAGAAACTATAACAGTACAAATAGATAAAATAAAAGCAATCAAACAATCAAAACTGAATGCTGCAAAATTATAATTACCGATCCTAAGCCCAAAGAAAGACTTGAGAAAACATGTCCCTGCCCTTCTTTGCAGAGTTGGGGTTATGAGAACAGGCTGTCAGTCGTATGGAACACTGCATATAACATTAGATTATCATGATTTGTTGATTAGTTTTGTTGAAGTTTTTTCTTCCTTTTTTAATTCTTTATTATAAGATATGGCTCTCTGGGAGACAGCCAAGTTTATATTTTTTAAAAAGACTGTCAGGGAGAATATAATTACTTTTTACAAAAAGGCAGGATAATTATAGCAGTTGCTTGAAAAAAACAGTAATGTCCCCAAAATGCATCTTATTTACTATGTTCAGAAATGAGATAAGCAACATTTGTGGAGTCCATTATGTACATTTGATATGGATTTGGAGACTTTGATAAAATGTATCTAATACTTAAAAGTTGACAGCAAATAAAGATGAGTTGAATAATATAATAAAAGATATGTATAAACTTATATCATCAAACATCTCCCAGGTTAAAGTTCTGATCATTTTTCTACTCAAGTTTCTTTCCCTACTGTGCTATCTCCCAGCCACTGTCCTTTCAGATAAACAATTCATATAACTGCTCTTTCTCACTCTCATTATTTAATCAGTCCACTTACTTTGCAATCAATTGATCAATTAACAAGCATTTTAACATTCATAATTAAGCACTTATCATGTACTAGACATGATGTTAAACACTGAAGAGATAAAAAAAAGAGTCTTTGCCCTTAAAGAGCTTACATTTTAATGAAGAGATGATCTATTCATAAACAAATATATGATATATCAAAAAAGGCACAACTGTGGGGACCAGGGATGTTCTCCTGTAAAAGGTGGCACTTAAGGTGAGTAATGAAAGAAGCCAGGAATTGTAAGAGTTGGTTGTGAGAAGAGTGTGCATTCTAGACATGATGGGCAGACAGGGCAAAGGAAGAGACAGGAGATAGAATGTAGTGTGTGAGGTATGGCAAGTAGACCAGCACAGATGAACTCTCAAGGGTGTGGAGGAGAATGATATAAGAGAATGGAAAAATAGGAAAGGCTCATATTGTGAAGAGCTTTCAATGCCAGAGGGATTTATATCTGATCCTAGAGGTAATAGGGAGTTATTGGATTTTATTGGATAGCAGCAGGGGACAACATGTTCTAAACTACACTTTAGGAAAATCACTGTAGCAGCTGTATGGAGAATGGAATGGAACAGAATGATACTTGATGCAGGGAAACCAATTAGAAAGCTGTTGAAACAATACATGCAAGAGGTAATGAGGGTCTGAGCTAGGGTGGTACCTTTGTGAGTAGAGAGAAGAGGATGTATGTGAGAGACGCTGTGGGGGAAAGAATTACAGACTTTGGTAACTAATTAGAATGTGGGATGAATAAAAGTGGGAAGTCAAAGATGGTGACCAGATTGTGAGCCAGAGTGAGTAGAAGGATTCTGGTATTCTTGACATTAATGGGAAGCTTGGAAGGGGGCATAGGTTTTCAGGGGAAAATATGAGTTATCTTTTAGATATGATGAGTTTGAGGTGCCTACTAGACATCCAGTTAGAAATATCCAGTTCAGGAGGAGAATGTGAGACTGGATCTCAAAAAAGAGACTGACTTGTATATATAGATCTGAAGGTCAAGTGCAAAGAAATAATCATTGAACCCATGGGAGCTAATAAGATCACCAAGTAAAAGAATATGGAGATTAAAAAGAAGAGGGCCTAGGAAAAAACCTTGAAGGAATTCCAAGTAATATTATGACAATATATAACATTATATAATTATGTAAAACATACACATTATAGCAATAATAATAGCTTAACATAGATGAAGATCCAGATGAGAGAATGGTCATAAGTGTCATATGCCTCGGAGAGATCAAAAAAGGATGAGGACTGGAAAAAAAGCCATTATCTTTTGCAATTGAGAGATCATTGGTAACTTTATAAAGAGTAATTTCAGCGGAATGATGACATAATCCAGATTGTGGAACGTTTAAAAGAAAGTGAGAGAAAAAAGGAGAGATGCTGATTACAACTTTTCTTTCTTTATTTTAAATTTTATTCTAAACTTAAGAAAAAGAACAAGCATTTCAATGCTTGTTCTTTTTCTTAAGTTTAGAATAAAATTTAAAATAAAGAATATAAATAGAATATAATAGAATATAAAAAAAGGATGATTGCCCATGAAACTGTAAATCTATTATGTACAACTTGCTATTCCTTTTAAATATATAGTAAAATTATCATGGAACTACCAAAGTTGTAGTGGACCTAGTCAATATGGATTCAGGATTTTCTCCAGTTTTGATCAGAAGCATACGAGTAAAAGTGAAGGAGACTGACAGTAGAATCAGTCCAGGAATTGGGTTTGTCAAGGCATGATCAGTAATAGAAAAATGGAACAAGGGATCCAATAATAGGATATGTAGAGCTGAACTCATTCACCAAGAGATTTAGACTGAGCAGGAAGGAGAGGTTAACTAGGACAGGAGAGATGGTGGGAGAGAGTACTGAGGGATGGAGTAAATCAAGGTCTTGGCAAAGATGATAAGTTTAAGAGGAGCAAAGCATAAATAAGAAGGAAATATAGAAGACTATGAGATAAAGAAAATAATTTGATAGCAAGGTCAAGGCTATGACAGTATGATGCCATTAGACATGTAATGTCATGCAAAAGAAAAAATTCTATATTAACTGTTTTACAAAAATAAAAGTAAGAAAAATAAAGAAAGTAAAAAATGACATGCTTCAGTTTGCCCTCAGAATTCATCAGTTCTCTTTCTGGAGGTGGATAGAATTTTTTCATCATGAATCCTTTGGAATTGTCTTGTCATTGTATTGATCAAAGTAACTATGTCTTTCACAGTTAATCATCATTACAATGTTGCTGTTGTGCTGCTCACTTCACTTTGCATTAGTTCATATAAACCTTCTCAAGTTTTTCTGAGACAGTCATCCGCACCAAATTTGTATACCATTGTAATCATATACCACAACTTGTTCAGCCATTTCTCAATTGATGGTCTTCTCAGTTTCCAATTCTTTGCCACCACAAAAAAACTGCTAAAAATATTTTTTGTGTGTGTTGGTCATTTTCCTTTTTCTTTGATCTCTTTGAGATACAGTCCTACTAGTGGTAGCTCCTCTATTCTTTAGTCAATGGTATTCCAGGTGAAATACTCATGCCCTGTCCATAAAACTTTGAGGCCAGTTAATGACAGAAAAATACAAGATCATGAATTGTTTAAAAAAGTCACCAGAAGTATGAGGGACAAAGATATTTTAGCAGTAGCCCCTAAAGAACCTTCTCGTATTGGGCATAGGCAAAATAGAAAAAGATGAGCTTTTGATTGACAGCACCTGGTCCTCATTACTGA
The DNA here is from genome assembly GCA_028658325.1 of Potorous gilbertii. Classification (NCBI taxonomy): domain Eukaryota; kingdom Metazoa; phylum Chordata; class Mammalia; order Diprotodontia; family Potoroidae; genus Potorous; species Potorous gilbertii. The sequence continues at coordinate 255,102,095 of CM053771.1, forward strand.
ATTGGATCAGGCACTGGTCATGGTGCCTCTTCCTTGTCATGTGAGCTGTGAACACTGAATAGAAAAATTTATCAAGCACTCCAACAACTCCTCTGATTTCAGTCTAATACGTCATTTAAAGAGAGTTAGATGGCACAATAGATAGAGCACTGAACCTGGAGTCAAGAATTGAGTTCAAAAGGGTCAATCCACTTAACTTGTCATGCCTCAGTTTCCTCTGTAAAATGAGAAAAATAATAGCAGCTAAGTGCCAGGGTTGCTTGAGGATAAAGTGAGATAATATTGGCTAAACAATTTGCAGTCCTTAAAGTATCATAAATAAGAGCCATCATCACCATTGTTATTGTTTATTGTTATTGTCATTATTTGCTTGCCACTTCTGTTCCAGTGACCCAACCAATCCAGGATTCAAAAAGTTCCTCTCCAGATAGATATGACTATTATTTTAGAAACATTCAGATATTAGCATAGCAGACTCTGTGCATTGGATTTCTTCAGCTTGTTCTTCATTTTCAGATGTCAAATTCTTCCCAACATTCACCTCAAAGTATCTTTAAAAAACCAACCAACAAGCAAAAAAATTTTATTGGTAACAAGATCTTGTAGTATATTTCTATCTCTTCTTTAGTGGTTGAGGGGGAGAGATAATGACTAATTATCATTTTCAGAGATTTTACAAAATTTTTATGTAAGGATGTTAGAACAGGACACTAATCTATTTTGAAGACCACAGACATGATGCTGTAAGCCTTCTTGTATTTTTTAATAAATAATTCACATATCCCTAATTATTCATCCTGTCATAAATAATATCCTCCATCTTTTTCCACAGTGCCAGAAGATATTCCTAATATAAAAGGTATTTCAAAGGAGTCCAGTTCTAAAGGTTCACAACAATATCTATTCTTATTGGAGTTTTAATTATCCTCACAATGCACAGAGCCATGCTGTAACAAGCATAAAAAGTAATTAGACTAAAATGTCCATAGCCTTTGAGCTACAAATTCCACGGCTAGCCATATGACCAATGGAAATCAAAGATAGAAAGGACCTATACACTAAAATATTCATAACTGCACTATTTGTAATAACAAAAAACTGAAAACAATAGATTCCCATCTTCTGGAAAATGGATAAACAAAGTATGGCTCATGAATTTAATGGAATAAAAAGGATGACTATGGAGTATACAGAGAAGCACAGAAAGACTTAAATGAACTGATCCAGGGTTAAGAAAGTTGAACCAAGAGGACAGCATATACAAAGGATAAAATATTGTAAGTGAAATGAACAACACCATGACAACGAACACTGAGCATTGTGTAATTACAATGACTAAGAACCTAGGCCTACGAAAATCAAGAAAATGTGCCTTCTTCCCTTCTTTGTCAAAATAGAGGATGATAGATGCAGAATTAGGTTAAATGAGTATACTATCAGACATGGTTGATGTGTTGGCTACTTTTGCTTAATTCTTATTTTTTATCTTGTCTTTCTGGAAAGGGAAGGGAGAGGGATATATTTGGAAGTAAAGAGGATATAAAAACAAAAGTTATCCAATTTTTTTAAAAAAATATTTAAGATGTAATCATGCAAAGTAATAAGAAGTTGTACAACTTCAGCATAAAATTGGAGGCATAAAGAAACAGCTGTTCTATTCAAAAGATTAACTCCCAGCAGGAATAATAAAAGCAAAATTAAACAAAAAAAAATTCTTCCCCCCAAAAAAACAAGATTTGAAAGAAATCCAAAGGCTACACTAAGCGGATTTAGCAACTACACTTTCTTTAAAAAAGCTCTCTGATAATGTAATGACATCACCAAGGAGTGGAGGATATGACCAATGCCAGACCTTATCCAGTAGTAAGGACCAAAAGTTAATCAAACATTCATACTCATCTGTGATATACATCAACTAACACCAAAGGCACTCTAAAGTAACTATTAAGTTCTTTGGGGCTTCCAAAGAACTACACCTTTCCCAGTGGTTCAATCTCTCTTTGAAATTGCCTCCTACCTTCAACAATTTTTGTCATTACTCCACCTTTGTCAGTCAGTTAGCACGTAGTAAGTACCTACTGTGTGAAAAGCACTCTGCTAAGTGCTGTTGATATAAAGAAAGGCAAAAAAAGAAATGTCCTAGCTCTCAAAGAGCTCAAAGTCTAGCAAAGAAGATAACGTGCAAACAATACATACAAACAAAGTATATACTGGATACCCTGGAGATCATCTCAGAGGGACTGCTCTAAGATTAAGAAGCCCTCTTGTAAAAGATGAGACATTAGAGGAGACTTGAAGAAAGCCAGAGGAGTTATTGTGAGAGATGAGGAGGGACAGAGACAGCATTGCAAGCACATGGGGCAAGTAACGAGGTTACTCAGAGTTGAGAAATAGACTGTCCTGTTCATGTAACAGTCAGAAGATCAGTTTCACTGGATCACAGAATATGTGGAGGAAAATTAGGATAAGAAGACTGGAAAGTTAGAAAGGCAAAAGATTATGAAAAGTTTTAGAAGCCAAAGAGACTTTGTTTGATCTTGGAGGTAACTGCAGAGCCATTAAAGTCTACTGAATAGTCAGGGAGGAGTGAATTGATTAGAACTGCATTTGAAGATTAATTTGACATCTGGATGAAGGATGAACAAGAATGGGGAGAGATTTGAGGCAGAGAATCCAACCATCAAGCAATAATCCAGAAGTGAAGTGATGATGGTCTATACCAGGGTGGTGGAAATGTCAGAGAAGAGAATGCAGCATGGGCAGGTGTATTGCTAATCTATTTTTGCTTAATTTGAAGATCTTTCCCACCTGCTTAAATCGCATGGAAGCCTAAGTCACATGTGCTAGGAGGAGTTTGCTGAACAGGTGGAATAGGAAGGGTGGAGCAGAGCTTGAAGGAAGTTGGCAAAAGCAATTAGGGCAGAGGAAAGAGAGGATATAGGCAGGTATAGGTAGGGTTGAGTGTTTGCTTGTGGGAAAGGGTGGGGAGAGGAAGAAGACTTAGAAATGATGTTGTCCTTGGCAGTGCTAATGTGTACTGTCTTCTTGGTTACTATAATGGATTTGGTTTTCTGGTGTCTGAATAAATGATTTTCTTTTGCCTTCTATATGGAGAGTCTATTATACTTTGTGATTCAGAACTACTCCAGCATATTCATAGTTGCTGTTGGTGCTATGAATACCGCCTTGACAATGCAGTGGGGCATGGACACTACAAAAGATTTGTTGTAACATCCAGCAATTTCTGTAACTGTCCAGCAAATCTGCCTAATGACATAGCTTATGTCTTGCATTGGTACCCACAAAACGTAAAAAGATTTAGAGCAGGAATTCTTAATCTCTGGTCCACCAACCATAAATTTCAGGAGATCAGTGAAATTGGATGAGAAAAAAAGTCATTATTTTCATTAACTTTTGGTTGAAATTTAAAATTTCCTTCAATTACTTTAAAAACACACACACATTTTTCAGAGAAAAGATCTATAGGCTTCACTAGATTGCCAAAGTCTCACACACACACACACACACACACACACACACACACACACACACACAAAATAAGAACTCCTAGCCTAGAGAAAAGCATCTATGCTATTGGGTAGATCTTCTGTGAAAGATCTATGAAAGAGTATAGGCTAGAATAATATCCAATAAGGATGCATAGATGGGTTGCAATATACACCACAGAGATGACATCAGGTACACATTGAAATATTGAAAGAATAAAGAAAGAAAGAAATACATGAAAAATTAGTCAAATACTTTTCTTGGAATTTAACTGACTCTTTGTTCTTTGAATAAATCTCTCCTAAAACTCTGCTAAACTCTTTCATGTGTGTGGTCTCTTTCAACTAGCATGTGTTTCTTGAGAACTGAAACTCTCCTTTTTCTTATATGTATCCCCAACACTCATCACAGTGCTTAGAATACAGTAAGTGCTTAATAAACTATCTTTTTCTTCATTCTTTTTTTTCCATATCATTTCTTATCATTTAGTAAGAGATGAATAACCAGCCACATAAATCTGCATTAGCTCATGAAAACTTCAATGGCTGGTTAAACAATTTTGTGACTTGATATATACATACATATAAATAGATACATACATGTATGCATGTATATATGTGTATATGTATGTATGTGTGTATATGTATATATACATATATATTGTTTTATTTCATTTTCAGGTCTGTCCTGTTGCAGACCTGTATATAAACAGGGAAATGGCTTTCCATGAAAAAACAGAAGTCATATAACAAAATCAACTTCTATTATTGACAATAACTGGACCCTAACTGCATCGCAAAGGACAACCCATATATTCTACACCATTTGTTTTTAAACTAGTGGAAGTGTTGGCTATACATTCCTATGCTAAGGTTAATAAAATCTTTAAATAATATTGTTGAGTAATAATTTTGACTGATTACAAATGATTAACAATGGATTTATGGTGGATTTAAATATAATTTTTCAGAGAGAAAATCATGGGCATCTTAAATGTAAATAGTTCACAAATGTGAATAACACTCATCTCTTCTACTAGACTTTTATCATCTTGAGGATAAGAACTGTTTGGTACAACAATCCTGCCTAGCATAATGCCTTTCAAATAATAGATCCCCAAACATTTGTATAGTTAGTGACTGAAAAGATTTTTAGGATTATAAATCATAAAGCCAGATTAAAGCTAAAAATGTCTCCAGGAAGATGTGAACCCAGGCACCCATAAGGCTAAGGGTCAGTTTTTCTAGAGGGTAATTGCCCATTCACCCCTTCACTCCCATCATATACAATACATAAAAGTATAGCCATATAAGTAAAAAATTATTTATGGCTTCAAAAAAACAAAAACAGGAAAAGTAAATTTGGACACCAGTCAGTGGAAATTTTCCTTTCTTGATAGGGGCAGCTCAAATTGGGAATATGTCCTTGAGTTCTGGTGAAACCACACTTTCTGATGTGATGCCAACATCATAGTCAAGCAGGTATGACTGCTACATACTCATTTATCTCATGGGTTGTTTGAACATATAATCAACCATAATTGCAGAAGAATGATGATAAATCATATTACCCACCTCCTAATGGAGCAGTGATAAAATCAAGATGGTAAAACAAACATACCAAGACACAGCCAATGTGGGAATTTGCTTTGTTTGATGAGCAGCTAGGTGGCACAATGGAGAGGATGTTGGGCCTGGAGTCAGGAAGACCTAATTCCAGATCTGGCCTCTAACATTTACTAGGTGTGTAACCCTGGGCAAATTACTTGACCTCTCTTTGCCTCAGTTTCTTTATCTGTAAAATGCAGATAAGAATAGCATTTGTTTCATAAGGTGGTGTAAGGGTAAACAAAGTAGGATCTTTTGCTGTTTTTGTTTTACTGAAGTATGATTAAGCTGGATCTTTCCTACCCATTGATAGGCCTGGGAAGATTTGTGGAAGGTCCACACCTTTTGTTAATGAGGGTTCTCAAGGGATGTGATGCCCTCTGGCTCTAAAAAGTTTCTAAAGACTCTGAGGGTGAGATTTTACTTTGGGGCTTAGTTTTTAGAAGAAAGTTTGTGTGCCAGATAAGACTCTGGGAAGCCACTAAGCAGACCATATCTTTTTGATATATACATACATACATATAGATAGATAGATAGATAGATAGATATACATATATGCATGATATGTGTGTATGTGTGTATATGTATGTATATATGTGTTTGTGTGTGTGTGTGTGTATATACTGTTTTATTTAATTTTAAGTCTGTCCTGTTACAAATCTATATATAAACAGGGAAATGGCTTTCCATGAAACAGAAGTCATATGATAAAATCAACGTCTATTACTGACAATAATGTTGGTGCTTCCCTTTCTGTTAACTATGTATACATGGTCAGGCAGTTTGGAAGCACTGTCTGTTGATTTTTATTTCTCTGTATTCTCTGAAGTTTAGGGTGCTGACTTTTTCCCCTGAACCAAATAAATGATACATGTGCTTGATTAAAGTGATTGTTAATCCCTTTCCTTTTAGAAAAGTTGCCTTTCCTTTTATAAAAGCAATTCACAGAACCTGTGATAGCAGGCCCTCCTGTGTATATTTGGGTTGAGAGAATCAAAGGAGAGAGTAACTGTAAAGCACTTAGCACAAAAATTCTTGGTACACAGTTAAATGCTATTTAAATATGAGCTATTATTTTGGTAGCTATATGGCTCAATGTATAGAGCAATGAGCCTGGAGCCAAGAAAACCTGAGTTCATATCCAACACTTAGCTGTGTGAACCTGAACAAATTACCTAAACTTCTGTCTGCCTCAGTTTCCTCAACTGTAAAATAAGGATAATAACAGTATTTACCTTACAGGGTTATTGTGAGGAACTAATGAAGCCATAATGGTAATGGGCTTGTCACAGTATATGGTGAATATTAGGTGCTTAATAACACACTAGTTATTAACAGACTAAGGATGTTTTTCACAAAGGTTTTCTCTTTTTTTATGGGAAAAGAAGTTTAGGGAGTGGAGAGAGAAAAAGTATGATAGGGTTATGAAAAGGAAAAAGAAAACAAATGAAGCATTTTTAAAAATACACAGAAGAGACTAGAAGAAAAATCAGAAAGAAACAAACAGAAGCTTTGAAAGTTTTACATTGAATTTATAATATACTTATAAGCAAAAGCAAGATATACAAAATAGAGATTCACATTTTCATGTAAATCAATCCTCTTTGTATGTGCCACCTTATATGTGGAAATGTTCATTTATTTGGTTTTTAAGTTCAGAATAAAAATATTTTCTTAAAACGAGTCAGGCATAGAAGCAAAGTCTCAAATCTTGTTATAAATAATACTCTTCTGTGAAATAAAATAAACAACTCTCAAGGGTCTTTTTAAAAGTAAGATTGACAAGGTTTTTTTTAATATTTAAGTACCTAGAAGAACAGCTATTCTTGAAATCCTCTTTCCTAATTTTCATAGAGAAAATAAACAGATGTTCTAGTTTAGGAAATGCGGAGTATTTAATCTCAGAATAGAATTTTCTTGGTGTAGACTAAAAGTAATTACAAGAATTATAAAGAAAGATATAAATAAGATGTGATCTTTAAAATAAATTATTTTTAAAACTAAATTTAAAACAGTTAAAACAGTATAGTGATGAATTGGCCTAATAATTCCAATAATGAAATCAACTCTAAGTGTTGTATCTCCTTAAATTCAAAACTATCAACTTTACAGATAAAATGGATTACTTTAATGCAATAATATCCCCATCTTGTGGCCTGTTAGAATATTGCCTCCAAAGAATTTTAAAGTCATACCTGTGCTTTTTGTTGTATTCTCACAATAGCAGGCATAAATGGAGTCATCTATTGGTCTGTGCCACTTTGCCTGGATGAAATTAAGGTAAAGACCAGATACAGACTAGGGGCTGGGAATTCTCTACCTCTACTCTATATTAACACTTCGCTGTTAATTTGATTACATTAAATTCGTTACAAATATTATGCAGTGATTACTTCTTTGCTCCTTGTTTCTACAATAAATATAGCTCTTTATGTGCTATTTGCTTGATAGTTAGTGAAGGATAGTCTAAGTGAGTTATGACTAAAAGTTTTTAGAGTTTTCTTATTCTGTTGCTGAACATATATTAGCCTTCAATTTCCAAAACTCAAACACATTATTCATCAATCAAAACAAAATTTCAATACCAAAATACATCTAAAAAAGAAAGGCGTCTGAGCCAGGGTATGATGAAAATGGAAGGCAAAGTGTGATATGTGGGCACAAGATACCTCCCACTTTTCTTTATTGAGCTCAAAGCACTTATTTTTCCTGGCTAATACATTGTAGACAGGCTAGACAGTATCTCCGCTTCATCCGTAGGTCCTGAAGATTGACAATCACTTTTAGCATTGTCATCATTGTAACACAATTAGACATTATAACATTTTAGAATAAAGTTTGGTTAATGATTCAATTATAAGCCATTGCAACCTCTTTTTTTCCCTACCCTTCTTTCCTGAACAATGTACATGACATGAAAAAAAACACCATTCTAATTACATGAACCAGCCCACCATTTCTGGTATTCAGATGAAGTCACAATTCAACATTAGAACTTTCAATTTCTCCTATCTCTTCTCGTGAGTTCCTTGTATGAGCATATGACAAGATTTCACATAATCACAAATTTTCCCTTCTTACCTACTTCACATGCTGTTCTTACCAAAATTTTCCAACTTGATCTAAAAATCAGTTATATAGTAATCTAGTTAATTTAAGGATTTTGCAAATCTTATGTCTTTAAATCAAATAATTATTGTGATTGATCACTGTAATTTAGTATTTTTATTTTAATTTAGGTCAAGTTGCCTCAGACCCTTACTAGCTATGTGACCGACCCTATACAAGTCACTTAATCCCATTTGCCTGAGTTTCCTCATCTGTAAAATGAGTTGGAGAAGGAAATGGCAAACCACTCCAGTATTTCTCACGCACACACACACACACACACACACACACACACACACACTACACACACACACACACACACACACAAAATGGGATCAAGAATAGTTAGACACAACTGAAACAACTAAACAACAATATCTTATAACTACTCGTGTGAGAACGAACCTAATGAACTTTTTACATGTGGACTTTTTCAATTTCATATGTTGTTTAAAAAGACTGAATGAATGAGAGGACCCTGGGGAAAGTGAGACATGCCTAGATAAAAAGGTTAGATAAGATTTGGATGAAAAAAAAATAAGAAAGATTTCCTTGATAGGGGCATAAACCAAGCAGAGTTGAGAACAAGAATAAATTTCAAATAATGAATGGGTCAAAAAAAAAAAAACCCAAACCATAGAAACAATTAATAATCATGAAAAAGAAAATGATAATACTGAAACAACATTCCAAAATTTCTTGGAAAGCACCCAATCAGAATCCTTTTATGAAATAGATCCTAATACCTAGGAAAGAATAAAGCATAGAAAAAGAACTTTAAACTTTCATTCATTGAATATCAATTCAAATTTTTTAAATAAAATCCTGTCAAACAGACTACAGCAATTCATTTGAAGAAATGACTTGCCATAACCTGATTGGATTTATACCAGGGATACAAGGATGGTTCAACATGAGGAAAACAATCATTGTAATTAATTGTTATAAGAAATAAAATATCCAAAACCATGTGATTACCTCAAAAACTACACAAAAAACTTTTAACAAAGTACAACACTTATTTATACTAAAATCCCTATTAGTATCACAAAAAGCGCCTAACACTAAAAGTAAGCATAAGGTGCAACCGTAATACATTAGAAATTTTTCCAGTAAATATAGGAGCAAAGTAAAGATTCTACTTTCTCCACTATTAGTCGATATACTTCTGGAAATGTTAGCAATAGCAATAAAATAGGAGAAAGGAGAAAAAAATTAAGGGAATAAAATAAGTAGGAGGAGATAAAAACTCTCCCTATGTGGTAATGACTTGATAGTTTATTTTTAAAATCCTATGGAAAGAAAAAAATTACTTATTGAGATAATTAATAGATTCAGCAAAGTCATAGTCTAAAAAACAACCTGGCAAAGATCGAAAGTATTTCCATATAACAATAACAAAATCCAAGAGGCAATAATAGAAAAAGAACTTCTATTCCAAATAACTAAAAATGTACAAGATTAAGTAGGGGTCAACCTACATATTTTACATTGCATATTTATATTATATATTTTATTTATTTATATTCATCAATCAAGAAAGGGCTTTTACAATGGAGGAGAAAATTATTGTCAAGGGGTTCTTCCTGATGTAAGTGGCAAGCAAAGTAGGATTTTTTTGCTGTTTTTCTGGATTGAGTTTTATTCAATCAAGTTCCTTTGATTGAGTCTTGCCTTTCATTGAAGAGCCTGTGATTGAATCAAGAGCCTTTGAATGGAAATAGTATATATATTGTATTGCTTGGAGAGAGAAAGAAGAAGAGCTGAGAGAGAGAAGTGAGCATGGGGCTAGGGGAATTTGCTTGTGGGGAGACCTAAGAGAAAGAATGTTTTTGATTTCGGCGCTCCTTCTGTTGATCTGCAGTGATTTCTCAGACAGAAATCCTGTCTGTTGATCTGTGTTGATTTCTCAGACAGCAGTCTTATCTATTAGTCTGTGTTGATTTCTCAGACAGCAGTCTTATCTATTGGTCTGTGTTGATTTCTCAGACAGCAGTCTTATCTATTGGTCTGTGTTGATTTCTCAGACAGCAGTCTTATCTATTGGTCTGTGTTGATTTCTCAGACAGCAGTCTTATCTATTGGTCTGTGTTGATTTCTCAGACAGAAGTCCTGTCTTGATGGTACTGGTAATGTATATAAATATTATTATAACCCTGTTAAGTTTTATTTTCCTAGAAATAAAAGCTGTAGGCAGGAGCCCATGGAGCCTACTGTCAGGCAGACACAGGAAGAGTTTGGAGTGGAACCGTCCTCGGGAGCTCAGACAAGGAGCAGTAGATGAGAGTGGCCTGCTTGTGAACCCAGGCAAGAGCTGAGAGCAGTTGACCCATAGAAGAGGAGCCATGGGGTAAGGAAGTCAAACCCAAGTCAAGATGAGAGAGGACTTTACTTGGACTCTGTGTATTGATTAAAGAGATTGACCTAGGGATGGATAGTGTGGTGTTTTCTGCTGCCCCTTAAGGATGTGTTGTGCTAGGGAAGACTCTAGTCTGGGACCCCTGACTTTGGGGATGCAGTGATATACACTATGCACCTAACCCTAACCCTAAATGTAGGGCCGGAGGCAAGAGCTCATGCATGTGCATGCATTTAGAGTTAAGGTTAGGGTTATGACCTACTGAGTGTTGTGAGATACATACATGTATTAGATGATATGTTCTGCTTAAGGATGTTGCTATGAATGTTATGCTTTACTTTACTGAACAATGTTTATTGCTGAATAGAGAGTTCATTTTACTATGCGATTAGACTCTTAAAATTAGTCCTAGCAACAGTCCTCAGAAGTGCTGCCATGATAGGAGTTATACCTGAAGAGCTCCAAGGAGCAGAAATTCCCATATCTCTATAAAGTCCATTGTACTTTTGCATGGCTCTGATTTGAGGGAGGTTTTTTCCTTATATCAGCTTCACGTTGACCTGGTCCCAAATAGAATGTCTCATTCTTCTTCCACACAACAGCCCTTCAAATCTTTGAAAATAGTTTTCATGCTGTCCTTCCTCCAGCCCCAGTCTCATTTTCCCTAGACTAAACATTTTCAGTTTCTGCAAACAATATTCATATGTCAAGGACTCAAGGCCTTTCACTATCCTGATTGCTCTCTCCTGGACATTAGCCAGCTTATCAATGTCCTTCTTAAGTTCCGGTACCCAGAAAAAGGGAATGCAAACTATGGCTGAGAAGTGATCTACTAAGGTGAAAAAAGTGATCACTTCAAAATCCTAAATCTATGAAACTTATCCAAGTAATATTTTAAAAAGCCATTTAGGTTGAAAGTCTGAATTAATACATAATAATTAGTATGTCATAATATTAGATTCCACTCCAGTCCTTTACTTTAGCTCTGTGTTTGTGTTTGTATTTCAAATATGTCTTTTATAAACAACATATTGTTGGATTCTGGTTTCTAATCCATTCTATCAGTTTTCTTTTTATGGATGAGCTCATCCCATACACATTCACAGTTATAATTACTATTTCCCTCCATCCCATCTTCTTCTTCTCCTCTTCCTCCTCCTCCTCCTCCTTCTTTTTCTTTTTCTTCTTCTCCTTCTTTTCTTTCGCTCTTTGTGTCTCTCTCCATCTGTCTGTCTCTGTATTTCTGTCTCTCTTCATCTCTCCATCTGTCTCTCTGTCTGTCTCTCTCTCTCCTTTTATCTTATTCCTCCTCAAAAGTCTATTTTGCTTCTAACTACTGGCTCTCTTAATATGCCCTCCCTTTCATCATCCCCTTCCCCTTTCTCTTGTTCCCTTTCCTTCCTATTTTCATATTAAGTTGCATTTTTATATATGATTGAATTTGCATGTGTGCATGCATGTGTGTCTCTATATGTGTATGTGTGTGGGTGTGTGTATTTTTCCCTCTTTGAACCAATTCCAATGAGAATAAGGTTCAAACATTGCTTGACACTCCTCCTCATCCCTGCCAATTTTCCTCTCCATTGTAAAAGCCCTTCCTTCCATGCTCTTTCATGTGAGAAAATTTTTCCTATTCTACCTCTCCCTTCCTTCCTTCTCCCAGCATATTCCTCCTTCTTACCCCTTTAATTTTTTTTTAAGATCATTCTAACATAATCAGCTCACATCCATGCCCTTCATCTATATAAACTCCTTTTAACTGCTCTAATAATGAAAAAGTTCTTAGGAGTTATATGTATCTTCTTCTCGTGTAGGAATGTAAACATTTTAACTCTGAGTCCCTTATGATTTCTCTTTCATGTTTACCTTTTTATGATTCTCTTTGAGCCTTATTGTTGAGTATCAAATTTTCTATTCAGCTCTGGTCTTTTTACTAGAAATGACTGAAAGACCTCTCATTAAATATCTATTTTTCCCCTGAAGGATTATACTTAGTTTTCCTGGGCAGGCTATTCTTGATTGTAATCCTAGCTCCTTTGCCCTACAGAATATCATATTCTAAGCTCTTCCCTCTTTTAATGTGAAACCTACTAAATCTAATTTGATGCTGAGTATGGGTTTCAGGATATTTAAATTGTTTCTTTCTGGCTACTTGAAGTATTTTCTCTTTGATCTGGAAGCTCTGGAATTTGGTTATAATACTCTTAAGGATTTTGTATTTTGGTATCACTTTCAGGAGGTGATGGGTAGATTCTTTCCATTTCTATTTTACCCTCTAGTTCTATAATATTGGAGTAGTTTTTCTGGACAATTTCTTGAAATATGATGTCTAGACTCTTTCTTTGATCATGACTTTCAGGTAATCCAATAATTCTTAGGTTATCTCTACTTGATCTATTTTACAGGTCAGTTGTTCTTTCCAAAGAGAGAGTTCACATTTTCTTCTATTTTTTCATTCTTTTTACTTTATTTCTTGATATCTTGTAGAGTCATTAATTTGCACTTGCCCAATTCTAACTTTTAAGTAATTGTTTTCTTCAGTGAGATTTTATACTTTTTATTCCAATTTGGCCAATTCTGCTTTGTAAGTTCATTTTTCCAGTGAATTTTTGTATTTCCTCTTCAAATTAGCCAATTCTGCTTTTCTAAGGAATTCTCTTCAGTGAATTTTTTATATTTCTTTTAACATTTGACCCATTTTGCTTTTTTAACGTGTTTTATTTTCTTCAGCATTTTTATGCTTGTTTTACCAAGCTGTTAATTCTCTTTTCATAATTTTCTTCCTCATTTCTTTTCCCAACTTTTCATCCACCACTCTTATCTCTAACTCTTCCAGGAGCTCTTTTTGGGCTTGGGTCCAATTAGTATTTTTCTTTGAGATTTGTTTGGTACCTGTCCTCACATTCATGTCTACTTCTGAGTTTGTCTTGGTCTTCTCTGCCAATATAGTAGCATTTTATAGTCAAATTCTTTTGTTGTTGTTATTGTTTATTCATTTTTCCAGCCTATTTTTTCACTTTGAATTTTATGTTAAAGTTGAGCTCTGCTCACCTTGATGAGGGAAGCACTGTCAAGTTGCAGGCTTTTTGTGCCATATTCAGGGCTATTTCTTCAAATTTTGGGTGATTCCAAAGTGATAGGATCCTGAGAGAGGTATGATCACTGCTTTCCTGATCTGTGCTCTTGCCTTTACCCTTATTTTGGCCCTAGTCCCCTGAAACCCTAAATACTAGTGCTCTCTTTGCTTTCATACTATAACTAGGTTCTCTGTTTCTTTAAGATCAACCAACAGCCCTCCTTTCTTCTATGGAACTGAGACACAGAACTGTATATGGGCAATAGAGCTGCCAATCAATACCAGCTGTACCCAGTGCCAGTAAAGGGTCCCCTGTAATCTTTTTCTGATCAGTTGTTTGACCCCCTCACCATTGCTGGGCTCAGAGATCCCAGAGCTGCTGCTAGGAAAGCTGTTGCTGCCACCATGGGTATGTGGGCTCAGGACATTATTTTAAAGTTGTTTCAAGGGGAATGTTGGCAGAGTTCAGTTGACTAGCTTCCCCTAATCTGCCATACTCCATCATAACATTTAATGACATCTATTTCTTTTCCATTCACTGTGATCTTTCATATTTGGGTTGAAGTTTGTTTTACAAAAAGCATATTAATTAGAAGTTTTCTGTCTCTTCATTCTTGTCAACTAGGTGGCACAGTGAATAGAGCACTGAGCATGGGCTCAGGAAGATTTGAATTCAAATTCAGCCTCAGAGACTTCCTAGCTGTGTGACCTTGGACAAGTCACTTAACCCCAACTGCCTCATCCTGGGTCATCTGCAGTCATCCTGATGAATATCTGGTAATTGGATTCAGATGGCTCTGGAGGAGAAGTGAGGCTGGTGACCTGCACAGACCTCCCTCACTCCAAACAAAGTCAAGTGCAAGTCATGTCATCATTTCTCTGAAGGCGTGGTCTTCTTGGGCAACGAAGGATGAACACACACACACATAGCACAGCAACTGGAACGTAGTAGATGCTATACAAATGCTAGTCTAGTATTAGCGTAATAATTATTATACTCATCATCATTGTCATCTTGGCATCAAATATTCTCCTATGACGTGTGATTTGATGGTTTTGTTGTGGCTTTTTTGTCTTACTTATGATTTCTATTATTGATTCTCGGAAGGATAAAATCTACAAGCTGAAGGCGTCCTTGGCAATCATACAGTCCAACCTCCATCTGACTGAGAATCCTGTCTACAGAGTCAGCAAATGGTCACCTAGCCTATTCTTGAAGCCCTCCAGTGAAAGGGAACATATTAGTTCCCAAGACAAACCATTCAACTTTGAACAGCTTGGATGATTGAAAGGTTTTCTTTATATCAAGCCTAAATTCATTTTTTTTGACACTTGCATTCAATTCTTATAATGCTGCCCTCTAAAGCCAAAAAGAACCTATCTAATTGGTCTTCTATATGACAGACCTTCTTGAAAACAGTCATCACTCCCTGTCTCCCAACAATACTTCTCTTCTAAAGACTAAATATTTCTAGTTCCTTCAGGCATTTTCATATGATACGGTCTCCAGTCATCACATATGGGGTCATTTTCTTCTCTATATACTCCTGCTTGTGGAGTGTCCTTCCTAAAATGTCACAACACAATACATCCAATATAATGTGACCAGAGAGGAAGAGGACAGAACTCTTTGACTCCTTGTACATTATGGATAATGTGTCTCTTAATATAGCCTAGAACAGCAATAACTTTTTGCAGACCATATCCACATTTTTAACTTGCAAATCATTAAAAAGGCATCAATCTTCTTTTTATAAGAATTGTTGACTGGTCATGTTTCTCCAGTCCTGGGACTTGTGAAGCTGATGTTTTTAACTCAGATATAAAGTTTTATGTTATGTCTATTAGATTTCATCTTTGTTTCATAAGTGGAAACACCAAAGTATATATTTTATTTCAGAGGTAGCCTGCTGGCATGGCGGGCAAAGCACTAAACCTAAAGTCAAAAAGACTTGAGTTCAAATCTAGTTCAAATCTCAGACACTTTCTAGCTGTGTGACTTTCTAGCTGAGTCAATCACCTAACTTCTGTCTACCCCAGTTTCCTTATCTGTAATATGCAGATATTAAGCCTCCCAGGTGTTTTGAGAATATGAGATATTTATAAAGTACTTTGCAAACCACAATGTGCTATTGTCATTATATTATGATCTTATAAGGTCTGACCCACGAAAGGCCTAAATTCTTTTTGGATTCCAACTCTTGCAGTTCTTACCATCTGCGTATTATCTACAAATTTAATCAGTGTGCCACTTATGATTTCCCTGTTAAAAACATCCAATACCACAAGGTCAAGAATAGATTCTTAAGGTAGTTCACTAGAAATCTCCCTCCAAGTTTACTTCTACACATTAATAACCACTCTTCAGGTCTAGTCATTCAACCAGTCCTAAATTTACCTAATTATACTATCATCTCACTCATATCTTTCTATCTAGTCCATAAGAATAGCATGAAAGATCTGTAGGTAAAGGATTCACTGAAATCTAAGTACTTTTCTACAGCATTCCTCTGATCTGAAAGTCTAATCATCTGATGAGATTATTCTGACATGTTCTACTCTTTAATTCAATTTTATATTATTTTCGGATTTGCATTCTCACTTTGCCCTATGCCCATTGACAAAGAAAACACACAAAACCACAGCAAACATGTATAATCAAGCAAAGTAAATTCCTCCATTGGCTGTGACATTCTCTAATCTTGATGAATTCATGTTGGTCATTTGTGTTCACTTATTTCCTTTTCCAAATGTTCACAGAGTACCTTTATAATAATAAGCAGGGGTGGTGAACCTGCAGCCTCAGTGCCACATGTGACCCTCTAGGTCTTCAAGTGCAGTCCTTGATTCAGTAAAGGGCAATACTTTAGCACCTTGAGAGCCACATGTGACCTGTAGCCTGCAGGTTCACCACCCCAGCGTCAGAATTTTGCTAAGAGCAGAAGTCATGCTCAATGAAACAATTTGCTGATTCTGACCTTTTGCCATTTTGGAAATAATACTTGTCATTCTCTGGGTCATGCAGAACCCTTCTTCCTATTCTCCAAGAGCTTCCAAATATTACCAACAGTGGTTTAATAATCACATTTGCCAGTTTCCTCAGTATGCTCAAGAATAGTTCATCTGCAACAAAAGTGAACTTCTTGAGAAAAGTCAGTCACTCTCTTACTACTTATCTTCATTTTCAACTGCTTGTTAACAAATTTATTTCTATCCTTACTATTCCAAAGATCATCCTCCTTGGAAAAAATATAAAAGAAGAAAAATTAATAACTAAACAGTTCAAAATTTTAACCATTGCCTATTATTAATATCCCATTTACCTGCAAGCAGCAGTCCAGTCATCCCTTCTTTGATTCTTCTCATTTGAAAGAAACAAAGAAAGAAAGGAAGGAAGTAATTCATTGCAAGCTTCAGTTCATTTGGAGATTTAGCACTCAGACTTCATACAAGGAAAACAATCCAACAATAAGTCCCATTTTTCTTTTCTTCCATCTTAGCTAAAATTGATTTAAAAACTTTGATTAAAACCTTGATTTAAATGCATATCTCTGTTTCTTACTGAAGAATTGGACCCAGTATTCTTTTAGTTTCATGTTTGATTTACTTTTGGTGAAATAGTTGGTTGAGGGTATCTGTGTGTATGTATGTAATACAGACATAAATGTGTATATATGTATATGTTTACACGTGTGTATAGCCTGAAAAGGAAAACCAATTTAAATTGCATTTGACATTCTTTCAGGCTGTGCACTAGAAAGAAGGTACAGAAAACAAGCATAAAAGTAGCTGGCTAATTTTGCTTGCACATCATCCATTCAGAATCCTATAAACATTTACAAGGTAACGGTTTTATGACTATGCCATTAAAAGGCCAAAGAAGATTATGAGCCTCTGAGTTTTTGGCAAAATGTGTATCTGTGCAAAAAAAATGTTAAATAACAACTCAAAGAGTCAGTTTCCTGATTTTATTCTGATTAGTCAACTCTGAAAAGCAAGTTTTCTCATCTCCAAGAACTTTGTCATGTAGCATTTCAGTGAGATTGAAGAGATAAGATAAGCACACATTAAACATATAAAAATCAAATAAATGGCATTTCCTGTAAGTTACAGAAAAATTTGACTTCATTGAAATACTATTTGATTATGATTTTGCCATTTAACTCCCTCTGGGCCTCAGTTCCTTCATCCACAAAATGATGAGGTTGGATAAGATAATCTCTAAGGTTCATTTATATGCTAAAGTGTGTGTGTGTGTGTGTGTGTGTGTGTGTGTGTGTGTGTGTGTGTGTGACTCTTTGAAAAGAAAGGAATAATCTGCAATGGTTTTGTCCAGATAAACTTCCTTTAACAAGAAGAGATTTCTTCTACTTCTACTTATTCTTCTCTTTCTCCTTGTTCTTCCAAAAAAAAAATCGCAATATGAACCTTTAGGAATATATCAGTTCACAGAAGATTTAATTTTTCACATTGCTACAACATTAAAATTTGAGTATTTTCCAGACAAGATCAAATTTCATGACCTCAAATGTAGTATGTTATTAGAGAAATTACATATATGATTTCTGAAGTTTAGATATAACCTTTAAACAACTAGAAAAATCAGAATTGTAATTCTTTTTTAAAAAAAAATTTCTACCTTCAAGTAGTTTTCTAATGTTCTTAGAACAAAATACTTGTCTCCACTCTGTTTCTAAACCAAAAATTATAAACAAAATGGCCTTAGGACCTTCTCCAGAAAATTCAGGATACTTTCTCTTGAGGTTCCAACAGGAAGACAATCTTTAAGCTTAAGATCCGTAGCAATTCAGTCAATCTTGATATTTCAGGAGAACGACATTTCAGCCATAAATT
This sequence comes from Potorous gilbertii, assembly GCA_028658325.1. Lineage (NCBI taxonomy): Eukaryota > Metazoa > Chordata > Mammalia > Diprotodontia > Potoroidae > Potorous > Potorous gilbertii. Next base: position 255,120,606 of record CM053771.1, read on the forward strand.
ACTTTAATGCATTAACAAAAATAGCTAAGTCTGAAGTGTCAGCCCAGATCTTGCAATTTTTGAATCAAACCTTTATCATTATCTCTTAAGCATACTTTTTTAGTAGTTGAATAGTTATAAAGGATTGAGGTGCACTCAGTTGGAGGAAACGAGATCATAATCCTTTTATTAGGAATCATGTTAAAAAAGAGTAACTTATTATGGAAAATTCTTCTACCCCAGGGAAAATTATGTTTTTAAGGCTCATGAACCTGTCAGTCTATAAGTTAGGAGTGAGTTGCTACATCTGCAGTTTTGATTAATCTATTCATTACTCCATTGACCCTACTTTCTAGCCTAGACAGCTTGTAGAAAAATATTCATTGAGGACCTTACTTCAAGTGGGAAAAAATGGGAGCATGTTCTTGACTAAAAGAAAGCATATTATACTTTCAAGTCTTGGACAATGAAACCTGGTGACAGGAGGCATATAAAATTAGGCTTTTAGTGGTTTATTATTTAAAATGCATGCTCAGAAAATTTAGTCCTTTAGTCATATGTCCTTCCAATAAAGGAAGTCTTCTAGAGAGGTTTCACTATATTGACGCTAATTATTTTTTAATGCTTTAAGGGAAAAAAAATAAAAGCAAGTCCTTAGAAAGAGCAATGAAAAAAATCACAGTACCTGTGCAATGCCCCCAAGATGTATGATCCAAAGGAAGCATGCTGGGGGCTAGTAGTGGAGTCCTGCTAATTACTCATCCTTTGGTTTACACTCTAACTGCCCCTACAATTCTTTCTCTATGAAAACAAAATGACATTGATGGAAACTTGCCATGTAGCTTGAAGTATAACTCTTGAGGACCACAAGTTCATTTTTCTCTTTGTGAAAATGTAAGTCTAACTGAAGAAGCAGGTGAAAGAAGAAAGTGGAGATTCATTTTTTCATTTTATGCCCCCAAAAATGTGTTTCCCTAGAACAAAGGGAAGATTCAAGATCAATAACATCTATCTAGTCTTTCACTCAGTTACATTACCATGATTTTGTTTATAATCAAAGACTTTTCCAGTTCTATTTAAACCCTCATTCGTGTGTGTCTATTATGAAATCAGCTCAAGGATGAAAAATACATCCATGCTTCTTTCAAAGGAAGCTCAGGTGTGCATGTAATTTAATGACTTGATTGTGATATCATGGAAAACTATTAATGAATTTTAATCAGCTAATCACGATGATTCAAGAAGCAAACTGGATATGCAACCTAACTGGTTAAGATTAAAATGGATGTATAAGTGAAAAATAATGGAAAGTAATCCATCATATGATACCTTCAACTCATTTCTAATGTTTTATCTAAGAAACATGGAATAAGAACCAATGCCTAATGATAGACTGATTTATCATTTGAGAATAAGATGCCCTTAATTAATATAAAAATATTCTCAATATATATTTGAAACTGCGCTACTCCAAAATATTGACCCTCTTTTAAGATTGTGGGAAACAAGGAAGTTCTGTTTCCACAGAGTCACATGTCCTAGTACAATCAGGTGAAGATCAGAAACTACTGCACAAGCCTGATGAGCTGTTTGAGGGAAAGCCTATCAGAGAGGAGATCATAAAATCACATGGCCAGGGGACAGTGGCAGGCAAGATGCAAAGTTCAGAATTCTGTAAGAAGTCTGCTTTATTCCGACCTTGTTGTAGTCTCCGTAGTCATGCTGGAGACTACCCGTTCCCTCAAGGGAAGGAACACAGAATACCTTCCCTTCTCTGATCTACATTTAAATAAATTTTCCTTGATACCTTTTTGTGTGTCAAGTGTGTCTCTAATAAGATCTTGGGTAGAAGATTCAAGCTAGTTTCATAATAATTCAATAGTTAATTGAGAACATCCTATTATCTGTAATAATTACCTAGTAAAAGACAAGCAATTAGTTGAGTACTTAGCAGACAGAAATGAGCAATTAATGCCTGGAGGACTATCCTGTAGGATATCTAACAAATATTCCATTTTCCAAAAGAAAAAAAATTACATTTGGTTTAGTGCCTGAAGCAAAGGTCTGAACTTGCCACCAAGGAATTACCAGTATTTCCTGTTGAATATTCCATATCATATTTTACATAGCTAGTACTTAAGGAATAGTCTTAAAAGGCATAAGAAGTAAAATTTATCCTAAATTTTTAATAAAATACAAAATAGGATCCAGACACCACCCCTTCCCCCAAAAAAAGTTGTCTTCTTAATTCTTTACATCCAGGAAAAAATATTTTAACCCAAAGATGGGCGAACTTGATAAAGGCTCATTCGAATAAGAATAGAGGAATTCATTAATACTGAATGGGCTTTTCCTCCTGCTGACACCACAGGGCACACAGCACCCCTTGGAGCTGTGGAGTTAAGAAAAACCTCCCTATGTCCCTTCTCAGATCTTTTAGGCAGCTGGGTTTATGTTATACCACCCACAGATAATCACTCAGCTACTGCCACAGCTGTATAGAGGCAGTATCCAGAGAAGCTAATTCTGGGAAGCAAAGCCAGGACAAGGCATTAATGTGCCCTGAGCAAGGTTTGAAAATTGCATACACACAGCCAGCTCAAAAATTACATTCCCAGTGTGTTACTTACTATCCACCAAAAACTTTGTGCCTTCAGTGACTAAAAATGTAACAAAATAAATATGGATATACCATGGAGAGAGGAATTGTCTGGCATTAAAAAAAAAGTGCATTTATAAAAAGTATAATGGGAGGATTGACTAAAGGAAACTTCATACACAGTTACAAATATAATATTTAAAAGTATCTATCACTGAATACAGACCCTTAGTCCAAAATAGTCAGATTCACATCTAGCCCTGCTCTGCCAGGGGAGGATTTAAATGGAGAGAAGGGGAGGTATTGGTCCCACTAGAAGCCTACTATTTAGAGCTCTCTGTCTCTCTGTCTGTCCGTGTCCGTGTTCATGTCTGTCTGTCTGTCTCCCGTTCTCTCTCTCTCTCTCTCTCTCTCTCTCTCTCTCTCTCTCTCTCTCTCTCTCTCTCTCTCTCTCTCTCTCTCTCTCTCTCTCCCTCCCTCCCTCCCTCCCTCCCTCCCTCTCTCTCTCTCTCTCTCTCTCTCTCTCTCTCTCTCATCATTTCCAAATTTACCTGCATAGTCTAGAGAATACACAAAGGGCTCATGGGCAGGAATTCTCACCTAGAGTTTTGTTAAACAGTAGAAATAGTCTCTTCATGGCACCTAAGTAAATCTAATGAGAAACCCCTTATTAAGGTTTGTTGCAATCAGTTCTTAGCCCATTGGTTAGAGGATCAAACCAATTATTTCTACATTTATTAACAATTATTATTCAAATTTGAAATTTCTAGTTGAAGACTATAACCTCAACTATATCCTAATAAGGTACTGTTTTCAGCATAGAAGAACTGTATTTTTTGGTACCTTAAAAACTGTTATACAGAATCAAATTTCAGTGTGATACTTCAATAAAACCTCTTCTCAGAAATCATAACCCTAGATGGCTGACTAATGCATTCTCTTTCCTCTGATGTAGAAAGCTGACAGCAAGTATAACCCTTGCCCATCTTCATCTTTCCAGATTATGCTTTTTGAGTATGGTTGGTTTTCTTAACCCCTACTTTCCTTGATGAAAGTATAGAAAATCTTCTATCAGGAATTTACATAGATGAGATTTAATACAATTTACTCAATACTGTTCAGATCAAATTATTGAACAACTTCCTTGTTCTTAACTCACACCTAGATGACAATTCCAATACTCAACCCACAGACCTTTTCCCCAGTGACTAGTATAATATGGTTGTCTCCACCCTTACTCTCTGCAGATTCTCCTCGGACTATACTGCCCCCATTTTAGGGCCCCAGTGACTAGCCCACAGTTCCATTTAACAATTTGACACTGGATAGCTTTTAACAGCAAATTTACTTCAAATATATGACAAGAACAAAGTGCAATCATTTCTCTCAGCACCTCAGGGACATAACCTCCCTATACCACCTCAGACTGGAGGGATAGAGGTGAGAAAGGTATGGAGTAGTTCACAACTTAGATCATTTCCTTCATAGCATGATCTCTTCAAGTTCAAATCCAAAGTTACTTTGCTGCCAGATTCTGCTGGGCCTGGAGTCCTGGATCTTTATTCCTACCAGCAATTCTGAGCTGGCTACAGCACCCAGCCAAGATACTTGAACTCCCAGATCTTTATGGTTCCTGCTCCTAGTGTAGATATTCACTCAAAGGCCCAGGCTTTCTGGGGCAATATGTCCTGGGGAGGGGAGGAAGAGATCTCAAGGCTCTTTCACACTACAATACTCTCTCACAGGAAACTCAAATGCAGCTAATGCTATAGGCAGTGGCTGTTTTAAAACAATGAATAGTGCTAACTAGTTAGTCAGTGGAAAAAGTCTCCTCCTAATGAATGGTAAGCCCACTCAGAAGATCTATGCATGCTCTAATCTTCATGAATTTTCACAGAAGCAATTCCAATCCTCTCCATCTGAGGAAACTCCATCTCAGGTGGTCTGGGCATGCACCTACCCCCATTACACTAGTATTGCCTAGTTCTCCATCAGATGATACATAAGTTCTTCCTTAGTTTTGGAGGAACCCACTAGCATTTCATTCTGGTATCATTAGATTTGTTGCACCACATGGGGGTGCAAAAAATTTCTCTAAGAAAACAAGAATTCTGCCATATTGAAAACTGAATTTATAATCTCTTCACCTAAATTGACTTCCTGACAATTTTGCTATTCCTGTTGATAGCAAAATCATTCTTCCCAGCTTCTCACTCTTGAAAATCCTCTTTAATTTTTTCCTTATAATTAATCACAAAATCCTATCAATTCTTCTTTTCCCATAGCATCTCTGACTATCCCTTCCTCTTCATCTCACATGTATCCTAGCAAAACTCTTTACCACTTCATAAATAGATCACCCCAAAAGCTTTCTAATTTGTCTAACTTTCTCAATTGTTTTATAGCTTTAGTTCACTTTCTTAAAGGCCAGACTGCTTTTCCTAACACATCACCTTTCTCATTTCACTCTCTTGCTTTGAGAACCTCCTTACAGATTGGATTAAGCCTTAATGGCTGCCTCATATTTAAGGCACTGCAGGAAGTGATCTCACTTTACTTAAACAACTTTTTCTCCCATTATTCTGAAACAGGAATTTTCTCCAATTATTCTAATCTCCTTAACACTCCCTCAAGATGTTCATGGGGTAGGGGAAGCTACCCTTTGCCCGCTACCCATCCAAGTGCTATTCATCCTTCAAGTTCCAGTTCAAATATTGACTCTTTCATAAAGCCATCCTTATATGCTTCAAGTCACACTGAGTTTTTTTTCCTCTAAATATCCACAACACCTACTGTCTCTAATATACTGCTTGGCACCTAGAATCACAGAGTCACAATGGGCAAGGAAGTTTATCGGGGTCAATTTCTTCTTTTATAGATAAGGAAACATAGAGACAGAGCCTCTTGCTTGGGGTCACACAGCGAGTCATTTCTCCTATATATGTTTATTGAAAATCTAATATATTCAGGGAATTGTGCAGAATAACAAGATAATTGAAAAGTTTTCCCTGGTCAGAAGGAGTTTATAAATCTAACAGAATATAAGATTTATGTACCAAGAACCATAATACAGTCAAACAATCAACAAGCATTTATTAAGGGCTTTACTATATGTTGAATACTGCGCTAAGTAAGCACTATGAATATGAGGAAAGACAATATATGGTAAATGTAGCAAAAAAAAAAAAATAGTGGCAGAGTCAGAACTAGAAGCTACCTCTCCTAATTCTAAGTCCATGATTCTTTCCACTTGCCATTCTAATTATATTGTCTTATATTGGTCTTTAGTTCATATGTTGTCTAGTCTCCCCAGAGAATAGGGACTGCCATATTCTTTTGCATCACCTCCAGCACTTAGGACATAGTGATCAATAAATACTTTGTGAATTATGTTGAGTTGTAGCCATGGTTTCTCGTATCCTGCTTTCTTACTTCTAGGAATCAGAGAACTCAAGCTTGCCATAAATGAGATGAATCAAATTGAAGAGAATGACTCACTCCATGTTTATTTATAGTGATATAGCACTTGTGAAAATACTTAGAGTAGGGAATGTTGATCTTTATGAGAGTTTAGAAGTTATTGGTCAAAAAAAAATTTCAAATATTCTATAGAAGTGCTTGGAGAGAGTGGAGGAAAGAGAGGGAGCATGTTTGACTCCAGCTGTACCTGACTCACATCTCTGTATTGTCAGTAAAAATAAAAACCCATTTCTATCCCCAACCTGCTATCCAGTGAAGTGTAATTTTTGTGTCTGAATAAAAAGCATATATATATATATATATATATATATATGTATGTATGTATGTATGTATGCATGTATGTATGTATACACAGATCAGATTTTATTTTACTAACACTTCCATGGAATTGGAAGGCTACAAATTAAAATCAAAAGAATACCAAACAAAAGTATGTCAATTAATATTTAAATGTTTTTGTATAGGAAAACGGAAAGATGTTTTTTTCCCTCTCCTACCTACATGTAGCACAATGCCTTACATAAAGTAGACATTACATAAGGAAGGATATTTTTATTCCCTGACACCCTCTTCATGGAAGATGACTCATTCTCCCACTTCTCCTAAGTCAGGAGGTACAGTGGACATACCACTTATGTACAGATCATTGCTCCACCCTAACTGACCTTTTCTTCTTTCAAGAGCCATTAAATTAACTTATGCCACCCTCTCCCTATTCTCACTACTTTAATCTATCAACAACCAGTCATTCTTCCTATTTTCTCAATAATCTTAATATCTGGTTCATGGCCTTCCTCTTTGCTGGCCACATCCCTTGCTATGAAATGCAAAGGAAGGAAGGAAAGAAGGAGGGAAGGAGAGAAGGAAGGAAGGAAGGAATAAACATAGAAAACATTTATTATGTACTTACTATATGCCAGGCACTTTACAAACAAAACAAAATTTCCTGGATTCCCATGCTAGCAGTCAGCTAGCAGTCCATAGCTTTCATTGTTACATGTAAGTTTATGGAACCTCAGCTTTTTTGGGGGGGTAGGGTCAAGAGAGGCTAAAAGCTATAGATGAATCATATCCAACAAGATTAGAACTGGAATATACAATTTGAGCCTAATAACAATTCACATTGCTTTAAATTTTTGTTCTGAACTTAAAACACCAAAAAAGAGTATTTCCATATACACAGAATACAAAGAAACTATCTCTATTTTGTACCACTTAGGGTTTCTTTTAGATGTATATTAAATTCTGCTTGTTTCTTTTAAAACCTTCTTGCCTGTCTGTGCTTCTATTCTGTTGTCTTCTATATATTTATTCTGGAAAATATCATGCTGGCTCTTTCTTTGGAACAATTCACACTTATAAGGTAACAAAAGCAGCTTCTATTGCAAAGAGATTTAAAGTTCATAATGAACTTTCCTCCCAACAACCTTGTAGGGTGGACTGTAAAAGTAATATTATATTGATAGTTTGTATTCAGGGGAAGAACTTACAATTTTACTGCTGGATGATGTGAATCTTTAATATAAGAATAAAGGATATAGGAAGTGGGGCATTCAGTGACAAAATTCCTTGTTACTACTAAGCTACCATGACAAAAATATGTTGCTGTAATAAATTCTCTCTCTCTCTTTCTCTCTCTCTCTCTCTCTCTCTCTCTCTCTCTCTCTCTCTCTCTCTCTCTCTCTCTCTTTCTCTCTCTCTTTCTGTCTCCCATCTCCATTCTACTCCCATTTCATGAAACCTTCTCTTTAGCTATGATGCTATGTAACTACTTCAAAATTCTTTTAAAAGTTTTACTCATTTTGGATCATGAACCATAGACTGAACATACCTACTTTAATTGGATGGCAGAGCAGGAAGGGACATGGGGTTTACACCTTTCATTTGACTTTATCATTTCTTTCAAATATGAAACTTTGGCAGGGTAGCATAATATAATGGTGTCAAACTCAAATAGAAACCAATCCCTGTGAGCCCTATATTGACTTAGAAAATCACATATTAACAGTATATATGTTTTATTGCATTTTATTTTTTCAAATGTTTCCCAATGACATTTTAATCTGGTTTGGTAGCACCAGGGAAACTTTGCAATCCTGTGGTCTGACTGCTATATATGTGACTCCCTGGGGGTTTGATCAATTCAATCAGATGTCTAAAAGGGGCATTTTTCATGTGTGTTTTCCCTTTAGAAAGTCAGCTTAAAGCAGGAAAGAGGTTGAAACCTCTGGCATAGTGGACGGAGGGACTAGTTTGGAGTTGAGAAGGCATAACTACAAGACTACCTCTGTATCACGTTGGATATCTACCTCTGGGATTATAGGGTCATAGGGCTTGAAAGATCCTCAGCGTCCATCTAGTCCAACCTTTGCATTTTATTGATGAGAAACTGAGGACCAAAGAAGTTAACTTGCCTGAGACCACACAGGTAGTGGGTGACAGAGTCAGATATGAATGGAGAGTCTCTAACTCTAATGACTCTCTAGTACAAATAATAAGTTGTTGGAATTTTTCAACACCAATGAAATCATAGGCCTAGTTTCTGCTTTGTGCTGCTAAATAGTTCTATCCCTCCATTTTTCCCAACTAGATTCAATCTTTGTTCCTTTATAATTATAATTATTCCATTTTCACTGGTAAGGAGGCTTCAAGAGGGAAGGGAGGGAATAATTACTTATATATGGCCTACTATATGCCAGGAATTGTATTACATTCTTCACAAATACTATCTCATTTGAACCCCCAACAACCCTGAGAGGCAGGTGCTATAATTATCTTCATTTTGCAGTTGAGGAAACTGAGGCAGACTATGGTGAAATTTCTTGCCCAGGTACCCAGCTAATAAGTATCTGAGGCTAAATCTGAATTCTGATCTTCCTAACTCCTGGCCCAGCACTCTATCCACTGGACCACCTGGCTGCTTCAAGCTTAGGTTCTAAACTAGTGACTTGTGTCTAGATACATGTGCATACCCTGAAAGATGGGGTTTAAAACAAAATATTTAAGAAGGTGGATTAAAAAAAAAGCCTGGACAGTATCTTTCAAGAAATTATAAAGGAAAACTGCCCTGATATCCTAGAAACAGAGGATAAAAGTAGTCATTGAAAGAATCCACTGTCACCACCTGAAAGATATCCCAAAATGAAAATATCAAGAAATATTGCAGCCAAATTCCAGAATTATCAGGTCAAGGAGAAAATACTACAAGTAGCCAGAAAGAAACAATTTTAATATCATGGAACAACAGTCAAGATAAAGCAATCTTAGCAGCTTCTATGGCAAAGTATCAGAGGACTTCGAATATGATATTCCAGAAAGCAAAGGAACCTGGATTACAACCAAGAATCAACTACCCAGAAACTCAGCATAATCTTTCAGGGGAAAAGATGGACATTCAATGAAATAGAGATTTTCAATCATTCCTGATGAGAAAGTCAGAGCTCAACAGAAAATTAGATCTTCAAATACAAGACTCAAGAGAAGCATAAAAAGGTAAACAGGAAAGGGGGGAACCATGTTATTCTATAAGGTAAAACTGTTTACATTCCTACATGGGATGACGATACTTGTAACTCTTGAGAACTGTATTTCTTATTACAGCATTTAGAAGGAGTATACATAGACAGAGGGTATGGGTATAAGTTGACTTTGATGTGATGGTAAAAAAAATATGGGGTAAAAAAAGGATTGTAGTGGGAGAAGAGGAAAGGAGGAGGTAAAAGAGGGTAATTACATCACATGAAGAGGTGCAAAGACTTATTACAGTAGAGAAAAAGGAGGAAAGTAAGCATTGTTTTACTCTTTCTCTCATTGGATATGGCTTAAAGAGGAAATAAGATACACACTCAGTTGGGTACAGAAATCTATCTACCCTATAGGAAGTAGGAGAAAGGGGAAAGAAAAAGGAGGTAGCTGGATAGAAAGGAAGGCAGAAGAGAGGAAAGAAGCAGTAGAAGAAAAGGGAAAGAAAAGTGAGGGGATCTGATAGAAGAGAGGGCAGATTGAGGGAGGTAGTGATCAGAAGCAAAACAGTGGTGAGGAGGAAAAGGATGAAAGGAGAGAGAACAGTAACAATGTACAGTGACCAACTTTGATAGACATAGCTCTTCTCAGCAATGCAATGATCTAAAACAATTCTAAGAGACTCATGATGGAAAACACTATCCCCATCCAGAGAAAGAACTATGGAGTATGAATGAAGATCGAAGCATACTATTTTCTCCTTTTTGCTGTTGTTTCTTTCTCGTGCTTTTTCCCTTCAGTTCTAATTCTTCTTTCACAGCATTACTGATATGGAAATATGTTTAATATGATTGTACATATATAGCCTATATAAAATTTCATGACATCTTGGGGAGGGGCAAAGGAGGGAGAAAAAATTTAGAGCTCAAAATCTTATAAAAGTGAATGCTGAAAACTAAAAATTAATTTAAAAAAAAAGAAAGGCCAAACTATGGTTCCTGCATACTCTAAAGGAGGAGATAACAAGTACAAGAATTATACATACAAGATATATGAACCATGTAAATGAAAAGTTGGTTGGCTGATTCTTGACAAAGACCAAAATGACATCACCATGATAAAGTCAAGTTTCAATGTGTACGACTAGTTGATCAGACCAATAAGAGCTTGGAATGCTCTACCACAGATTGGGCACAGATAGTCCACATGAACCTTTGGGGTAGATACTCCTAATTTGCGCATCCTACAGTTTCCCTTGAGTTGTTTCAATTCTACTTTGCTCATAGAACATAGCACCTTTTCTGATGTAGGCATGACATGCTGAGTGGTCATGTGTCAGTGTCTCCCATGCTGCACAATCAAATCCAAAGTTCTTGAGAGAGACCTTGAGAGTGTCCTTGATTTGCTTCTTCTGTGATCGCCTACCCCATGTGAGTTTTCTATAAAATAGTCTTTTTGGCAAGCATACAGTTTGCATTCGAGAAGCCCATCAGAGTTACGCTCTCTGAAGCATGGTTTGAATGCTTGGCAGTTTAGTTTGAACAAAGACCTCAGTGTCTGGTACCTTATCCTGCCAGGTGATCTTCAGAATCTTCCTAAGACAGTTCAAATGGAAGTGATTCAGTTTCCTGGCATTGCGCTTGTAGACTATCCATGTTTCACAGGCATACAACAAATGGCAAGTAAGTAATCCAAGGAAGGCACTGGTATTGGGGAAGGAAACACTGGAAAACTCCTTCAGAAGGCAGTATTTGACCTGAGTCCTTTAGGAAGCTAGTGGAGCCAAGAGGCATAGATAAGGAAGAAGAGTCCTCCAGACATGGTGGACAATCAGTGAAAAAGCCCAGTCAGGAAATGGGCGATCTTATGCTAGGAGCTTCCAGAAGGAAATCTGCTTTTCCTTAGTCTGACATATGGATATGTGAGGGATTTCCTTTCCCTCTAAAGAGAATCCAAGTGTAGCTTCTGGAATACAAGTTAAAAAGAGAGAGATAGTAGAGCTAATTCCTAATCTCATGTGGAAGACTACAGCTGAGACCCAGAAGGTGGCAAGAATAAGAAGAGCCAGGCAAAGGGAGAAAATCAGAAATGCAACATTTACTGGGGGGCAGCTAAGTTAAGCGCTCAGGAAAAAACAAGTAAAAAGGAGTCATGTAATAACATCAGCAAAGGACATCAATGATCCCGAAGCATCGGAGAGGTGAGTATTCCTTCCCTGGGCTGGCTATTCATGCTCCTTGGGTGTGCCACACCCTTCAGGGGAGATCCCATTGATGGTATATTTCTGTGGACTTTATTACATCTCTTACTATGCAAATTCATTAAACCCTTTACTTTGTTCTAGTTACATCCTTTGACCAACAAAAAAAAAACACACCAGTGGGAATTTATGAGCTCTGGTTTCAGCTGCAATGTCAAAATCTTATACCTTGAACTTAGGGTCACTTTTCAGGGGAAAAGGGAAAAGGGGAAGGGACTCTACAACAGGTCCAGTTGCTGCAAATCTGACTTGCATTCTTGCATTTCACTGACCTCATCCCAGTCAAATTTAACAGCTTTCTTTCTTTTTTTAAGAAAGTGTGTATCCAATAAAAATAAGATGGTGAATTTAGGCACAGTTCCCCCAATCCTCACTCAAGGCAGAAGTCAAGAAATTCAAAATCTGGGTCTGAAAAATGTAAATGATGCAGCTTTAGTATTTTTAAAGACTGTCTGCCTAGATCTGTCCTCTTCCTTTCACATTCATTCAAATCACTCTAGTTCAGGCATTTATTTATTGCCTATTTCTAGGATGACTCCTTCCTTACTAGTTTTCCTGGCTCTATTCTTTGCATTTTCCAATCCATACTTTTCAGACAGATCTGCTTCCCTGTCTGAAACAAAAACAATAATGCAAGAAGAAATTTTTTAAAAATTTCATGTAAGATAACTTCAAAATGTATAAAATATTTAAGTCTGTCTGCTAAGACACATGCAGAAACTATATTACTACAACTTTAAAACAAGTCTTCATAAAAATAAACAAACAATTGGGAAAATATTAATTGCTAATGGTTACAGCAAGTTAATATAATACATTGATTTATTTTATTCTACTTAAATTGATTTATTTATTCAGTGCTATAATTTTTGGGTCAAACTACCAAAGAATTTGCTTTGTAGAGCTAGAAAAAAATAATAACAAAATTCAGCTGGAACAAAGTGTCAAACTCCCCCAGGAACATACAGCCTGCAAAATGTCCTACTGTTGCTGAACCAGATTATAAAGAAATTGGGAAATGCTTAACAAAAAAATAATAATGTTACAACATAATGTTAATTTGTGATTTTTAAATTAACATGTGGCCCATAGGGGTCTATTTTTATATGAACTTGACACCACTGATCTAGAAAAATAACAAATCAAGAATGCCAAGAGAAATAATGAAAAAAATGGGGAGTCTGGCAGCACTAGATCTCAAACAATACTGCAAAGAAGTAATCTTCAAAACAATTTAGTGCTAAAAAATAAAGAGGTTGATAAATAGTAGAGTAAGCAATATTCAAATCTGACTTGCATGCAGTATTTAAACCTAAAGACTTGAGTTACTAGGGTTAAGAACCCCCTATTTGACAAAACTGCTGGAAAAACTGGAAAGCAATCTGGCTTATATATAGATACAAATCCACATTTATTATTGTTGTTCAATCATTTCAGTCTTGTCTGACTCTTCGTGACCCCATTTGGGGTTTTCTTGGCAAAGATACTGGAGTGGTTTGCCATTTCCTTCTCTAGCTCATTTTACAGATAAGGAAACTGAGACAAACAGGGTTAAGTGACTTAGCCAAGGTCATACACCTAGCTAGTATCTGAAGCTAGATTTTAACTCAGGAAGATGAGTTTTCCTCACTCCAGGCCTGACACGCTATCCATTGTACCACCTTGTAGCACAATTAAAACATCTTACAATACAAGAAAAACTCCAAATGGATACAGAACTTAGACAGAAAGGGTGACATGAAAAATCAATTAGAGGACTAAGGAAGAAATTACTTTTCAGATGTAGGGATAGGAGAATAGTTCATAACCAAACAAGGATAGAAAGTATCATAGAACTTAAAATGATTCATTTTGATTATGTAAAATTTTAAAAGGTGTGTACAAATAAAACCAATGTAATTAAAGTTAAAAGAGAAGCAGATAAATAGGAAAAAATCTTTGCAGCAAGTTCCTCTGTTAATAATGGTGTCATATATACATATAGACATTTATAAAAATAAAGACCACTCTCCAATTAATAAAGGTATAAAGTATACAAAGAAGAAATTTATAAGAAATCTAAACTATTAACATCCATATGAAAAATGTTCATATAAGAGAAATGCAAATTAAAGCAACCCTGAGGTTTCCCCTCACCCCTGTAAGATTTAGCAAAGTTGACAAAAAGGGAAAATGACAAATGTCAGAGTTGCTATAGGAAAACTGGCACAAGAAAATACTGCTAGTGGAACTGTGAAATGATCCAGTCATTCTAGAAAGCATTTTGGAATTTTGCTCATAAAGTCAATAAACTGTGCATACCCTTTGACTCAATATTATCACTATTGACCTATATACCAGACAGATGAAGTTAAAAAGAAAATGACCCGCATGTAGAAAAACATTTATAGCTGTTCTTTTTGTGGTGGGAAAGACATGGAAATTAAGGGAGTGCCCATCAATTAGGGAATGGCTGACCTAATGTTATATGAATGTAGTAGAATACTATTGTGCTAAAAGAAATGGAAGAAGCTATGGTTTCAGAGAAACTTGTCAAGACTGATGCTGATTGGTGAGTGAAGTAAGCAGAATCCGAACAATTGATACAATGGCAACACTGTAAAGAACAAAGAACTTTGAAGGACTAAAATCTCTGATCAACACAATGATCAACCTGGATTCCAAAAGATCAGTGATAAAGCCTGCTGCCTTCTGAGAGAGGGGGGATCTACTAAGGGGGCCTAATAAGAGAAATATTTTTGGATATTTGTTTCACTTGACTTTTCCCATTTGTTAGAAGATTTTTTTGTTTTTTAATAGTGGAGAGGAGGGGAGAGAAAAATATATATTTCAAGTGAAAGAAATGAAATTTAAAAGGATGTGGCCTCGAAGAAGGTAGATGAGAAAGCATCTCCCTCCATTCCTTTTCAGGTATAGGGGAGCACTTTGTGAAAAATTGCTACTGAAACTTCCCAATGTCATTCCATGAACGACAGAGTCAATGCCCTCTGAGGGCAGAGATAAAATGGGGACTTTCATTTTTTCAATCCTCCGTGCTCTGCACAGAGTATTTTAATTATTTTAAACCTTTTGTTATAGTATTTTTGTGCTAAATGTTTTACATGATGGCACATGTATAACCTAAAGCGTTAACGTCTCAGGGAGGAGTGAGGGGAGGAAGAGATAGAATTTGAAACTCAGATTTTTTTTTAGAAAGTTTAAAAATTGGAGGGGAATGAAATATAATTTTAAAGTCTATATTTGTTGGATTCAAAGGGAAAGGAGGGTCATATCTCCCCTCCCCTCCCCTTTTCTCCCCTTCCTTCCCACCCTCTTTCTTACTCTGACTTCCAAGTCACTATTTTTAATTAATTTCAGGGCACAGGACCGGGCCAGAATGACTGGCATCAAGAGCTTTTACTGGCCCGTCCGCACCGCGAGGAAAGAGTGAAACATGAGAGCGAGGTCTCCACTCCCAGGTCCAGGATGCTTGGTCTTAACACGCCCAGGTCTGTGTAGGAGGAGGTATCAGCAGAAGCAATGGGACCTCCTCTCCCGAAGGGGGCGCTCGTCGGAGCCTGTTGCCAGAGGGTCTCTCTAGTCTCACGCCGGGCCTTCGCCCCAAGCCCCGGAAGCATTTGTCCAGTGTGCGAAGCGGTTTGATGCGCAACTTCCGGTTTCCGACTTGCTCACACGCGGGGCCCAAAAAAGAAAAGGCCGTGGAAGCGTCGAAAGGGAGGTCCTGTCCGAGAGCGACCCGGGCGGCAAAATGTCGCACCTTCCGATGAAGCTGCTGCGCAGGAAGATCGAGAAGCGCAATGAGAAGCTGCGCCAGAGGAACCGGCGGCTGAAGCAGAAAGGTGAGGTCGCCGAGCGAGCGGCGCGGGCCTCGGGGCCGCCACGGGGCCGGCCGGGGTCGGGCCCGGCTTCCGGACGCTCGGGCGGTGCCCCGGGGAGGCGCCCGACCCCTCCCTTCTTAAGGGGTTTCCAAACCCCCGGGCTCCGAGGGCCCGCCCAGGGATCCCGGCCTGGGCTGCGGAGGCCGCCTCGGCCGGAGCCAAGGCCCTGCGTCCGGAATCTCCCGCACCAGTAGACCCACCGCCCGAGGCCCTTTTTCCAGCCCCAGGGGCTCCTGCAGCCCCGGCCGGAACTCTCCCAGGGTCGGGACAGCCTCCCGTTCAGGCGGTCTGCAAGCGTTTACTTGGGTAAAAAGGCCTATTAGGACAACGAAGGAAGGCCGGGAGGGCTTCTCACTGTCTTAACTGTTGGTTTTATTGTTTATATTTTTGTAATTGAGCTTCATTTTGATCCTGGACCAAAATCCACCGGTAATCCTACTTAGGGGTCACAGTGACCAGGTAATCCCTGCGGGATCCGGCGCCGGGGACTGACGCGTCTCACCTCTACCTTGTTAGTGTATTCCAGAGTTCCTGCTAAGAGGTTGGCCTGGCCAAGGGCCCCGATCCGCTTTGACATCTCCCTCCTCGGAATAACCTGTCAACACTGTTTCTTTTCTGTGCTACATTGTATCTCCGTGTTCTCGCCTTGTTTCGTGCGCGTTGATCTTGTCTCCCTAAAACACAGGGTTTGGCCTTTTTTCTTTCTTGGATCTCTTAGGTGGTCTGGTGAAGCCTTCTTGGAATGTCTTTAAATGTTAAAATTATAAATGAAACTAATTATATTGAAATAAGCATGTTTTGTTTTGTTTCATCATCTGATGGCACAGACCTTCCTGAAGTGTATCCAGGGA
The DNA here is from genome assembly GCA_028658325.1 of Potorous gilbertii. Classification (NCBI taxonomy): domain Eukaryota; kingdom Metazoa; phylum Chordata; class Mammalia; order Diprotodontia; family Potoroidae; genus Potorous; species Potorous gilbertii. The sequence goes on from CM053771.1 coordinate 255,137,115, forward strand.
TCCCCCAGTTCTGTGGCCTCTAAGTTAAGAACCCTTGCCATTAAAGTTTCTCTAGGACAGGGACTTAAAATTTAAAAAAAAAAAATTATGCTTTCTTTAATTTCTACGTATGTCCTGCATCCTCGGCACTTAGTAGTGTTGGATATATGTAATACAATGTAGCACCAAGTCCTTATTATTCACATAGAGAGTATAAGCTTTTTTTTTAGTGTATTCTTACAGGCTATATAAGTATGGTTCAATAGAAAAGATTCTGAAATAAAAATCAAGAGGTAGTTCTCATCTCAGTGCTGCTACTAAGTAGCTTTGAAACCTTGGACCAGTTACTTCCTCACATGAGAGATCTGACTAATTGAGCTTTATTACCAATTCTTCCTAACTTTACATCTCTTCCTTCTCCATCTTGTTCATCCTACATACCACTGCCATACTTAAGTATACTTAATAATGGTTCGTAGTTATGGTTATTAATAGTTACTTCACACCTTTGCTCAATAATCTTAAATGGCTCCCTATTACCTATTAAATACAATCACTGCCTCTTACCTTTCCTTTAATAGCTTCCACAATTTAGTTTTAAACTACCTTTCCAACCCCTCCTATTACTCCCATATAAGCACTCTATATATCCTAGTGGGACCACTCATAGTTCCTTCCCCAAATATGATTTTTACTAGCCTCCATGTTTATTCCCATGCTGTTATTTCCAGCTAGAATATCCTGTCCATTTTCTTAACCTCTCAAAATCCTACTTATCTTCGAAGGCCCAATTCAGTTTTATGAAACCTGCATATACTATAAGTTCAAAGTGATTATTGGTACTTAACATGGACTTAAGCAGATGCTGTGTAAATATCTTAATCTTCCTTCTGCACTATTCTGCAGAATCCTTGAATTTATTGTTTTGTAGGAGCTCAGTAAATATTGGTTGTGTAAATGAATCGCTGCATGTGTTGAAATAGGCATCACTTGAAGCAAGCGTATCCCTGCTTTCTTCATTTTTGGTTGTAATTCAGGGTATGGAAAAGCTGCTTGGAATATCAGCTTTTGCCTTCTTCCATAGCTGTTCCTGACTTCAGAGAGCAAAGCTAGACAAGAGTAGCCAGACCTAACCCTTTGTAATCTCAACCAAGATAACCTTTGAACAATTGAAGAACAAATCTATTAGAATTATACCTTGAAGATAATATATGGTCACTAAATGTCGATTAAGAGATGTCCTGGGAAACACTGTGGGGTTCCCAGAAATAAGGCATTGAATGCCTTGCCTGCTTTTCTTACTGCAAAAGAGTCATTGTGTAAAAAAGTTCATGGATGTAGAGTTTAAAGGGATGTTAGAGAGTCTACATCTGCTCTTTCATTTTACAGATGGGGAAACTGAGGCACAGAAAGGTTAAATAACTTTCACAAGGGCCAGTGGGAAGTAAGTTTCAGAGGCAAAGTATAGTATACATTTGTGATTTGAATTACGTAAAGGTAGTAATTGTATATAAAGGTAACAATGGCTTAACTATGACTTTAGGAGGATGAATGAACAACCACATTCAGCCTATCAGTCAGATATTTATTTTGTTGTTGTTCATTTGTACTGGAGTGGTTTGCCATTTTCTTCTCCAGTTTATTTAAGTGACTTGCCCAGGGTCACATACCTAATGAGCATCTGAGACTGAATTTGAACTCAGGTCTTCCTGGCTCTAGAACCAGCATTCTATCTACTATACCACCTGGCTACAGTTAATATTTATTGATCCCCTGCAATTTCTATATTATTTTGGTCTGGTATGCTTGTATTCTTTTACCTGTTAACTACCATAATCATAGCTGTTTTAGAACATCAGTGGCAAGGATGTATTTTTTAACGAGTTCTTTGTGGTGCCTACTAAAAGACTATAAATAGTTCTTATTAAAATGCCACTTGGTAATGTGTCTGGTGGTAGAATCAGTGAGAGTTTCACTGTTTTCTGAAGAAAGGAAATCTTTCCAAGCTTTCAGATTATTGAACCATACAAAATATCAGTATAGTAAAAATGGGTTAGAGTAATGTGAATGCAACATAAAGTACACATGAAAAAAATAAAGTACTTTAATTTGGGATAGCACTCATAGGCTAATTTTTTAGTAGCCAAATGACTTAAACTATTGATTTGCAGAATTTTAGAGCCATTCAACTTTATTTTTTTGACAGAGGCCTTGAGGGCCAGTATACAAGAAGCCAAAGATGAGCATGTATTAGAAGAAACAGTAGAAGAAGCAAAAGCGGAAAAATCTCCTAAGAAATCTACAGTATTGGCAGCCCGTGAAGAATCAACTGCAAAACTGCCTAATTCTGAATTAAAAAAGAAAAAGAAGAAGAAGAGGAAAATAATAGCTGATACAGAACCTGGTAGGTCCCCTCTTTTTTCCTGGGTCTTTGGAGGCCATCTTTTTGTCACTGGAATAATTCATTTGCCCAAACGACTAAAGCCCTATAGATTCACTGGGGAGGACAGTGCATTTCCCAACCCAGCAGAGGTCTAGCAGTTCATGAGGTCCCTCAGTATTGTTTCACTCTGTCCATTTTGCCTCCAGGTATACCTGTCCCTGTCTTCACAGAAATATCTTGTTAGGACCATCTGCTATATTCCCTCTCTCCTCAAGGGGAAATCATTTAGTGGGTGACAGCCCCTGAACTGGCTACACTGGCCATTGTAGAGCTATTTGCTTTTGTGTAATTATGTTTAACTTTTTTTAAAAAAATCAAGCTGTATATTGAGTTAAATAGACTTAATAACCTTGAAGGAAAAACTCACAATTAAAGGAGAGTCATGGCTGACTTTTAGGAATAATCTTTTCTTTATCCCTGGTTGGGCTTTTTTTCTGTCAAACTAAATATCAGAAAAATTGTCCTGTCAAAGTAAAGCCTTCCCAAGATGTTCCCTGAGCACTTTAGTCCACAATGATTTCTTCCCTCACTAAACTTCAGTAGTATTTATTGTCTTTGGCACTTAATGTCAGGTACTATCCTATTTTGTTATTTGTTTGTTTCCCCCAGCCTGGGCAGGGAACCTGTCTTGTTGCTTATCTTTATCCCTAGAATCCTGTTGCATGTAGAATGACTATTTCTATTATATATTGAGGTACTGCTTTGAAATAGGCATGGATGGTGGCCTTTGAGGCTAAGAGTGGTTATGTTTGAAGTGACCTTTGATGGGTCATATCAGTTGTCTGGGCCTCAGTTTTCTCATCTGCAAAATGAAGTAATTATATTTGATGGACCAGCATTATAGACTCAGTGGTAGAGGGAAGAAGGTTGGGACAGCATAGCAAGCAATAAGGACTCTAACCAAACATTAGAGACATTTGTATCTGTGCTGGACAGGAAAATACCCCAGGAAGTATTCTGGGTTGTAAGGTCCCTTGTACTTTTAACTTCAAAAGAGTTATGGTGGCATTGTCAACACTAAAGACACTTGAAATCCCAGGAGAGTTAACTTCCAGCCGTTTGTGGGCCAGATGATTATACATTGAGATAGTATCTAGAGGTTTTGTTTTTTTTTTTTTAATTCATCCCCAAACTGACACATTTAAATTTTTTTAGGTTTTGATTTATGTTTTCAGTTCTTAATAATTCTTCCAGTAAAACATAAGCTATGGCATGTACTCCTGAACCAGAAAACCTTAAAGCATGGACCCGTAGGTATCACCTGAGGACTAGCTAAGTTTGGAGAGACTAATCACCAAAACACTTTTACATTTTTTTTTTTTTTTAGCCACAGTGGCTCAAGAAACCATCTGCTAAGGTATGGAAGAGTTGGGTACTACATCAATGGACTGAGGGAGTAACTGTGGTTGTGAGATTGCAGATCTTTTGAAATAATGCCATAGAACTTAAAGAAAACCTTAGAGGTTATCTGGTCCATACTTCTGTATCTTGAGGAAATGAACCAATTCATGACTATTTTTTTTCAATTGAGCATTACACATATTCAGAGTGGAGAGATGACTAGGCAGCGAGAGGTCTGTAAAAGGATATTGAAGTGTGTCTATTTAATCTGACTCTTATGTTGGGGGTGACAGGCAGCATGAGTAAAACTTCAAAGGCCTGATCCTTGCAAGAAAAGTAGGAATTTTTTCCTCTTTCTTCCAAAGTGGTATGGTCCTATTTAGAAAATAAACTGAACTTTGTCAAAATTACATTGATTTTTTTTCTATACTTTTTGCCAGTTTATATATAAGTATTTGTATCTCAGAAATGCACAAGGAGCAGAAAATGAGTAATCTATTGTAGTTTTCTGAATACAAAGATACTTAATACTTAAAAGTTTATTGTAAGAAATTCACCTAGGTAGTCACTCTGTTCAAGGTAGATTGTGATTTCCAAGATTATTTTTTCCCTAATGAATAAAACCTATTATTTGTGTATGTTTAAAAAGGAATTGCTTGAATAAACACAAATTCAAGTGAGAGAGGAGTAGAATTGGACTTTCCAGTTTTACTATAATCTGTGACCTTGCTTCTCTGGCATTAAAGTGAATATAGCAAAGCTTTGGGTTCGGAGTATATTTTCAGATGCTGAATCGTTGGCCTGAGAGAGTTAGTCCTCTTGTTGGAGAACTTTTCTTGAGAAAATGAGAGGTCAGGCAAAGAAAACATACAGATAAATAAGCTCATGTTTCTCTGTTCTTGAGATGATTTTGCTGGCTCAGCTTACGGCCAAACAGGGACATGAAGATGAAAAAGCCCTGAACTCTTGAGAAGGGACCACAAATTTCTGGTCCTCACTGTCATTATTACTTTCTTGACTGTGGACAAGTCACTCTCAGTGACTCCCATTTCCTCACCTTGAAAATGAGAGGGGTTAAACTAGATGATCTGTAAGAGTCCCGTTAAGTGCATTTAGTTCAATGTCATGTGTTTTTAAACCAGTCAGCATAGACTGGGGAAAATCAGAAGTTGGAGATAACCAGAAATGGAGCTTGGGGCCAGGCAATAAAGGGGAAGGGGAACTTAAAAAGAACATAGCAATTTTTGTACCTGATGCCCCTCAAAAGCCTTTTTATGGAAAGTTCTTAAAGTACTTTTCATTTGCATTTTTTTGTTTATTTAAAAAAAATCTATCATCTCTTCCCTGACTGTTAAGGTTTTCCTCTCATTTTGCAAAAAAGACTTTATGGAAATTTTCAAATTTCAATTGTATAGAGGGTGAAAACTGAGTTTATAATGACCATGGAAAAATAAATGCAGCACATTCTTTAACACATACTAGCAAAATTCAGCATGACATGGAGGATTCTTAAAACCACACATAATTGATTTCCTCAGCTTGCTTTGGTCTTGATAATGTATGGAGAGACAAAATAAATTTTAAAGTAAATCGAATTAGGGCTTTTCATTTGATTGTATTACATAAATGAGTATGTAAGAATAATTTTCTGTATACTGAGCAAGATACCAGGATGCCTGGTACATAGTACATGCTTAACAGCTTCCTTCCTTGATTGGAAGGCAGATAACTTTATTCCCATTGGTATCCTCCTCATTGCTTAGTATATAGAGAGCATTTAATAAATTTTAGCTTAGAGTAGAGAGGAAGGTGAGAAAGTTGTGAGGTAGAAACAAGATTTGGTAACTGATTAGACACATGGGGTCAAGGAGACAGGTGTCCAGTATAATCCTGTGGGTATGAACTTGGGATAGTGGAAGGATGGTGGCGCCCTCACAAATCATAAGTGGTTTTGAAAATGCATTTGGGTTAGAGGGAGGGAGATGATGAGTTCAGCTTGGAGCATGTGGAGTTTGAAATGTCTCTGAAATGTACAGTTTGAAATACTTTATAGGCAATTGATGATGAGCAAAACTAAAGCTTAAGGGGAAAGAGGAATCTGCTGCTGGGGATAAGATGTGAACTCAAATGTGAGACAAAGTTGAATATAAAAATACATGAAAAGTAGAAAGACAGTATTGTGAGAATTCAAAATAGAGAAAAGCAGTCAACTTAATGGCCGAGATGGGATTTGAATCAGACCTTCAAGCATGGGTGGGATTTTAAAACTTTCCAGTAAAGTTACCTTGTAAATTACTCTGATTGAAACTTGATATAGAGAATGATTCAGAGAATTGAAAATTATTAGCAAAGTCAAATCAGTTTTCTGAATTTTTGAAAATTATTTCCCGTGTTTATTACATGTCTTCTCCCTGTGAGTCCTAAGGGAATATCTCATTAGTTTTGTGCATTTTGAGAAAACTTCTTATTGGAGTTGGGGTGGTATTCTGTTTTTCTTTAACTAGAAAACAAAAAAGCAAAAACTGAAGACCAAGACGAATCTGATGAGGAAGGTGAAAAAAATCCCAAAATAAAAGAAAACACTGCGGAGGATCAGAAAGAGGATGCTGAAATGCCCAGCCTCCCTCTTGGACTAACAGGTAATTTTCAGTATGCTTTCTGAATGTAAGCCTCTTCTCCTTTGCCCTCTCTTCTTCCCTCCCATCTTCTATCTCTTTCTCTAGTATGAGCTACTTTGATATATCTAATTGGAGTCAGGTTGGTGGCAGAGTAAATAGAAAACTGGACTTGCGAGACCTGGTTTTAAATCTTTACTGAGGCATTTAATAGCTTGTTACCCTTACCCATGGCAATTCACTTAACCCCTCTCAGCTTCACTTTCCTTATCCTTTCCTTCACTTTCCTATTCCATTCCTAAAATGGAATGGAATATATCTCATATCAAATGAGATAATATATGTAAAGCACTTTTAAAAGACTTTATACATACTAGCTATTATTTTTACATTCTAAAGACCTCTAAATTCTTGGGTTTTTCTTGTAATTTTTTTTCTACTTCTTATGTAATATTGAATGAGTGTCCCTCTTTTGTGTGTTTTTGGTTTCTTAAACATCCAAAATCTCTTTGATATGAATCAGTCCAAAACACTTCTTTTCATTTTTTTAAATTTGCAATTTTTTTTCAGTTCTCAAGCTTTTTTTTTCTCTTCCTTCCCTCTGAGGGGAGAAAAAGAACACAAACACAGAAAGCAAACAAGGAAAAAAACCTTGTAACAGATATGCACAGTGAAGCAAAACTAATTACCACAGGGGCCACATACTAAAAAATGTGTCCCATTGTGTGTATTTTAGTCATCACTTGGAGGTGGGTAGCATGCTACATAATTTATCCTCAAATCACAGTTGACCATTACTTTGATCAGAGTTTTTCTGGCTTTTAAAATTGTTGATTTTTACAATGTTGTTTTGCAGTTGTTCACAATGTTTACAAAGTATTATTTTCCTGGTTCTGCTCTGTTCATAGATGTCTTCCCATATAACTCTAAAGCCAGCACCTTCATTGTTTCTTATAGCACAATGGTAGTCTGTATATTCATATAACTGTTTAGTCATTCTGCATTGATGAATGCCTTCTGATTTCCAGCTCTTTGCCACTACAAAAAGAGATGCTATACGTATTTAGCATTTTCCCCTTTTGGTATCGCTGGGCCAAGGGGAAACACAATTCCAAACTGCTTTCCAGAATATTTATAACACTTCACACCTCCCCCAAACGGTACATCAACAAGTCTGTTCCACTCCAATATTTGTCTTTTTCCATTTTTATCAACTTTGTCACTCTGGAACCTCAGATCCATCAGCATTTTTCAGGATCCCTTTTGTTCTCTTGTCAATTTCTATTCCTACAGTCCTTCACCCTGGTGTCCTCTGATCTGAACAGCAGGACCACATAGTGAAAAAGGACTGAACTTGGAGTCAAAAGCCTTGGGCATATGTTGGAACTCTACTGCTTGTTAATCATGTGACCAGTGAAAGCTCCTATAACTTCTCTGAACATTTCTCCTTGGCAAAACAGAAATGTTGTAAGGAAGGCATTTATCTTTAGTCATCCTTTTTTCATCTTGATAGCAGGATTTCTCTTGATTCCCAACTCCTAACTTCACAACTATTTATGGTTAGAAGTAAAGAAAGTAATGTCTCTTTCCAGCTGCCACCATGCAGAAATAATGACCAAATTATGACTTTATTTAAAATGTTTTCCTAAGTTAATGTCCTAAATCATGAATGTGAGGCATTCAGTTAACTGGTAATGTTAATTTTAAAAACTAAAATTTGCTAATATTTGTTTCTGTTAGGATCCTTTGAGGATACTTCATTCACTTCGCTTAGTAACATTGTCAACGAAAACACTCTGAAGGCAATAGCAGAAATGGGTTTTACTAACATGACTGAGATTCAGCATAAAAGTATCAGACCACTTCTAGAAGGCAGGTAAAGTACACATTGGTATGCATTATGAGGTGGTACAGAAGGAGTAGACCAGGAATCAGGAAAACCTGAGTGCAACTGTGACCTACACTTACTAACTATGTGGTCGTGTCATTTTTCATCCCTCTGCCTCATTTTCCTCATTCTGTAATATGGGCATAATGATAGCACCTACCTTCCAGGGTGGTCATAAGGATAAAAATGAGATAATAGTTTTAAAATGCTATGCAAAATATGAAGTGTTATATAATTGCTAGCTATTGTTATTGTCACTAGAGCAGTATTTGCTGTGAATTGAATTAAAGTACCTTGATAAATATTTACATGGTATTTTAATTTATTTTTACGTAAAGTACTAAAAATTATTGAGAATTAACCAGTAGCAACTACTTAGGAAAAAAAGAGTAATAGATATGTTACCTACATTTTTGATTTGGTTTAGTTTTTTTCTAGAATAAAACAAATTTTTTCATTCCAGCATTGTTAGTGTACTAGTCTAAATATGTTCTTTTGTTTTTAAAATAATAGGGATATTCTAGCAGCTGCAAAAACAGGCAGTGGCAAAACCCTAGCATTCCTCATCCCTTCAATAGAACTTATTGTCAAGTTAAAGTTCATGCCTAGGAATGGTAAGCTCTCAGTTTCTTATTTATGTCTCTTTTAAAATATAACTTATTTTGACTCTTATGGCTTAAGACTGTTTGATTTTGTCATTATTTTCTAAGTAGGAGATTGGGTTTGGGGTTTGTTGTGTTTTTTAGGAACAGGGGTCCTTATCCTCTCACCTACTCGGGAGCTAGCTATGCAGACCTTTGGTGTGCTTAAAGAATTAATGTCTCACCATGTACATACCTATGGTTTGATCATGGGAGGCAGTAACAGATCTGCAGAGGCACAGAAACTTGCAAATGGGATCAACATTATTGTGGCAACACCTGGCCGACTTCTGGACCATATGCAGGTAAATTATTGTGCAACTTGTCCTTTTTTGCCCCTTCCCCCTAAAAAGTAAACATGTAGATAACAAGCTTCTTTTTCTGCTTCTTTATTTTATAGAACACCCCAGGATTTATGTTTAAAAACCTACAGTGTCTTGTTATTGACGAGGCCGACAGAATTCTTGAGGTTGGGTTTGAGGAAGAGATGAAGCAGATCATCAAACTTCTGCCAAGTGAGTGGAATCTGCATGTGACTTAAGCACACTCATTGTGTTTGGTGCTATGTGTGCTGCTAGTTGGAGGTGTCAAATGGTGTTTCCATTAAGAAAATCTTTGAAAGCACCAATAAAAGAAGAAAATTTCCCCTTCCTCCTTTTTCTGGTCTGTGTCAAAACATTAAGTCATTTAGATGTGATACATAGGAAATACTATATAAAGCTGTTTCACAGACATTCAAGGAGGTAGATAGCTAAGATAAAATGCACAAATCATTTTTCCCCTCTTCCATCCCCTCTTCCATCCAAGTTGTCTCCTCTTCCACTTAGTACTTCCCATATATTCAATTTATAAAATAGACAGTTATGTCTACTTTCCCAAAACAAAGACAAAAATGCCACTAAAATTCTGCTCTTCGTATTTCTTTTATAAAGGCAGCAATCCCATTTATGAATTTAGAATATTTCATTTTGAAATGGGAATTTATTTTGCTAATTTGACATTTACAATCTTAGATTGAAGATATTTATTTGTGAATCAAGCCATTTCTAAAATTACAGCAGTTGCTTCAAAGTAGTGTTTAGGGACAGCTAGATGGCAGAGTGAAGAGAACGCTGACCTTAGAGTCAGGAGTACCTGAATTCAAATTCAGCCTCAGACATTCCATATGACCCTGTTCAAGTTACTTGACCTTGATTACCTCATAAAAATAAATAAAAGTAGTGTTTGCCTCTTTTAATAAATTACTTTGACATTATAATTGTTTTGTATAATATATTTTCAGACTATAAGGGACCTCATAGACCCTGTAACCTAGACTCTCATTTTATACACAAAGAAGGAGGCTCAGAGAACTTGTCACCTGTCGTTAGCAGAGAAGGGATTCACAACCAGACCCTCTGACTCGAAATCTAGGACCTTTTGCGTTGTACCACAAACACTCAGTTAAGGTTACCTATATTTGGGGAAAATGAAAGTAAGTGACACTGTCCCAAGGTCAGATCCTTTCAGCTCTGCTCAGTGCTGTGCTGAACTGTACTTTCTGCTTATTTGAGGCTTGTACATTGAAAGATGTTAAATTTGACAGCTGGGTCAAAAAACAAACTATTGACAAATGTCCAGGTCACCAAAATGTAAAGCAAAGAAAACGAAATAAGACTGTAGACATGAAGGGTAATAAAGGGTTTCATTTAGGTGACATGCCATGCATTGACTTTTTGTTGAAGGGTTGTTTTTTTGCATGTTGAAAGAAAAAAATGAATGGATTTAGAAAGTTATATAAGTTTTATGAGATAGTCATTAAAGTTTTCTTTTATGGGAAAATTTCATCCTTTATTTAGTTGCGGGTGTTGAGTAGTTGGAATTCTCTGAAAGGCTTAACATTTTTATAACGTCTTTGTTTCAGAACGCAGACAAACAATGCTCTTTTCTGCCACGCAAACTCGTAAGGTAGAAGATTTGGCAAAGATTTCCCTTAAGAAGGAACCATTGTATGTTGGTGTTGATGATGATAAAGATACTGCAACAGTAGATGGTCTTGAACAGGTAATTTCTGACAATATTTTGGGGACATATATGCAGAGAGACAATCCCTGACCTCAAGAGGTTTTCATTTTTTCAAGGAAAAACTACACTGCATAAGGGCATGGTGGTCTGGGAAGTGCATTTTGGTCTGGGGACCAAGGGATGGATCATTACATGGTAGGGCTAATACTAGAAGAGATGGAACTTAGAGTGCCTCAGTCCAGTCTTTACAGATAAAGAAACTGAGACAGAAGGTCAAGCAGCAGGTGCCAAGTATCAAAAGTAGGATTCCAACCCATATCTTTTGACTCCAGAGTAAGTATCCTTTGCATTGTACCATGATGGGTTGATGCATAGTGCAATTATTTGACAGACTCTTCATCCAGGAGCAATGGTCTATTACTTATGATTTGATTAGTGTGCTCAGAGCAAGAGATGGAAAGGGCAGAGGGAGAGGCCTACAGTTGGGGCTGGGGGCCAGGACCAGCTAGCCCATATAGTGGGCTAACTGGAACTTAACTCCTTCTGGACCCTCTGGAAGAAGTTTCAAAGACCAGCTGATTAACTTCCCTAGGATTCTGGGGATGTTTTATGCCAGGATAATTATATCTGTGTGTGTGTGTGTGTGTGTGTGTGTGTGTGTGTGTGTGTGTGTGTGTGTGTGTGTGTGTGTGTGTGTATGTGTGTGTGTGTGTGTATACATATATATATACACATATACATATATACATATGTCACTGGGTTGTTGTGAAGCCCAAATGAGAAAATGACAAGCATTTTGCAAGCTTTAAAACAAAAATAAAAATGTTTATCTCTGACACATAAGTATTTTACTTATACTAACATTTAAAAGTTGTGGTTAAATTTTTTTCCTGCTTGTCATAAAATTTACTTGAATTAGTTGGGTTTTTTTGTATTTACTTAATATCTCCATATTAATATGTGTTGGTAATTTTCATCCAGTAGTTGTGATCCCTGTGGTTCTTGATTCTTAAATTCATGGGGATTAACATAGGATTTAGAGCAGGAAGGAACCTTTGAGGTAATCTAATCCAACCCTTCATTGTACAAAGAGAGAACTAGAGCCCATAAGTTAAGTGGCATGTCCTTGGCAACATAGATCTAAGCCTTCATTTGGGATGTGCAGTTTGAATTCAAGGACATCAACCAACAGGTATTTCAGTGGGTTCGCATTCCTCTTGGAGAAACATGTATACGATGTATAAGATGCTTGAAACAACTAGAATTTAGTTAAATACAGTATATAAATAAATAGGCTGAGGTGTGTATTAGATATTATATAATAAGATCTAGAAGAGTTCAGAGAAAGGTTACATCAGTGTGGTCTGGAAAACTTTGAAAAGGCTACATGTGGAGGGGTGGGGCCACATTGATCATTGACCTCTTAGTGTCATCTCCATTAGCAGCCTGGGAAAACACTTGTAAGAGTAATGATAATGTTTTCAAGTGCCTAAAATAAAACATAGGATTACAAAGAAAACTAATTATATTGAAATAACACTTGTCAAAAATATTAAATATTTTCAGGAACCCACATTTAAGAATCTGAGCTAATCCGTGAAGTATAGAGAAGCATTTACATACATAGAAAGAAGACTGAGGTCATTCTGAACAAGGCAAAAAAGTTTGGCTAAGCAAGTGTAAGGATGGTATGAGTGGAGAAAGTGTAGGTGTTCAGTGGAACCAAACCATGGATGAGTAATCCTTTTAAAAATATCAAGGACATAAAATATCTAGTGATTACAAAGGGAAATTATTTGTACTTAAGAGATTACTTAAAATTATAACTAAAATGAAAAGGTCATTTAGATTATTTTGGGAAAAACTAACTATCAAGGCAGTATTTTTCTCTAAATGTAGGATGTAAAAATGAGTACAGAAGTATGTGTTACTGTGCTCTCATTCCATTGGTTGGAAATGTGGAAGTAGGTGTCTGAAAATTGCCCTTATCTTTTAATAGTTTTGTTCTTATTGTGATCATCATTTTCTTAATCAAATCCATAGAGTTAATGCTGGAAGTACCAGAATTTAAGAATACTTCAGACAACCAAGCCATGTCAATTGATTCGGTGCAGTTTTTTTATCTATAATAAAGCAAAAAAAAAAAAAAATGGGGTGAAAATTTTTTAAAGTATAATTGTCATAAAATTTTTTGTCAGTTCATGCACCTGGTTCATCTAGTGTTCTTTTGGAGGTACGTAACTGCTCATTTGAATTCTTTTTAGGGATATGTTGTTTGTCCATCTGAGAAAAGGTTTCTTCTGCTCTTTACATTCCTCAAGAAGAATCGTAAGAAGAAGCTGATGGTGTTTTTTTCTTCATGTATGTCAGTGAAATACCATTATGAGCTTCTGAACTACATTGATTTACCTGTCATGGCCATTCATGTAAGTGTTCTGTTTGGGACTTTTTTACCCTTTAAAAAAAAATCTTAGATTTATGATGTTACAGACTAACAGTTCAATCTGATGCTCACAACCTAATGTGTTAACTCATCATTATGGTCAGTCTGCAAACATTTAGTTATCAGCTCTTGTATTCAAAGACTGTGCTATTTGTTTCTGGAAATATAAAGAGATATGAGACTTAGTCCCTACCTGATATGGAAAGCATAACTGGCAGTACAGCACATCTTGTAAATGTCAAATTAATGTAACAGATCAATAGACTTGTGTAATCTCTGAGGGGGAGAGAGATCATTGGGGACTAAGGAAGATTTCACCGAAGATATGGGACATGAGCTGAATCTTTAGAGATGATTCACATTGTGTGTTTGGGAAACTGTGAGTCTACAGAAGTGACTTATAGACAGTTTACCTAGGGTAGTAAATAAAGACACTAGAAAGGGAGACTTGGGCCAAATTGTGGAGAGCTTTGGATTCTAGGTTAAAAGAATTAATTTGGAAGGAGAAAAATCACTGAAGGATCCCATGAAATGCTGTAGCACCACTGCTATGGAGTGCTATGAATATGCTGGCTCAATTCTGAATCATGAATGAAATACAGCAGATTCTTCACATAGAAGACAGAACCAAAACATTTATTCAGCCACCAGAAAGCCAAATCTATCATAGTAACAAAGAAATCTATGCACAATAACAATGCAAAAGGCCCCAAACCTTCCTCCTCTTAGGCTTCCCACATACAGCTCCCTTAAACAAAACCACAAACAAGTTGTCCCACTCACACTAGCCAGCTTGCCACTTTTTTCTCTCCCTCAGTTCTGACTGCTCTGACTTAATTTCTTCTCAGCTCTGCTCCATTCTTCCTTCTCTACTTTTCCTGTTTCACCAGGTCAGCAAACTACTTCCACCTCCATGTGATTCAGGCAGATCACATGGACCTATTAATGGATAGGAAAGATCTTCCCATTTAAATTACCATTACACAGATGCATAGGATCCCAGGCCACTGAAGGAGATAGGACCTCACTACCCTTTACTTGAACCTTGAGTGTTTTTGTACTACATGCTTTGGTTTTGAGTTACTGCTTATATAACCTGACTGAAAAAGTAAGTCTTGAGGACTCAGATCCTTGAAGGGTTGAGTGTTATATGGTGATTTGTCCAATTATCGTCCATCCCTATGTAATCTGGTGCCTTTTGCCGTGTCTTTGGGTTTTGTTTGAATATTATAAAACCCAATTTTTTTTTTAGATTTGAGTTCTTAGATTTAGCCTTTTTTTTTTTTTTAAAGATCTGAGTCCTCAGTAGGTAAGTACCCACCTTCAGAAGTGATTGCAATATATTTAACTGCTTATAATGTGGCTTAGTAGTGTATTTCTTTTTCAATATAGGGCAAACAGAAGCAAAATAAACGGACAACTACATTCTTTCAGTTCTGCAATGCAGATTCTGGAATTTTGCTGTGTACAGATGTGGCTGCCAGAGGGCTAGATATCCCAGAAGTAGATTGGATTGTCCAGTATGACCCACCAGATGATCCAAAGGTAACTGTCATCCTTTCTCTTCCAGATATTATCTTATCACAGTCAGTGTACTGATTTGTTTTCTGAATTGTTTGTTTTTCTTCTTTGTAAGATTTCTTTTTAAACAAACAATATCCTAACAAATGTTATAGTGTCCAGTACAGCTAGAAATGACTGACTGCATTTCATAAACAATAGTTTTTCCTTGGGTTTTTTGATCAATATTAAATCATGAAGTAAATCCAGTTTTAGATTTGTACTAATATATATTCTCATTTCTGGAAGACACAAAAGAGAATATAAACTGCTTTTAATTTCATTGCTCACAGAGAGACATTGAAAGGTACATTAGGAGCAAACAAAAGCTTTATTAAGAGAGTACATGAAACTTTGCACCAACATGATAGATTTCATGTAAATGCTGTAAATTTGATGGATTGTAAAATAATATATATCCTAAACCTGAAAAATTGGTATCAAGCAAGTTTGCAGGCATAGCATGATACAATGGATGGAGAAGTGACCTCAGAACCAAGGAGAGGTACATTCGGGTTCTCTCTTTGACATGTCTTGGCTCAGTAACACTGGGCAAGGCCTTTAGTCTCCTAGTGCTTCAAACATCTCTGCTAGACTAGAAGTTGCAGAACGGTCACCAGTCAACATTGATAGAGGGAATTTTTTCACCAGAGACCTTCCTACCCATAAGAAGTCATAGACTACAGCTTTAGGAAGTCACAATGTTTTCATTTTTCTAGGCCATCATGTCCTTTGAACTTCGTTAGGCTTGTGTTCTCTCCTCCTTTGTTTTGGTATTGGCATTATGTTCTTTTGACATAAACAGGACATTGAAAGAAGGTAGTTATTACTGATTTCTTATGCTGAAAATAGTTATTCTCATAATGTTAATTTCATACAAAAAAATGAAACTGAGGACAAATGTGCCATCCATCCAAATAGAGTGCAGGTGATATGCCACCCTTAACAGACTCATGGAAATGCAGGTATATTGCTAGTATGTCTCTCCATGGGGCCACATTTTAAATCACATTTTCTTTTCCCATTTAAGGAATATATTCATCGTGTGGGTAGAACAGCCAGAGGCATAAATGGAAGAGGTCATGCTCTACTTATTTTACGACCAGAAGAGTTGGGTTTTCTTCGTTACCTGAAGCAAGCCAAGGTAAGGAAACAATTTAGACCTGGAGGAGGCCTGAGAGATTATCAATCATCTCTTCTAACTTATTCTCACACATGAAGAAGCTGAGGCCCAAGAGGAGTCAAAGAGTACATAGACTATGGGGCCATGAAGAATCCAACATGTCCATAGAGGTATCAGAGGTGATGGAAAGTGCTGAAGTGGGACACGGTGTCCTGGGTTCTAGTCATATATGCAGCACTTACAGGCAATGTAGTCTTGGAGCTACTACTGTGAGCCACTTTTTTTGCCCATAAATTGGATGATAGTACTTGGGTTAGGAGAAAATGCTTTACAAACCAGAAAGTACTGTATAAAAATGAGTTGTTATTAAAGCAACATAGCATGTCTAAAAACATTTTTTAATCTTTCAGACAAATCTGTAACATTGTAATTTTCTTGAATCTCACAGAGTTTATCAAAATATTTCCCATCATAAAAAGTTCTCAAGCAACCATTTAACTAGTTCCAATTGTTGGTACAAAACTACAGAATACTACTGGAGAGGAAAAGTAAAGGGCCTTGTATCTGCTCTCCAGCTTATCTAAATAAGCTCGTCCAATTCATTCATGTGAAGCATTTATTCTGCTAAGTGCTAGAGATATAGAAACCAGATAACCCCCATCCTCAGAGCTTACATTCTACTTGTCACAAATATAATACAACTTAATTTGTGGCAGTAGTGCATTCCAGTTATTACTTACTCAGATGTCTAGTAGCTGGAATGCTATGTGGAGGGAACAGCTTGTAATCCAGTTTGGCTGGAACATAGAGGGAGAAGGGGAATGGTGTGAAATAAAATTAGAAAGATAGGTTGCATGCAGATAGTCAGAGGCCTTAGGTGCCAGGCCAAGTGGTTTGTTTCATATCCTAGAGTCACTGAAGGACTTTGAGCAAAGGGTTAACATGGTCAGACCTTTATCTTTGGAAGATTATTTTGGCAGCTGTGTGTGGAATAAGATTGAAGAGGATGGAGAAGAAAGAGGCAGGGAGATGTATTAGGAGGCTTTTGGAATAGTCTAGCAAGCTGTAGTGAGGGTCTGAACTAGGGTTGTTCCCTTGTGAAATAAATAAAAGTGATAAATACAAGAGATTTCATGGAGGTGGAAGTGACAAGAGTTGGCAGGTAATGTGATTGTACTGGGATAGAAAAAGACAAGATTCAACATTGACACCAAAGTTATAAACCTTATAAAGTAGTGGATGAGCAGTATCTTCAGAAACTGTTTAGAGTGGGATTGAGGAGTGAGGGAGGAGATGAGTCTGATCACTTGCAGACTCATCAGTTATGCTTGCATTCAAGGTGTGAACAAGGCATCCTGATGGAGATGATCAGCAAGTAACTGGTAATGTTGAATTAGAGAACAAAATTGAGGGCGAGATATACAGAATTCAGTGTCATTTTGTACAAAGATTATAATTGAACCCACAATGATAAATGAGAACACTAAAAAAAAAATGTAGAGAGGGAAATGGGACCAAGACACGGCTGCCAAGGTCAAAGGTGGGAAGTAATCAGGCAGTAGGGAAGGGGCTAATAGACCAGAAGAGGCAGACAATTAAGAAGGGTAAGCTCCTTGAAGAGACAAGGGGATCAAATAAAAAAGAGAAGTAAAGGCTTTGGAAAAGAGAAAGTCCAACTCTTCTTTGGAGTTTAGAGCAAAGAAAGACAGATAAAAGTAGAATGTAGCATGGGCCCTGCAGTTGGTCTGTGTGATTGTTTACTTCTTCCAGCAACACTCAGCATCTCAGAAGTAAGCAGTGGAAAGCATGGATGGAGGGGAAGTAACACAGGGTTGATGGCTGGCTAAGAACAGTGAAAAGGCAAGGGGCAGACGAATCAAGAGTGAAGTGAATGCGTCGTTAACCATATAGGAAATCCTGATTGAGGAGGTAGCAAGTGAGACCAGAGCAGATGTGATGGACTGGAAAGAAAAGACTAGAGATAATGGTGAAAAACAGAAGGTTTAGGAAGCTTTAATTAGGAAAAAGGTTGGTAGGACATTAAAGGACACTAGCACAAAATAAGGCATTTCAGAATTCGAGGTGGTGAAGTAAGAGATGTGACTGATCCCAGTGACTGACTAGAATAGAGAGATGTGGGTCATAGCTGTGGTGTTCAAGGTGAAGTCTCCAAGAATAAGCTCAGGAATTGGGATGGATGGGAAAAAATACAAGCCAGGTATTGAATTACTTTAAGTAATTCAAGTCATGGTAGACTGATAATGAGCCCTGTAAGTGAAAGCCACAAGGATTTGGAAGTAGTAACAAGGGAGTAAGAAGGATGGCTCTCCCAGGGATAAATGTTAGGGGAGTGACAGAACAAGCAGTCCTGGAAAGGGGAGCCAGAGATGAGGTCTTTTCCAGGGAATTCTGCGTTTCCATGAGTGTAAGATGAAAGGAGTATGAGAAAACTAGGTCAAATTCATGCATTCAACAAGCATTTTTTTTTTAAGCACCTACTATGTGCCAGGGACTGATAGGCACTGTGGAGAGAACTCAAAAAGATAGGGGGAAAAAAACAGACTTTCTCTCTCTCTAAGAGAGCTTACCTTCTATTGGTTAAAATAACATATATACATAAAAGTAAATATAAAATCTATACAAATGAGGATGAAAGGGAGTTTGTTAAAAGTAGAACAAGGGACCCAGAGGGTGTAGTGAAAGGGAGCCATGACATTGCTGAGTGGAATGAGATAAAAGTACAAAAAAAATAGTAGGGAAAATGGGGGTGGGGATAGACTTTAACCTCTAAATCACGGGGATTAAGGGAACGGAGGTAGGAATTTGCAAGCCATAGATCAGAATTAGCAGTTGACCTAGGCCCTCAGGAGGAAGGGGATAGGATATTTTAGCATAATGTGATCGATAACAAGGCTGGAAAGGTCATATGGAGAAAGTGGCCAAGACAACGGTCTACACCCATGGTAATGGTGGCCCTTACCTGCCTGGGCCTTTGGTGATGACAGAGTTGGGTCTAATTTTTCTGTAGGTAATGACAGGCTCCAGGAGGATCAAGCAGGCTGTGTATCTGCAGGTGGCAATGGCAGCTAGCAGAACCCTGTTGAAAGACCAGCCCCTCAGAGGGAGCTATGGCTACCCCATCCCTGACCCACTTAGGTTTGTGGTGGTGACAGATGTTTTTATGCTTAGAAATCAAGATAGATCTTTGGAGAGGGCCATGTAAAAACCCTTTTAAACTCAAGCTGGTATTTTGATGTATGTCATATTTTCATCTCTGAACATGTGAAAAACTGTCCAGTCCTCTATAGTTTGCTCAAGTGCCCCTATTTTTCCAGAATCTCAGTTTCATCTTTAAAACAACTTTCTAGCACATTCCATTTGGCAGACCTGACCTAAAGCATACACAAAGTGTGGAGAGACTAATATTTCAAGAGTAGAAGTGGGGAAACTTGAGTTTCTAATAAGAGGAGTTATTAAGCATTAAATTATGCATACGATTGTGCTATAACTTCACAAAGGCCAGTGACAAAACCTACCCTCCAGGCATGAGTATATTATCACCATCATAAGTTAGAATTGGTGCTGACTGCCACTCCTCATCAAATGCCTGGCACAGAAATCTATATTAGAATAGCCTGGGTCTTTGGCATTAAAGAGTGCTACTGACCTCTTTTATTGAAATGTTAGCATTATTAATAAAGTGACTAATTACCGAAAACTATGTCTCTCTAACATTTTAAATGTCACAGGCGTTCCTCACAAATAGCACTTTATCTCTTTGTATTTGTACTGGCTGTTCTTCATAACTAGAATGCTCTTCCTTCCTACCTCTACCTCTTAGAATTTCTCACTTATTTCAATATTCAGCTTCGCATAGGACCTGGCAAATGGTGTTAAATAAATTCTTGTTCCTTTTGTCCAGTGCCACCTTCCTAGTCTGCTCAGCTGCTAGGCCTTCCCTTAGGCTATCTTCAATCTAGTCTGTGTACATCTCATGTACTTATTTATCTGTAGATTGTCTCCTCTATTAGTAAGTCAGCTCCTTGAAGGGCATGACCTATTTCTTTCTTTGCATCCATAGTGCTTATCACAGTACCTAGCACATAGTAAATAGTTAATAAATGATTGTTGAACTACTGACTGGTTATGGTACAGTGAGGTTCAATAAAATAAACATCTCTTTGGCATTTGCAGTACCTAAGCACTGTATTTGGTACTAGAGGAAAGCCTAAATTTAGATGACAGGGTTTCTGCCCTCAATCAATCCACAAGAATTAGAAAAAGAATAGTCTGTGAGTTATCGTGGATATTTATTAGGGATGGACTTTATCTTCATTCATCATTCGAATGAACTACAGGAAACTCCCTGTGGCTCTGAGCAGCTATTTTCCTCCCTAAAGTATGGAAGACACTATGACTTAGGTCCCCTCCCTGAGAAAGAATTTGGCTAGGTTCTGGCCAAGACTGAAGTGATATCAGCTTACAGCAATAAGTAAATGTTTCAGTGTAGTTTGGAGCGCTAGTTACAGAAAAGTTTTTTTATGTCTCCCATGGAGAATATAGTTACAGACCAGACTTCCTATTACAAAAATTTGGCAGAATTGATCCTATAAAGCTAATATACAGTCTCCATGTTCCTGTCTTTCTCTACTCCTTTCCTTTCCTCAGCCTTCGTAGCAGCACTTCAGAACAAGTGATATCCTGGAAGTCAGCATAGTGTAATTTAAAGGGCAGTGGATCAGGTACCAGAATATCTGGGTTCTAATCCCAGTTCTTCCCTTCGCTAGCTAGATGGCTTTCAGTCAGTTACTTTCTTTCTCCATGCTTCATTTTCCTCAAATAGGAAATGTAAGAGGACAGATGGGATCAACTCTTGAAGGCCTTCCTAAGGCTAAGATTTTGGAATCTAATCCAAAACACCCAAAAACTCATGGGGTTTGCAGCCCCACTGGAACATACCAAAGTATTGTTCACCATATCTTAAACTTGACCTTTGATTAATTCTGTTTCACTGATGTTGGCTTTTTTTCTCCTTCTAGGTACCATTAAGTGAGTTTGAATTTTCCTGGTCAAAAATTTCCGACATTCAATCTCAGGTATTTCATTTTTAAATGTTGATAAGTATTTTTTAAATGTCCAGTTCCCCATATCCCCAGGATATCCATTTTCTGCTTTGAACTTATCATAAAAAAATCCTTTGTTCTTCTGTGATAATGTTTTAAAGTCTCTTTGGATTTTTGGAGTTATTTGGGAAATTGTAGTGGACAAGAGTTAGGCAAGATAGTATTATTGCATACATGTTGAAATTGGTGTGTTTGAGAAAAGTAGCATCCTGGGATATTACAAAATGTTTTGCTTCTTAAAATTTCAGTTGGAAAAACTAATTGAGAAGAACTACTTCCTTCATAAATCAGCACAGGAGGCATATAAATCCTACGTTCGAGCATATGATTCCCATTCTCTGAAGCAAATCTACAATGTTAACAGCTTAAATTTACCTCAAGTTGCTTTATCATTTGGTTTCAAAGTACCTCCATTTGTTGACCTAAGTATCCTTTGCTATATTCTTATATCAGCACCCTGAAATTTTGGGAGAGTATTTGCGTGAAACTCTCCCAGACTCAACTGGCTAGTTCATGTGTTTGGTCCTAGTAGTTGGGCTTGGGTACTTTCTGGGTAAGTATTAAATCACCAGTCTTTTTCTGCTTGGGGTATTTATACTCCTGAGTAGAGAAGCCATTCATGTGATCTGTCATGTCCTGTGTACATTCGTGGGAAAGATAACTTATAGAAGATTATATAATATCGAAGGGTTCAGGCACAAGATAAAGGACAGAGTAAATTCTTCCAGCTGCTTTCTTAAGGGGATCATTATGTTTGCAGAAAGAGGATTTGGAACGCCTAGTGAGCCTTGGATATTCCTGATAGGGAAAGGAGGTCTTTATATCACTGTCACAGTTGATAAGTGAAATGAATTTCAGTGTACCAGCCTACTTAGACTGTCACCTCAGCCAGCTCAGATGCGGACACCATCTAACTAACTTTTGGTGCAGCTGAGGGGGAAATGATAACATGGAAAAGAATTGCTTCTTGATGTGAGTAAGTGTCCTGAATTAATTCCCCCGCCATGAGAGGTGGAAACAACTACCCACTTGTAAATTGAGGCTATTTGAATATATGCCAGCATACTTTAGCTGTTTATCCCAGGACAAGTCACTAGTTACCATTAGTATGCTATCATACATAGTATTGTATGTATATCTCATGATTTTCTGTAAAAAAAAAAAAAAATGGGTTTATTCACTTTGTCATATTTTGCAGCAAGAGAAGTAGCATGGTTTTGTTAAATAAATAATGGCCTTGAAGGTAAAAAACTGTTAATAATATGGGTTCTGCTGTTTACCTCCTGTGAAACCATGGACAGGTAGAGATCCCTTACCCTGTTTGCACCAGTTTCAGAGGCTACGTTAAATGATTCGTAAGATCACTTTCTTATGAAAGACCACAAAATTGTGGTTTGGAGCATTTGGTTACTGCTATTACCTAGTAAGTGTTAGATGGGAAGTCATGTGCTTTTCTATTGTCTACTTTCCTTAACATTTCGCTTTTCAGATCTGAACAGCAGCCAGGGGAAGAGATTGCAAAAAAGAGGTGGTGGTGGTGGTTTTGGCTACCAGAAGCCCAAAAATGTCCACAAGTCCAAAATCTTCAAACACATTAGCAAGAAGAAATCTGATGGCAGGCAGTTCTCTCACTAAGGCAGTCATCTTTCTAATCTTCAGTAATTTTATCCTCAGATAAAGACTTATCTTTATTGCCCTAACCATGCAATATTTACAGTATTCAGGATTTGGATCATAATCTGATTTACCACACTTAAGTGCAGTGGCTTCAGCCAGTTTTTCTTAATACAAAAGTGAGATGAAGCTAAGTTTATCTTGGCTTCTCTAAAAGATATATTTCCTTTTCAGTGGACTTTGACAAATGTAGAATTTTAACTAAAGTATATTTTTTCAAAGAATTTATATTTTCAAATTTCTCTTGAGAGCATTTGTCTTGGTCTTATGTTCAATCATTCCTTACTATTGTTTTTTTGATAACTCTTTGGTTTGGATTGTAATATTAATGACTTTATAATATAATCAGGGACATCATGAGGGTCTTTTTGGTTTTGTTGTAGCTAGCTGTACAAGTAAAGGCCACAGTCTGTCCCACTTATTTCTTAGATAATACAAATTATCTTTGATCCATTCTAAATACTGTCTGCAAAGGCAAAGAACCTCATAACCTTTTTGCTTTGGATTTGTAGTCAGAGGACCAAGATTCAAATCCAGACTACTTCTCTGTAACCTCTCTTGGCCTTGGTTTCTTTATCTAAAAAATGGAGGGATTGCACTAGAAGACCTCCCAGGTCCCTGCTAGCCCAAAATATGATCCTGTATGAGCTTAATAAACCTCATAAATTAAGACTGTTTGCACTTATTACCACAGTAATAAGTTACATGAAGAAGATATTTTCAGTTTCTTTACTTTTGACCTGTTTCATTAGAAGCATCAGTGATGTAGCCATTCCTTTCTGTTGCTATACAAATCAATGGTATTCTGTAAAAATAAAATATGGCCCACAAACAAATCATCAAGTTTATTCCAAGGCTTAAACTAGGGTGCTCTCTGAGCAGTTATTGCACATCCCTAGATATGGAAACCTGAGCTCGGTTTGCACTCAACGTTTTTATTGAACCCTGAGCAAGTCATATAACGTCTCTGAACCTCTTTCTTCTGTGTGAGCATCAAATGAAATAATATATGAAAAGTACTTGCAAATCTTAAGATTTTTTATAAATGTCAGTTGCTAATATTGTGCTTCTATTTAACAAAAATCTGTAAAAAGCCTCCAGTGTTTGCCTCAGTCAATGTTAATGTTAATTACAAATCTTTTGAATTTTGGTAAGATCATATGAACTCTAGGTTCCTTGAAGAGCAAGGTCCAAGAGAACCGGAAGCAAACTTAAATGTTCATCACTTGGGAAATAGCTAAACAAATCTAATTAAGTGGATGTAATAAATATTAACTGCACTATAAGAAATGACGAATAGGAAGACCTCAGAGAAGCACGGGAAGTTTTAAATGAACTGATCCTAATAAGCAGAACAAGGAAAGCAAAATATACGACCACAACATGGAAAAGTGAATGCTATAATTATAGTGACTTGCAGAGGTGGAGACCTAGGGAGTGTATAGTAATACTGCATAGATTTATCATTGGGGAAGGTGGGAGGGATTGCTGAACTATGTTATATCTTTTTAAAAAATCTTTTTTTTACAGGGGTAGCTCAGTGGTAAAGATTGGGAGGGATAGATTTAGAAATACAGGAGATGTTAAAAACAAGAATTCAATAAAAATGAAATTTTTTTAAAACAAAAAGAGTCCTGGGCACAAAACCATAAAACACTGAATTCCAAGTATTACCAATTTCTGGAAGAAAATTACCTGTCACAGATCCATAAAGATGAAAGGAGTTTGAGGGTGAAAATGAGAGAAATTAATGTCAAGCATAAAGAACTTACCAGGAAAAGCAGGGGTCAGAAATTAATTCAGTTTAATAGGTTTTTTCATTAAATGGTTTTTGTGTGTCAGACAATGTGATATTTTCTGTCAATTTGGCACCCTCCTTGAATAGAATGTAAACAGTCTTGCCTTTGCATCAGTTAATAACTTGAGTGCCCACAAGGCGCTAATGTGGGAACACAAGGGAGGCAAACTTTCCTCTTCATAATTCAGTAATTCTATATGTCGTGGTGTTTTGATAGGGGATAGGCCTCAGAAACTACATCACCCCCTAAGTGCCTATCTCGATCTACTGAGAGCAATAACAGAAGATAAAATTGGATGGGGAGGAGTCCCTTGCATGGTTTCTGAGGAAACATGCAGCAATGTAACATGGGAAAGAGTAGACTGCTTCCTGTCTGTTCTCTGCTGCCTCTTACAGAGGCCAGGAGGGATTGAAACGAGATCATCTCAAATTAACCAGATTACACACTGCCTTATTTAAAAAATACTTGCAGCCCTTCATGAGTTGTTGTTGTCTAGCTTAAGCAGGGAATTTGAGGCAAAAAGACTTCATTTTTAATCATGTAAGGGGACTTCCCCACCACCACTACATCTCACCTTCCCCCATGATCTGCATAAAAAAGTAGTACTTGGTCAAAGTCACATGGAAGCCCTGAGGAGTCACAAACTGAAATTTCTAAGGTGAAAAATTGCATTTATGTCATTTTAATGTTTGCAAAGCTCTTGGGGGAACCTACATTGATCTATCAAGACCAATTGGTTAAGAAACATTAAATCCCCTACCAACTGAAAGAGACTATGCTAAGCACAGGATACAAAGGAAAACAAAATAGAACGTGCCCTCAAAGATCTTACTCTCTTCAGGAGGGAAACACTGCACAAAAGGAAGCTGACAAAGGGGGTGGGAAGGTAACTATGAGCTTCCTGGAGAAGTCCAGGAGAGTGCAGAAATTAATAAAGGGTTTGCCTGGATGCTCTCCTTAAATGGAGGCTTTGGAAGAAGCTTCTCACCCTGCGGTCAGAGAATGGAGCCCCAGAAGCAAGGGGTACTGATGAAATGTGAGCTCCAGGGATGAAGTCATTTTGCAGGATAAAGAGTTTCCTGGGACATGAAATCCCTCTCACTGGAGTAACTTGGGTTCCACAAAGTAAGGAACAAATAGTAGGGGGAACTATAAGACCTCTCTAAACAAATATCTTTCCAAGTAGGTAGTATCATGGGAAGGAATTAGTCCCTTACTCTTTATTAATTGGTCCTGTGACACTGCAAGCCATTTCCTTTCTCTGGGTCTGGGTCTCCAAGATTCCTCGTTATGGTTCAGCCCAAGGAGCCTAAGTTTCCAGTATTTTTTTAAAGCAACAACTAAAATGACTGCTATTCACTCTCTTCCCCACCAGAGGACCTTTCAAATGGGAGTTCTAGAGAGAAATAGAAGATCATTTTCTGAATTCAGAAGTACTAAATATAAATTAGTGGCCATCATGATCAGGTCAGCAACCTTGCAGGAAATGAGGCAGTGAGGAGGTGGACAAAAGCTCATCTCCACACTCACCCCCATCCAGAGGAAAGCTTGAATAAACTGATAGGTTTGAAGACTAGAAAAAGTGGTTTTCTTAGCTTTGACAGAGAAGAAATAACAGATATATGCAGAACCTCAGCATAATGCTGTTACTCACAGATTTACATGTTTGGTCAATTAGTTGTGTCCAACTCTGGTCATTTCCTTCTCCAGTTCGTTTTACAGATGAAGAAACTGAGACAAAGGGTTACATGATTTACCCAGGGTCACATAGCTACTAAGCGTCTGAGGTCGGATATGAACTCAAGTCCTCCTGACTTCAGGGCTACCACTCTGTCCACTCCACCTAGCTGCCCACAAGCTCACATAAATAAGACTTACTTTGGTACTTGAGCGACCATCAAGATTATTGAAGGGGGGCAGGGGGGTGCAGAGAAGAAGAAGGGGTAGAGGAGGAATGTCCTGCTGATGATGATATGACATAAGGTTAGGGATTGGGCCTGTGGATTCATTAGTGTAGAGAAGTCTTAGATGAGAAAAGTCTTTATATTGAAACAAGTAGGAGCCTTTCCTACAATTTAAAGTCTTAGGGAGTTGCCTAAAGCAGAGGGGATGTCACACTCTGAACAACACTTCTGAAATGAACCAAATTAAAATGTAATTAGAAAATATTTAATAAACAAATGTAAATAAAAATTCTAAGTCAATATGCAGCTATAGTGATCCTTAAGTGCAGTTACAGTTGAGCTTAACACCAGGGGGTCCAAAGCACTTAAAGGGTAATTGACTTCCTCTGTATCATACAACTAATGTATCAGAGGCAAGCTTGGAGTAGGTCTCCTGGCTTTGAAACCAGCTGACTGTCCTCTAACTCAGGTGTTCTTAAGATTTCTTTGTGTCAAGGACTCTTGGCAGTGCTCTGGAGACTCTGGATCCCTTTTCAGAATAACATTTTGAAATAGTTGAAGGAAATATTTTTTTTTCTATCCAAGTTCATGAACCTCCTGAAATCTTTGTGGATAAGTTAAAAATTCTTGCTCTAAACTGTGCAGCTAAGACTTGTGGCATGACATAGAAGAAAAAATATGTAATTTCCATTTGCTTCTATTTTCTTTATCAAGAATAAGATTAATGCTAGAAAAAGAACAAAAATGTCAGATAACTGAAACTTCAAGTGATGAGTGAGTTGAGAGAGCACCTAGTTGCCCCTCAGTGAGTTCAGATCACCCATCCCAGTTTCATTACACCTCTGGGTGCTAAAAAGAACCTGCAAATGAGATTAACGAATTGTTGTCAGCAATCTAATGGAAGCTATATCATGAGCTAGGAAAGAAGTAAATATCACTGATCAATAAAACTTTTACAAAAACTTTACAAAGTCCTGGAGGACCAAGAGATGTTGGAGATTGGAGTCAGGTAAATGTCTCCGTTAAAATTTTTTTTTAATTTTCAAAAAACTTTTTAGAAAATGAATGCAAATAATGGGCAAATAATTTTATTTGAGACTTGAAATAAACTAAGAGGAAGGAACAAGTTCCGGCAGAAGGAGCAGCCAGTGGAAACAAGATGGAACGGGAAGCTCAAAGAACAGAAAAGAGGCCAGTGTTTCTGGATCGCAAAGTACAAAGAGGTAAGGAAAGTGTAAAAAGACTAGAAAGGTAGGGAGGAGGGCAGCTCTGTAGGACTTTAGATGTGGAACGCAGGATTTTTTTTATTTTATCTTGTATGTGAAAGGTAGTCACTGGAGTTTAATGAGTGGATGGGGTGGGTAACAAGGTAAGGCTTGAACTTTAAAGAAAATTAATTTGACAGCTGAGTAAAAGACAGCCTGCCGTGGGAGAAGGCTTTGACTCAGGGACACCAGTAGTCCAGTTATGAGGTACTGAGGACCTGTACTGGGAAGAGAGATTGGATTTATTCTGCTTTAGTTCAGAGGGTAGAAAAAAGAACCAGTGAGTAGAAATTAACAGTAAGACATTTCATCTCATTTTGAAGAATCTAACAATTAGAGCTAGCCCAAAATGATTGGGTTGCTTAAGGGGGAAGTGAGTTTCCCTACCGCTAGATCTTCAAGTGGAACTGGGATGGCTAATTATATAACAGATTCTTGACTCAGGTAGGGGTTAGATTGTATCAGCTCCTAGATCAGTTCCAATTCAAAGATTCTAAAATAACCTCCACTGGATGAGGGCAGTATATCAACAAGTATTAATCGAGCCCCTAGGTCAGATTGCTAGCCCGGAAGAACATCTACCCAGATACTGATTTCTTAAAAAGCAATGGATACCACATGCTTGATACTCTGAGCATCTGTGCTACAAGAAAACCAGTTTTTGTGAGGATCATTCGTTATTCAACAAACCAATGGGAAGATGAATCATCTCAGATTAATTGACTGGTGCTTCTAGCCTTAGATGTGGCTGTTTAAATATAGGCCATGTAACTTGTGCCACCTTAAAATTCCAAAGGTATTGAAATCAACTGGGTGAATGCAGGTTTACGTTCTCTAGTTCATATATACTTTCTAGACAGGGCCACTTAGGTGCCTTCACAACCCTAAGTAAGAGGAATTCCACTAGTGGTTTCTTGCCTACAAAGTGCTCATGTTCCCTAAATAATTCAGAGTCAGAATGTTCAAAGTTGAAGTCTTCATGTAGATCAATGGATCAGAAATTTGGATGTGGAAAGGACCTTAGAAGTCACAAGATCCTAGATTCGGAGTGGGAGCTGCCATACACCTTCCTGACTGCCCCTCTCCTATATAAGTTGGCTTCCCTTTTTAGAATGTAAGCTCCTTGAAGACGGGAATCATCTCATTTGCTTATATTTGTATTCCTAGGGCAATTGGGTGGCACAGTCGTGCTAGACCTGAATTACGAAGAACCAGATTCGAATCCAGCCTCAGAAACTTCTTAGTATGTGACCCTGGGTATCACTTAACCTCTATTTGCCTCAGTTTCCTCATCTGTAACATGGAGATGATGATGATAGGATAAAATGAGATGATATTTGTTCAGCCCTGTAACAGCAAGGACCCCAACATATACATGAGGGCCTGGGGTAGAAGTTCTTAGATCTGTTTTTCTAAAAGGAAAGCAACTTTTGAGGGGTCACCAACCCACTTTAATCAAGCACATATATCATTCACTTAGTTCAGGAGAAAAAGTCAGCACCCTGCACTTCAGGGAAAATATAAACAGAAATAAAAACCAACAGACAGGGCTTCCAGCTGTCTGACCACAAGCAATACATACATCACAAATCAACAGACAGATCCAACTGTCTGAGCATTGCCTACATACATAGTTACCAGAGAGAGAAGCACCAACATCTGGGTTTTCAATGCTGGGGGACTCCTACGTGACTGCCCAGAGTCTTGTCTGGCCAAACAAACATTTCCAGTGAGTAAGCCCCAAAACAAAACCTCACCTCGGAATGTGTGTACATCTTTCAGAGCCAGACAGCATCCCAACCCTTGAGAATCAGTGTCTCATTAGAAATTAACAAAAGGTGTGAGCCTTCTTACAAAACAAATCTCCCCTAATCAAACTTCCCTCACTGGGAAGGCCCATTAATGACTGGGGGAAATCTTTAACTCTCATTAACATTATAAGCACTTAACAGTGCCTGGAACATAGCAGGAACTATGTAAATGTTTATTAATAATACCATAATGTCTGACACAGACTTAATATTGTTTAATAAATGTTTCTTATTCATTCCTTAGAAGTCACCTCGTAAAACTTTATTTTACAGATGAAGAAACTGAGGGCCAGAGATGTCAAGTGATTTGCCTAAAGTCACACTGGTAGTAAGACACAGAGTCAGAATTCAATTCCTGATCTGTCTCATTTCTAATGCACCATCTTATAAATGCCATGGTCTTTATCATCTAGAACATCTTACACATTATAAAGGTGGGGAAATAGATGCTCCAAGAGGTGATGACTTACCCAAGTGACACAGAAAGTTATAATCCTAACCAGGACTAGAACTCTAGTCTTTGGATTCCTAGTCCATGAAGACCTAGCATTGAGAAACATGTTTTTCCCACTCCTCTCATTGTGGCCATCATCACAGTCATGGGCCTCTCCAAATTTAACGAAATTTATTTAAATTTAAATTTATTCCACCTAGGGATGACATATACACAAATCCATTGTAGAATTCATGCTCAAAACCATTCAAGTTTGGCGGACCTGATAGAACCTGCTTTCCATGAACATGACCTTCAAGAACCAAGGGTCACCTTCATGCCATGATGAGGTATAGGAGTAAGACTTCAATAGAAAGGGATAAACATGCATGTGCCAAATAGTCCAAACCACCAGATTACCACATCAATCAGCACCTCCCCATAGCCATTGATGGAGGCATCCCAAGATCTTGCACCCAAGAACTCTAGGAATAACTACATTCTCTAGGCCATCAGTCCTGCTTCCAGCCTGACTCTGGTAGTCAGCAGCCCAAGAGGCAGCCCTTAAGGAGATATGACCTGGAAACTGCCTCTGGTGATATAACCCCAGCCCTTCAAGCAGCCACAGCTAATAAACCCAGAAAAGAATGTTCTTGCCTTCAATTTCCTTGACAGTGCCAAACTGTTCAGCATCAGAAAGGGATATGGGTCTTCTCATTGGAAATGACACTAAAAATGATCATGATAGATTACTATCTGACTTACTGCTGAACCCTAAGGACTATGTGGGCCTTTCCATTTGCTTTGGTGAATCATCCTCTAAGTAAGGAATCTCCAACCTGTGCTATATAAACCCCAAGGAAATATGCAAAGCTTGGCAGATGGGTACAAGAAACCTTTAGTAAATTACCATATTAACTATTCCAAATATTCCAAAAGTATAGCATTAGTGAAAAATATTATATACCAAATAAAGATTTCTTTGTGAAAAATTCCCATTTTTTGTGTGTATATATACATACATACATACATACATATATATATATGTATATATATATACATATCTAGAGAGAGAGAGTACACTCCAGAATTTACTTCTTTTCATGTTGAATAGGGGGTGTGGGAAGATTTACTGAAAGCTAAGGGAAGGGTATATAAAAGGTTGGGAACCCTTGTTCTATGTATTGTCACCCTATTTAAAATTCAAACTCCCTGGGAGCAAGGACCTCTCACTTTTCTATATGTATCACCACCACTTAAATCAGTGCTTGGCACATAGAAAACAATGCTTACTCATTCATTCTGGAAACCTTTTCTGATAAATAAATAAAAGCAGCAATGATTCTCACATTTGTGGATATTTGGTTGTCTTTTAGCTATGTATGGTGATTAAATGTCTTGATGTCCTCCAAACTTTTCTCTCGACTGTAAGAGGTTTCTTTAAATATCATGATTAGTTACCATAGAAATTTTCCTTGAGCAAGAGGCCAATTGTATACTTCACTGATGTAGCCTGGAGAAAAATTATTGATAACATACAGGGAAGGTCCTGCCACTCCAATCATTCTGTAAAGCTAGGCAGGGACTTCAGCAAGCGAGAACCTTACCATGACGGAGAAAAACGTACACCAGTTCTTGAGTATTTATACAACAGAAATGTCAACAAAGGTATGGATAACTGAAATACACCAATATCCCCAAACTTCTTGTACCCTATTTATTGAGAGGAACTAATTGGAGTTTCTCTTGCTTATCCTATATGGTACATAGTAATCAACTAGGGAACTGGCCAACTAATCAGGAAAAAAAAACAGATGAAGCTTAGAATGCATAATTCCCAGACTAATGTTAATCATTTAATATCATTTTCTGATTTTGATAAGGGCCAGAGCCTGAATTAATCAATCAGAAGAAGAACCTGGACTTAACAGCCTCTTTGTTCTCTGAGTAAGCTCAGAAAATACCTCTTGCTATGTCAACAAGGCCAGATGGGACTGGCTTAAGAGTATTTTTCCTCTGTTTAAGGATATGACACTTAACCTAAGACGCTATTTTAAATAATGGGACTTTTTGCATATCTCAATATTTTGTGGACATATACTATGTTATGTGGACATATACCATGAAGATTTGCTATGGCATGTTATGGCATGTTAATGGTAAAGAAAACCCAGATATCCTGAGTTGTAATTTCAACTGACACTTTGTCAGCTCTCTTATTTTATTGTATTTATATATATAAATATATATATATATATATTTCTTATTCAATTAAGAAAATTCCTTTCTCATGGTATAGTTAAATACATATAGAGACCATAAATCTGAGGAACACAAACATCTTAGGATTGTCCTAAAACAGATTTAATCCTGATCATCCTTGAATCAGACAGTCAGATCTTAGGTTCTGGCTCCTGTACAAGTTCTCTAGCTTAGACTAGCTCAAAGGGAATAAACAATATACATGAATATATCATCCAGCCTGTTTGCATCCTTTAAGCAAATTTCCAGGTCAATACTAGATAACCGACTCCTGAATTACTGAAAGTCAGCTGTATCTCACAAAGCTCCAAGTGCAGAGGGCACAATTTAGAGGACAAGAATCTGACACATAGCAGTTGGGTGAAGGCAAGGAAGCCTGACTAGCAGTTACTTCAAAACATTTAGGCATTGCCTTTTTAAAACTTCCCTTTGAGTTTCTGATTCTACCTCCTTTATCTTCAGGGTATTTCACAATGGAAAGTAAACCGCTGTCATACTTATGAATTTTTATCCCAATCACTTAACTCAGTGTGGCAGATGGGTGGCACAATGGATAGAGTGCTGCACTTGGAGTCAGGAAGACCTAAGTTTAAATCCTGCCTCAGATATTTACTAGCTTTGAGATCCTGGACAAGTCACTTTACCCTGTTTGCCTCAGTTTCCTTATCTGGAAAATGAGCTGGAAAAGAAAATGGCAAACCATTCCAGTAGTTCTGCCAGGAAAACTCCAAAACAGGTTGACAAAGAGTCAAACACAACTGAAGATGACACTTGGCTCAGAAGAAGTACTTAATAAATGCTTTTATCATTTATCCATCCATCCATCCATCCGTCCATTCATTCAAGTATCCTGTTCAAATCAACAAGAATGTGGTAAGCACCTACTTAACATAAGCCAGGCAGTGGGCTAGATGCTGACAAAATTAAAAGATCATTGCTCTCAAGAAACATTCATTCCTCATAAAAGGCACTGTGACCTAGAGAGAAAAACATGGGACTCAGAAACAAGAGATGTGTTCATTAAGAGGAAGGAAACCTGGCTACTAACTTGCTGTTTGACTTTGTGAGTTATTTTTACTCTTCAGTCTGTTTCCTGTAAAATGAGGGAAAAGAACTGGATCATGAGTTCTATTTGTATTTCAATATAACTGGTTTCCTTTGTAATCATGTGTAAGGATCTGTGGGTTTCACCAGATTTTGAAAAGGGTCATGACACAAAGGTTAAGAATCCCTGGACTAAATAATCTCTAGCATCTCGAGCAGACAAGCATAGTGCCTAAGACACAGTAGGTGCTTAATAAATACTTTTGATTTATCCTATGCCCAAGGTAGAATGAAATTTTCCAGACTCCCTTCATAATCCTTTGATAATAATGAAGAAAGCGTTGGCAGCAACAAATAAAAATAATTAGATGATGAATGTTAGAAGAATCATCCAGAATCAATCATCCAGATTGATGTGTCACAAAACAAAATTCACAACTTCCAACATTCTCTGCAAGGCACTCTTCTGAGCTCAAAAAATATGTATCTTTGATAGTGAAAAAGCAGGGAACAGTTGGATGATTCTGTAAAAATATCTATTGCCATTTGTTGGCATTAAATATAACCTCTTACTTCCATTGCTGGACTCAGCACATTTAAGTACTGGAGTCTGTGTCTGCTGGGAAACTCATAGACTGTAAGATTCAAATAAACTTGGAAAATCAAACACACTTTCATTTACTCATGTTCCTACTAATAAATAGCCTTAATTAGTTAAAGAAGTAAGATTGCTCAGGTCTAAGAACATTCTCAACAACAAAAAGTATTACCATTATTCATTAATTTGCTCATCATCCTTCCCTGTCTGGGTCATTTTGTTGATGTCTGCTCAATATTTCTTTTATTCAACTAATTAACCTGAGTGCTTACCCACTACCATCTCAACTGTCTATGTCTTCCATTAGCCGTGTGTGTCCCTAGCAGAGATTTTTCAACGGCACATACAATTTGACAGTTGAAACCATCTAGTCAGAAAATACAAGTAGACCCTGCTGTCCTTCCTGAGTGACATTTCTGTCCTGTTGAGGAAGATAAGGAGCAGCTCCTATCCTTGTCTCCTTTCACATTTAACTTAATTAAGGATGAGATGTTGCCAGCTGCTGACAGTCTCCCTCCCTCTCCCACTCTATATGACTTCTATGACGAATGCCTCTCTCTTTCCAAGAATTATCCAGTGAAATCTCTGCTACCACTAGGGCCTAGGGGAAGTAGGAAATTTCAGTGTAACAGCAGCCAAGCAAATATGAAAGAGAATTAGCTCTATGGACTGGGTTGGTGACAATCCTGCTTTGAGGTAGGGAGATGGCTTAGATGAGTTCTTAGAATTTTTTCTAGTTCCTATGGAAATATTTCATGCATAACTCTGCAGTGTCTGGCACACAGTAAGACGTTCAACAAATATTTGTTGAATGTTGATCCAACATTCATTCACCTGACACCTAAACAGCAATCCCTTCAATAATATCTTTGACAGGTTAAGCCTCAACTTGAAGACTTCCAGTGATGAAGGATCCATTTTTGGATTCATCTAATCCTTAGACAGTTTTCCCATACATCAATCTGGAATCTACTTTCTACAACTTCTGTTCGTTTTTCATCTGCCTTTTTGGTCCAAGCAAAACATGTCTTGTCCCTCTGCCAAAGTCAAATCAGGTTAAGTCAAGAAGCATTTATTATTTACTTAATGTTTTCTAGTCAGTGTGCTATGAGCTGGAGATACAAAGAAAAGTAAAAGACAGTCCTTGCCTTCAAAGACTTTGAATTTGAATAGGAGAGACAACATATAAAGAAATATGTACCAACAAGATATATACAGGACAGCTCTCCAAATACTTAAAGATAGCCAGCACACTCTCCCCATAAATCTCTACTATAGATTAAATCTCCTTAAATCTTTCAACTGATCTTCCAGACTACCACTCATACTCCTCTAAATGCCCTAGGTTTTGCCACTGTGGTGTTCAGAACTAAATATAATCATTTATTATAACATTTTGTTTTCTGTTGTGAGACAGTGTAATGGTTTTTGGTGTCAAGAAGACCTGAGTTCAAATCCCCTTACTGACATATACCATCACTAAATTGTTAAGTCACTTAACCTCTCTGTGTCCAGAGTACTTCTCTAAGGGTATAAATTACAGAGAAGGGGCCAATCCTCACTAGAAGCTCCCACACTACTCAAGTCCCAAGTCCAAGTCAAAAACAAAAAGTTGTGAACTCGCAATAATCCGGCAAGCACAAACACATCAGTATAGCCCTGACCTCCCAGGTTAATTGTAAGGATCTTCATTTCTCACCCAGCTGAGCTTGTCCTGATTTTTCTATTGTGCCCTGGGCATCACTTCAGCCCGAAAACCCAAGTCCCTACCCTTTGCCCCTGGAGCCCCTTCCTCCTTCCCTCTGACTGGATCACAAAAAGCTCTTCCCAGAGCCTCTATGTAAGCTCTGCTACAATGCCCACAGGTCTTCATTTTCTATCTGGCTTCATTCCTCCAGATTTCTTCATCCTGCCCCAGCACTGGGTACCTTTTCCTTCTCTCAGCTTTTTAGCTTTCTTTTATGCATTTCCTTTCCCCATTGGATTATAAGCTCTTTGAAGGCAAGTAACGTATTTCACTTATCTTTCTATCCCTAGCATTTAGCACATGCCTGACAAATACTTATTCAATGTTTATTAACTGACAGATAACACAGAGAGAGCTTTGCAAACCCTAAAATCCCATATACATGCTAGATATTCACGAAGTTCAAAAGCTATATTCTATATGGTTTAACAAAGTAGCAACAAAATTCCTGTCCCCTTCTGGACTTTTTGTTTTCTTCTATGGATTAAAAAAACATTTCATTGATTCTTCTTGGCATATCTATTACTATCCATGACCTCACTTCTCAAAGATGTCCCTTGGAGCAAATATATACAGTCAAGCAAAATAAATCAACATATGGGTCATGAACTGAACAGAATTTTTCAAATGTGGTCTGACCAAGGCAGAGCATGGAATAACCATCACTTCCCTCTTTCAGGATGATGTCTTTCTTAATGTAGCCTAGGATGGCAAAGACTTTTTGGACTGCTTAGTCACACTGCCGACATGTTTTGAATCTGCAGTTCACTAAATCTTCAGCAGTGCTGGGCCTGAAGTCAGGAAAAAGAATCTTCCTGAGTTCAAATCCAGACTCCGATACTTAATAGCAAGGTGACCCCGGGTAAGTCACTTAACCCAGGGTACCTCAGTTTCCTCATCTGTAAAATGAGCTGGAGAAGGAAATGGCAAACCACTCCAATATCTCTGCCAACTACTGGCAGTGAGGTCACAAAGAGTCTGACAAGACTGAAAAACAACTCAAAACTCCCCAGATCTTTTTTTCACACTAGCTTTTGTTCAGCCATGCCTCTCCTCCTCCCTCTAATCCTTCTCTCAAGATGTTTGATCATTTCCCACGTAGCTGCATTCCTCTAGACTCTCCTCTACTCTCCAAAATCTCAACATCCTGGAAGATCACATCACTAGTGTTATTAAGTCTTATTAAGTTATTAAATCTTCTCCAAGGCTTAGTTTTCACACCTCTAAATATAGGCAATAGTATAATTAGGAAATTTGGACATTTAATGACGAGATCCAAGTAGTACAAGTTAATGGGTAAATGTGAAGGTTGGAAGGAGGTTTTTAAAAGAGTACCCTAGATATCGGTCCTTGACCCTGGCCTGTTCTGTGTTTGCATCAGCAACTTGGAAGAAGGCAAAAAAGTCATTGAAATTTGTCAACTTTGCATAAGCTGGAAAGGCTAGTTTTGTGTTGAATGACAAAGCTAGGATTCAAACACACATTGTGTCAGTATGCCCCACGGCCCCCTCCCCACATGGGGCCTTCCCTCCCTCTTATTAGAGAGAGTGGAAAAGTCCACTAGATTCTCCTTTTAAGGAAGGTGCCCAGGGCAGTCATCTCTTCATTTCTCACCCAGTTGCATTCTTACCCTTCCTTTTTTCCCTTTTCTGCTCTTTTAATGTATTGTCTTCTCCATTCCTTGAGCGCAGGAACTATCTTTTCCCTTTCTTTGTACTTCCAGAACTTAGCACAGTGCCCAGCACATAATGGGTGCTTAATAAATATTGATGGACTGACTGAATGATTTGAACATGTTTAGAACTTCAAATGATCCTGTTTAAATTTCATCTCAGATTCATCTCCTCCATTCTAGAACATCAAGATCATAGCTACATCACTCTAGAAGTGGAAGGGACATTAGAGGTCACTGCATTTATCACCCTCATGTCACAGATCTCTTGGGATGTTAGCTCTGTCATCCAACATATTAACGAGCCTTCCCAGCTTATTAACAGGTACAAGGGCAGACTTCTATAGGTCTCTTCTAGAAACCTCCCTCTAAGTGTACATTGACCTATTACTGTGAACTACTTGGATCTAGTCATTAAATGACGTCCAAGTCTCTACCTAATTATACTATTGTCTATATCTAGAGGTGTGGAAATTAAGCCTTGGAGAGATTAATTATAAGTAATACTAGTGATGTGATCTGACCAAAATTTCTTAACCTTTTTGAGTCTCAGCTTTCCCGCCTATAAAAAGAGTATAACAATACCTTAGCTGGCTAGAGAAGGTACAGGCACATCTGGTGTCTTGAGATTCCTTCCAGCTCTAAGAAGTACAGAACTAGAGTGTAAACTTTATTAGGGAAAAGTCACAGAGAGAAGAGAGGAAAACAAGTAATTTTTTAAAAAGTAGAGAGCAATAGAATTACTGTATCACTTTGGCTGTCAATGTGGTAAACAGTCCTTCCCTCCAGGGATCCAAGAGCCTGGCTGCCATTTTCAGGAAGGAAATAAACAAGGCATGTGGTGTTCTGCTGTTATTGATCTGATTATTTCTTTGTGTGTTTGGTCTCTTTCCAAGTCTTACCTGTTTTTAAATAGCCCTCAAAACTGTTTTTGCATACAAGTGGGAAATAAGAAATACAGGTAAAGGGGTACAGAAATTTATCTTGCCCTACAGGACAAGAGAGAAGATGGGGACAAGGGAAGGGAGGGGTGTTAGAAGGGTGGGCATATTGGTGGAAGGGGCAATCAGAATGCAAGGCGTTTTGGGGTGGGGGAGGGGAGAGATGGGGAGAAAATTTGGAACTGAAAATTTTGTGGAAATGAATGTTACAAATGTAAAGTAAATAAATAAATTTAAATGGCCCTCAATCTAACACCAAGAAAGGGAAAAGATTGAAATATATTTCTTTAAAGAAGAGTCTCAAATATGAAAGTCACTCTCATGCAGCAGAAAGTGCATAGGTTTGGGAGTCATGATACCTGAGTTGTGATCTTGGCTCTACCATTAGTCACCTCTATGACTTTGGTCAAACCACTTAATTTATCTGATCCTCAGTTTCTTCATATGTAAAATGGGGTTGATAGTGCATGCCAAGTCTAACACACAAAGATGTCACAAGGATCAATCTTGAAAATTAAAAGTATTTTTTAAAGGCAGAGAAGGAGGCATGCAAAGTTTGGAATGAGAATAGCATACTACAACATTTGAACCTCTTCAAAATGACTTAATCCTAATCCTCTAGCAAGTTAGTGATGAGGCCAAGATTTCTGTCCCATTTCTCAACCCAGAACGAACAAACAAACCATAAGTATAGCTCAGTTAACTTCAAATCAAAGGAATCCCTGATCCAAAGCCTCAGACTGTACCTCAGTCTTTTTATTGTTTAGTCATTTTTCAGTCACATGACCCCATTTGGGGTTGCTTGTCATAGATACTCGAGTAATTTCCCATTTATTTATAAATGAGGAAACTAAGGCATATAGGATTAAGTGACTTGCCCAGGGTTACCTAGCTAGTAAGTATCTGAGGCTGGATTTGAACTCAGGAAGATGAGTCTTCCTGACTTCAGGCCCAGCACTTTAAGGACTGAGCCACCTAACTGCCCATACTTCAGTTCGAGGGACAGGCTATAAAATTCTAGTTCAAGGATCATCTCAAGGGGGCCTGGAGTAAAGTTTGTGAACAGCTTTATGGCAACCCTTCAAAAGTTCTGTTCTGTTTATTCTACTGATTCCTTTGCACAGGACAGTGCATTTAATTCCAAAGAGACTTTTCAGGCACCGAGATAAACTGGATATCAGTAGAGGCCACATAGACACATGGAACATGGTTCCAAATCACAGCACTGGCTTGGAATCAGAAAACCTAGGTTGGTGTAGAATGGCAGAACAGTGGAATTTCCAACTGTGGCAACACACCTACCTCAAGTACCCTCCTTGACAGCCAGGAAGTGGAAAAAAGTGGCACATTCATTAAAATAAGCATTTATTGAATGGCTGCTGTGTCTTTATCTCTAATGGTCTACTAATCTAATCAAAGGTTCATAGATTTAGAGTTGGGAGAATGAAAGAGGTTATTTGGGCCAACCCTCCCATTTTAAAGACAAGGAAACTGAGGTCTACGAGGCTTATATGATTTTTCCAAAATGGAAAATGTTAAAATAAGTGACAAGACCAGGATTTGGACCTAAATCCTCTTACCCCAGATCCCAAGGACCTTGGTTCAAATCTTCACTCAGATAAAATTTTACATTTTAGGCAACTCACTACATCTCCCTGGGCCTGACTGTTCTCACTTGTAAGATGGGGATGGCATGGGGGGCTCCTAGATTATCTCTAAAGCCTCCTAAAGCTCTAAGCACTAAGGGCATTTAAAAATGTTTTTAATGAATAACCTATGTATCTCTATGTTCATCAACAACCAGCAAATTAGTAGAATGTACCCATGTAGAAACTTTTGATTTTAAAATAATATTCTGTCCTTTCTAGGTTTGCTTGCTTTAGCATATCAAAAGTAATGGTTGTAAAGCCTCTGACATTTATTTAGTCTTGGAGACAAAAGCACAATTTCTCATTTGGTCAGAGTGTAGTCTACTGATTTGCTAGAAGTCCCTAATGGAGACAGCCTAGGTCAAGTTAAACCATTAGGTGGGGGAAAGTATGTATTAATTTTCTTATGAGTGATGCATATTAGTAAGGTAAAGAATGTAAGCAGTGATCAGAAAGGAGGGTTCTGTTTAAAGAACATTTATAGTGCGTGCGTGCGTGTGTGTGTGTGTGTGTGTGTGTGTGTGTGTGTGTGTGTGTGTGTGGAGTGCTACTGCTTCTCCACTGTGAAGCTAAAAAAAACCCCAGTCACTCCCACTTTGTCTAAATTGAGCCTAAATTGAGACTTTGTTTTTGCAGTTGCATTTTCATTTGTATAGTCTTTCTGGTTCCAAATATTCATGCATTCATTTTACTGGGAATGCCCTCCCCAACCCTCTCCCTCCATCTAGTGAAATCTTTTTAGTCCCTTAGCAGGGCATCTCCAGTCACTCTGATCAGTATCTGGCCACTGGACCCAGATGACTGGAGATGAAAGTGGGGTTGGCAACTTTGCACAGCCCTGCCTCACTTAAATCCATTTCAGTTGCATGTCACAGCATCACCTTGATGATGTCATGGCTCTCTTAGAGAATTAAGGACAAACAACATCAGTCCTTTAAGAATCCATTCAAATGTCACTTCTTTCATGAAGCCTTCCATAATTCCACAGCCAGACATGATCTTCCCTCCTCTCCCTTCTTTCCATAGCAATTTTCTTGGACTTCTCGTATGTTATATACGAGAGGAGCAGAGGAGGAGGTGGAGCTAGAAGGAACCTTAGAAACCATCTAGTCTGACCTCTTCATTGTCCCCCTCAGGAAACCGAGACCCAAGAGATATTAAGTGTCTCATCCAAAAATACACAGCATGCTAG
Source organism: Potorous gilbertii (assembly GCA_028658325.1). Classification (NCBI taxonomy): domain Eukaryota; kingdom Metazoa; phylum Chordata; class Mammalia; order Diprotodontia; family Potoroidae; genus Potorous; species Potorous gilbertii. The sequence goes on from CM053771.1 coordinate 255,178,266, forward strand.
CAGCCTAATCTGGAATCCGATAGGATCAGGACATCATACAACTAGTTATGGATCCTTGGACACCATCTAATCCAGCTCCCCTCCTTCTATAGATGAGGAAACTAAGGCCCAGAAAACTTAAATGACTTATGGAGGGTTACACAGGAAATGAGCAGGAGGAGGGATTTGAATCCAGTATCACTGACTCCCAAGAGAGAATCTTGCCACCAGATAACCTAATCAAAATCTACCTCATTCTGTTGCTAGCTTATTCATGCCCTCTCTACTATTTCATTTTTTTTTTTTTTTGCTTCAAGGTGGCATTTTTTTAATTTTTAAAATTTTTCTTGGTAGAGAGTAAGCATTTCACATTTGTTGATTACATATTTATCTATCATGGCCCATCATGAAAAAAATGCCTATACTCCCTTTTCCAGCATTAAAAATTAAAAAACAAAACACTGGAAAACACCTCTCATTGAGGTGCTATGCTTACCCATCACTCTGGTCTGAGTAAATGGCTTTCTTTGTACTCCTAGTCCCACTGGCTATACAAATTCACCTTGGCTTTTTACCTCCTTGACAAACCTTCATTGTATTCAGTAGGCTAAACTGAGGCAGAATGATTTTGTTCACTTCCCTCATATCTTCTTTCCTTTCTTCCTTTGACCACGTAGGGGACCAACCAGTAATAAAATGGCCCAAATGGAAAGGAAAGTGAGAGGAGAGAAGCCTAAGGCCAAAATCCCAAAGAACTAACCTACCTTCTTCTGCTCTCCTGAACCAAAGAATGAAATGCTTTGCATCGAGTAGGAGATTCAGTGGCTGGTGAGAGAAGAGGTAATATTTTATTCACTATAATTTTTTTTTCTTATTTCACTGTGGGGATTGGGAAGGGTGAGATTTTGTAGCTTTAGACAGTCTGTACCATCCAGGGGTAAGCAAGTAGAATATTTTTTGGTGTGATGGATGGAGCATGTGCAAATGAAAAACCATTCACTCTCTCTTTGACTACAGAAAGGAAATCAGCTATGAAATACTGCAGCACGCCTGCCTCATTAAAACACCAAGAACAGTAGGAAGAAGGGCAAGAGATTTTTAGTTCCCAATTACTCTAGTTCATGCCACTCTAAAGTTCCCCACCCCATTCCTTCCTACAAATCTATTAGCTTCAAATTTCTCCATATTTAAAAACTAAATGCCAATTACCCTTCGATATTTTCCTGAGCGCATTCTGTTTCTCCCTGCCATCACCATCTGATCATTAATATTGCTTTGATTTTGATGTGGAAACATGCCAATTGCTTATTTTTGAGAAAAAGACCCTCATGACGGTGACTGAGGGAAGGTCACCAACCCTTTAAACTCAGCAGACAATGGCTGCAGCCCTAGATTAAAGATTAACTTTCACATGTTGGCAGAGTAGAAAGAAAGATGATGGCCACAGTTACAGCATCAGAAGTGAGAGAGCTCTAGTTAGGCCCCTTGATATCAACTTGAGATGGGAGAGGGAAAAGAGAGAGCAGGACTTTAAAGGCACCTGCAAATTCAATTTTGAAATGTCAGTTTAATAAATACAAATCTGGAGAAAACATAGATTAGAATTCAATTCAACACATTTATTAAGCTCCTACCACATATCAGGCACTGTGCTAAGTACTGAGGGTACAAAGACAAAAAAACATAACTTTCTGCCTTGAAAGACTTCAAATTCTACTGGGAACAAGGACACAAAATAAGAGATGAGGGATTAGTGGGACATGGGAAAGAGCAAAGGTACTGTAGGATCATAGATTTAGAGTGAGGCCAGAACCTTCAAGATTATCTAAGTAAATATCTAAGTACATCTTCACTTCACAGATGAGAAAATTAGATCTTGTGTGTACATTCTTGTTAGTAAGTTTTCTTCTTCCGCATTAGATTGTGAGAGCTCCTTGAAGCAGGAAACATGTTTTGCCTTCCTTTTTATCCATAGCACTGAGCACAGTGCCTGGCATATAGTAGGACTCTAATAAATTCTAGTAGACTGATTGACTAAGGCCCAGACAGGTAAAGGATATAAGTATATCTACTTTTATATATGTACAAAAGTATATATTTACATATATTGCATATATTTACATATAAATATATACTTATATATGTAGTGGCTGTGTGAGAATACAGAGTGGGGCAGATGCAAGAGATGATATGGAAACCCAACTGATTTTGAAGTTATAAACTTAGGTGACTGGAAGGACGGCGGCGCTCTCAGCAGAAATGCAGATCTCCTTATTCGATGAAAACTGCTGGGAAAATTAGAAAGCAGTCTGGCAGAAAGTAGATTTAGATCAACTCCTTATACCACATACCACAATTCATTCCATATTAAAGATCATACTATAAGAAATCACAAGAAAACTAGATCATATACTTCTCAGAGCTATGGATAAGAGTTGTATTCCTAACCCAGCAAGAGATAGAGGTGCTTATGAAAGAATAAAATAGATGACTTTGATTACTTGAAACTGAAAAGCTTCTGCCCAGACAACATTAATGCATATAGGATTAAAAGGGAAGTAGTTGAATGGGAAAAAAATGTTTGTATCACATTTCTCTGATAATGGCTTAGTATCTAAGATATAGAAATATTAAATAAATAAATGTATAACTAATAGTCCTTCCCCAATGAATAAATGTTTAAAGGATATGAACAATATTCACAAACACACGAAAAAGTGCTCCAGATCACTAATAATAAGGGAAATGCAAATCAGAACAACCCTGTGTTCACCTCACATCCAACCAATTGGCAAAAATGACAAAAAATAGCAACAATCAATGTTGGAGGGGCTATAAGTGGTACAACCATTTTTGAAAGTGATATGGAATTATGTAAATACAATGACTAAAATGTTCATACTCTTTGAACCAGAGACTATTACTGGGCTTATACCCCAAGGAAATTATCAATAAGAAAAAAGCCCCATATACTCCACAGTATTTACAGCAGCATTTTTTGTGACATTTTAGAATTTGAAAGCAAATCAAATGCCCATCAGTTGGGAAACAGCTAAACAATTTGTGGTACATAAATGTAATATACTCTAAGAAATGATGTGTGCAATGACTACCGAGAAGTATACCTCCTACATGAACCAATACAGAGTGAAATAAGCAGAGACAAGAAAACAATACATACAGGAACTACAACAATATAAATGGAAAGGATAATCTCACACACACAGATCAAAAGTAAGTATATTAACATTAGAAAGGTCAAGTGGAATTTGAATGACAAAAGATGAGAAGATTGCCAAACTACCCTTTGTGGAGATAGGAGGTCCACAGGTGTTAGACATTACACATGCTTTCTGACTTCAATGTATTGATCAATTGTGCTTTTTCTCTTTCTAAAAAAAATTATTTGTCCTATTAGATGACCTAAGAGGAGTAAAATACATGGGATATTGTGGTGATGCAAGAAAAAAAATATCAATAAATTAATAATAAATAATAAATTAATAAAAACAAATCTAGGAAAATCTGGATGTATCCCAAGGTTAAAGAGAAGATAATAGTTGCAACTGCTTTACAGGTTTTCCCTGGAGAAGTAAACAAAAGTTGGTAGAATTGGTTTGTTGTGTGCCGAAGATATTAAGATATTAAGAAATTCTCTTATGAGCCACTCGATTATCTCATGTTGTCGTGTTCATGATGAGTAGTAACAAAAGATCACCTTGAATGTAATTGCAGCTTATGTGCCAGTGTCTGTCACAAAAGATGAAGTATGAAATTCTTGATAAACTTGATAGAACTTGATAAACTCCTTCAGACCAAGTTAGAATTACTGTGATACTCATTGATGCAAAGGTTGGCATAGGAGAAGATGTCAGAAAATCTTCTGAAGATTCTGATTATGGTTTATCATATGAATGAAGACAAATGTTCATAGGCTACTTAGAAACCTCATGTCATTTTATCATAAATATTTTCATTTTAAGGCATTGGACATGGCCAGCACCAACACCACACACTAATGAAATTGGTTGCCATTTGGGTAGCTGGGAATATAAAATGAATCTACCCTAAAAAGATACTAATGGTTATGAAAGGGGCTGACAACTGATAGAAAGGGAGACACAGACAGAGAAGAGAGAGAAAAGAGAAAGAGAGAGAGAAGTCAGGAAAGGAGAGGAGAGAGAAAGATAAAAACACAGGAGGGACTAAGACAGTCTACAGATTTATTTAAATACTTCTGGAATCAAAAGTTACTCATTTATGGATTTGGGGTTTTTTTCCTTCCTTCTTTTAATACAACTTCCCCCTGCAAAATCATGAACTCTCTCCTTAAAGTGGGGATTGAACTCTATGCTGGAGGTAGAGGGTGAGGAGGGCAGAGCCATAAATACTACCCTCAAAGTTTTTAGAATTTGAGCTGCAAGAAAAGAGAATGACCAATCTCCCGTCATTGTACTTGGACCCTTATACGAAATCCCTTCAAATATCTTCAGACCCTTCATGGGTTGGATTAGATTCTCTCAAAAATATCCATTATTTATAGCTGTGTGAAATCAGCTACATATACATTTACTTATTTATTTAGATGATCTGCAGCATGTGCTGCTCTTTATTGAAATGCTTGAGGTGGCTGCAACATACACTAAGGCTCTCATATAAAAAATAGGCAGGGCTTTAATTAATTTCTTGGTGACAGCCACTGGGACCTGAATTCAAAGTTTTCAGGAATAATATAGCATATATATTTTATTGTCTGTGTGGTCGATGTGTTTTTTTTAATTTTAAAGTTTTCTTTGTTCATGGATAGGTATGTCTTAGCATGTGCAATACAGTTAAGAACACAGGTAAGTCCAGCAACCAGTGTGTAGTGAAGGAAAACGAAGACTACTCCCTAGAACCACAGGCCCAGTGGGAAGGCAGTGATAAAGACCTTTTTTTCTTGTATTCTTGAGGGAGATGCAAGACTGTGCAGACTAAGGACTTTTAACAAAATTTGTAACAAAATTCAAAGTGAAATTTGGAGGGATTTAAATAATTGAATTGGGTTGTATTGTGTTTTTGTTTGTTTGTTTTGCTTATATACTATAACCCAGTGTATAATGCCTGGCATTGTACAGCATTCAGTAAGGGCTAAATAATGCTTGTTGATTTATCAATCATAAAGATGGTTTGTATAATAATATTCATAAAGCACTCAGCACAGTACCTTGTACATAGTAGATAATATATAAATACTTAATCTCCTCACTTTCTTTACATTTCAAGAAAGAGAATAATATATTCAAGAGCTTGATCAGACCTCAAAAACACCAGTCATCCACTACATCCTGGGCCATTACCAGTTATCCTGACTTGTCTTGCCACTGGACTTCCCTGATTCCGGAAGAGTGAGGCTGATGACTTTTCGTAACTCCGCCTCACTTAAATCCAATCCATTCACAAGTCAAGATGTCACCTAGTGATGACATTGCTTCTCTTTGAAAATGAAAGAGAAATAACAACAAACAGTACAGTCAAGTTTAATATTTTGGCCTTTCTTTTCATTTCCCATGCAGTATGTCTTAGCGGATAGGACACTGGACTTGGAGTCAGGAAGACCTGGCTTCAAAATCTGCCTTACTAGCAATGTGGTTCTAGACAGTACAGTTACCATCTATATATATATATATATCTCAAATAATTACCTGTGAGTTATTAACTAAGCATGACATAGTGGAAGGAGCACAAAGAACTGAGTTCAAATCCTTTCTCTTAATGAATGAGTTTAGAGGTGTTTTGCCTTTAACATCTGAGTTATTCAACATTGATTCTTCACCAGACAGGGAATCCAAACATCTGAGTTCTAACTTGGATAATGTCTGTGTGACTTTGGGTAAGTCTTGAACTTTCAGTATCTGTTTCCACATCTTAAAAATGAGCTAGCTGGATGAGATGTCAAAGAATACTGCATTTGTAGCATGTGCTGCTGTGTGCAGGATATGAAATCAGAGGCACCAGATGTGAATCTGCCTCTGCCATTTCCCTATCAATGAGACTTTGGGCAAGTCATTTAAACTCTGTGGATTTCAAATTACTCACATGTAGAATGAGAGGGATTGGAGTCAGTGACCTCTAAAGCCCCTTTTGGGTAGAAAGAGCTAATCCTACTCTTCCTCCCTCTCAAACTCTATACCTGAAAGTTAGAAACTGGGAATAGAGGTGGAGAGGAGATGGGGAAACAGGCAATGTGCATTTCATTCAACAGTCAAGTCGACAAGTATATTAACCAAACACTTTCAATGTGCTTGGGAATTTTTTAAAAGGGCAAAAATAAACAGCAAAAAAATAACCCAGTCTTTACATTTAAAAAGCTCACATTCTAATGGGAGAGAAGGCATGCAAATAACACACAAGATGTATAGATTGTTAAAGAAAAAAAAGTAAGCTCAGAAGGGTAGGATAGTGTCTTCATGGGGCGGGGAAGAGAGGGAAGAATGTGCTCCTGCTTTCAGGTGTGTGTGTATTGGGGCGGGGCGGGGGGGGGGGGGGTCTGAGGATAGGGATGTGAATTATCAGATTTCTCAAGGCCCCATCAGGCAAGCCCCATTTATTCGATCTAATTTTTCGTCTCATAGAGCAAGGGTGCTCGGGGGTAAAGGAGGGGAATTATCAGGGTTTTTCATTTTAATTCCCAAATGCACCTGAACCCTTCCTTCTCCCACTTCATCCTGGGTTGAGAGGCATCAGCTGGGTCTCCGAGAGAGACCTGGGGCGGGGCAATAAATAAATAAAAAGTACCTGTTCCACCAACTTCCAAATATACAGCCAAAAGTCACGACCCATTTACAGGATCCGCAAAGGTGACGGGTTCAGAATTAGCCCACGGTAATACATCCTTCAAACAGAACACCAGCAGACTTGGTAAGACACACGGAGAGGGACTACGTTTGGAAACAAGCTGAGGAAGGGGAGCGTGCTGGACTCCCATTGGTTGGGGCGCCGCGCTACCCCCTCCCCGCCGCCCCGACCCCTAGGCAAAGAGGGAAGGCTCCCATCCACGCTGGCTGCTGCTCCAGCTGCTCCAGCTGCTCCAGACAGCGGACCGACCTCGCTGCGCTCCTGCAGCCCCCATCTCTCTCGCTGCCCGACTGTCTCCGGGATGGAGAGGAGGCTTGGAGGGAGCATCGAGAAGCATTTGTGGAGGAAGCCCGAATCTGCCATTCTCCCTGGCTGCCTCTTCCCCCGTCACCGTCTCCGGGGTCGAGTTTAGCCACGAGCGAACGGCTCCATTCTCCAGCCCGGTGGGGGCGAGCAGTCTCGGTAGCGCTGCTGCAGCTCAGCAGGCTTTCTCGCTTCCCTCTTCCCCCGCACACTCCTCCTGCCCATTCCCCCCATTCTGCTCGCCCCGTCGGCTCTGTAAAGCCTGAGGTTGGGTACCCAGAGTCTGGGAGGCAGAGGAAGGCGAGGAGCTCGCGATGGAGAGCAGCAACGTCTCCACGCCTCCAGCCCTCGCCTTCACGTCGGGGCCTGGCCATGACAACAGTAGCCCCAGTCCGCTGGGAGCCGTCGGGAGAAGTGCGGGCATCTTGCACAGCAAGGAGCCCCCCTTCTCCATTTTCACTGTGTTAATCTTGACCCTCTTGGTACTGCTCATTGTGGCCACCTTCCTCTGGAACCTGCTGGTCTTGGCCACCATCCTAAGGGTGCGCGCCTTCCACCGTGTCCCGCACAATTTGGTGGCTTCGACCGCTGTATCCGACGTGCTTGTGGCGGCGCTGGTCATGCCCCTGAGCCTGGTGACCGAGGTGTCTACCGGGAGGCGGTGGCGGCTGGGGCGCGCCCTGTGCCACGTCTGGATCTCTTTCGACGTCCTCTGCTGCACCGCCAGCATCTGGAACGTGGCGGCTATTGCCCTGGACCGCTACTGGACCATCACCCGCCACATCCAATACACGCTGCGCACCCGCAGCCGGGCCTCCAACCTCATGATCGTCCTCACCTGGGCCCTGTCTGCCCTTATAGCCTTTGCTCCCTTGCTGTTCGGCTGGGGGGAGGTGTATAGTGCAGAGCTCCAGCGCTGCCAGGTGAGCCAGGAACCCTCCTACGCTGTTTTCTCCACCTGTGGAGCCTTCTATGTCCCCCTCGGAGTAGTCCTTTTCGTCTACTGGAAGATATACAAGGCGGCCAGATTTCGTATCGGAAGACGTCGAGTTGCAGTCTTGCCTCTGCCTGAGACAGTACAGGTAAAGAGAAGGAAAAAGACGTTCGAGTCACCAGGGACTTTTGGAAGGTGTGGGATGGGAAGGCAACTGGCTTTTGGGAAGGGGGAGAAACTGGGAAGGGGGTTGGGGAAAGAGGGAGCAAAACACCCTGCTGTGTACAGGATGAGAGAACACTGGCCTGCACATCTGGGGTGCATACATACAGAGGTGAAGGAGAAAGGATTAAGCTATTTTTAAGCTGGGATGAGTCTAGCTGTTTGCCGGGAGGCCAGGTGGTATTTGGGGTTTCAGACGTGTAGGTGCTTTATTTTTCACTTTCCCCTCATTTTCTCTCTCCACCTCTTCCATCTCCAAACTCTACAACTGGCCTCACTTTTTAGATTGAGTTTTGCTTCAGTCCCTTCTCCTCTGCTCTTTTCCTTTAAATCATCTATCCCTGTTGGACAGGGGAGGTAGAAGTGTATGACAATATCCTAGGCTAGCCACTTTTGTCTCCACATGAGGCAGTTCTTTCCTTCCTTCCCAGAAACCAGAAGGGTAGAGCCAGGAAATGGTATTCAGCACTCATCTATACTCTCTTTCCTTTCAGCTTTATGGGGTATCCCCCCCCTTTAAACCACACTTATCTCCAGACTGTAACTCAAAGCAGTCCTCTTGGGGAGATTCAAAATTTCTTATTGACAAGCCCCAACCTGAGTTTAAAATAATATAGGCCAATGAAGATGATTCTTAACACAACGCTGAAACATGCTAGAGAAAACTGTATTATAAGGTAGAATAGAAGAATTGGTTTAAAAGTTTTTATTTAGGAGTTTGAGGACCAGCATATTATTGCGTCAGCCTATGACTGTAATGGAGGAGCAGAGAAGAAGAACTCCAATGGAATGGAAATGCTCCAAGTTTGCTCCAAGTTTTTATTCGGTTGCAGAGGATGTGGACCATAAGGGAAGCCTAGTAGTATTATTGCTAAATGTTTGGAGGGGTGCCTTGTTCAGAATTAATCACACTCTTCAAAAAGTCTCTTGGTATTGCTTGGGGCAGATACAGCTTTCTGGAGATAGTTTAAGAAGCAGAGCTCCCATCCATCACCCACAGAAAATGCTGAGAAGTAAACCCTCAGAGCAGAGACTTGCTAAGGATTTGTATAGATTTTTATTTCTGATCTGAGAAGAATCATTCTGGATTCTAGCCTGGTAGGCAGAAGAGTAATGTTGGTGAACCTGTACAGAGAAAACTGATTATTAGAGACAGAGCTGTTTTTATTTTCAACTGGACCTTGGCCAAAACAGAACCAAATCCAAAGTAGCAATGTGGTCTGAGGGAAAGAGTATTCTGGTCCCCAGCTCCACTCTGAACTAGCTAGCCATTTGAAATTCAGCAGATCATTAGAACTTTCTGAGCCTTATTTTTCTCATTGGAAAATGGGTTTGGACCAGATAATCTCTGAGATAATTTTTCAGATTAAATATTCAGAAAATATGCAATTTATGTCAAGAGATACCTGAATTGTGTTCTTTCCTCCACTCTCCCCACCCTAAACTATTCTTCTAACATTTTATACTTAGCCTAAATATGTACCTAACGGCCTTGGAAATATACCTTATAGGACAATCTGGCATTTCCCCAATTGCAGCTTCAGTGATTGTATACTGAACTATATGATGGATAGAATACCAAATTTGGAATGGAAAGACTTAAGTTCTGGGTCTGATTCAGAGTGTGTGACCCTCTGTTGAGCTTATCTTTAAGGCTTGTGAGAAAACTCCCTTAGAAGTAGGGTGGTATAGTTCAGAGCACCTGGGTTTGATCTCTGTCTCTACTACTTAGTAGCTAGGTGACCTTGAGCAAGTCACTTAATTTCTCTGAGCTTCCATTTCCTTGTCTGCAAAGGGACTGCCAACATGTGCTTACCCAACTCACAGAGTTCTCAGTGAGGATCAAATGAGAAAACATGTCAAATAATTTTATAAACTTTCAAAGGCTATAAACATGTGAGTTGTTACAAGAAACAAACTTTTAGCAAATAGGTAACATTATCTAACATAGACAGCTAGGTGAAGCAGTAGATAGAGTGGTGGCCTTAGAGTCAAGAGAACCTGAGTTCAAATTTGACCTCATGGTGTGACTTTAGACAAGTCACTTAACCCTGTGTGCCTCAGTTTCCTCATCTGTAAAAAAGAGCTGGAGAAGGAAATGGGAAACCACTCCAGTATCTTTGCCAGAAAAACCCCAAATAGGGTCATAAAGAGTCAGATATGACAAACACACTAAACAACAACATAAATCAACATCCACAATTACAAACATAACTTACCTATGTGATCTTAGGCAATTGACTTAGGCTCTCTAGACCTCAGCCTCCTCACTGTCCGTAAGAATGATAGCAGGGCTTACTGGATGGCATGCTAGGCTGGGAGTCCTGCCTCCATGCGTCATTTTCCTCATCTGCCACAAAGATCCCTTCCCAGATCCATGATCCTATGGTGTTTGTGTGTCACTTTGCAGCTCCAATAGATAGCACTTTACCTTATCTCACTTAATTTCATCACTTTGAGGAAGAGATGGAGGATAGATATTGTTTTCACTTTACCCATGAGGAAGCTCTAAATGGTTGAGACTTGACCAAAGCCACATACCTTGAGGAGTGGCTCAGCTGGGAACTGGAGCCCAGGTCTCCCTATTGTAATTCCAATGCTCTTTCCATTGTGTTATGCTATGGAAGTCCTCCCATCCTGTCCCTATTTTCAGGTAACATAGGGATCACTTGTTGTGATGCATGGGATAATTAGGGAGAGCTAGCACTTCTTGTGTGAGGGCTTACTGAGCTCTTTTCAGGGCTGCTCATCCACCTTTGGTGTCCACCTGATTCACTCAATCCTCACCTGTGACTCCAAGAAGCTGTAGCAGGTACAACCACCACACCCTAGGAAACTGTTTCAGCAGAAAAGTTAAACTAGGTTGAAGGTAACTGACAGGGCTCAAAACTATAGGTGAGTTAGGAAGATGTTTACCCCAGGCATGTGAACACTCCCTCTTGCAGAATGGGCAGACAGAAACAATTTATTCCAACTTCCATGAAGGCAGCTAAGAACAGGCATTGTAGAGTACTTAGAGCCTGGTCAGGCATTGAAGATGCAAAGGTCATCCACTGCATCCTGGGCCATCGCAGTCATCTTGATTTTTATCTTGCCACTGGACTTTGAAGACTCTGGAAGACAGTGAGGTTGCCGACTTTGTACAACTCTGCCTCACTTAAATCCTATTCATGATCAAGTCAAGAAAGGTATCACCATCTTGATGTCATTGATCCTCTTTGAAAATGAAGGACAGACAACAGTTCTAGACTCAAATCTTCTGTTCATGCAGTGGTGCAAGCCTCTGCTAGCTAGCTGTTCTTAAGGGGTCTGCTACTTTGCCTTCTCTGGTTTAAAGCTCTCTGAGGCAGTCTGCTGTTGTGATTTCAAGGGCAGCAGTATGTTGACTTGAGTGTCTTCCTGTACTTCTCATGTTTTGAGTATTATCAAAAGGGAGTCTGGAATTTCTCCCTGATTTAACTAATCACTAATACTCAGAATATACAAACCAGTTCTAGCTAGGAAAACATGAGATTATCACTTCCTTTGAGGTTTTCTTTCAAGTCTTAAGCCTGTAATATCAATCATTTCTGTAGGGTTATGGTCAACTCTGACATGACAAAGGGGATGACAGGAAATGTGTCTTTACCACTCTTTCCCACTCATCTAGAGCTTCATTCTGGCTTTATTTTTGATGGAGGAATTGGGAGAGGGGGAGGAGGTGCAGCAGCAGTAATTATCACTGAGTTCAATTTGGAAAATATTCCTAAAATAGGGTATCCTTCTTAAATGACAACTCTATGGGGTTATAATTGCTTTAAGGACTTACTTCAGAAATGCTTCCTATGATCTTGCAACTTTTATTATTTAGAGAGAAAACAATGACTCAAAAAAAAGCAATTTTATTTGGTTTTTACAAAGACTAACACCACTGAGATTGCCTTAGGTGCACAGATTTAGAGCTGGAAGAAACCTTAGAAAGCATCTAGTCCTATCAGTCATTGCATAGATAAGAAACCCAGAAAGTCGGAATTATTTGCTTGAGGTCAGTTAGTAACTGGCCAGCTGAGATTCAAAGCCAACTCTTCTGACATCAAATTTCTCTCTCTTTCCATTGTACTCAGCTGTTTCTAGTCCTGAGAGAATTCAGGGGAGTGGAGATGGAAACTCCAGCAGCTTGAAGAGGGAGGAATATCATCCAGCCAGGACATCACAGAGACAGAAAGGGAAACTGATCTACAGGGTCAGGACAGAAAGACTGACTTGCAGCTTCCCTGACTCTGGGGAAGAAATCTAAAGGCATTGCACTATCACCATTTCAGTGAGGAGTGGGGGAAATGACCTTAAGAGGCAGAAGGAGGAGGGAAGAGTAGACAAAGGGGAAAGGAAAGGGGAATTATGTTACATGGATCCTTCTCCTCTAAACTGACTTCTTGGTTTTTGGTGAGCCCCCCAGACATAACAAATAATTGATAATCAGGGTCAGTGGGGAACCATTGGAATATTCCTCAGGAAGCTCTCTCCTATTGTTCCTTTGATTTTTCTAGTCCTAGATGTCAGCTTATAGGGAAGATTTTTAAATCTTTCACTTATAATCCACGTCTTTCAAAGAAAGTTTGTGTAAACACAACAAAACAAAGTAGAAAGAAAAAAGGTAGTTGTCTTCAAAATTCAGGTCTAAAACTTGCATTTCATCTTAGTTACAGGGTCTGGATGTCTTGCTTAAATCATCCAGTTAAGCCCTTCCATAGGCATTTTATTTTATGTCTACATAATGACCAAACTGATTCAGGTGGAGTCAGGGGAAGGACTCAGTGGTGGTAATCTTGACAAAACAATGATGCACATAAAACTAAAGTTTATTGAATTTTTCACTTCTTTGCCCATCGTACTGTTATGGAGAAACAGCCAGTCTGTGTTTGTATGTGTATATATACTTTTTTGTCTTTGGTTATTAGCCTTTCTTCTGGTACTTGCTTTTGACATTGGACTTCAGGGGGAACCTTGTGGAAAGTGCTCAATCCTTTCATCTCCTCCCCTTCTAGAAGGGAAGAGAGAGGACACTCCCTCCCAGGTTGTCCTCACTTAGACGTTGGGGTCTTCATAGTACCTCCTTTCCTTGAAGCTGGAGATTAGCTCACTGTTTAGCCTGAGAACAATAAATGGTATTCAGATTCACTTAATCACCTCTGGTATTTTATGGAGTTTATTTAAGAGATAGGTTTTTAGTATAGTCACAATAACTCAGAGTCTCCAGTAAAGAAAATGACTAATATTCAGAGAAATTTTGACACTATACCCCAGTTTAAATGTTTGACTATCTACAGCTACAAGCTGCCAACCCCCCACCCCAGCCTCAGTTTTAGGGGTAATCTCAGGATACAAGAAACATTTAAGGTTAAAATAATCAATATACATTATAGTGTCTCTTAATAGGCAGGGGTAGAAAGAAGAAGTTCAAAGAAAGAGTAGATTTTTTTTGAGCTTCCCTTAGTTTTTTTTAGAAGTGAGTATATCCCAACAGCTTCAGTCAGAGTTCTTGGTTCTGAGATGCTGCCTAAAGTTTTCTATGGTGCCACCAATTATTCTGATTTCTATTTCAGGTGTTTCTGTCAGGGGTTACCCCTTAGTCATTAATGCTTTTCATCTCAACTCATTAAGTCCATGTGGGACTAGGGATGCCATCTCCAAGATCCTTCTTTACAAATGGGGTATGTTTGTGTGTCTGTGTGTCTGTCTGTGTCTGCCTCTGTCCTTTCTCAAAATTCCTGGCCATGACTCCCAGTCCTCTTTCTTGCTCAAAGAAAGAAGTAGTCCAAAATGCTCATAGAGAGGGAATTTTCATCCATCTGAACCACACATTCCAAAATTCCATTAAGTTTTTAAATATCTCTCACGCACACACACATATATGTGTATAGGCATGTATATATAAACTTGTTTGTATATGTATAATGGCTTATTAGAAGGAAGAACTAGGTTTATAGTATCTACTTCAATGGGACTCCTTTCTGTATTATACTATATAATTAGATTTCTGCACGCAATAATTGCTTAATAAGCACTTATTTAATTGAGGTCTCTAGGATTAGTCTGAGACAAAACGCCACAATAATCTTTGCCCTTTTCCATCTTCCTGAGGTTTATACGTTGGCTTGATCCTCACTTCCTCTCTTTTTTCTTACCCTACATATAAATTCTTTACTAAATTTTATCCTTTTTATCCTATCTCCCCATACCCTAGCAGAGCCTTTGGGACTGAACAACACTGGTTGGATTCTCCTCAATCTTATCATTTCTAAAATATTTTATGGATTCATAGAATTTTAGAGTTGGCAGGAACCACAGAGGTCATTGAGTCCTACCTCATCATTTACAAATAAGGAAACTAAGGATGGAGGGGACGAGATAATGTGTATAAAGTCACACTGGTGGAAGAAACAGAGTCAAGAGTGGAAGTCAGGACCTTTGGCTTCAAAATGAGGATCTAATTGTGTGTATTTTAATATTCTGGAAGCATATGGTAATAGTCCCACACATAGCTCAATACCTGTGTCTTCTTTCTTCATTTTGTTATATCTTCTTTCTCCTTTCCTTTTACCTTTTCTGTGTTCTGCCCCTTCCTTCCTTTCTTTCATCTCCTCCTGTCCTCCTGCCTTTCTTTGTATCTCCACCTTATCTTTCTCTCAGTCTCCTTTTGTCTTCTTAATTTTGGGAAGAAAGGGATTGTTTATTAGGCATTATGCCCTAGGCATTGGAGATTCAAACCCAGAAATTGTCCCTGCCCTCAAGGCTTCCAGTTTTTTGGATGGAAACACCCAGATAAATAAAAACAAAAGTAGGGAATGTTCCCCTTCCAGAGGAAGCAGTTCTACATTTAGTATGTGATAGGGTCCCCTACAGCTAAGAGGTGGCATGGAACTCCAATCCTAATAAAGAAAAGGAGAGGGTATGTGCACTCAGTGGACTGGTACTACACTTGTGTGGGCTACTGGTGAACTCAGAGGCAGAGTCAGTTTTGTACTGCTAATGTCTGCTGTGTCCATGACAACTCTCTACAGGTGGGGGCAGAGTGAGGAGAGAAGGTAGTAAAGGGCTGGGTAAATAAGGTACCAAACCAACTAAAAATGTATTTTAAGTGAATCAGGAATGAAGCACAGGCAGTAGGATAAAGAAGGATAGACCATGACTCCAAGTGACTTTTTTGTAACAATAAATTTTCATTTCAAGAAAGCCTGTATAATAACTATATTGTGTTGAGAATTAAACATCTTTTCTTTGCTTCCCTGTGAGTTTTCTTTTGTTCTCTGCTGTGTACTTCTTTTTTTACTTTGTTCTTTTATCTCCTCCCCTACCCCACCCCCAAGGCTGCAATAGAGTTTAGATATATTTCTCTATAGCTGTAGATATAGACATAGACATATACATACATATGTAGGCATATACTTTTTCAAACATCTTTGTTTATATGGGTATGCATATCTCTTGTTTCCTATCCCTCCTGTCTTCTCTACTTTACTTCTACCCGCTATCTTGCCCTCCTATTACTTGCCTACCCTGCTCCAACGATCTCTACTCTATACTCCCATTCCCATAAAACTAAACATCCTTCTATATGCTTTTTACCTATTCCTTCCTTCTCCCCCCTAAAGATCCCTCTCCATGCCCCTACTCTTTTATTTCTTCTGAATTTAGAAGACTTTTATACTCTTCTAAATATATATGTATTGTTCCCTCTTAAACTCATTCCTGATGAAAGTAGGTTACCTGAATACCAGCCCTCCCCCATCTAATTCTTCTGTATCAATTCTTCCTTTTGCACCTCATTTGTATAAAATAATTGCTCTTTTTAACTGTTTCCAGGTGACTTTTAAAAAGTCAATTCACTGAGTCTAAGCAGCAGACTTAAGAAAGAGGACCCAGTTCCTCATAGCATAAGTAGATGTCTGGTGCTGGAGAATGGAAAGCTGGGAAAAGCTACAAGGAGATGGGAGAGGTGGAGACAACCATCACAGAGAAAGGGGCCATGATTCTAAGAGGACCATGAGAAGGAAGCTATATTGCTGAAACCTTGCTGGTCTGGACACTAAGGCAGTAATCTTCTATCTCCTTTCTCCTAAAGCCTTTGCCTCTGGGCATGGGGAAAAGCCTGTTTACATTTCTTTATTTTTCTATGTTTTCTTTGTCTTCTTAAACAGTGGAAACGAATAGCATTTTCTGATCAGAGTGTACTTATTGAGAATATTGTTGAGAGAAGACTACTGAGGAGAAATATCCCCAGAGAAGAGATTCTGAGAGATGGATAGGTCTCAGACTGAGATTCTGTCAGAAGTGCTCTGTCTCTGGTGAAAGATCCAGAGCTAACAAAGATAAGGAGAATGAAAGATCTTTTGATACCATTTCTCATAGCAGAGATAATAAATTTACAAATGAGCACGAGGTGGAAAAATGTATGTATAATCAGCCTTAAAACATAGGTGGGCATAAGTTGTAAGGAACTTAAATGTGAAACAGGGGAGTTTGTATTTCTGAGCAAGGGAGTGACATGATTACTCTATGACTTGTGCTTTAAGAATATCGGTTTGGCAACTGAACAAAAGAGAGGAGAAAGATTGAAGTCAAAAGAACCATTAGCTTGTTGCAGTATTCCAGACAACGAATGACAGGGCATCCATGTGAGGAGAGAAAAGGGATGCTTGTGGGAGATGATGAGGAATTAGAATTGATGAGTCTTGACAATTGATTAGATATAGGAGAGCGAATGAAACAAGAATTAAGGACAATTATGAATTTGTGAACCTGAGTGAGTTGAAGGATGGTAGAATCCTTATCAGAGAGAAGTTAGGAAGAGTGGAGAGTTTGGCAATAATTATGATGAATTCTCTTTTGGACATACTGGGTTTAAGATGCTCATAGGACAACCAGTTGGAAACAACTAATAGGCAGTTGGTAGAATGCACTCAGAAAAGGGTCTAGCTGGATATAAAAATCTGTGCGTGATCTACATAGAGATGATTCTTAAATCCATGGGAACTGATGAAATAATCAAGAAGCAGAGAAAGAGAGAGAAAAGAGAATCTAAGACAAAGACCAGGGATGGACCAACACATGGGGTGAATCATGGATAATGGGACATTGAATCATAAATGACCTTATTCTGGGTATATTATAATACCTAGATAAAAGGGAATTATTTTGAGTTAGGTGAGAACTAAAAACAGCATATTTCAAATTATAGTGTGTAGATACTTCTCAAGTCATGCCCAGAAAGCCTTAGAAGACTGTTCTCAGTGGAAAAATGCAAAGTGTTGAAAAATGTAGGCTTGGGGCAGAGCCAAGATGGCAGAGAAAAGGCAGCTACATGCCTGAGCTCTTCTCTAATCCCTCTAAATAATGCCACAAAACAGTTCCTGGAGCAGCAGAACCCACAAAAAGATGGAGTGAAATATTTTCCCAGACAAAGACAACTTAGAAGATCATTAGGAAAGGTCTATTGCACCTGGGTGAAAGTGGAGCACAGTCCAGCACATGCTACACCAGCACAGACCTAGCTCCAGCAAACGAGGAGCAGACCGTGGGAGCCACTGAAATCAATATTGGTAGTAATGGCTTTCAGAGCTCTCAGCCCACAGATAGTATGGGAGTCAGAAGGAGATTACAGGGATCTTTATGCCAACACTGAGGCAGGACTCTGTTACCTTGCCCATACTTGAATCCAGTTTACAATCCTGGGTGGCAGTCCCAAGGCAAGGAGGAGCACTGGCACACCAGAGCTTGCAGCTTCAGTGGAGTGGGGACCCCCCCTCACAGTTCCAAGGCAGAAAAGATTGCTTGTGGTTGCTCATTAACCAGGGCACAGGCCAAGAGCATAGCCAACACCTTTCCTTAGATCACACCACCTTGGAAGAACTGAAAACTTGGAGGTTCCTAGAAGTATCTCTGCAAGGGGTAGAGTCAATACAGTGGAGTAATGGCAGGGACTTGCTTGAGCTCTCCTCCAAACCCTTCCAAATACCTATAAAAAATGACTAAACAAATTCTAGAATAGTAGAACCCACAAAAGACAGAGTGAAACAAATTTCCAGCCCAAGACAACCTGGAAGGTCGACAGGAAAGGTCTGTTGCACTAGGCTAAAAGAGGAGTGCAATCCAATCCTGGCCATGCCAGCACAGACCAGGCCCCCCAAAAGAAGGAGCAGGTCTGAGGGGACTGAATCACTGGCAGTTATGGTGGTTTTTAGGCTTCTCAGCCCACAAATGGCAAAGACATCTTAGAAGATCAGAAGGAAAGTTCCGTTGAACCTGGATGAGAGAGGTGAGAAAAGTCAAAGTTGCTACATCCAAAGCCTCCAAGAAATGTATGAATTGATCTCAGGCCCAGAAGAACTCAGAAAGGATTTTAAAAATCAAGATTAGGTAGAGGAAAAATTGGGAAAAGAAATGAAAGTAATGCAAGAAAATCATGAAAAATTAACAATTAGCTAAATGAGACCCCAAAAGTGCTGAAGAAAATAACACCTTAAAAAATAGTTAAGACTAGACCAAATGGCAAAAGAGATCCAAAAAGTCAATAAGGAGTAGAATGCTTTATTAAAAGCAGAATGGGCTGAATGGAAAAGGAAGTATAAAAGTTCACTGAAGAAAAAAATTCCTTGAAAATTAGAATGAAGCAAATGGAAGCTAATGACTTTATGAAAAATCAAGAAACAATAAAACAAAACCAAAAAAAATGAAAAAAATAGAAGACAATGTGAAATATCTCAATGGAAAAACAACTGTTCTGAAAAATAGATCCAGGAGAGATAATTTTAAAATTATTGGACTACCTGAAAGTCATGATCAAAAAAAAAAAGAGCCTAAATATCATCTTTTAAGAAATTATCAAAGAAAAGTGCCCTGATATTCTAGAATCAGAGGGTAAAATAGAATTTGAAAGAATTCACTGATCACCTCCTGAAAGAGATCATCAAATGAAAACTGCCAAGAATATTATAGCCAGATTCTGGAGCTTCTGGGTCAAGGAGAAATAATTGCAAGCATCCAGAAAGAAACAATTCAAGTATCATGGAACCACAGAAAGGATAACACAAGATTTGGGAGCTTCTATATTAAAGGATTGGAGAGTTTAAATGTGATATTCTGGAGGGCAAAGGAGCTAGGATTACAACTAAGAATCACCTACGCAGAAAAACTGAGTATAATCCTTCAGGGGTAAAAATGGAGCTTCAACAAAACAGGGGACTTTCAAGCATTCCTGATGAAAAGACCAGAAGAAAACAGAAAATTTGACTTTCAAATATGAGACTCAAGCAAAGCATGAAAAGGTAAATAGTAAAGGGAAATCATAAGGGACTTTAGGTTAAACTGTTTACATTCCTACATGGGAAGATACTTGTAACTCATAAAAACTTTCTCATTATTAGAGCAGTTAGGAGGCATATATACAGACAGAGGGCATAAGTGTGAGTTGAATATGATGAGATGATATGTAAAATAATAAAATTAAGGGGTGAGAGGAATGTAGGAGAAAGGGAAAGGGAGAGGTAGAATAAGGTAAATTATCTCACATGAAAGAGGAAAGAAAATGCTATTACAGTGGAAGGGAAGAGGGAAGGAGAGTTGAGGGAGAGTGATTGAACCTTCCTCTCATCAGAATTGGCTCAAAGAGGGAACTACACACAAAAAACTTAAATAAGAAATGTTCTGTAACTTGTTTCATTTGACTTTCTGATCCTGCACCACTTGAGCGATTAAGAGAAGCTGAATATAGAGTCATATTTCAGCTTTCAAAAATGAATTGAGTATAGAAATCTATCTTACCCTACAGGAAAATAAGAGGAAGGAGATAAGACAAGGGGGAGGGCATAAAATGGAGGCCATATTAGGGGAAGGGGTAGTCAGAAGCAAAACACTTTTGAGGAGGGAGGGGGTGAAAGGAGAAAAAGAATAGAATAAATGGAAGTAGGGGGAATAGGATGGAGGGAATACACTTAGCAGTAATAACTGTGAAAAAATTTTTGAAGCAAGTTTCTCTGATAAAGACCTCATTTGGAAACATACAGAGAATTGAATCAAATTTATAAAAATAAGAGGCATTCCCCAAATGATAAATGATCAAAAGATATAAACAGTTTTCAGATCAAGTAATTAAAGCTTGGAGAATTGTTTGGAGAAATGCAAAGTAAAACAATTCTGAAGTACTTCCTCATACCTATTATATTAACTGATAGGGGGAGCCAAAATGGCAGAATAGAAAGATGAACCTCTAGAAGCTCTCCTCCATAGCCTATAAAATACCTGTAAAAATGACTCTAAACAAATTCTAGAGCAGCAGAAGCCACAAAGCAACAGTGAAAGAGATTTTCAGCCCAAGACTGACAGGAAAGGTCTATTGTACCAGGTGCCGAGTGGAACACAAACAGGCCTTGGCTGCAGCATGGCAGGGACAGGACTGGAACAGACTTCAGGGGGTGGAGTCCCCAGCAGCAATTGCAGTTCCCAGATTGCCCAACCCAAAAATGCCAAAGACAGCTCCAAAGGTCAATGAGAAAGCTCTTTCAGCTGTGTAGGAAGGGAATAGGGTCTGGCCCCGCCAGCAGCAAGTCCATTTTTGGAGCCCTCGGCATAAAACCCCCAGGGTATTGAGTGGCTGATCTAGATCTCAGCCCTGAGTGACTCTTCTGGGTTGAGGAAGAGTGTTGGTATGGTGGAGCTTGAGACAGTTGTGGAGAGGGAATTGTACTTGCAGACACTGGACAGAACAGAGTGCTTGTGGTTGCTCATAGACAAGAATACAGACCAGGAGAGGAGCAGACTCCTCTCCCTTGCTTGTGCCACCTTGGAGGAACTGACAACTTACAGGTCCCCAGAGTATACCCTCCTCTTGACAAAGGATTCAAAAGTCAAATAATTGGCTGGGAAAATGCCCAAAAAAGGGGAAAAAATTAGACCATAGAAGGCTACTTTCTTGGTGAACAGGTATTTTCTTCCATCCTTTCAGAAGAGGAATAGCAGTGCATACCACAGATGAAGACCTAAAAGTGAAGGCTTCTGCATCCAAAGCCTCCAAAATAAATATGCAATGGTCTCAGGCCATGGAAGAGCTCAAAAAAGATTTTGAAAATCAAGTAAGAGGTGGAAGAAAAAAATGGGAGAGATGAAAGTGATGCAAGAAAATCATGAAAAGCAAATCAATAGCATGCTAAAGGAGACCCAAAAAAATGCTGAAGAAAATAACACCTTTAAAAATAGGCAAACTCAATTGGCAAAAGAAGTCCAAAAAGCCAATGAGGAGAAAAATGCTTTAAAAAGCAGAATTAGCCAATGGAAAAGGAGGTTCAAAAGCTCACTAAAGGAAATAGTTCTTGAAAAATTAGAATGGAGCAAATGGAAGCTAATGACTATGAGAAACCAAGAAATTACAAAACAAAACCAAAGAATGAAAAAATAGAAGACAAGTGAAATATCTCATTGAAAAAAAACAACTGACCTGGAAAATGATCCAGGAGAAACAATTTAAAACTTAGGGGACTGCCTGCAAGCCATAATCAAAGAAAGAGCCTATATTGAATTGCTTTCCCTCTCAGTGTGGATGGGGTGGGAGGGAGGGAGGGAGGAAGAGGGAGAGAAGTTGGAACTCAAAGTTTTAGGAATAAAGGTTGAGAATTGTTTTTTGCATGCAATCTGGAAATAAAAAATACAAGCAATGGGGTATAGAAATCTATCTTGCCCTCCAAGAAAAGAGAGAAGATGAGGATAAGGAAAGGGAGGGGTGTGATAGAAGGGAGGGTGGATTGGAGGAAGGGGTAATCAGAATACACAGCTTTTTGGGGGGGCAGGGGAGAGATGGGGAGAAAATTTGGAACTCATAATTTGTGGAAATGAATGTTGAAAACTGAAAATAAATAAATAAACATAAAAGATTAGATGATACGACAAAAAAGGAAAATGACAAATGTTGGAGGACATGTGGGGGGAAATGAGACATTAATACACTGTTGGTAGAATTTTGAACTGATTCAACTATTCTGAAGAGCAATTTGTAATTATACCCAAAGGGCTAATAAACCATGTATATCCTTTGACATCAATGCCACTACTAGGTCTGTACCCCAAAAGAGGAAAACCAAAAAGGTCCTGTATGTACCAATGTGTAGCAGTTCTTTTCTGGGGGCAATGTATTGGAAATTAAGGGGATTCCAGTCAACTGAGGAATGGCTGAATAAACTGTGGTATGTAATACTATTCTGCTATTAGAAGTCATGAGCAGGATGCTCTCAGAAAAACCTGGAAAGGCTTACATGAGATGATGCAAAGTGAAATGTACTGTGGACAAAGTAATGGCAGTAGTATAATATCAACTGTGAATGACTTAGCTATTCTCAGCAACACAATGATCCAAGACAACTCAGAAAGACTTATCATGAAAAATACTATCTATCCCCAGAGAAAGAACTGATGGAATCTGCATACAGACCGAATCATACAATTTTTACTTTGTTTTTGTTGAGGTTTTTTTTTTTTGGTCTGTGTTTTGTTTCAAACATGACTAATATGGTAATGTTTTGCATGACTACACAGGTATAATCTGTATCAAATTACTTGCCTTCTCAATGAAGGGTCATGGGGAGGGAGGGAGGGAGGAAAAGAAGTTGGAACTCAAAGTTTTAAAAATGAATGTTAAAAATCATCTTTACATGTAACTGGGGAAAAATATAACACTAGATAATTTTTTTTTAAAAGAATGTGAAAGGTTAGCATACATTAGTAACCACTAATAACCTCATGAAACCCTAAAAAGACTTGAGGTCAAACAAATTATTCCAGGTGAAAATAGAAATCTAGACAAGACCCTAATGGGTTTAATTATAAGACTTTCCATTCTTAACCTCAATACAGTCTCTACTCCAACTGAATTGCCTGAAAAACTGTGTGCTCCAAATAGAATTAGAACAATTATGTGTTGCGGTTTATGGAGTCTTTTCATGTGGAAGGAGAGCTTTATAAAGAGACACTGCCTCATTGTTTACATAATTAGACCAATGGAAAGAACTGTTTTTCCCTACCAGATGCAAACCCAGTAGCACTTAGATTTTTTTTTAAACAAACGTTCTGTAAGTTGTTTCATTTGGCTCTCTGATCCTGCAGTATTTGAGCTATTACAAGAAACTGAGTATAGAGTCATGCTTCAGCTCTCAAAAATAAGGCCGACAGCTTGTTTTCACTTTGATGTGTTCTTTACAGTTCTGAAGATTCTTTTAAATGCTTTAGAAAAAAAAATCAAGAGATTTGTAGCTTAGTCACTTTGACCACGTGGTTGTAAAACATAGTAGAATAAAAGGATATGTTTTTTGGAGCTGTACCCTTTGACTATACAGCACAAAATGTCTGGATAACAACTGGAAAGGTCACTTATCTAGATATTTCCCGAGACCATGGTAGTCCATTATAATGTAATTAGTCTCAAATCTTTTTTTAATAACAATCTGTAGGGAGGCCCAGAAACTAAATCCAAGAAAGCAGCCATCAAAACTTATGGCCCCAGATTTCTGTACACAAAGTGTATGGGTTACAGGCACAGGAAATTAAATCTCTCCTATGCAAGGAGAGAAATTTCACATCATAGCAATCATTGAGGCTGATGCTGTGAGACCCTGGACTCTGGAATATGGCTTTGGAAGGGTATTGCTTTTTCAAAGGGAGTGGAATAGGTAGTGTGTGTGAGGAGGGAGTATGGTATAGTAAGATGATCTCTTTATAGTTATGCAGCTAGGCAGTACATTGGACCACCTTGTCAGAAAGTTCTGAGCTCAAGTCTAGCTTCAGATACTGTGTGACTCTGGGCAAGTCACTTAACCCTTGTCTGCCTCGGTTTCCTCATCTTCAGAATGAGATGAAAACTATAATAGTACCTACTTCACAAAACTGTTGTGAGGATAAAATGAAATAATATTTGTAAAGCACTTTGCAAACCTTAAAGTGCAATGTAAAAGTATTGTTGTCATTATTAGAAGAAGAAACCAGAAATGTCAGTAGGGAATCATAGTGAACAGCACTTGGATTTTCATCAGAGGTCATGGTATCCCATAGTTGGCAGCCATGAGGTGTTACATGGATTATATTGGCAGGGAGGTGGGGATGGGTGGAGGTTAACGGTTCTGTGATTTCATTAGCATATGGTCCTCCCAGGGAAAAAACTCTTTCTACTAATGCAGATCAGCATCTGATATGTGTCACTGAGAGATTTACCCATATTAAAATATCCAATGAGTATAAGGGGAAAAATTTAGTCCAAGTCTTTTAAACTCTGAGCTGTTCTGTCCACTCCAGCTCTCTATCTACTACAACATGGCACCATCTCACTAGAATAATAATGCTAAAAAAAATTAAAGAGGAGTCCCACCAATTTAAGATTAATTTGAGTTAGTAAGAAAACTCAGTCTAGGGAAGGATATAGCTAGATGGTACAGAGAGCTCATGTGTGGGTCTTGAAATTAGACCTGAATTCAATTTCTACCTCAGACACTGACCTAGCTGTGAACTTCTTTTTGCCTCAGTTTCCTCATCAATAAAATGAGGGGGGAAATAGCACCTACCTCAGTGTTGTTCTGACGACCAAATGAGATATGAAGTGCTTTGAAAATCTCAAAGCATAGTTGCTGTTTTTTTAAAAGAGTTTTTGGGACATATGATGTCTAGGCATTTTTTTTTCTTTTTATCATGGCTTTCAGTTAGTTCAATAATTCTTAAATGATCTCTCCTAGGTCCATTTTTCCAATGAGATATTTCACATTTTCTTCTATTTTTTCTTCTTTTGATTTTGTTTTATTGTTTCTTGATATCTCATGAAGTCATTAGTTTCCACTTGTCTAATTCTAATTTTTAAGGAATTTTTCTCCTCATTGATTTTTTGTACATCTTTTCCCATTTTTGTGCTTCCTTTACCTAGCTGTTGACTCTTTTTCCATGGCTCTCATTTCTTGTTTTAATTTTTCCTCTACCTCTACCTCTCTTATTTTACTTTTTAAATCTCCTTTGAGCTCTTCAAGGAATTCTTTTGGGACTTGAAACCAATTCACATTTTTCTTTGAGGTTCTGCATGTAGCCATTTTTATATTGTTGTCCTCTTCTGAGTTTGTGCTTTGATCTTCACTGTCACCATAGCAACTTTCTATGGTCAGTTTCTTGTTTTTGTTATTTCCATCTTTCCAGCCTATTTCTTGCGTTTTAGCATGATTTTTAAAGTTTGGCTCTGGTGTGAAAGGGGTACTGTCCCAAGCTTTAGGTTTTTCATGCTCTTCTTTTCACAGATAATTCTGGAGATCTATAAGTTTTCAGCTCTTTTAAGATAGTATGATCTAAGGAAATGTATGGTCCACAGCTCTCTTATTCTGTGAGCAGCCAGAAGCACTCTTTTCTATCCTGAGACTAAGACCAGGTCCCTGTTCCGCTGTAGCTGTAAGCTCTAACGTATTAGTACTCCTACTTATCCTGGGACTGCAACCCAGGTTTGCAAATCAGATCCCAATAGTCATGCACTCAGTACTAGCAAAGCATCCCTAGTAATCGTCTGTTCAGTTGTCAGACCCCTTTACCGTCTGTGGAGTCAGAACTCCAGAAGTCAACTTCTGATTCAGTCTTGCCAAAGGCCTGAACTGCTTCCTGGGTCCAACCTGCTGCTGGCTTGCCAGGGATCTGACTGTGGTGGACTGTGCTCTACTCTCACCCCAATAAGACATATCTTTCCCATAAAACTTCTAAGTTGTCTTGGGCTAGAAAATAGTTTCATCCTGTCCTTTTATTAGTTCTGCTGCTCCAGAATTTGTTTTGAGGCATTATTTTTTAATTGTTTGGAGGAGAATTTGGGAGAGCTTTGGCAAGTCCCTGCTTTTACTCTACCTTCTTGGCTCCCTGGTTGCTGGTTTGGAAATGATTAGACCCTTGGTGGGAAATAACCACTTTATCTTAGAATTTGTTATTGAAAAGAGGAAAGTCTGGCATAGTGGGAAGTACAGTGAAACATCCAAGATTTTTGGAAAAGTGATTTCACAGAACTCAGAGAAAAGAGAGAAGGAAAATATTGGCCTACAAGTCTGTAGAAGTCAACCCAGGAGGCATGGGAAGTTCCCAAGAATAGAAATTTGAAATCTGATGAATGGAACTCCAATGAAGAAAAGTAAGGAGGAAAATGCCAATACCCAAGGAACTCACTAACAAGCTTGGATTTTTTTTTTATTTAAAAGCTAATTATAGGCTTAATATTTAACATTAACATAGCTAAACTTTGTAACTACATTTAAAACATTTGTGGAGGGGGGTGTTAAATTACCACACTGGCAAAGTCAGGAGAGGGGAAGCCTAGTAATAGCTGTGCTTAAAGCTTGATATGTGGATTCAAATCCACTAGTTAAGATTTTCTTATGTGTTTATCCAGTTTGTGATGTGGTTACTTAGATTATTACTTTTTCAAGGGATTGATTGCTTTTGTATAGTGTCTATGACTTAACCAGTTACTTCAGAAGTTGTCTACTGATTCATTTGAGAGAGTCAGATAAACTTTGAAGCTATCCATTTTTATAGTTTTATAGTTAGAAAGGATTTCAAGATGGGAACTAGTTCAGCTCTTTTCTTTAACCAAGGAGGGAGAGGGAGGAGGAAACAGTTCCCAGTGGGGAGAAAAAAGTTTTAGAGAGAGATTTGAGTGTTTCCTCTGATACATACTTGCTGTGTGACCTTGGGCATATCATTTACCCTCCCAGAAGCCTCCTGGCTTCCCTGACTTCCTTCAAGTCCCAGCTAAAATCCTATCATCTACAGGAAACCTTTCCCAATCCCACTTAATTCTAGTGCCTTCCCTCTGTTGATTATATAGCTTCTTTATGCAGTCATTTACATGTTTCCCCCAATAGTTTGTGAACTCCTTGTGGGTAAGAATTGGCTTTTGTTTTTCTTTGTATACTGAGCATTTAACACAATACTTGGCACATGGTAGGTGCTTAATAATAGGTGGCTTGTTGACTAACTCTTGGTGCTTTAAGTAACTCTCTAAAACTATAGTTGCAGAGAAGATGTCTGCCTATTTTGATACAGTTTCCTTACATAGAGTTCTGTATGGCAGGGAAATTATAGGTCCTGCCCCTGTACTGCTCCAGATACATTTTTTTCAGTCTTCTAGTGGTGCTTGACTTTAAAAGCCAAAATTGGCAGTTTCACAGAAACTTAGAGAAGTGACAGGGATCAGCTGAGTCAATTAATTATTTGATATCTGCCTCACTTACAGTGACTAACAATATGTTGTTCTCTGATCCCTTAACCAGTTGGGAGTATCTCTATTGAATCAAAGACTTTAGGTGACAAAGCTTTAGAAGGTATTTAATGAAATGTAATGACATGGAATAGGAACTATATTTGGATTAATAGAGGAGACTTGGTTGCACCCTGTGGGATTTGCATAAACAAGCAATCTGGATTGGAATCAGTTCCGAATGCCTGGCCAGTGTGATGGTAGAAGTTGCTCTAGCCAAGTCCCTGACAGAGAATTGCTTTGCCTCAGAGAAGGAACAGAGTCATGGTCTTCTTCAGCCCATGGCCAGAGGATATCATCTGGCCTCCTTGGAGAATTGGAGGATTTGGACTTTTTTCATTCAAGTCTTAGCAGTGCCAGCCACAGCAGTTATTGGTGGCAGTGTCTACACCAGGTGCTGAGGACAAACTAGACCCACTGAGGAAAGGCAATCTCACAACTCCATAAGGATTCCAGCAGCTTACACCATACATATAGGGAACTTCATAGCTATCTATCCCATGAAGTAGAGATAAAGATTTCAAGTAGCTAAGAGCTGTCTTACCCTTTTGCTACATGTACTCTCTAAATTTGAGCCCATTTTCCCTTGGACTCTGTGTAAGTAAAGTGAATTTAGTGTAAGTAAGGTGGATTTTAGTGTGGTTCATCAGGTATAGTGGGCTAGATAAAAATTAGTTTACTCAGTTTCTGAACTACTTATCACCTCTTCTGCCAGAGGTTTTTGTTGTAGCAAAATTGCTTCTGCCACAGATGATCATAAAATGTTGGACTTCGGTTTTTGTTGAGAGAGAGCAAAGAGTTTCCTTCTGATTTGAGTTTAAAAAAAAAAGTTTGTTTTTTTAAAATATTCCTTTCTCACTTCCCTGCTTCCTTCTTCACCCCTGCTCCCTAACATTATTTGGCCTAAGAAACTTCTTTTACCCCATAACTAGGAAAACCAAAGAGAATTTATATTAACAAGTAGAGAAAAGGAACAAGTATAGCAAGGAATTCTGTGGAAAGGATGAAAAATTTTCTATTTCTTATCAAGTGGTGTTGAGGGTGTGACAAGGGCAATGAAGTATGTGGGGTGAGGGGGTGAGTATTTTCCTTCCTCTCCCAAGAGATTTGCTAAATGTTCATGTGGCAGGTCCTGGCTATGTGCTTTGAAGATCTGCTATTACACCACTTAAACTTCATTTGGCCTTTGGATGATTGGTAGTATCTGTTAATCATGAAAAGAAGATGAGCATCTCTGAAGCTTTTTGCCAGAATATTTTCAAACTCCAAAACAACTTATTTTAGGAAGGAAGCTCGAGGCTGACAGGGTACCAGACAAATTACATGCCAGTAGAACGTTCATTTTTCAGGGATTTGTCTCCCCTGAGGGATCACATTTGTTTTTCTTACCTTAGCCCAGATGATGATGATGAGAATCCTATCTGTTCTGTTGATAGGATCTTGTATTTTTTTTCTCTTCCTTTTTCCCTCTGGCAGATTTCATCTATCAGGAAATACATTTATTATTTTTTGCTTACAAGTTCTCCCTCCCCTCCCCTTCACAATATTTTCAGATTATTTTGAATGACTATGGAAATAAATATGAAACTAGATTGTGCATACTGGGAAGGAGTGTGACTTGCTGGTTGAAAGAACACTGGATTGGGGGGAAGATCCCAGCTTGATCATTAACCAGCTTCTTGATTTTAGGTAAATCATTTCACCTTCTCCCTTTATCACCTAGGCAGCTAGATGGCACAGTGGATAGGAACACTGGATGTGGAACCTGGAAGATATGAGTTCAGATATGCTCTCAGATACTTACTAGCTGTGTGACCCTAGGCAAGTCATTTAACCTTTGTCTGCCTCAGTTTCCTGAATTGAAAATGGGAATAATAGCACCTACCTCCCAGGATTATTGTGAGGAACAAATGAGGTAATATTTGTAAAGTATTTAATGCAGTGACTGGACAAAGTAGGTGCTTAATAAACGCTTTTTCCTTCCACTCTTTCCTCACTTGTCAAACAGGGATGATAACAACCCTCTTGCCTATGAGGCAACAGAATTTTTCAGAAGATCTGGTGAAAAAAATGCACATGAAAGAACTTTGATAAAATACTATAGAATTTAGGGCAATATTATGCCTTCATTGTTTTTATTAGACAGTGACCCTTTTGACAGTGATTACAGTGATATGTGCAGTTGTGTTTTAAAATATGTACATATATGTATATACACACACATACACATGTGCTGCTCTAAATGGCAACTCTTATATGATGACATAATGTTGGCAAGACTTTGGGACTAGAAACAGGAGAGTTCTGTACAGCAAGATCAACCAGGGCATGATCCAGTGGAAAGGGTGTGGAATGTGGACTCAGAAGACATAGGTTGGAATCCTGACTCTGTCATTCCCTACCTATGGGACTGTGTACAAGTCATTTAACTCTTGCGAGCCTCCATTTCCTCATCTGTAAAAGGAGTGGGTTGTACGAGGTGGCCATGGAGGTCTCTTTGAGCCCTGAATCTAGGCTTTTGAATATTTTCTTGTAGTGGGAATTGCCTGCATGAATTCTTGGAATGTAAGCACCTTTCTAGTAGGAATTGTTTCATCCTTTGAATTTCTATCTCCACCACCCAACGCTATATGTCTGGCTCATAGGAAGCACTTACTAAATACTTGTTGGTTGATTCCATAGTTCTTTTTGGTCTACCTTATTCCTTTTGATCATAGGTCTACATTCATGAGACATTTGTCTAGGTTTTGATATAGTGTCTATTGCTAGGGAATATGATGAAGCCATAAAATGATCTCATCTACAAAAGGGCAACAGAATGCCATAACCCACTGAGCTAATCATCCAGGTCTGTAGCACAAAGAGTCTCTAGAGAAATAGATTTACTTCAATGGATTTTCCATCTCATCAACTCTTGAGGTATAGATTGTAATGCACCCTTCCTTTTAATTTTGTATGATTGTTGTTCTTTCATGAATGTTTACCCAGAATGCTGAGGATCTTCCCTAAATCTTTCTGAAATGATATAGATACTAGTGGGGCATGGTACAGAATTAAAACCTCAGGAGGATGAAGGAAACAGATAAAATTAAAATTTTGCCAAAATGTAGTGAATTTCCTCAAATGAGAGGTTGCTCTTGTTGGATTAAGGTAGATAGGGACAAGGAATGAGTGATATCTCAGCAGGGAAGGGGTCCCCTGGCTTTGGAATCAGAGGTTCTGGGTTTAAATGCTACTTCTGATATTACCAGTGTGAACTTGAGCAAGTCTCTTCCTTTCCCCTGGTCTTCAGTTTCCTCATCTGGAAAATGAGGGTCCTCGGAGGTCTTTTCTAACTCTAAATCTATGATCCTATGAACCACACTTGGAGTTTGGCATTCTGCCGTCATAGTTATACTTAGCCATTCCACCAAAACCTCCCTCCTACAGAGCAATAAAGGTAACCTGAGGTAAATTGAAGAATAGGCCTCAGACCAAAGAGGACTCCAAGATTTCTGGTGTCTGATGGCAAACTTACCCATCAGTGCCTATATTCAGTGAAAGCCCATCTCAAGCTTATCAAGGACCAGTGATTTGGACATATGTAGGTTGTTTAGTAGGAGTTTTCAAGAAGCCAATTTGATAACAAGTGCAGCAATTAAACAACATAACAGACTTTGGGGTTAGATGTGTAACATCCTGGCAACCCACTCTTCTGGAATATATGCAGAAAATATATCTATTCTCTTGTGGTCCTCTGGAAACTCCTACTGTACATTATCTCCCAACAGATTCCAATGCCAATATATGATCCTTAATTTTCATTTGTTGTGTTGTTTCTTCCCCAAGCACCACTATGGATCTCTGTCTTCTTCTGCTTTAGTATAATTGATGAACAGAAAACATTCTCTCCGGAAGCTTCCAGTTAGTGTTGAATTTCTGCAGTGCAGACTTTTTTTTAACTTGAATCTTGGCATATACTTTTTCTGGAGGTCGTGCATCTAATAAAGTAGTCCCCTCTTTAAAATTTAGGTGTCACAAAGAGTGAATATTTCCATGTTAGTTTGGCCACATATGCCTAACAAAAGAGTTAACAGCAAACTTGTATTTATGTGTAATGTGCTAGAAACTGACCTTGTAAATGGACTTTTTGAACAACTTTTGCTTTATTGAAAGGACCAACAAACAATGGCAAAGACACTCTGCAGTCCTTCTCACTTATTCTGGTAATTTTTCAGTTATGTCTTCAGAATGCCTTGAATACATTAGTGACCACTGAGGTGTATGTGTTTTGTGTGTGTGCGCGCGCATGTGTGTGCGTGTGCATGCCTGTGCACTAGCACAGGCAGGAGTGTGGGGGTAATGTTAGAGCTTTGTACTTATTTCGAGTAAGTTACCTTCTCTAAGCCTCTATTTTCTCTTCTATAAAATGAAGGCTTTAGAAGAGATGTTACTTCCCTTTAGTAAAACGTAAGCACCTTGAGGTCAGAGGCTCTTCTGTTTTTGCCTTTACAGTCCCCAGGACAGTTAGTGTCTTGTTAGACAGTTAGCATATAGGGCATGATTGATAAATGCTTGTGGAATTTATGCTTCCAGATCTAAAGTTTTATAATGATGATACATGATTGAAAAATGCTATTGGGATGGACTGTGAGTGCAGATCAAAGCATTCTTTTTTCACTTCATTTTTTCTTCTTTGTTGCAACCTGACTGAAATGAAAATGTGTTTTGCATGACTTCACATTTATAAGGGCCATCATCTTGCTCATCTTCTCAATAGATGAGGGAGGCACTAGAGGAAGACAATTTGAGACTCAATTTTTTTCAAATGAATATTAAAAATAAATAAATACATTTAAAAGCAATAGAAAAATGCTGTGAGATTTCAGGGTTATAGAAGGGAGGGCTAGTAATATATTTTCTTCCTTTTATACCTTGTTAAGATCATAGCTTCTGAATCAGAAGGGACCTTCATGGTGATCTAGTCCAGTGCCTGTCTAAACAGAAATCCCCTTCACAGTTCAATTCAGAGGTTGATTAAGTACCTATTGTATGCTGCGCACTGTGCTAAGTACTAGGGATACAAATAAGGAAAGGAAAGACAGTTCTTGCCTTCAAGGAGCTTAGAGTCTAATGGGGGAAGCTAACACACAAAAAGAGGCAGGAAAGTGGTGGTGGGGCCACCACAGGGTACCCAGGATGGGGGGCATCTTTTTCCATGGAAGTGAAACCAGATACAGCAGCAGATGCAACATCCCAAACAAGTAATTAAAGGGCCTGTGTATGAAGACTATGTACAAAAACAGCATAATGCAATGGAAAAAGGACTGGATCTAGTGCCAGAGGACCTAGATTCAAATCCTACCTCTGACTCAACCTGTGTGATTTGGGAAAGTCATTTCATCTCCCTGTTCCTCTATTTCCTCATCTGTAAAATGGGGGTTAGACTAGATGGACTTTCTAAGGCCCCTTCTACCTCTGGACCTATCATTCCCTAATAGAGAACTCAGTCTCTCTCTTTCTGTTATTAGACAGCTATAGTTGTTTTGGAAGCTTTTCCTTTCTATAACTTTGATCCATTTATTCTCATTAAATTAATTTAACAAACATTTATTAAGTGGCTACCATTTACAGGGTTGATGACTAGAAGAGATGCAAAAATTAGATAAAGACACAGATAAGGATCATAGATACATATCAAAAAGGAAGCTTAGAAATCACCTAGTCTGATTCATCTTATAGGTGAGGAAACTGAGGCAGAGAAGTGAAGTAGCAGAGCCAGGGATCACCACTATTTGCCATTCTCTACCTTATTTCTTATCTAACCTTAATCACTGAATGAGACCTGCTCATGACCTTAGCTTAAAAAGGCCAAGGTCTCTCAATGGCATTCAGGGCCATTTCCAGTCATCCTGATCTATATCTTACCCCTGGACCATATGTCTATGGAGGACAGAGTGAGGCTGGTGACTTTACACAACCCTTCCTCACTTAAATCCAGTTCATGTCATGTCATCACCTCGCTAATGTCTTGGTCCTCTTTGAGAACTAAGGGCAAAGAACAACAACAAGTATTTGCCAGGCCCTGTTTGAGGGGGATACAAATACAAAGAATGAAACAATTGTTACCTGCAAAGCCAGGTCATCTCTCTCAAAATCCTATGCTTTTTCTACAATACCATGCTGCCTCTCACCCTGCCTTTGTGGAGGGAAGTTTGGTTTTGCCTTTTGAAAGCAAGAAAAAGAAGCACAGCTCTCAAATCCTGTCCAACTTGGACTAGCTTCTCCTTTTCACATGCCTGGCTCTTGTCTGTACATAAGTGTATTTGAGTATATCTATCTTGAAACTTTTTTTAATTTTATTTTTCATTTTTAACACAGTTCATATCACATAGAACAATTACAACTTTTGGTTAAGTGATACTTCTTTTTAAAGCATTTAAAGTAACTGAGACACAAATAATATTTATGTCGCTAACTTCACAAGCCCTTGACCTAATTGTCTCCACAGTACTACTAAGAATTAAAGGACCCTACCTTTTTGTTGTTGGTCTAAAGTCCTAAGACTAAAAGCTTAATTTTAGACTTCAACTCGGATGTACCCCTACCAACAATCTATAATTTAATAGATCTGGTATTAAGCTTACAAACCTTTTGACTATAGGAAATTGCCACTAAGAGTAGGGACATTGCAGGGAACCAGTATCTCCCCAACTTCATGTCAATTCCAGGTAGGAGTAGATTGTCAACTTGCATTTAGTCAGGAGGGTTGCTAGGTGTCAGTGGGGAAATTGAGTCAGGAGAATCCTACCTCAACCCAGGCTGAACAACCACTTTCCCACCCTTCCCATGAGATTACCTTTTTCCATTCATACTAGCATCTCACAGGATTACTGGCATCATGGATTGGAGGCTCAGACCACCTTTCTTGCTATCCATACCTGGAATTAGACTCAGAAGAACAGTCAGTTAATAGTCCCATAGCATCTTAAAAAAGCAAGTTCCAATAACCAGATTTCAGACATGACTATAATTTTACATTGGCTAAGGAACATCTTTTGAGGCAAGTCATAAGTGGCTTACATGTCTTTCTATACATATTCAAGTTCCTGATTAAATAGCAATCATAAAATCAAATTTACCATTAAAACCTTAACTTTTCCATCAATGCCAAATTTTACCTTAGGTTACCTGCCTCTAGGAAATTTAGACTAAAATTCTTTTCCCCAAACTAAAGATGTTTTTGATTTATTGTCAGTCACTTGTTTTAATGCTAATTGCTTTTACATCATTTTGTAACATGTCCAGTTTTTCTTCCCATCTCTCACACTTCCTCCCCCCACTTCCTAATACTTTGCATTCTAATTACCCCTTCCTTCAGTGTGCCCTCCCTTCTATCACACCCCACCCTTCCCTTTCCCCATCTTTTCTCTTTTCTTATAGGGCAAGATAAATTTCTATACCCCATTCTCTGTGTTTATTTCCCGGTTATATGCAATAAAAATTCTCAACATTCATCTCTAATACGTTGAATTCCAACTTCTCTCCCTCCCTACCCATCTGCGCTGAGAAGGCAAGCAGTTCAATACAGACTAAATGTGTGTTTTTTGCAAAAGATTTCCATAATAATTATGTTGTGTAATACTAACTATATTGCACTCTATCTTACTCTATCCCCTCTTATTTTTTTATTCCTTCATTTGACCTTGTCCCTTCCCAAAAGTGTTTATTTCTAGTTACTCCCTTCTTCCATTTGCCTTCCCTTCTTCATTCCCCTCACCCCACTTGTCACCTCCTCCCCTACTTTCCTGTAGTGTGGGATAGATTTTCATACCAAATTTAGTGAGCATGTTATTCCCTCTTTCAGTCATATGTGGAGAGAGTAGCATCACTTTTCCCCTGTCCCCTTCTCCCTTTTCTCCTCCATTGAACAAGATTTTTCTTATCTCTTTTATGAGTTACAGCCTGCCCCATTCCATTTCTCCCACCAGTATTTTCTTTCTTCACCTCTTAATTTCTATTTTTTTTGTGTGTATGGATATCAT
This sequence comes from Potorous gilbertii, assembly GCA_028658325.1. Taxonomy (NCBI): domain Eukaryota; kingdom Metazoa; phylum Chordata; class Mammalia; order Diprotodontia; family Potoroidae; genus Potorous; species Potorous gilbertii. The sequence goes on from CM053771.1 coordinate 255,213,847, forward strand.
CTCTTCCGATTCAACACAACCTGTACTCTCTGTCTATGTGTGTGTGTGTGTGTGTGTGTGTGTGTATGTATGTACAATCCCTTTACCTACTCAAATACTGAAAAAAGATTCAAAAGTTATAAATATTTTCTTTCCATGTAGGAATGTAAACAGTTCAGCTTTAGAAAGTTTTTATGATTTCTCTTTCCTGTTTACCTTTTCATGCTTCTCTTGATTCTTGCATTTGAAAGTCAAATTTTCTATACAGTTCTGGTCTTTTCATCAATATGAATGCTTCAAAGTCCTCTATATCATTGAATGACCATTTATTCCCTTGAAGAATTTTTCTCAGATTTGCTGAGTAAGTGATTCTTGGTTTTAATCCCAGTTCCTTTGACTTCTGGATTATCCTATTCCAAGCCCTTTGATCCCTTAATGTTGAAGCTGCAAAATCCTGTGTTATCTTGATTGTATTTCCACAATAGTCAAACTGTTTCTTTCTAGCTGCTTGCAGTATTTTCTCCTTGATCTGAGAACTCTGAAATTTGACCACAATATTCCTAGGAATTTCTCTTTTTGGTTCTCTTTCAGGAGGTGATCAGTGGATTCTTTCAATATTTATTTTGCCTTCTATCTAGTTCTACAATATCAGGACAATTTTCCTTGATAATTTCATGGAAGATAATGTCTAGTCTCTTTTTTTGATCATGGCTTTCAGGTAGTCCCATGTTTTTTAAATTGTTTCTCCTGGATCTATTTTCCAGGTCAGTTATTTTTCCAATGAGATGTCTCACATTATGTTCTATTTTTTCAAACTTTTGGTTTTGTTTTTTAACTGTTTGGTTTATCTCATAGTCATTCATTTCCCTGAACTCAATTCTTTCTTTCAGAGAACTGTTTTGTTCAGTAAGCTTTTGAATTTTATCCTCCATTTGGCTAATTCTGCTTTTTAAAGCCTCCTTCTCCTCACTGACTTTTTGGACCTCTTTTTCCAATTGAGTTAGCCTCTTTTTAAAGATGTTATTTTCCTCAGCATTTTTTTGATTCTCCTTTAGCAAGCTGCTAACTCACTTTTCAAGCTCTTCTATTGTCTGGGCCCAATTTAAGTTCCCTTTGGAGGCCCTGGAGGCAGGGGCCTTGACTTCCTGTGACAGTATACCTTGTTCTTCCTCATCTCAAAGGATGGGAGGAGACACCTGTTCCCTAAGAAAGTAACCTTCTATGGTCTTTTTTTTTTTTCCCCTTTTTTGGGCATTTTCCTAGCCAGTTACTTGACTTCTGAGTTTCCTCTCCACAACCACCTTGCCTCCAGTTCCAAGAAGCCAGCACTGGGGGCAGAGATTCAGATGAGCTGCTCCAATCCTCCAGGGGCTTTAGGTGGGGACAGGGCCACTATTCTGTGTGAGATTAAGATCAGCTGCTCAGGTAGGGGAAGGGCTGCCACACAGGACTCAGTTCCCTCAGGGGCTTTACTATGAGGCCTTCAACAATGGATATGGGCTTCTACCTGCTTTGGGAGTCCCCATCTGCTGCTGCCACCTGAGGAAGCCCAAGGTATAGGGTCACCCTGTTCCTTTCTTGGCCAGCTGAAAAAATCCTCTCACTGACCTTTAGCATCTTTGGGCTGAGGGATCTGAGCTGTTGCTGAAGATTCTGCCTCTGAAGCCTGCTTGGTCCTGCTTCTCTTGGTGCATGTGGCCAAGGCTGGGCTGGACTCTGCTCCACATCTGGTGCAATAAACCTTTCCTGTCGGTGTTTCAGGTCACTCTGGGGTAGAAATCTCCTTCACTCCATTTTTCTGTGGCTTCTGCTGCTCTAGAATTTGTTGAGAGTTCTTCTTTATAGATATTTTATGGCCTGTGGGGTAAGAGCTAGTGTATGCGCGTCTTTCTACATCACCATTTTGGCTCTGCCTCCTCGAAACTTTTTTTCTCTCAAAATCATTTATAATTTTTGTTTGTCTTTTCCAATTATATGAAGATGGATCCTTTCATCTTTGCTGGCATCCAAGCTCCTGTTTGCTTTTCCAATCAGGCACATGGCCCACAAAGTGTGTATGGGTGCTCACTTCCTTCCCACACACAGGCCAATGTGAGGGTGTTCTGTAGGTGATGGTGTTTTGGGCATTTGTTTTATGTGCAGTGGAAACCATGGTGATAGGTTTGGATGCAAAAAGGAAGACATGGGTCATGAAAACCTTATTCTGTGGTACTAAATGTGAAGTGAAGCTGTATTAGCATTTCTTGTGACACCTCTTTACAAACCAGGGAAGAAGATTAGCAATTTGTAAAGATCTGCACCTGTATCCTGGGTAGTATGACTTTACCTTTGGGGGAGATCATATGGATGGCTTGATGAAAATCCATTCCTGCTAACAGAGAACTAAATCAACATGCATCTCCTGTTGATGATAGGTTAGAAGTATCTTCACAGCCTTCCAAAATCAGATCACTCTTCCTGTGGGTATGCTTGTGATTAATTAGAACATCTGAGTGCTTTTCTCACATTTACTCACATTTCAAAGGCTACGTACAGTCCAGCTGTGGGGATTCCCAGCTCAAATATCATTCCTCTTATTTCTCCTGATGGTTTGGGAATCATAGTCAGCTATTTTCCTCCTAGTTGTAGGTGGCACTAGATAAATATTATGAGCTATTGAGTTGTAAAGCACAGGTTAGCATTGTAGGCTTTTTGGTATCACAGCAAGGCTTTTGGGCTGGGCAAGGGTAAGGCATCATGATTGCTTAGTCATCCAGTGTTGTCAGGTTTTTAAAAATCTGTTTGTTTTTGTTCCAAGGCAAAGGAAGCTCCCCAAGAGGCCCAGATGGTGTTCACAGCCCGTCATGCTACCCTTGCCTTTCAAACACATGGAGAAACATGGAGGGAGCAGAAGGAGAAGAGGGCAGCCCTGATGGTGGGAATTTTAATCGGTGTGTTCGTCCTCTGTTGGATTCCCTTCTTCCTCACAGAACTCATCACCCCACTCTGTTCCTGCAACATTCCCCCAATCTGGAAAAGCATATTCCTGTGGCTTGGCTACTCCAATTCTTTCTTCAACCCCTTGATTTACACAGCATTTAACAAAAACTATAATAGTGCCTTTAAAAGCCTTTTTACCAAACAAAGATAAAAACGCAAAACGTGGGGTGGGGGAATGGTGGATTTCTGTGAGAGTTTATTCCTGCCTTTCCCCTTGCCAGTAAGTGAATGGAGCTTGTCTCCTCTTTTTCCCTTCTCTCCTCTCTCTCTCCCCAGGGTGGAGACAATGAAGTGGAAAGAGCACTGAACCAGGCAGGAGCCAGAAGAATTGGGTTAGAATCCTGGCTCAGTCATAAACTTGCTATGACTTTGGGCAAATCACTTCATCTCTCCCAGAGCCTCAGTTTCCTCCTCTGCGAAATGAAGGGATCCAACTAGTTAGTCCCTGTGGTCCATTCCAGTCCTGACATCTTGAGATCTGTGCAATCTTGATGTTGTTAAAACCAATCTGTTAGCCTTAGGCTGGTGGGAGCAGCTGGAGAGAAGACTGGTCAAACATGGTGTCTCAGATTTAAGCATTTGGGACTCATCGGATGAAAGAGAAATGGAGTGTGGGAAAGCAAGGGCTCCATGAATGCATTTAGCTGTTTTTATACCAGAATCCAAGAACTACGTGCTCAGTGAATGTGGTGAATCAGCATCATTCACCTTGCTTTCTGTTCTCTTTATCTCTCTCCCTCCCCCAGACTGTAAAGTCTCCTGTAATACCCAAAGGACTTCGCAGTGTCACTCTAGTAGAGGAGGATTATGGGATATTGGGCTGAGTCATAGGAGGAAAATGTTTGCTAACTTTCCTATTCTGCAAAAAGGAGAGAAAAAATAGACTGAATTTCCTCATCTCTAATACGAGAGGATTGGACTAATAGCTCCCTTGCACCACTGTATCCGTGATCCTGATTGTTTACCAATATAACTGCACTGGTGGCTAACAGGTGGGACCAGGCCAAGGATTACCAAGAATTCTCAAGGCTTGATGCACCTGGAATTAACATGTACTTAGATGACTGTGGGATGAGTTAAATGCCTGACATTTTCCCAAGTTTAAACCCTACCCCAATAGTAGCATCAAGAAATAAATCTTGATTGAGGGCACAGACAAAATCCCTGGACAAACACAGGAAACTGCTGCATTTATTTGCTTGGTATGGAGAAGAGGAAACTATTGACTTTGTTCTCTTCAATCATAGTCTTAAATCTTCAGTTTACATCCCTTAAAACCCTCTAGCCTTTCAGACAGAAGGGACAGTTTTCTTTAGGGGTTAGATAGAATATGGTCTGGATACCACTGGACAAATGAGAACAATTATCTTGGCTGAAGTAGAGCATTGGTGTCAAATTCAAATAGAAATGAAGGCCATTAACCATACATAAGAATCTCTGTGGGCTGCCATTGACTTAGAAAACCACTTATTAATATTATCTATATTCTATTGTATTTTTATTTATTTTGTTAAATATTTTCCAATTACATTTTATTATGCATAAGGGAGTTTTGCAGCCTAGGTGCTTGACTCTTCTGCTATAGGGGGAATTCTCACCCTCTCTTTGGATCTTCAAGAGTGTCTCTCTAGGCTTCTATGCCCAACTAGAGAAAGATGATCCACAGTAATGATGTAATGCTCCAAAGTCTAGATTTCCCAGAAACTGTCTCTTTTACGAATGCATTTTAGAGGTTTGGTTAATAGAATTGAGGGCTAATACATAATAGGATAGCGAAAGGGAAAAAATGTTTGCTATCAAGATACAAAGAGGCAAGGGGAAGACATCAGTTTCCTGGTCAATCTTTTCCCTAAAACCAAATCAAATCAAGCCACATACTTGTAGTTAATACTGAAGGATTTTAAACCCAACTCATAATTATGCTCTTTCCTATAATTTGTAAATTACCAACCGTGCTATGAGCCCTATTTTATGAGGTGCCTAATATGGTCAACCTGCCTGGATTAGCCAGGCTTTATCTAACCTGTTGTAACTTGGAGGTGGAGGGAGAGGATATATCTGGCTGTGTACCTGGAAGGGCAATTTACTGTGTTTCTCTGCACCAGAAGGAGGAGGGAAGATGAGGATAATCCTACCCTAAAGAAAGGTGGAGGTAGGAGAGAAAACTGACTTCTGTAGTCTATCTGCTGAAATGTAATTAATCATAATTCCTAAGACCTGGCAAGCTCTCATCAAAACTGGGAAGTTGGCCACCTTCCCCTCTCTTTTTGATGACTTATTTACCTACTGTACCCTAGCTAGTGATGAGATGATTCATAATAAGATTTTAGTGACTTTCAACCTGTACATTAAAAAAAAATCCATAGGTAGAATAATAGCAGCACTGGTGGCTAATAGGTATAGTTGGACCAAGAATGTCAGGCATTCCTGTGGTTTGATGCACCTGGAATTAAAATTATTTAGGTGACTGCATGATGAACTAAATGCTTGATATTTCTCCACATCTAAAGGTGGAGTACAATGCTTAACCAATGGAAAGCAATCTTAGGCACTGGGCAACTTGTATGGGGGAGATAATTGTGTGCAGGCATATGAGGGGGAATCTTAGAAGCACTAAAACCATGCCACATACGCTGGTACTATTGCATCGTGAATATCTTTTTCCTTATTCTTCTTGGGACTGATCAATATCTGTTGAATACAGAGGGCTAGGTGTGGGGGATATAGAAGTCCTGGTCCATATTCCCAAAGAGTTTATAGTTTCTCAGGAAGGAGGAGGTATAAACACTGAAAATAGTGATTTTAAAAGCAGTGCAAAGCAACACAAGATGTTTTAGCCACAGAGACCCAACTGGCTTCTGCTGAGAGCTCTCAGTATGTAACCTCCATCTTGTCCTGGAGTGGATAAAAAGTGCATTCCTAGAGGATGAAAGAATGCACTTATCAGAAATCAGGCTGCTCCTGTCATTAACAAACCATGAGAATTATAAAGTCTGAGTTTAGGCTTCTTTTGGTATCCTAGCTCTTCGTAGTTCCTGTGTGCAGTGACTTATGCCTATGTCCACACTAGAATATTTTGGTGAATTGCCTTCCTTGGGGAAGCCTGGAATATGGGTGAAAATTCTTGTCCCTCTTCATCTTCCACCTCATCAACAGTCTCCAGCCCAGTTACACTATGATGTACTTGGTAATGCTTTCTGGGGTCTCGGTGCAAAATGACTACATAGAACCCTGGGCTACAATGACTCATTTAGTTCATCCCTCTCCTTTTAGGAATACAGTGAAAGGAAAGAATTCTTGGTCAGAGAATTCCAAACTCTCCAGATTTCCCTCACAAACAAGACAAAATAGACCCTCAGGGCAAATGTAGAGCAGTAAAAATAAACAAAAATTGGGGCAGAAGCATAGTCCTCCCAAGGAGAAGGAAGATAAAGCCCCAGGACTGAGGTTTGGTTCCTGTCTAGTGAAAACACTCCAGGTTAGTTCTGCTGAAACAGCCAGCAGCAAGCCCTGGGACTAACTGGGTGGGAGGACACATCCTTTACCTCAGCCAGCAGAATTTTCACCTCCCAGGCCATGCAGGGTGTGTGAGCAGAAGATGAGAGACCCTCTGTTGATAAGGCATGCCAGACCTAACTCTGCTGTCTAGCACATGCCTGGTGAGTGTAGAAGTAGTGGGGCAGGGACACCTCTGACTGTGGACACTTACAGAGTTCTTAGTTTCAGTTCCAGGCCAGAGGGGAGAACTGAACGAGGAACTGAGGTCAGTGGAACCATTCCCCCACACCCACACCTCTACACTTGTAGAGATGATTACAAGTTGCTATTAAAAGCAGGAAAATGGGAAAGAACCCAAGAAGAACCCAACCATAGAAAGTTACTATGGAAATAGAGAAGACTAGAGTTCATCTTCAGAAGAAGATACTGAAGCCAAAGGAAAAAAAAGCCTCTCCTACCCCAAAGAGTCATGTCAAATGGTCACCTTCCCCAAAAGTATTCATAGAAGAATTTTAAAAAGACTTTAAAAATCAAATTAGAAAGATTGAGGAAAAACTAAAACAGAAAAAAGAGCAATCCAAGAAAAACAGGAAGATTTTAAAAAGAAAGTTAACCAACTAAAAAGGAAGATCCAGAATCTTAAGGAAGAAAATGACTCCTGGGGAATTAGAATTGGACAAAGGGAAGCCTGCAAAGTCATGAAAGATCAAGAAATAATAAAATATATGAAGAAGAAAAAAATAGAATGTAAAACATCCCATAAGAAAAACAACTAATCTGGAGAACAGATCAAGGAGAGAAAACCTAAGAATAATTGGACTTACTGAAAGCCATGATCAAAAAAAGAATCTTGATATAGTAATACAAGAACTAATTCTTAAAAACTGTTCTGAAGTGTCAGAACAAGAGGGGAAGGTAGAAACAGAACAAATACACTGATTATCACCTGAAAGAGATCCTGTGAGAAAAACCTACAGGAATATTATAGGTAAATTCTGAATCCCCCATTTAAGAGAAAATATTACCAGAAAAAAATCAAATATGGTGGAATCACAATTAGAATCACATAAGACCTAGCAGTGGCTACACTAAAAGACCACAGGTCTTTAAACACTATATATTAAAGAGCAAAAGAACTGGGGTTGCAGGCAAAAATATAATACCCAGTGAAGTTAAGCATCATCCTGAATGGAAAAAAAATGGACATTTAATGAATTGTTAGACTTTCAGGATTTCATTGCAAAAAAACCTGAACTTTATAGAAAATTTAACATATAAGATCCAAGTGAAATATAAAGTAAACATCAAAGACTAATTACAAGGGACTTGACAGATTGTTCACTTTTTATATGAGAAAATGTAAACTATCTCTAAGATTATAATTCGTGATTGAGTAGTTCAAAAGAAAGATTGAGTTCAGTATGATGTGATTGTAAAAGGTAATTCCATCTAGGAAAATGTTAAAAAAAATTACCTTATAAAAATGAGATGCAAGAGAAAGAACTGATACAGAGTAATTAGATGGGGGAGGAGGGCTGGTAGTTCTGGAACACCACTATCATCAATAATGGGCTAAAGAGGGAAATATATATATATATAAAATGGTTATTAATCTAAATTAATCTAAATTCAGAAAGAAATAAAAGGCTAAGGGAATAGGGAGGGGGTGGAATTTTTAGAGGGAATCCCACTTACATCAGATCTGGGTTAAATAGAGAACAATAAATACATTTAAAAGGGAATAAAAGCTTCCAAATTTATAAAGAAATAAGAGGGTGAGGTAATAGGATGAGGGGATAATAGAAGAGTGTCTAGATTGATGGTAAGGGGATCAAGAGGGAACAACATATACGTTTTGAAGGCTATAAAGGTCTTCTAAATTCAGACAGAAATAAGAGCAAGGGGAAAGGGTGGTGGGGGGAGGATGAGGGAGGGATCCTTGGAGGAAGGGTTGGTTAAATAATAGGAGGGCAAAGGTAGAAGTAAAGCAGAGGAGTCAGAAGGGATAGAAAATAAGAGAAACACACTAATATAAAATAAAGATCAGGTGTAGAATTTATTAGGGAAAGAAAGTAGGGATAGTAATCATTATCTCAAACAAAATTAAAGCTAAAAGAGACTTAAAAGGGAAAATGTGGAAAACTACACTATATGTCAGCCCTATTAATCATCCTATTTTAGATAAAAATAACTGGATAGTGTAGGGTTGGAATGTTGCTGTGGTGTAGGAAATGATGAATTGGTAGATTTAGAAAAATATGGAAAGACTTAGACTTATGAAGGAAGATGTTATCCACCTTCAGAGAAATAGAGCACAAACATGTATGGTAGAGTCTTACGTTAGATGCATATGAATGTATATGCATACATATGTATATGCTTATAGATATTTATGTGTGTGTAGATGTATATGTGTATGTCTATATGTTTGTGTGAATATGTAAGTGTACATATATACATTTGTGTATATATGTATATGTGTGTATACGTGCTTAATTATAGCCTTGGTGCAGGTGGGGAGGAAGGGAGGTAAAAAGAACAAAGTAAAAAGTTCACAGCAGAGAACAAAATAAAACCTAAAAGGAAGTAAAGAAAAGATGAACAGCTCTGAACATAATATGTAGTGTTTATTATATAGGTTTTCTTGAAATGGAAATTTATTGCTTTATATTTTAATCATCTCTTATGTTGTGCTGTGCACATGTAAATTTTTCCCCCCCTTATTTTGTATATAAGTTTTACAAAAGAAAAAGAAGAAAAAGGAATACAACGGAAGCACCTCAGACACAAGTAAATCTCTATTTTAAGTTGAATAATTTCTCATGTGTACAACCTATTTGGATTCATTGAGGTTCTCTCTCCCTCCCTTCCTCTCTCTCTCTCCCTCTCCCTCTCTCCCTCTCTCCCTCTCCCCCTCTCCCTCTCCCTCCCTCCCTCTCCCTCTCCCTCTCCCTCTCCCTCCCTCTCCCTCTCCCTCCCTCTCCCTCTCCCTCTCCCTCTCCCTCTCCCTCTCCCTCTCCCTCTCCCTCTCTCTCTCTCTCTCTCTCTCTCTTCCTCTCTCAACTGAATCCAAAAGGGCTGCTTGATCCAGAGGGCCACGTGTGGTCTTGAGGCCACAGGTTCCCCACTCCTGGTCTATTGCCATCTGTGTGAGATTTTTCATGATTCCCAAAGCTATTACCGTTCCATATTGTTTTATCTTTGTATATATTTATATCTGTTCATGTTTCATATTTACCCTGATGGAAAATAAGCTCCTTGAGACCAGGGACAATTTCATATTTGTCTTAGTATCACTCGGCCATCATCTCCTCTGCACTAGCTAGTCTTCTCCCTAGGTTCCACTCTCTCCTTGTTCTTTTTCTACTTATATGAAGGCTTCTTCTTATTGTCCTTTGCAGGATCTTCAGGCAAGTCATGTCCTGTAGCCATTGGGGTCCCACATGGTTGTGTGCTGGGACCTCTTCTCTCTCTATGCTACTTCATCTGGTGATCTCATCAGCTCCCATGTATTTAATTGCCATCTTGTGCTGAAGATTCTCAAACCTACCTATCCATGTTACAGCCTGACCTCTGACCATGTCTGCTGACCTCTGATCTTATATCTCCAGCTGCCTCTCAGACATTTCAAACTGGATGTCCAGTTTGTCCGGTAAGATGTCCAATAGACATCTTAAACTCAGTATGTCCCAAACAGTTTTTCCTGTAAACTTCTCCCCTCCATCTTTTCTATTACTTCATCCTCCCATTCCCCAGGCTCACAACCTAGGAGTCATCCTGGATTCCTCACTATCTCTCATTCTCTGTATTCAAGCTATGACCAAGGTCTGTCAATTTCACCTTTCCAGTACCTCTCAAATATGCCCTCCTTTCTCCTCTGACACTGCCCAAGACATGATATAGGAACAGAGAAAGTCCTGGATAAAAGGGAAAAGGGTCAGTCAGAACTGAAGACCTTGGGTCAAGCAAGGTATCTAGTCATGGTTAATATCCTGCAACAGAAAAGAGAAATGGATCCTATTCATACTAATTATCATAACATGTTTATTTGCTTTTTATTGATAATTTTGACACACCAGTCACAGACACACAACAAACTGCTTCACAGAGTGACTACATCCGAGGGTAAACAAATCAAATTTATAATTAAGATGTTCTGCTTTGGTGAAGTCCAATAATACCCACAAATACCATAATTCATTTGCATTTTTCCCAAAGTATGTTGAGTCCTGTGCTTTCTTGCATCCTTTAACACTGGCAACCATTAACTTCTGGATAATTTTTGCTTCCAAGTCACCAAAGTGTGATTCAGTAGAGAGTTGAGTCTGAATCCCTGCTTTGTCATCTGACCTCTTTGGACCTTAGTTTCCTCATCTGTAAATGAGGGAATTGAATTAAAAGACTGCTAAGTCCAGTTCAAGTTCTAAATTTGTGATCCCGGTTTTTCTGTCATTGTTCTAGCGTGTATATCTATCTATCTAGATATAAATATATATATATATATATAAAAATTCATTCTCTCTCTCTCTCCTTCCCTCCCTCCCTCTCTCTCTCCCTTTTCTCTGTCTCTCTCTGTCTTTGTCTCTGTCAGTCTGTCTTATGTCTTATGCCCCTAAGGCTCTTGCCATGGTTCTCTTCTCTCTCCATATACAAAAACACTCTCTCCTTGAATTGTCTTCTAAGCTAGGAGTCATTGATTTTGAACTGTAAGGCACCTTAGGGATCAATCATTTAATTTAGAGACTTTTAACCTTTTTTGTGTCATAGACTATTTTGACAATCTGGTGAAGGCTATAGACCCTTCCTCAGAATGATGTTTTTAAATGCACAAAAAATTGATTACAAAGGAAACCAATTACACTGAAGTTAACTATCAAAAGAAAAAAAGTAGTCCCCAAGTTATGATCACCTGATTCTAATTCACATATATCATTTTACGGATGAGGAAACTGAGGCACAGAGGGATTTTTTTTTTTAACGACTTTCTCACTCACCCAGGTATGAAGTGCTAGAGCTGAAATTTGAATCCAGACCTTTAGACTTGAAACATAGTGATTTTTCTACTGCATCTTGTTGCCTCTCCAGATATATAATGCCAAATGCCTACAAGACATTTCCACTTGGTTGTCCTACTGATATCTGAAAGTCAACTTGTTCAAAACTGAGTTTATTATCTTTCCCCTAAACTTTTTCCCTTTGTAACTTGACCATTTCAGCCAATGTCATATCAACCTGCCCACATTTGACTGAAGCAAAGATAAAATTTAATGGGATAGAAGTAGCATCTTGAACCTAGGTTTAAAAAAAAAACTGCCCAAGTATAGGATGAGAAATTTGCTAGAAAAAATTAACGAAAAAGACTCAGTAGTTATAAGCTCAATATAAATAATTATAAGTGAGTGCTGTCTTTGACTCTTCCTCACCTTTTATCTCTGATGAATTGCCTAGTCCTGCTGATTCCAAATCTGTCCTTGCCTTTCTATTTTCATTGCTGTCACTTGAGCAAAGACTCTTACTTCTGTCTGCCTGTGTTATTAGTACAGTCTCTCAAGAGAAAACTCCTTTCTAACTGCCAGAAGCCTGCCAAAAGAATAGATATGATAAGATTATAGATTTAAATCTGGAAGGTAGCTCAGAGGTCATCTTGTCCCACTGCATTAATTTACACGTGAGAAACAAGCCCAGAAATGCTAAATGATTTATTCTCCATCTTAATTTTTTTATGTGTGTAGTTTCCTTTCTAATAAAGCTCAAATTCCTTTGGTAATTAAAGCACTTCACTATCTGATTCCTTTCTACTTTGTAGCCTTATCTCATATTATTTCCCTCCATGTACTTTGTTTCAATCCAACTGGTCTATTTCTATTTCTGGAGCATATCCTATACTGTCTGTTTGCTCAGGATCTTCTTGATGTCTGCAATATTCTCCCTCCTTAATTCCTATGTAACTATCAATGAATCAGTCAGTAAACATTTATAAATCATGTATCCATCATGTTCCCAGGCACTAGTCATTTTCTCCATCACCTCTGGACACTAGTTGCATGGTCTTAAGAAAAGTCACTTTATCTCTTTGGACTTCAGTTTTCTGATTTGTAAAACAAAAATAGACAATGATCTGTATGATCCATTCTAGCTCTAAATCGTTGATCCTATGACTTCTAGTAGCAAGGAACTCACTATCCCCCAGGGCAGTTCATCCCTTTTTTTAGACAACTCTGTCATTTTTTCCTCATGTAGAGCCCAAATCTATGTTCTTTGAATTTCTGAGCCCAAGCAAAACAATCCTTTTCTCTGTACTTTCAAGAACTTGAAAACACAAGTTCCCACATTTCTTTCCTCCAGGTTAAATATTCCCATTGAACTGATCACATGGGCTGGTCTCCAGTTCCCTCATTCTTGTTTCCTCTTCTAAGCACTCTAGCTTAACACCTCTCCAAAATGTGATCATCAAAATTGGGAACCATATCCCAAATGTGGTCTAAGGAGGACAGGCTACAGAATCAGTTTCTCTTGCTCTGGACATTGCATTTTTAGTAATGTAGTCTAGGCACAATCCCTTGTGTTGAGCTTATTAAAGCTACCAAGTCTTTTACATATAGATTTTTGTCTAGCAAATTTCTTCATTCTGTACTTGTGCAATTGATTTTTTTTTTTAAACCCAAGATCAAGATTCTACTTTTATTCCATTTTTTATATTTTCACTTCAGTTCATCATTCTAGCTGGTCAAAGGCTTGATTCTGTCAGCCAAACATAATGAATCAGCCATCCCTCCCAAGTTCTTGTCATTTGAAAATCTGAGAAGCATGTCATGTATATTTGCATCCATGTCATTGGTTAAGTCTTGAACAAGTCAGAGACAAAAAATAGAACCTGATGGAATTTCACTAGAGACCTACCTCCTAATCAAGACTCTTGGAATCTTGTCAAACCTTTCCATATTCAACTTACTGTACTATGATACAGTTCCTATGTCTTAATCTTATCCACAAGGATATTGAGATATATTGTCATGCTTTTATGAAATCAAGTAAATCATGTTCACTGAATTCCCCTTACCTACTTGACTTGTAACTGTCAAAAGAGAGCTTACCTCTGTATAACAAGCTCATCAGTTTTCAGTGATTACTTCTTAATTTATATTTTGTTCATAAATCTGTTACAAAATTTGATCAGATGTCAGTATCAAGGTAACTGATCTATAATCTGAAGCATCTACTGTCTTTCCTTTAAAAACAAATTGGTATACCTCCAATCTTATGGCATGTTTGGTGCATCAGTCTTCCAAAGATCACTTATAGTGGTTCAGCAATAGTTTCTAGAAATTGTAGTTGTCAAACTGTAGTGCATGACCTTTGAGAACCAGGTAATTATTCCCCTAGTGATACTTAAAAGAAACTTCAATTTTTTTTTTAATGCTACTGGGACACATTGGGGATTTAGAACAAATTCTTTCGGTTATAGAACTATGCCTTTCCAAGGTCCTCGGGGGAAAAGAACATCTTTGCATCTTCACTAATTCTTAGTTTAAAATCTTTCTCTTGACATGTCTCTTGTAGCAAGTTCTATCCAATGCCAGGACCTCCAAGGAAGAAGGAACATTTCTCTTGTTCCTATCCTTTGGCTGTTTCTTTTGAGGAATGGCCAACATTTTTTGTAGGAGTTCTCTATTTATCTTCATTGATATGAGAAATATGCTATTTGATTTTCTTCCCCAGTTCAGTTTACCTTCTAATTCTAGTCTTACCAGTTTTGTTTCTGCATATACCTTTGTTTTATGTCATGAAAGCTATCCATTTTATCTTCTGTGACTTTCACTGTCCTGTTAGGTCAAAAGCTATTCTTCTATAGCTGCAAAGCTGGATTTTGCTCTGATCCTCTAAATTGTTTACTTTGTAACCTTTTATTTCTAGGTCATGTATCTATTTAACTTATTGTAGTATATAGTGTAAGGTGTTGGTTTAAACCTAATTTCTGTCAGGCTACTTTTCAATTTTCTCAGAACATTTCATGGACTAGTCCTTGCCCCAGTAGTTGGGGTCTTTTGGGTTTACTAACCCTTTGTTATTACAGTATATTTATTGGCCTCTGTTTCTTGTGTTCCTAATCTGTTCCCTTGATTAACTTTTCTATTTTTTAGCTTGTATGAAATTTTTGATGTTTTGTGGTATAGTTTGAGATTTTGTACTGCTTAGGCTCCCTTTTTTCTCATTTTTTCCTTATTATTTTCCTTAAGATTTGTGATCTTTTGTTCTTCACATTATTTTTTTTTAGTTTTACAAAGCAACCAACCCTTTTCCTATTTGCTTTATGTATTATTCGTGATAAATATTTATTCTTCTGTCCCCAACAAGTCTCTACTACGTATCCTGCCATCCTGTGGATATATTTTAAAGGAACAGAAACAAATACTTAATAATTGCAGTAGTTCATCTGAAAAATAACTAGAAATACAAATTATCCCCTTAAAAACAAAACAAAATGCAGCTAAATATTATTAATTATCTGTTGTTTGGGGTCATTGCTCTCCATTAGCCTGGAGAATCAGAATTGATTGCAGTGATATATAGAATCCTTTGCCCTCATAACTCTCCATCTTTCCTCCACTTAAGGGAATTTTGTCATGAACAATGACATACCAGAAAAAAAATTCTAAACCTCTGTAACAAAGTCCAATTGATCAGGAGCTACAAGTCTGTGCTTTACTTGATAAATTGTATTTAATGCTTCCTTGG
The DNA here is from genome assembly GCA_028658325.1 of Potorous gilbertii. Classification (NCBI taxonomy): domain Eukaryota; kingdom Metazoa; phylum Chordata; class Mammalia; order Diprotodontia; family Potoroidae; genus Potorous; species Potorous gilbertii. Next base: position 255,229,039 of record CM053771.1, read on the forward strand.
AAATTCAAGTGGTTTACCAATCCAACCCAACTGCAAGGGATTTCTTCCCATCATACTCAAAACATCATAAGATAGTCTTGAATATTTGGTTGACCCAAATGTCAAAATCAACCTCAAAACAGAAAAACGTCAAATTGTTTTCAGTTTACAAGAAGATATCACATTACCTATGTCCTTGTAGCAAGTAAGCGGGATTTGTTATATGCAAAAAAGCCAAAGTATGTGAGGATATGACTCTATTGCTTGGTATATGTCAGAGGGCATAGAGAGGTGGTTTTCAGGTTTTGGTCAAGAGGTACTTTCCAGGTCTCTAAGCCTGGCCAAAGACGTAATGCTCATTAATCCAGAGTGGATTTTTAAAAAAAGTTCAATCATATCACCCATGCCTTAACATATATGTATACATGTGTATTTCTGTGTACTATTTTATCAAAGTGACTAGAGTTAAAGCTATCCCTGTCTGATATGTTTAAGTATCACATCTTACTTTCCAAAAATTCTGGCTAGTGTTTGGCCACAAAATTTGTCCAAGAAACCCATTCTGAAATCTCATTTTGTTCTAGCATGGTTATATTGCCAAAATTAACTGGCATCTTGGGGCATGAAATTCATAGTTTTGATTCAGTGACCCATTGCTTGTGGCATAAAGCCCAATCTTCTTAGCCTGGCATGACCTAATGCCAACTGACATTTCCAAGCTCAGCTTTCCCTACTCCCTCCTTCACTATTCCATTCTAACTAAAATGATCTATTAATGGAGAAGCAAGGTTGAACTTGCAGTAAGGAAGACAGAGGTTTACATCCTACCTTTCATACTTACTAGGTGTACATCCATGGACAAGTCACTTAAAAGTTCTCTGAGCTGATAAAATGGGGCTACAGTATCTGTAGGCTCTCTCTCTCAGGTTGTGAGGATCAAGTGAGATAACAGATGTAATGATGATAGTTAGCATTTATATAGCACCTCCTATGTGTCATTAACTCTGCTAAGTGCTTTAGAGATATCTCATTTGATCCTTATGACAGTCCCAGAAGGCAAATGTCATCATTATCCCCATTTTACAGTTGAGAAAGCTGAGGTAAACAGAGGTTAAGTGACTTGCCCAAGTAAGCTAGTGTGATACACACACACACCCACACACACACCCACACCCCCCTACACCTGTAAAGTGCTATATAGGTGGCAGGAATTATTGCCTTGCGATTTCCTGTTCCTGGATTGCCCTTCCTTTCTCTGCTCTATCTTTCCATAGTGGAACTCTTCAAGGTCCAAGCTTCAATTCTACATGTTCTACAAAACATCCCCTGCTTCCCTATCCTGCCTGGTACCTGGGAAGAGCTCACTGGAGACTCAAAGTCAGAACAAAAAGGTGGTGCTACAGGTCCCTTTGCCCTTGGCTGACAGAATGGTGGTGGAAGAGATATTGAGGGAGCACTGCATCAACACAGTTGAGCACTGCAGTTGAGGTGAGCGCATGGCAGGAAGAAGTGGCTGGTGAGCATCTGAAGAGCAGGAAGAGTAGCTGGGCATGGAACAAAGCAGAACAGACACTTGAGGGGGCAGATCAGTGGTGACAGTAGGGCCAAGTTGGAAAAACAGCAGGTAAACAGTTACCAGGTGAACAGAGTGCGCCAAGATATGTGAGGTTGTCTGAAGGGCTGAAGAGGCTATGCCAGAATATCAGAAGGCAATGACACTTTATAGCTGGCTCACAGGATCGTACAGCCAGAGCTGGAAGGGACCACAGAGGCCATCCAGTCTTAAATCCCTCATTTCACAGACTAGGAAACTATGGCCACAGGAGATTAAACAACTTCATGCAAGATCATGCAAGTAAGGTCAGAAGTAGGATTTGAACCAAGGTCCTCTGACTCCATAAATTATGTTCTTTCCACTGCGCTATTCTCTTGAGGTCAAGGTTGGACAGGCCCCTCAAGGTTCCAATGAAATTCCAGATGAACTTGCCCTAACTGAAGAGGATAAGGACTAAATGACTATGTCCTCATTAGGGATGGCACCAGGAAAAAGGCCTTTGTCCTGGGCCCTAACACTAATCTAGGCAGAATTGATCTTTCTGAACTGTAAATCCTTACAACACGAATTATATCTTCCTTGGGGTAGGGAGCACTTACTTGCTTATAATTCCCGTTTTACAATATTACTTTCCCATTTAAGATGTAGGCTCCCAAAGCACAGAACCTGTTTCTGCTAAGCGACTGTATCCTTCATTGCTTTCTCGTTACCCCTACCCCACCATGTCTAGAATAGTGCCTTGTACAAGGAGGGAAGGGAGGAGAATGGACAATAAATATCTGTGGAATGAATGAGTTAATTTTTATTTTATAGAGATTTTATGCAAATATTTTTCCTGATATCTTAATTATATGTAATGTTATTTTTGATGTAAAAGAAAAATCTATACAGAAAAGAAATATTGGCCATAATACATCTTATTCTGTGGAAGGGCTTTTACTCTAGTTATACCCTTTGTGTTGCATGACTGTCATTAACACCTGGCATGGGAATGAAAGGAAACAAAATAGAAAAAAAAAATCCAGGGTATTTGAAACAGTCTGACAGCGTCTCTGGGCTGCTACTATCACGTTTCATAACGTGGTAATCCATCTCCAGGCTAGAAAAATCAATTAAGGTTGCCAGCTGATGAGTGTTCTCAGGAAATATGAGATTTCACCTTGGACAGCAGTATTTCATTCTTGCGGCATTCCTGATGAGAAAGTGCAATGAGAGATTAATTAGAATAGCTCACATTTATATGATGCTACATGGTTAACAAATGATTTCTCTTGCAACTACCTGGTGAAGGTAGATGGTGATACAATAATCTTTTCTTCCATATATAAGTCTTCTTAACAGACCTGAGCTATTCTCAACCCCCTTCCCCCACCTCCAGTGCCTCTGTGGAGAGCTGAACAAAGAGAAAATGAAAATCTCATATAACTAACCTGGAAGCTAAACTTATATACACGGACCTTCATTGCTCAAGCCACTGATGTAACTTGCTTAAGCATGTAATGTAAGCTTTCTTAAACATGGTGAATCATTTTGTAATCTTATGTCTACTGTCCTCTCTAATACTCACTGCCATATCATGCTATTTACGTTCTCCAGACACTCATTTCAGTTCATGAAACCTTCTCTAATATTATTTAGATAAGGACATTCCAGTTGCTCCAGTGTTGTTTCTACACTGGTGCACATAGTGGTCCATAGCTGCTAGTTTTATATTCTTGTCTCAATAAACATGACCTTTTATTTTTGTATTCTGACCTCTATCACTAAAATGAACAGGTCCCACAGGCACCCATCCTCCTTCCCCTAGTTCCTTGATGGTGTGTTGGCCTATGTCTCTCCCTGAGACTAGTATATGGATTTGTAGCCTTTTTTGTGTTATGGACTCCCTTGATACTATGGTGAAGCCTATGGCTCCTTTCTTATAACATCAATATTTTAAAATATCTGAAGGAAATGCAAAATTTCATTTAGAGGTTAGTGGAAATAATGTAATTTTTTTCTCTCCCAAGTGCAAGGGAACCTTGAAATCTGTCCATAGACCTTTGGAAAGGGAGGTCCTATGAATTCCAGGTCAAGAATTTTTACATTAGAAATTCACTAAGAGTAGATGCCATAGTTTCTATACATCCTCCACAGTGCTTTGAATCTTAGAAGTGAAAGCCTAATTCAAACAAATTCAATTGATTATTTAAATGACAAATGGTTATCCAGGGATGGGATTATCACGACCTCAGAAGGTAGCACAGTTAGTTCTGAACAGATCCTTAGGAATTTTTTTTCCCTTAAACATTCTGTAACTTTACAACTTCTCCCCATGGCTCCTGATTCTTCCCTCTAAAGTAAAACAAGTCTAACTGGAGAGTTCACCACATCCAGCCAGCCCCGGACACTACTATCTTCCTGCCATGCCATACAATGTGCATATCCTTTTCCTTCCCACTGCTTGCTCTAGGAACAGTCATCAAATCAACACTACCATTCCTAGAAGGGACATGTCAATCAACTGCCTAATGATTCCATTCAGCATCCTGGGATTTTCCAGATTCTCCGTGGGGGGACTGTCTTCTTTTTGTTATTTTTATCCCCCCAAAATTAGCATTATTTTTGGTATACTGTACACATGCTTAATTTTAATCTATCCATCTTCCAGGTTATCTGCCTTCAAATAATGAATACAGCTATCATGTCTTCCCTCTCTCTATCCTCTTGACAGGTCTTTTCTTTAGGCTACACATCACTGGTTGGTTTAGCTGATTCTTAGTGCATACGGTTTAGAAATTGTTCCCTTCTTCTGGATATGCTCTAGTTTGCCAATGAACTTCTAAAATGTACTGTCTAGAATTGCACCCAATATTCTAGATGTGATCTGATGAGGGCAGAGCTTAGGGGAACTCTATCCTCCTTCTTCTGGATACTAAAACGCAGCCTAAGAGCACACTTAATTTTGGGGTAGCCAAATCATACCAGAGCAGCCCCACGCCCAATCTTTTTCTCCCACACTGATTCATGTCTGGTCACATCTCCACAAAGCTGTATTTAAACAGCTGGGTTCTTAAACTGAAAAGGAGGACACTGACCTCTAATAAATGACATTTTATTGGATCTTGTTTACCTTATCATTTTGGTCACTTAGTTAATATCCCTAATTAACACCAAATGTCCATTCCGAGGCTATCATCTTATTTTCATTAAAATGCCTCAATATATTACACTTTTAATGTCTGGTATTCTCTTTATATTTAGGCATAAGATCAAGTCTCCCAAATTCCTTTAGTGTTTACTGTCTGTCTTCCTGTGCAATTCTCTAGCCTTCCTGATATCTTTACAGATAGTCTGCCCATCCCACCCAGGCATCTTTGCCTTGAAATGCTGTCCTTGTCTTAATTGGGTAAATTTGCCATCCAAATTCTTCTTGGTGTTTATCTTGGGCTTTTAGGTTAAACCCTCTGCTAGTCTCTTCCTTATCCTGGCAGACAAGCCAAAATCAGGCTAAAAAAGGTGACCTGTTGTGATTCTAGAAAGAGGAAAGGCTGAGAAGAGATAAGAATACAGAACAATAATCATGAAAGGAGAACAAGGCACACAGACACATTCAGTAAACTCCAGAATATTACAAAGGGCTCCGTGCCCTGCTCCTTGAAGCTTTTTAAAGGCTGTAGTTTTAAGATAAATAAAATAGTTCTACTTAACATGGCAGGGAACTTGTTACTCCAAGAGATGGAGATGAAATGCCTTTGAGAGAGATTCTGGTAAATTAATGAGTGACAGACTCATAATTAAATAAAAAGAACGACTATGGTCATGACCCCACGTGAGAAGGACACCAGAGAAAATCACTGGGGCTGTCTGTGCCTTGGTGGCTCACAAGTGAAAACAGGCCTAGAAAGAACCTGGGGCTGGCCCAAGGGAAACACCTGGAGTCTATGATAACCCACAGCACAGGGGTCTACATCCTGTTTCTGCATCTATGAGGGAAAAGCACTGCATCTAGAGCAAGAGAACTGAGTTCGAGGTCCAACTTTGCTACTCACTCTCATCCCTCAAATCATAGGACTGTTTTAAGAAAATGACAAGTGAGGGGTAACCCCCCCTCAAAAATTGTAATAAAATGACAGCTCTTTTTATTGTCATTATTCTCCTCAGCCCAGAACACTGGTCTCAGGGTCTCAATTCCTGGTTCTAAGACTAAAGGCCCTTTCCCCACTCATTTCTTTCAGGGCCTGCCAACATGAGATCATTTTTCCTCTTCCCTTGAGAACTCTGGGCTTTATGAACTTCAGTGAGCAGGGTATCTTCGCTTCCACACTTGTTCCCCATGGCTGTCTACAAAGATTTCAGCTTTTCAAAGTGTAAGTGAAGAAGCTTATTAGATGTGAGTTAATGTGCTCAGCTAATAAGACCCCAGGCCTGGCAGAATCTAGCCTCAGAATAAGGATACCTTCCCCTAAGGCTCCAGGGATCCACTTAGTGAAAAATTCTCATAAAGTCTTGCATTTTCTGAATCAAAAGGCCCTCTAAACCAATTTCGTATTCTTGCCTGAGCTCCTCTGGATACATTTCCTATTACTCTAGGGTCTTTTTTTTTTCTTTCAGCAGTCATAATAACTGGCATCTCAGAAATATTCACAGAAGTTTAGGGGACAGAGTCAAATCAGCAACTATGACTGTCATATTTTAAGGAGTAAATGAATAACAGGGGCTCCCAACAGACTATCTGTGCATGATGATATAGGGTCTTATTCCTATATCTGCTCAGCTAAATCCAGGATCTATGAGGGTCACATATCAACTATGACAGAGTAAAACGTGTCTCTTCTCTAAAAAGCCTAGCCAAACAACTCCTGCCTATGGCCAGCTCTTCCTCTTCTCAACTCAGGGCAATTACTGTCTTGTCAATACCATTCATCATATAGCATTTCTTATGTCATTTTTAATTTCTAGTATTATTTAACTTTTTACCCACTAACAGTAACTCCACAACGGCTGGGATGCTATTTCTTTGTATTCTCAGAGGGCTGGTTTCTAGCCTTAAACAAAGTCACTAACTGCTCTATCAACATTTGTTGATTGACATTTCTCTCTCTCTCTCTCGGCTCCCTTCCTCTACACCTTCTTCTTCCTTCTTAGCCCACACCTTGCTCCTCAAAGAAGCTTTAACCTACTCTTTTTTTCCTGAACTGGGTTGTTAAGTCCCTCCATGGGAAGAATGGGGGCTTACAATATTGGTTCCAACTTATTGTGGAGATCTGAATGGCTACAGCCACACTGTACCTCAGAACTCCCAAACTCAAGTGATATATGAGCCACAGCCTGCCCCAAGAGCAATATGTATAGGAATGTGCTAAAATACCCGGATCTTTTTCTTTTCCACTTCCATAATTTTCATTGTTTAGTGCAGATGAAGTATAAAATACCCTGTCTGTGCCTAACTAGTATTCATACTTCTCCAAATATTTTTTAACCAATGCTTCAGAAGTCTGTGTTCTAGCAATTCCAGAAACCCTATGGATTCACTCATAAACACTGTGAACTGCACCTGGGGCCTCTAGGTGAGGTTGGTCCAAAAAAGTAGGCATGAGGTGATTGGGAGTCTGTACCTGACTCATGGCACCAAGAGACTGAGCTGCAAAAAGCTCTCTTGCCTTGACTAAGAAAGGCAAGGTCATCCTTCCTCAAGGTTGCCTGGCAAAAGAAATCTTTTCTGTCTAATGGCTGTGATAAGGTCTACCTTCTGAGGATTGTTCTAGTCCTCAAGGGAAGTTTTTCTTAAGAACAGAGTTGAGAAGAAGTACAAATGTCATGGTTTTTGATGAATATCATCTATAAATGATTTTGGGAGAATGAGGATTGTAAATGGTATGGAAAAGTCAGAGGAAAAACCAGGCTGTGAGACTGACAAAGGTAGACAAGTCAAGGGTCAGTGTAACCAATGCTATTTTGCACAGCACAGGGGGCTGTTGGGTTGAAGTTAAAACAAATTTCTTTACCACAGCATCTCTCATTCCCTTTTCTATTTATGAACTAATACCCTGGAGAGATCTACCTCAGCCAAGGGGCATAAAAAGAGACCTGAAAAAACCGAGTTTCTGATCTTAAGTAAGATGACAACTGAACTGAGAGACTCAAGGGAGAGAACAGAAGTCAAGGCAATTCAATGTTGTCAGGTCACTTTCAGTTGTGTCAGACTCTGCAATGACCCCTTTTGGGGATTTTCTTGGCAAAGATTTTGCAATGGTTTGCCATTTCCTTCTCCAGTTCATTTTACAGATGAGAAAACTAAGGCAGAGTCAAGTGATTTTCCTAGGGTGCCAAAGCTAGTAAGTATCTGAGGCCAGATTTGAACTCAGGTTTTTCTGACTCCAGGCCCAGCACTAGAGCCAAAGGGCAGAGCTGATAACTTCCTAAGTGTCTGGACATTCTGATGCAGCATTCCTGAGAAGGGAATTTAAAGAACCAGTGGGTGAGAAAGATGGAGGGAACCTCTGATATGCTGGATGAAGATGGAGAGAAGTGAACTAAGTTTCATGGCTACTGGCTGAGAATACCGAATGAGCAGAGAGCTGCAGCCTGCCCTGAAGGGAAAGGCTTATTAATCCCAGCATCTTTAGAGGATGGAGGACAGACTTGGAGGTGGGTCTGAAAATAGCGCATCAGCTGAGATCTACAGCTGAGGCCCCGAAGGAGGCATGAGGAACAGGCTGACAGCAGACGATTATTCACCACAACCTTCTCCCTCCCCCTCCAGTGAAGATTTCTTCAGGGCATTAGGTGAGCCTGAAAATAGCCAGGGTTGACAGTCAGCTGGAGTAAAGAGCAGCACCTGTGCCTGGTGGAGAGTGGGCATGAGTAGGAAGCAACGTACTGTGAATGAGGAAACCCACAGGAGTTCTGTAAAGTGATGGTATTAATAGATGTTACTGGCAGCTTTGCAGTGTTTGGAACCATGAGCTGGCCCTCCCTGCATGTGCCCAGGTCCCATGTATCCCCTGTATGTGCCACCCTTTGCATAGTTCCTCTGGTCCCATGTATTCCCCAGGTGTAGAGGCCCTGCCACTTAATTCCTAAAGACTGGGGCAGGAAGGATATTATTATTTTGTTTTCATTGTTATTTAATTAAAATGTATTTGTTATGAAATAAGTGGTCACATGGCAAGAATGAGGGCTAACCAATGGATAGCCTGCATGCTTTGTCAGCATTATCACATAGTGAAGAGAAGACAAGGATGGCTCCCTGCACCTTGGGCGAACCTTCTGGTGAATCTGAGGACATGGATGAGAGCTGCACAGGAGGACAGGAGGGACTGGCATAGATAGGATGTCACAGGCACTGGCAGAAAGATCACCCAGGTGAAGGTGATCAGTGATCTGCTGGAGCACTGGTGAATACGGCACATTCAGTCTTCAGAAAGAGATGCTACAATGGCATCAAGCTTCATGTGTGCATGTCTTGTCCCAACAAGCCTGTCAACTTTTGGTTCTCTTCTCTTATCTCTTCTATTATCTCTGGGGCTAAACACATAAGCAGTCAATAAACTGTCCATGCTAAACTGGAATACGGCTCATATTCCTGCTTTTCATATATGAACTGTGCATGTCATGCATTCTCTTCTCTTCTATTATCTCTGGGGCTAAACACATAAGCAGTCAATAAACTGTCCATGCTAAACTGGAATAAGGCTCATATTCCTGCTTTTCATATATGAACTGTGCATGTCATGCATTCAATCCAGCTGACAGAGCAGAATATATACTTCTTGATCACCCCAGCTTCTATCACCCTTCCTCCCAAAATTACACTGTATTAACTTTATATATATATATATATTCTATATAAATTTGTATATATATACACACATATATGTTGCCTTCTCCATTAAATGTAAGTTCCTTGAAGGCAGAAATTGTTTCTTTTGTCTTTGAATCCCCAGTGCTTGTACATAATGCCTGGCACAGAGTAGGCAGTTAATAAATGCTTACTGGTTGAATATACAGTAAGAAAGTACAACACATCTAAGAATCTCTCAGTACTCAAGTATTTACTTTCCCTGGAGATGACAGTCTAGCACTTTGAAGGTGTTGTTCCTATTTCAAGATATATAAGCATCACCACACAAGTGCAAGAACATTTCTCATTTTTGTCTTTGTTTTGTCTTCACTTATTTTAATTCATTCAAGTTAAAAGAAGAGGATCCCAGGAGTAGTAAAGGCATTCCTAATGGTCTTGTATACTGAGTTTTGGAAAATAGTATGGAAGCATAAATTTCCAGAACGTGATGCAATCTCAGAAGTCATCTAGCCCAACTCTTACCCCAAGAGTCATCAAATCTCTGCTTAAGGATCTCTAGTAAGGGGGAAATCACCATCCCTCAAAGCAGTTAATTCTATTTTTGGACAAATTTAACTGTTAAGAAGTTTTCCATTATATTGAGGCAAAAATCTGTCTCCGTATAATTTCTTTCCATTGGTTTAGGTTCTGCTCTTTGGGTTAAAGCAGAACAGAAGACTGCTGCCACGTCTGCTCTGAGTCTTTCCTTTTCCAGTTCCTGTACAGCATGGTTCTGAGTAACCTCATTATCCTCGTCAGTCTTTAGAGGAATTTAGGTAATAAATATTTTTTATTCATTTAAGGGCATCCAGAGACTCTACCTCATCATTTCCCATCTGACAATTTTCTTGGACTTCATGATATACTGAAACTACTCATTCTGAAAGATGAAATCAACTCTGGAACTGACTTCCTCCGATCATTTCCCATGCAGGCTCATCTTTCTTCAGGATGTTATCAATTTTGAAACACAGCTCTTCAGTACCCTTAGGACCCTCTGGTAGGAGACAGTAGGGGGTGGACACCTGGGAGCTCCTCCAAGATCCTCAGTTTGAGAAGGGCACCCTGGGAATTCTCCTCATCATTTCCTACCTGGCTGCTTTCCTGGACTTCATGATCTCTAGAAATTCATCATTCTGCAAGATGGAATCAATTTTTGAAACTCCCTTCTTCAGATCATTTCCCACCTTGGCTACAGGATTTCATCATGCTCAGTGATGGGTAACTTCCCTCACCCTGCCCCCACTGGTTTTCAGCTTCTTTTTATGTGTTATCTTCTCTCCATTAGATTGTTAGCTCCTTGAGGACAGGAATTACCTTATGCCTCTCTTTGTATCCCCAGAGTTTGGCAGAGTGCCTGAAACATAGTAGGTGCTTAATAAATGTTTACTGACTACTGACTTTGGCAAGGTCAGCCTTTCTGCCAAAAGTATTTACTGAATGTCTACTATGCATAAGATAATGTGTCTGAGGTGTTGTGAAGGATGCACAGAAGAATAAGACATGATCCTTGCCCTCACTGGTTTCCAACCAAGTGCCAATGATACTTGGGGAACAGAAAGCTAGCTAGGCCAGGTGCAAAGGATTTCAAGGCGAGAACTCTCAACAAGGAGTGGAAAGTGACTATTCCACAGGAGCTGGTCACCTTCTCTCTTCTCAATCACTACTGTCAACACTTTCTTTTCCAAGGAGGAGACTAAACATCACTCTTTTGGCTCCATATAGCTCTTCTCTCCCCTTATATCTACTTCACCTGTTAAGGCTATTGCCACTAGTGGATAAAAAAGCAATTTCTTAGTTTTCTAAAATCAATGCAAAGCTCAATATTAATTCATTTTAAATTGCTTGATAAACCAAAATGTCCTTTGATAAAAGTCATCAATTCTACTTTTCCCAAAAGGTCAGACTAGGCCCAGAGGTAGACAGAAGTTACAGCAAGGCAGATTTTACATCCAAAAGAGATTTTTGTTCAGGTAAGATTCAATGGCCTCTCAGGTTACTTCCAAACCTTATATTCTATGACTGTGATGTTTAGTTAAGTCTCTAAGCAAAATATAAGCCTAATCTAGAACTAGGCTGACAAGGAAAAATGTCCTGACATTAAGGCTGATGAGACCTTGGAATGTGTTATCAGAAGTTGCAGAGGGTTCTTTTTAAAAGAACTTTTCAGACAAGTTATGTTTCTGGAAAAACAGGAGTAGAAGTTTGCCTAGATTCATGGGGACAGGCTATATGATCTCTAGAATTCTATGAGTTGGATAACAATCAGTTTCAATCAAAAACATTAATTTTGATGAGGGTCTTTATATGGGCCGATGCCATATGCAATTTTAAGTTTAGTGTGCTTATGTCAGAGCTCACTTAACCCTTGATGACAGAGGTGTAGCATGAAGTAATGGATAGTGCTTCACATTTGGCAGTCAGGAAAACCTGAGGTTCAAATCCCACACTCAGATGCTTCCCAGTCATATGACCTGAGGAAATTCATTTACCCTCTACGTGTTTCAGTTCTCTCATCTATAAAATAAAGATAATACTAGCTCTTCCTTCATAAGGTCACTCTGAGGTTGTAAAGAGATAATGTATGTAAAGCACTTTCCAAACCTTAAAGCACCATGTTTTAAAACACTAGCTATTAGTATAACTAAAGCTCAAACAATGCAATCTCTCATAATACTTCAATTTACCCATAAAACTGGGCAAACGCAGACAGGTGACAGTCAAATAACAGACTGCACATCCAAATTTGAGATTCCCAATTGATCATTTCTTGCTACGATTTTTGAAAAAAATCAACAGGAAAAAATCCCCTCTCTTATCTTTGAAGAAGGAACATATTGAGGGGAGGCAAAATGCAGGTGATCTAGATCCTATCCATAATGTTAGAGTCACAGAACTTCAGAGTTGGAAGGGAATTCAGAGGCCCTCTCATCCAACTGCAGTTACACAAGAACTCCCTCAGAAAACATAGCAGACGAGGACCCCCCCAGCCTTAGTGTGATGGATGACCTTTACTGGGAAGGAATCCACGGACTCCCTAGGTAGCTCATTCAACTTTTAATAGTTCTAATTCTTAGGATGTTTTTCATTGTTTCAATTCAAAATCTACTTTTCTGCAACTTCTACCTGATGATCCTAGTTCTGTTCTCTAGGACCAAAATGGAACAAATCCAATCCCTTTTACATGACGATCCTTTAGGATGCTGGAAGACAACTATCATGTTTCATTAATATTTTCTCCCCTAGGCTAAATATTTCCAGTTTCTTCAACTGAGTCTTATTTGGCTTGAACTCAAGGCCTTTTACTTCTGGGATGGCCTTCTCTTATTTAGATCATTCCAAAAATGCGGTACTCACAGACAGCTTGATCAAAACCTTCTCTTACCTCCTTGAACTCTTTCACGGTCTTAAAATATAGCCGCTGTTTCTCTAATAGTTCCAGGTATTCATCATTTAACTGATCTCTTCTCATTTTGTTCTCTTGTTTTTTCTTCTCCAACTGTTGAAAAATTTTAAGAGAAGATAGTAAAAAGAGATATTCTGTGCCAGGTCCACTGACAGTGACAGGAACCTCATTAATATTAGTTAAGAGTTCTAGAAACACATCATTTGAAGGGCCCTGAGAAATCAGATAGCTTGACTGGAGAGAAGTGACTAAAGAGAAGTGACTTCCTTTTCTCTCTTGCCTCCCAACAAACAGGACCAGGAAAAGTAGATTTGCTTCTGACATGTCCAATCCCTACCCCTGCAACCTACCAACCCTTAGTAACTAGTCTTCCTTTGACATCTACTCCACTCAGGTATGTTATCCTATCTGGATCTTGGCAACCAGTATCTACCAAACTCTAGGTTATTTCTCCCCTTACTTAAGGATTTAGTACCTGGCTCAGTTTTCCTCTCTACACCAAAACCTTTATGCATAGGGACTTCAGTGTACATGCTGTTATCCCCACAAGTACCCCTGCCTACCAGTTTATCAAGCTCCTCAACTCCATGATGTATGTGTACCTTCATTCCACTCAAATACACCTTCCTTAGTCTATCTTTCCAACCTCATAATCCACAATCAAGCCAGTAGGCTGTTCCTCACACATGGCATAACATCTCCATTCTCTGTCTTTGCATTGGCCATCCCCCATGCCTAAAATGTGCTCCCTCCTTACCTACTTCTCACAATCCCTCACATGCTTCAAGACATAGGCCAAATACCATCTTTTATAGGAAGCCTTTCTGGTCTTTACCCCTGCCCCTACTGCTGTGTGTAGATTTTATACACACACACATACATATACACATATATCTAATATACCAGTTTTCTTCTTCAATAGCATGTAAGCTCCTTGAGGGGAGTTGCTGTTTCATTTTTCAGATTTGTGTTTCCAGTAATTCGAATAGTACTTGGCACAGAACAGGCACTCAATAAATGTTTGTTAGTTGGTTGCCCTCACTTCAACTTTCAGTCACTCCACCTTTTCCTGCTTTCCCAGACTATCACCTCCACTCTGACTTCTCTTCCAAAGGTTGATCCTTTAGTAAGTTAGTTCCACTTTGTCCTGCCCTCTACCCATGAATCTCTTGCCCTTACATCCCATCATCCCTCATCACTTTACTGGTCCAGAACTCTGAAATACTCCTACTACCTGACTTCTCTTACGCTACTGAATATTACTAGAAAAAGTTTTAACTGTAGTCTGGGTCTGCTAAAAATTTATGTTATGTAATCTCAAAAGGGTCCTCACTGATACAAACCATTCTTTTTACACTTTCATGATCAACTAACTATCCAACTCCCCAGAAATGCTCTTCCAAACCTACTTTCAAACCACCCTAGTCCCCCCTCAGCATGGGACCTTGCTTCATACTTCACTGAAAACATTAAGCTCATCTGTCTGTAGCAATCTGTCCTTGAAACCTCAGGATTATCCTTGACCCTCTCCTACTTTGCTCTTGCATTTAACAAAAAAGTGACTTTTCTCCTTGCCAAGGTCAATATTTCTAGTCTTTTGCCTTGATCTCATCCTCTCCTGTCTCTTGCAGGAGCTCACTCTTAACAATCAATTCCACTTCTCTCCCTAATGTCTAACTGAACCCTTCTCTGTTAACTGTAAATATGACTTTACTCATTGGTTCCTTCCCTATTGCCTACAAACATGCCAGGTCTTAACTATCTTTAAAAAACCTCAATCCATCCTATCATACCTCAGTAGTCATATTCCCTTTCAGAGACAACTTCCTAGAAAAAGTTATCTATACACTCCGCTTCCTCTTCAGCCCCTTGCAATCTGGCCTTGATCATCCTCAGTACTTGACTGAAACTGCTCCATTGCTAAAATCTGGTAACCTTAGTTCAGTTCTCCTCTTTTTGAGCTCTTGGCAGTATGGGGACATAATGCTGATCACCCCCTTCCTTCTAGATATTCTCCTCTCCATAGGTTTTGTGACACTGCTCCATCATGGTTCTGATGGTCCCCTGCAATTCTATATCTATAATCCTATCATCCAACATGAATTCTAAAAATGTTTTGGGTCATAGAAGAACCACTGGAATAAGTGAGCCACCACTTAAGATGACTATTTTGAAAGGGACAGTATTAACTTTAAATGTGTAAGTGCTGACATAAAAAAAAGCCAACTTACATCACAGTTCTGTGCTCTAAGAGCTAAGCAGAATTGAAACAGTTCAAAGGAGATGCAGGAAACACAAATGTAGAGTATCCACCCCAAATGTTCACACAGACTATTTGTGCTGGATCTGTGGTAGAGCATTCTGAGATTATATTGGTCTTACCAGTCAGTCGGACACAATAAAACTTGACTTGAGTACGATCTTAATTTGGTCCTCTTTGAGAATTAGGACAATGACCACCAACATATATCTATCTAGATTGACAGAAGTACAATAAATGCTTCTGATGATAACTTGGTCATATCATGTTTCTTTCTTCATAAAAGGCAGAGTCTTTGCTAGAAATAATGGCCTGAGAGCCAAAAAGCCTGAGGAGAGGGAAGAATTAAAGGGGCCTAGACCACTTCCCTCTTTATGAATACTTTCCTTAAGAAGTAAGCAACTCCAAGGAGCTGAAACCTCAACAAGTACTTTCTGACTCAAAGAATCCAGGACTTAGAAGGAACTTAGAGGCCATCTAATTCACATCTTACCAACAGCATGAATTGCTTGAATATCTCCAATAACAGGGAGCTCACTACCTACTGAGGCAATAATCCACTGCATTTCTAGACAACTCTGTCAAAAAAGTATTCTTTATATTGAAATTTGCAACTCTAAAGCTTTAATATTTGCTTACTATCAGCAGAAGCTTCCTGGTAAGAGGAGGTTGAGGTTAGAAAAGGATGACTGGATAAATTAAAATCTACTGGCAACTCCCAAATCCTAATTATGTAGGTCCCTGTTAAAATTACAAATAACTGATAACTGATATAATTCCACTATATAGGGATGAGGAGCCTGTGGTAGCCAAGACAGGTTCACTTTATCTTTTTTAAGTATAGACTAACTAAATTTGATACTGATTTTTAAGGCAAAATCTATCATCAACGTAAGTAGTCATTGCTGGTGTGTTTTTAATAGGCCCACAAGTGAAAGATTAGCTAGGTCCCATCTAGAAGAAGAAGGTAGTTAGGAGTCAGTTCCCCTAAATCTCAGTGACCCTATTTCACCACTGATAAAATACAAGATCTGTGGTATTAACACAGGTAACCTACCATCCTAATCCATAGGTAGGATGGAACCTTAGCCAAATTATGAAGCAGGAAGTGATTATCTTTGGTACCCTATCATGCCCTCTCTCCAATTTTTTTGCATCCTAGAGCCCCTTAATTATCTGAGGACTACCAGTATGCTAGTTGATTACCTCCTGGTTATATTTATAATTGAGTAGAGGTTTCCTAAAACCCCCAAATGCTTTCAGGACCCAAAGGAAATAATTTTTAATGTCAGAACTTCAGGTATTATGACACCTCAATGGGGCAAGTTGCTTTGGGCTGAGGGGCCTTCCCAGTACCACTCAAATCACACAATGAAGGCCCAACTTCACCAGCTGGCTCTGCCCAAGGAGGAATCTGAAAAAAGAGCTGCCATTCTTTTTCGAGAGATGAGGTGTCACTGGAAGCCTCATGATGCATTATTTTCAGGGCCTGTTCTCCCAGGGGAATGAGTGGTATGCTATTCATTACAATGATCATTTTATTATATAATTATAACATTATCCATTTACTTATTATAAAGGTGAATTGCTTCCCTTGAGGGATTTTTTTTCTTTTTACAAATGAAGTTTCAAGTTTAGAGGGAGAAGAGAAACCCAGCTGACCTTCATCCGATTTTGTTTAATTCCATCTACAATCTGTTCCATCTGTCGCAAAAACTGGTCACGGGCAGCCGAGGAGGCCATTGCTCTGGAAGAAAAGCCAGTAGATGTCATTTTGTGAGATCCTTGGGGACTCAAGTCACTAGATCAAATCTGGCAATTTGAGAGTAACCTTATCTCCTTCCTGGAGGGACAACAATGGTGATTTCCCACCCCTGAGAAATGTGTGATACCAAGGACAGAGTGCTGGAATTCAAGTCAGGAAGACCTGCATTCAAATCCTTCCTGTTTCAGACATTCAGACAGCTGTGTGACCCTAGGGAATTCACTTAAACTCTCTTGGTCTCAGTGTCCTCATCTGTTTCCTCATCATGCCTTGGGGGAAAATAATGATATTCACCTCCCAGGGCTGCTGTGAGGATCAAATGAGAATATGAAGCACTCTGTAAACCTTTCAGTGCTACATTGATGCTAGCTAATATTACAATGATACTTTACCTTTGACTTGTTAAGTATCCTTCTCCCTCCACTCTCTTAAATGTTGGGTATTTTAAAAAACTAATGGTTTTTAATTAACTTTTAAAATGATGAAATGTAAAATTTATTTTTTTAAAAGAGAAGTATTTTTGAATTTTGAAACTGAAATCCCAGCTGGACAACAAAATGTAAACAAAGAGCAAAATAAAACAGAACTGACATATAATGCTCAGTTTTGTATTTAGGGAAGACGTGAGGCATTACACTCCCCTTTTTACATTGCAGATGTGGGTGGGGGAGGAAGCGTACAGAAATGATTCTAACATGAAAACAAAATGCATCAATAAAACTAAGAAAAAATAACACCCAGCATTTAACTAAGGAACAATAGCAACAAAAGGAACAAAGAATTTAAAAAGTGGGTGAGCTAAAGGATAATGGAGAAATATACAGCAGTTGGAGTATATTACCAGTCATTATGGTTAAGCAGGTAAGCTGGCTAGGCAACACCAGTAAGGGATAAGAGCTGGTTGCTAAGTGTTAAACTAGTACCTAGTGAATGTGAAAAGACCTAGAAAAAGAATTTCCATGCATGGAGAATCTTCTCTCTGGAAGGTATATGGGAGAATATGGAAGAAAATCACACTAGATAAGAAGGCAAAGGTGGGTCATAAGCTGCAAAGGTTGAAAGATGGACAAGATCACATCCATTTTCAAATATAAATTAGCAAATGTTTATTGACTTGAAGATGCACCACAAAAGTCTTTCAAAGAGTGAGATTCCTAGTACATTTAAAAGGGGGTTTGATTTAGATATAATTTCTTACAGGAACAAACTGACTGTATAAATCAAGGCATATTTATTATACTTAGCAACAAGCAGAGACTGTGTGTCTAAGAATGGCATCCTCCCCTACACCCTCAGATGATTATGTATACTGTTTAAAACACCATTTTATCTCATCCACAATACAAAGATAGTTCATTTCAAAGTACAGTGTGTGCAACATTTTATAGGAAGGGAGACCAAGTGGTAATGTTTACTTACTGTTGGAAGTTTTCATGAATTGAATTCAGCAAAGAAATCTGAGGAAGAAAAATTCTGTAAGCAGAAAGTTAACTGACTTTGAATTTGAAGGTGAACTGATTTAAATGTTAGGAAACCTACTTTTCTTTAAGACTGCTAGGAAGCTCATGCTTGCTAAGGAACACACACCTTCCAACTAAGATGTACCAAATGAAATTATTTTTATCACTCCTATACATGGAACTTCCTATTTGAAAAAGATGCATTTTTTTTTTCACAAGAGAAAGTGGTCTGCTTCATTCTGCAATCCAATTCCACAGCTCTTTCTCTGGATGTGGGAGGCATTTTGCCTCAAGAGTTCATTGGAAATTTTTTAGGTCCTTGCATAGCTGCGAAGGGCTAAGTCTACCAGAACAATTCTTTGCACACTGTGGTTGTTGCTGTGTACTGGTTCTGCTCCTTTCACTCAGCATCAGTTCATATAAGTCCTTCCAGGCCTCTCTGAAGTCTTCCTGTTCATCGTTTCTTATAGCAAAATAGTATTCCATTACTTTCATATACCACAACTTGTTCAGCCATTCCCCAATCAAGGGGCATCTCCTTGACTTCCAGTTCTTGGCCACCACAGAGAGAGTTGCTATAAATATTTTTGTACATGTGAGACCCTTTCCTGTTTTTATGGTCTCTTGGAGATACAGTCCTAGAAGTGATGTTGCTGGGTCAAAGGGTATGCACATTTTTGTAGCCCTTTGGGCATAGTTCCAAACTGCTCTCCAGAATGGTTGGATCAGCTCACAGCTCCACCAACAATGAATTAGTGTTCCAACTCTCCCCCACCTTCTCCAACATTTATCATCTTCCTGTTTTGTCATGTTAGCCAATCTGATAGGTGTGATGTGGTACCTCAGAGTTGTTTTGATTTGCAGCTCTCTCATCAATAGTGATTTAGAGCATTTTTTCACATAACTATAAATAGTTTTAATTTCTTCCTCTTAAAACTGCCTGTTCATGTCCCTTGACCATTTATCAATTGGGAAATGACTTGTATTCTTGTACATTTGACTCAGTTCTCTATATATTTTAGAAATGAGGCCTTTATCACAGACACTAGTTGTAAAAATTCTTTCCCAGTTTTCTGCTTCCCTCCTAATCTTGGTTGCATTGGGTTTGTTTGTGCAAAAACTTTTCAATTTAATATAAACAAAATTATCCATTTTGCACTTCATAATGTTCTCTCTTGTTTGGTCAAAAATTTCTACATTCTCCATAAATCTGACAAATTCACTATTCTTTGCTCCCCTTATTTGTTTATAGTTTCAATCTTTATATGTAGCTCATGTGTCCGTTTGGATTTTATTCTTGTATACAAAAGATGTATTTTAAAAGGAATTTCTATATTTGTGTAAAAGAAAAATAATCATAAAAATAATCATTTGCCAGAGAAAATCTGAATCTCAGGTTCAGCCAGCAAGAGAGCTGAGATAAAATCAGTGCTATCTGGGTGGCACTGCCACCACTGTCCCTTCCCCCCATGTAGATACATGTACATGTGCAAAATTTAATTGCTAGGAATCCACCAGCAGTTCAGTGGTGTGGAATTAGCAAAAAGCATGTGTGCACCCATAAGATTTCTTTTTTTGCACAGTCTTTTTGCCAAGACCAACCCAGTATTGGATTCTTCATGGGTTATCCTTGCGGGTCATATCACTACTATGCCCTACCTCACAGAAACTACTTCAGACCCATCCGAAGAAGTCCAAGAAATTCCTTCCCATTATAAACTACTGGATCTAGAAAGGTGCTGAGTTAACAGTAAGGAAACTTGGGTTCCAATCTCTGCTCTGACACTAAATGGTTGTTTGGCCTCTAGTAAATCGCTTAACCTCTCTGACTTGGAGATTTACCAGCTAAAAAACGAGAATGAGAATTCCTGCTCTCCCTATCTCGTGCACAAAACACAAGTATAATTCAACACTGTTTAAACAGAAATTTTAAGTGATTTCATCACAAAAAAAGTTTAGAAAATATCACAGACATGAAAGTAACTTGAAAATATAAAAAAGCACTATATAAATGCAAAGGACTTCTATTATAGCATTAATAGCAGAGTGATTGGGAACAGACCTATAATTTTAACTCCTGGAGGAGGAAACTTTCTCTCTCAATGCAGGATGGCACGTTCTCTACAACTTGAAAGTCTTATATTATTGCCTAGAGCACTGAGAAGTTAAGTAGATAAGCATTGGTAAAGTTAAATATTAAAAGGGAAAAAAATCTTCCTGTAAAACACCTAGATCAAGAAGAATCCATGAATAACAAGGTGCTTTGAAAATGGAATAGGCCTATTCCAAGGAAAACCTCCCCAAAGCAGCCAAGACAAATTCCTAAGAACATCAGGGCACAGGACAAGACTGTCTGGGAGCATAAACCCTTAATGTTCACCCACATCACTCTTGCTCTCCACTTGGCCTAAAAAAATGACAGAAGGTGATATAAAACATTATTTAAACATAAACAATCAATAATAGTGATGATGATCATTAACAGTGTTACAGATTCAGGGTCAGATGACAGGGTATCTATGGTAATGCTTCCCATAGATTTCTAATAGTCATCTTTATAGGATGACAGAGTTAGTTACACAGGACATCAAAGGCCAGACCAACACCCTAATTTTACAGATCAGGAAATTTAAGCCCAGAGACGATATATGATCTGCCATGGTCATGAAGGTAGTAAAAAAGTCAGTATTTGAATCCAAGTCCTCTGGGATCTAGAATGGCATTATACAATGTTAAATCACTGAGGAATGGTTCTTGACACTTACTTGCTAGCTTCAGGGTGCCTGGCACATAGTAGGCACTTTATAAATGCTCCCTATTGACTGATTCACAACTTGGACGTTGAACTAAAATGTCCCTGCTTGGATAATTTGATTTTCTTGACATTTTATAAAGCCTTGGGTTTCAAAAAGCTAAAGGAAGATGTTGGAAAGATGGGGAAAAGTCCATGAGCTATTATTTTACATGCAGAACAAACATTCCAGTGTTTTGTAGAGAAAAACCTAACCACTGCTTAATCAGCACAGGGATATGGTTATAGACTCATCCATTTGGCAGGAGTTAAAGGCTCATAACGCTGATAGGGGAGAATTTGTGTTTAAATGACAAAGAAGCTTTTGGCGCAAACAAAACCCCAGTGACACCTCTAAATAGTCCCAAGAATCCTACACCTACAAGGCCCTAATTGGGTCTAATTAATCACAGTACTAATATGACACCAAACTGGAAAAAACCCCACTGTAAACAGCCTCTATCTTAATGCTCTTTGCTAGTTCTTCACAAGGCTGCTGATAGCAGAAGCCAGTGTCCCTTTGTGGAAACGAGACACTGAAGGTGGAACTTAGAGCCTATATTTCTATGTTGATGATCACTGGCTCCAAACCAGGTCAGTCAGTCTGTGAACCCTTGTAGACAGTGCTGTCTGTGCTAGAAACTGGGGAAGGGAAACAAAAGAAATGAAAGCCATGGTCCCTATTCTTGAGCTCACTATCTAGTGGGGAAACAAAACATGCACACATTCAAGGATCATGCCAAGGAACC
The DNA here is from genome assembly GCA_028658325.1 of Potorous gilbertii. Lineage (NCBI taxonomy): Eukaryota > Metazoa > Chordata > Mammalia > Diprotodontia > Potoroidae > Potorous > Potorous gilbertii. The sequence continues at coordinate 255,250,829 of CM053771.1, forward strand.
CAAGAAAGTATGACCCAGGGAGGCATAACCCTGTGTCTGGCACTCAAAACCCTACTCAATATAAAGCTTCAGGTCCCCCCCATCCGCCACCTTTCCAGTTTCTCACACCATACACCCCTCTCAACATATTCTTCAATTCAGTGACATTGGTCTCTGTGTTCTATGAACTCCATCTCTTGCTTGTGCGCATTTTCTCTGGCTCTCGCCAATGCCTGGAATGCTCCTCCTCCTCATCTCTGCCCACTGGCTTCCCTGGCTTCCTTTAATACCCAACTAAAATCCCACCTTCTATAGAAAGCCTTCCCCTTCATTAATCACTTCCTATTTATACTGTACATAGCTTGTTTGTAAGTATTTGTTGGCTCCTTGGGGGCAGGGACTGTCTTTTGCCTTTCTTTATATCCCACAGTACCTAGCACACAAGTAGGAGCTAAAAAATGTCACTGAATGGCACTTCCCCTTTTTGGACCTCAGTTTGTTCATTGTCAAAAAAGAGGGATTGACTAGATAGTTTTTTTTCCTTAATATGTACTGAACTGGGCAACAATTTAACTTGAAAACAGCACCAGCAATAGCTAATCCACTAAAAAATACAGAAACTGGCAAGATTCCTACTCTCTGGGTCCACAATCTGACCTTGTGTGTAGTGGGAAGCAGCTTTATGACAGGGCCCCAAACTGTTCCTAAATATCCTTTTTCACAAAGCATTTACCATAGTGTTTCGAAGAAAAACAGGGTTAAATGATACGAAGAAAAACAGGGTTAAATGATACATCGATCCATATGGTGTCCTATTATCTGCAGGAAATACACTTTTCATTCATTTTTTGTGAAATCATTTGTCTTAAGTGAGTCAAGGAGAAACATTTTTTTAAAAGAAATTTCTACTGATATTTTTTGTTTCTACTTCACCTTCTTTTCACATATATCACTGCCACTTCTCTAACCAAAGTCATTCCTTATGAATAACTAAGAATAAAAGAGAGAAAAAGTTTTGTAAAGTCAACATATTAAGTCATGAATTAAAATTACATGAAAAAGCATTTGCAGAAATTCAATGCAACTAGGATAAGAAAGGAATGTAGTGATTGAGAAAAACACCTCTGCATCAAACCTCTCTAATAAAGTTTGACAAGCAATATAAATAGGGAACTAACACAAATATAGAAGACCAAGAGTCATTCCAACGGATGGACAATCAAAAGATATCAACAAATAGTTTTCAAAATAAGAACTGTAAACTATTAACAACTATAGGAAAGACTGCTCAAAATCATTAATAATTTTAAAAAAAGATTCAATACTGAGGTTCTGCCTCATGCCTGGAAAGTTGTCATAGATGATAAAAGTCAGTGTTAGAAGAATTTTGGAAAGAAAAGATTATCAACGCACTATTGATAGAACTGTGTTTGGGTCAATAATTCTCAAAAGTCCTTCGGAATTAAGTGACTAAAACTTCTATTGTCTGCCTGAGATCCTATTGCTATGAATATATTCCAAAGAAGTCAAAACAGAAAAAAGAGGCCCCACATACACCAAATTATTTATAGCATCCTTTTTTTTTTGTAGTAGTAATGGACTGGAAACCACCGATTAGAGAATAGTTAAACTAATGGGGCACCTAGGTGGCACAGTGGACAGAGTGCCGGATCTGAAGTCAAGAAAGGCTCCTCTGTCTAAGTTCAAATCTGGCCATGCAGCCTCAGATGCTTACGAGCTGTGTGACCCTGGGCAAATCATTTAACCCTGTTTGCCTTAGTTTCCTCATCTGTAAAATGTGCTGAAGAAGGAAAATAGTAAATCATCCAAGTATCTTTGCCAAGAAAACTCCAATGGAGTTACAAAGAGTTGAACATGACTAAAAACACCTGAACAACAACAAAAAAACTGCCTGGGATACATGAATATAATGAAATTTATTATGCCCGGAAGAAATGATGAATATGAATGTACAGAGCAACATAGAACTAATAAGAACTGACACAAAGTGAGCAGAACCAGTAAACAAAGACATAAAATGATCACAACAATGTAAATGGAAGAGTAGCAATAAAAAAAAAAATAAATAGCCATAGAATTATGATAACTAAGGCTGATCCCAAAGGAGCAATGAGAAAATTCATCTTCTTTTTCTCCTTCACAGGGTTGAGGGGCTACAGGTGCAGAAAAATAGATATGGATTTTTTTAACTTCAACAAGTACAAAATGAAAGTACAGACTAAAGGGAGGCATATACCATAACGAAAAGGACCGTGGACTGGGAGGTGAGAGACTTGAATTTATCCCAGTTTTGCCAGTAACCGGCTGTGTGACTGGAGAAGTCATTTTACCTCTCTAGCTCAGCTTCCTCATCTGCTAAACTGGTTGAATTAGATGGTCCTGAAAGGGCCCCTCCCATTTCCATGATGCCGCGCTTGAGTGAAGAACTGTTAAGAGGATAATGCGGAAAGGAGAGATCTAAGTGTGACACCTCAAAAGGTTTCCTGAAAGTGATCCTCAAGCCAGGCTTTACAGGAGGTAAGGAATATGGAATGGAAGCGCTGTGAAAGAAGGGTACCCTTGATGCATAGCAAACTGAATATTTTAATTTCTTTAAGGACGTCTTATGAATCCAGGGTTTGATCTGCATAATAAAGATTAACTATATTTTCATAAGCACAATGATTCTAAAATGAAGTACCTACAACTATGTTCTGTACACTGGAAGTATTCAATTAGTTCTTATAAACTAGACCCTTGTCAAGTCATTTAACTCTCAGCCTTAGTTTCCTTATTTTTTAAAATGGAGCTGGGGGGCTGGGGTACGAATGTGGCTTGATGGCCTTAAAGGTCCCTAGAATCCTTTTTTTTTTTCCTATAAATTCAAATTCAACAACATCTTTTAAATGTCCAGGGCACTGTGCTAGGAACCTTATTATCCCCAATTATATAACTAGTAATAAAGCAAAAGGCTCAAAAGGTATTATATATCAAGGCTTTCTCTGCAGTGAAAAGCAGTTTCCATGAAAAGCTCTCAGTATTTCAAAGAGATAATTTCCATGGCACAAAATTCCTTTCTTTAGACCTCTTTATCCTCCCTGACTTCACCTACTGGTTTTTGTATGTTTTACTGGACTAAGTTAGGATAGTCATTGTTAAAAAAGTATCTAAATCCTTAAATTTTCTAGAAACTTAATAACTGCACAAAACCTTCTCTTTTTCCTTGGTGTCCCTTCACTCAAATAGTCCAATGTTCCATTTTGCTTAGAATTATGGAGTTGAAAAGGGATTTTCAGATCATTTTACAAATGAGGAAGCAGATTCATTGAGAAGAGGCTTTCCTAGGTCATACAAGTAGTAGCAGAAGAGGGGCCAGAACCCAGGTCTCCTGAAGAACACACTGGAAGTGTTCTTAAGCTACATCATCTGTGTATGTGATCACCTCAGTGGAACTATGACCTCTCCAAGAGCAGGGCTGAATCTCTTCTTTATAAAGGGCCTGATGCTTCCTTGTATACATGAATAAAGGGTGAGGAAACAACCAAAGGCTAAAAGCTTTTATGTGGAATATTCCTGAAGCAATTCTGAAGTCATTCTCTCCACTTTAATTTGCCTTCTCATCCATCTACTCTGAGTCTTGAATGAATACATGTGTGTGTGCATACATGTGTATGATTGTGTGAGGTTGCATGTATGTGTGAAAGAGACACACAGAGAGTATAGGTGTGTTTGCACATAACGGTACACCCACAAGGGTAATCTTAAACATGAAATGTATTTCTGATTGTATGTGTGTGTGTGTGTGTGTGTGACCTAGACTGTATCCCTGATTCTATCAGTAACTGATTACTTAATTGTAATTCTCTCTTCTGTTAAATTTCTTACCTCTTTTTCCAAATAAACCTTCTTATCATCCAGTGTGTTATATAGAGTGAAAAACTGCTTGGTTTCTTTGTGGGTTGCTGACACTGCATAAAATAAACAAACAAAAAATCAGTGAACTATGAAAAAAATGCTTCATGGAAGGCATTTTTTTCTTTCCATTAATCTGAAAGGTACACCCTATAGAATTGGAGATTTTTCTGTGTTTATGGCAACTTCTCATTAGGAGCAAAGCCATGGGGAAGCAAATAAAAACAGGCTACGATGGTCACTTATGTGACTCTGTGAATAAAGTCAATGTTCTAGTCATGTGAAATGTCAGACCAACAGACTACCATTTGAGCAGCCCAACTACATACTGATCACATTAAAGACCTTCATGGCCCCTAGTTCGTTATGGACTGGAAGATGACACTAAAAAAAAGGAGTTTAATTGACCAGATTTTCTAGTTGTCAATGGTCTAGTAAATTAAGTCCCAGGGAAAAGCAGGCAAAGGGAGTACCGGGTCCAGGAGACAACAAACATCCAAGTAGGGAAAAACTAAAAATTTTAAGAGTGAAGAGGTAGGAGTGTTAATGTGGGGTGAAGATGATTCAAAGCTGGGGAGCTACTACCAGCCATACTGCCTGCCTAAAATTCTCTGAATCTAAAAGGCACAGTTTCACTCAAAATAAAGATGATGATGAGGTGAAGACTACTGTTTCCAGTTCAGTCTCAAGGGTAGTTTCAGACTTAATATGTATGAAAAGAATATAAAGCCACTTCTTTAAAGAAGTCTTCCCTGATCCATCCAGTCAATAACATTTCGCATTCAAGCCTCATGGAGCATTGTGTCTGCCTTTCTCTAAGGCACACTCAGAGGAAAAAGAACGTTAGGTGGTGCTCTGGATAGAATGCTAGCCATGGAGTCTAGCCATAGCTAGACTGGAGTGAGTTCAAATCCAGCCTCAAATACTTCTCAGTTGGGTGACTCTGGGCAAATCACTTAACCTCTCTTTGCCTCAGTTTCCTTAACTGTGAAATGGGGACAGCAGTACCTACATCACAAGGTAGTTGTGAGGATCAAATGAAACAATAATTACTAAGTGCATAGCACAATGCCTGACACGTAATAGGTGCTAAATAAATACTAATGCCCTTTCCTTTCCCTTTCCCTAATGCATTCATCATGGATCATTGTATATGACATGAATTAGGAAGCCCTGAAAGTATGATTTTTTTGTTTTGGAGAACCATGATTTTATTCCGAGGCATAACTGAATCAATTCAATGATGGCCTATATTATAAAAGGGTCTTCCTATATGGCTAACCATTCTGCAGTATTCTTCACAGACAAGAGGGATCTCTGTTGTAGAATCAGGTCAATTTATTCAACATCTGCCCTTCTTCATGCATGTAAAAGACTGGAAGATTCTGCTCAGAGTATGGGGGTCCTATGAACAACATTAGATACCTTCAATGCTGTTAATAAATAATGATGATAATTTATCCCACAAGTACAGGACAACTGTATTATATCATGGTATAATATTTATATTATAAATAAGGGACCACCAGGAGTCAGAAAACTGGGGCTGATTCTAGATTTCCTTCTTCTACTCACTACCTGTGTCACCTCTTTGGAATTTCAACATGACAGAAACTGTTGCTGGTGGTGGTGATGGCAAAGAACAGTAGTAACAACAACATTGGCCCCTGCTTTCTCATGGTGTTCTGAATGATCACATAAGGTTATCACATAAATGATTCACCCTTTCAGAGCACTGCCAACACTGATAGGCCTTCAAATTCATACAGCCACCTCTATGGAGTCAAATTTCTTGATTCCTGTCCCCACCCCAAGATTAAATGCCTGCCCCAGTACATCATTTGGCAAAATATGCCATAGCCTCTTCTCTGTAGGAACGCTCAGTCTAATTCACAAGAGACATAAACCAAAGTAGAAAAGGGCATAAGACTTAGTCAAACTAAACACTGGGCTATTTTTGTAAAAGGCAGGTTTCTATGCAGGTTATTTTGTACAAAAGGGGCCCCAGAAACACAGAGGCATCTACAGATACTACTAAATCTTGAGTTAGCTATTAGCTTTCCTCTAATACAATGCAAACTCCTCCAGGGCAAGGACTATTTCCTTTTTGTCTTTTTATCCTCAGTACCTAACACAGTGCCTGGTACATAGTAGGTGCTTATTGACTTCTTCAGGATTGATTAGTGCTTGCTTCCCCTGCCACTTATGCTGACATATTCCAGCTGGAACCTGGGTTTAACCAAGTAGAACTAGTGTAGTTATGGCAAGGATCCAAATATTGGAAATGAACTTTTCTAAATTTTTCTTGCAAATGTTTAAGAATATTCCTAGATAGGTCCCACCAAACTTCTGACCATGCCTCTATTTTGCACTTTCTCCTCCCATTTTAATCTGTACTATATATATAAGTTTCAAACATTTTAAAGTTTCATACAAGAGTGTATGTGTCTTCCTCTCCAATGAGACTGTGAAACCTTTAAAGGGAGGGCTCAAGCCTTGGTTTGTATGGTCACTCCTCCTCCCTCCTCAGCAGACATGACATAGCACTTTGGACAGCGCTCCATGTACTACAACAACAGGCTCACTGTACATGTATGTTGGCTGGCTGTTCAAGATAAGGTCTGGTGCCAGAGCCCAACACCAAGAGCTCAATTAGAAGAAAAGAATCTGTCAATAGAGAATGCCAAGGCATTGTTATTTGGATTTATGGGCCACTCCACTGGGAGGTTACATGGAATGTGAGCAAAGTGAGCATGAATGTGATTAAATGAAATCCTTACCCATGGTGGCATTAAAAGAATTTGCTGTGATTCATGCACCATCATTTAAAAACATGATGAAGCCCTCCCTTCCATTTTGCCAAGCCTTGGGAGCATAGTCTTGGTCGATACACCTACCCTGACTGTAGAGTTCAATAAATCTCTTCTGATACTGTGTTAACTCAGCTCTGCTGGGTACTTCATCAATCTTGCGTTGCAAAATTGCTATTTCTCGGTTTCTTCGAGCCTAAAGGCAAGGGAAGAAAAAACACCATTTTGTAATTGGTCTTACGTGATCTACCAAATGTCAGAACAAAGTACTGTTAAAACCCCTTAAGGGTACTCTACTGGCACACTTACAGATAATACGTTAAACTGTGTGACAAGCAGATAAACTTAAATGTAGGCCCTTGCCTTCTGACCTGAATTCAACAAGCCACTTGGATTCCCACATGAGGATCTGGTTCAAGTTCACTTTCACAAGATTAGAGGAAGCTGTGGTCGTATAGTTTCCTTAGGGAGGTTATAATAGAATAGACATATGCCTGCTTGGCACATGAGGCCATGGTAAGCAAATCAAGAATAACATAGTGGTGAGGGCAAGCAGATGGTGATTATAGAGACTACAGAGAATGTTAATGTCTATGTCAAGAGTAGGCTCCAGCTTACTTCCCATTATTTCCATTCAAGCATGCTGTATTTCCAACCACATTGGCCACCTTCTTGTTATACCTTGTTGGACATTCCATCTCCCACTGCTGGGGCTCTGCATAGACTTCCTCTCTCATGCCTTTTAGAATCCCAGATTTCCTTCATGGTCTGTTTATCTGTCAGCTCCTATAGAAACTGTCTTCTGATTCCCCTGGTTGTTTGTACTCTATCCCTTCTTAAATTATCAAGTACTCACTTGAATGTTACATATCATACTCACTCCATGGAATGTAAACTTAGAGTAGAAACTATTTTTTATTGTCTTTATATTCTATATGTGTGTGAATATGTGTGCGTGTATATGTACCCCATATATAATATATGTGTATATATATGTGTACATATATATATATGTGGGTGTGTGTGTATGTATATAATATCTTGCATGTAGTGGCAGTTCAATAAAGATTGTTGGATCAAACAATATATGGAAGGGGCTATATGTGTGTCAGGTATTATAATTTTATTTAGGCACTCTTAAGTGCTGGAGAATACAGTAAAAATTTCTTGGGCTGGCCTTCAAAACTCACAATGTACCTTTCCAGGTTTGTCTTCCATTCATCAGCTTTTTGCTTCTAGTTAAATGTTTTCTTGCCTCTACATGTTTGCTCATATCTCTTGCCCTCCTTGAAATTCCCCATCATCATCCTCTCCATATCTTTTAAACTTCAGCTCAAGTTAGTCATTCAATCAAAGTAGCATTTATAAGCATCTACTATGGGCCAGGCACTGTGTGCTAACTGCTTCTCACCAACTCACTCCAAATCCTCTTGCTCTTCTGGACTCATTAAGTTTAATATTCACAGCACCCATCTAGTACATATTGGATACTTCCAGCAAAAAGTATGCTTGTGTTATCATGTGTTATTTCTTTATAGGTACATTTTCCTTCCCCAACTATATCTTCCATGCAGAAATCATGTCTTACTTATTTTATTTTTGTCATCTGAATAGTACCTAGTATAGTGAATGCTTCAAAGGAATTGAGTTAATTTAGATCAGCAAGGATTAAGTGAGACAAATATTTCTTAACCTTTTCAGAGTTACGTTGATTTTTTTCATATTTTCTCAACTTACACAGCTCCTACTCTCTGCCTCCCCTAAAATAAGTGCTATATGACATATAAGAAAGGCTGTACCGCTACATGAGTCAGCCCTAAAAATACAGAATTCTGTCTCTGAAAGTGACACAAAGGGACATGGTGTGAGAGAGCATGGCTGTCCTTCATGACATCAACTTTACAAGATCAGAAATGTAACCCAAACACCTCTAAAATCACTTGAGTTATTACATATTCATCATCTGTAAACTCATTTAAGCCTCTCTTTAAACTATTTATACTTTTATCCTGTCACCTCTTGGAGTAATCAGTATGTGAGTACTTGCACTTGTTTTTCCTAAAACGATCACTTTTAAATTTCAAAGGGAGCTCTGGTTCTAATACCCAGAAGATGATGAAGCCTGAGTTCATCTAATCCACATCTTTAATTATTTTCTAAGCCTCAATCACCTCTCCTCTTATTTTCAGCCTGCTTTTTTGTTTTAAATTAAATTATTATTACTTTTTAACATTTTAAATAAAGTGCATTAAAGATAGAAACTGATCCCTTTCAGTGACAAACCATGATTTCAGAAGGCCAATACCCAAACCTTTTGACAGAGAGGTAAAAGAACTCAACATGTATAAGATATACATTTTTCAACATGGCCAATAAAAAAATTTGCTTTCTTTTTTGTAGGTAGGGAAATGAGGTGGGGCAGAGGGAAAGTGCTTATTAATCTGCAAAATAAAATTCAAGTTATTACTTTTTGTGAGGGATGGCAAAGATGGTTTTGTGATACTCTTTTCACATGACTTGAAATGCAAATAGAGCAGTTTTTAACCACGGATCTGTGAATTTGTCTTTAATATTTCAATAACTACTTCAATATAATTAATTTCCTTTGTAATCCTATGTGTTTTAAAACTTAAAAATATTAGTCTAAGAAGAGGTTCATGGATTTCAATGACCAGACTGTCCAAAGAATCAATGACACAAGAGGCTAAGATCCTCCTGCTCAAAAGCAATTCAAAATCTTTTAAGTTTGGCACTTACTCCATTCTCTAATTCCATTTAGAATGTGTTGTGGATCGCAGTATAAGGGGTTACTCTAGGCCTAATTTCTACCAGACTCTTTTCCACTTTTTTTCCCCAGGGGTTTTTTTTAAATCAAAAAGGCGTTTTTTCTTTGGGCAATTATGTTTTCTACTTTATCAAACACCAGGCTGTTGAGTTCTATTGTTTCTGACTCTCCCTTGTCTAGTCTGTTCCACTGATCTATCTGTCTGTTTTTTAACGAATACCAGATGGTTCTGATAACTCCTTGATGTCTCTACAAGTTGTTTCTGTATATATTATTTTCTGTGGCTAAAGCTAAACTCTATGTTCCTTTTAAAATCATTAATATGAAAAAAAATGACATGAAATGTATTCCATAAAACTTTTTTTAAAAAATTCACATGCTTTATTCTGTGACTCCAGATATAAAAAGACTAGTTTAAAAACAGCAGTCTTGCTACTAGAGTTATCTGATTCTTAAATAATGTGACTTTCTAACTCCACCACATGAAATCCTATTTAGTCAATAGTTTCTTACTCACCAGCAACAGGCGGATCTTCTGAAGCTTTTCTTTCTCGGTTTTATACTGTTGCTCCAGAATTCTGGTGGGCTCCTAAAATAGAGAATCCAAAGGTAATTTACAGAAAAAATCATTTCCACTGAGAAAAAAATTTAGCATTTAAAAAAATGCATTACAACATTTGAAAAATTGTTGCTTTCTTTGAGAAAAGATTAATAAACTTTAGGTGGAAACAAAAGCCACATTAGCACACAGAACTGAAATGGAAATAACGTGGTTTTATGAGCTTTTAAGATTGAGTAGGGTGGACTGACAGTCATTTGTCACTAAGTCTGGGTTAGTTAACTCTCACTTGGGAGTCTAGAACCAATGAGACTAAAGCTGTGGGTTCTATTACTGGGTGGTCCAGCTAATTTTGTTTTAATTGACAGTTACAAACTTGGAAATTTTCATGAGAGAATACTTTTGGTGTATAGGAAGAAACCCATTCTCATGATGTTAGGAGACAATTCTTAATTTCCTGTGGCTTTGAATTAGTATTAAAATTCAGACTGTTCTCATGGTCATACCAGGGATGAAACTGTTCTGTGAAGTCTGGATTCAAAGGGTCACACTTGAGGACCTAGAAGGACATATGTAGTCTCAAGGCCACGGTTTCCCCACCCCTGGACCTTAAATTCCAGATAAAATTCTTTTAAATATAAGCTATTGCTACATCCTACTAAACTACTAAAGAAACAACTAAAGTTTGGCTGCTGTATTCTGCTATTCACTACTATAAGAGATACTTTTATATTTAAATAAAGATGTTGTACTGCTACATATGGAGCCAGTTGCATAGTCTAGAACCATTAGTGAAGAAAATTCTAAGTGGATGATATACTGAAGGTGGTGGGTCTTGATTTATGGAAGCCCATACATCAAATCTGTAACACAGTCATTAATAATTCAAAGGTATGAGACTATGTCACAAGAGAAAGAACATGGGACTAGCCAGAAGTCAAGAACCCTGGATTCTAATCCCAGCTCTTCCACTAAGCAGTTATACAGTGACATAAGTGGCATTCCCCATCTTTGGCCTAGTCTTCACATCTAAAAAAACAAAGATGATCTATAAGACTGTCCATCCTGAGCACTCTGTGACTGTTTCTGTATTGGCAAACAGGGCTCCTCAGGAAACAAGAAACTTTTAGTTACTTAAAAAAAAGGAAAAAAAAATCAGAGAAAGATCATTAGAGTTCTGTTTGTACAAAAGAAATCAAGGCATTTCAACCTACAGAGCTTCAGGAAATCTTTTGAGTGAAGACTACTAGCATGACCGGAAACCTCTTAAGCATTACATGTCTCTGCTAAGAGATGAAGTGACCCCTACTCTTAGATTTTCTCACATTCTTCTGTTAGATGAGGGAAAGGTCTAACCATGACAAGAGGGAACAGATACTAGAGTTCACACTGTTTACTAGGCTGTAGTGAGATGTCCCTCATGGATGTTTGTGAACACAAGATGGTCACACTCTGCTAAACATTTGAATACAAATTCAAATCCTTCTTTGTTCTCTCACAAAAAACAGTTTGTAATCTCTAGAGAAATATTTTGTAATGGTGGGTGCTATCTTCTATAGTATTAGAGGAAAATTCTAAAGGAGATGATATAAGTAGCAGACATCTGATACTCCCATAACTTCTCCCTTCCTCCTGTCCTTTAAAGTTGGCTATGATAACAAGAGGGATCTGGTGACTTCTGGGTAGCAGGTTTAAATTCCAGACCCATTGTTGATTTTTCTGGTCAGAAGAGAAGGCAGAGAACGTAGGGGTATAGAGTGGGAGACCTCAACACAACACAGGAGGAAAGAATTTTCGAAAACTTGACTTTAGAGCTACACTTTAGAGTTACACAAACTGGCCAAGGAAGTAACGGTGTCTTTCTTGGTAACAGAAAACAGAGAAAATTCAGAGTTTTGAATTCTAATCCAGAACTACTACCTTTTCATCTCCATCTTCTGATGCTTCTGCTTTTAAATTTTCAATATTCTGCTGCAGGCGAGCCATCTCTTCCTTTGAAAGCAATACAAGTGTTTATGAAACATGACCACCTATCATCTACATGCAATTATGGAAATGACTGACACAAAAGCCATATATTCATACTCTGTTAATACTTTATCAGTAAAGTCATTAAAATACTTGGATGGGAGCCATATAGGGAATGACACCACCTCTTCTTCCCATACCCTCTTCTTATGCACCTTTGAAAATCCTTTAGGCTTCAGTTTTAATCCTCTCTTCTATATGAAGGCTTTCTGAATCAACCAATCCTGTTCAGGTGTTAGCTGGACTATCAGATGTCCTTTGAGAGTTCTTTCAATTCAGAAAGTCTCTGATTTTCTGAATTCTAATAGCAGTTATTAATTTGTACCACTCATCTGGTATTTGGGACACAGTGCCTAACCCTGTTACTTGTGTATATATCTTACTTCCCTTCTAGACTGTAAGTGCCTGTAGGCACTTATGTTTGAGTTTGTTTTTCCACAATATCCATCACAAGGGCACATACGCAAGAAACCTTTAAGAAATGTTGACTGAATGAACAAATGAATGAAATAATGTTTAGACTAAGTCATGAAATTTCTTGGGGAGAAAGGGGAAGGACTTACTCTACAATGGGCTTTGAACTCCTGTTCCTGACTTTTCAGATTTTCGTTCATAGCTACAAGTGCTCTTAAATTCTGCAGAATGCTGAAAAAGAAGACCAAGAAGATAAGAGAAGAGCTAACATTGTTTCTTTCTTTTTTTAATTTATTTATTTTTTAATGTTCTACAATCATTACCATAAAACTTAGATTTTTACCCCCCCACACCTACTCCCCCCACCACCCCCCTCCCTCCCCAAGATGGCATACAATTCTATATAGGATCTATAATTCCTATTGAATACGTTTTCACTATAGTCATGCTGTGTAGACGAACTAAAATAAATGGAAGAAATCATATAACAAATCAAAACATAATACACACACACACACACACACACACACAAACATGATCTGCTACATTCTGGAAACCATTTTGCCTTAGAGAATCACTGGGAATTTTTTTTTTTAAGTTCTTGCGTTATTACGAAGTTCCAAGTCTATCAGAAAAATCTCTCACACACTGAGGTCGTTGCTATGTACAAAGTTCTCCTGGTTCTGCTCCCTTCACTCAGCATCAGATCATACAAGTCTTTCCAGGCCTCCCTGAAGTCTTCTTGCTCATCATTTCTTATGGTGCAAATAGTACAAAGAGTGCTGCTATAAATATTTTTGTACATGTGGTACCCTTTCCTATTTTTATGATATCTTGGGGATACAGTCCTAGTAGCAATATTGCTGGGTCAAAGGGTATGCACATTTTTGAAGCCCTTTGGGCATAGTTCCAAACCGCTCTCCAGAATGGTTGGATGAGCTCACAGCTCCACTAACAATGAATTAGTGTTCCAACTCTCCCACATCTTCTCCAACATTTATCATTTTCCTCTTCTGTCATGTTTGCCAATCTTATAGGTGTGATGTGGTACCTCAGAGTTGCTTTGATTTGCATCTCTCTAATCAAAAGTGATTTAGAGCATTTTTTCATGATTATAGATATCTTTAATTTCTTCCTCTAAAATTGCCTGTTCATATCCTTTGATCATTTATCAACTGGGGACATTGTTTCTTTCTGAAAAAGACCTAAAACCAGCTTCCCCAGGTATAAGAGCCTTATCTTTTATTTCATTCATTTTTCCAAAGAGTGCCTTGAATACAGCTTTCTATTCTGATAACTTACTTTTATTTAGTGAAAATCTAATTTATATCCCTATTTTCTGATAACTATAGCTTATCATATTGCATCCAAATATTGTGAATTCACGAAATTAAATCATCAATATGAGGACGTCAAGGAGTTTCAGTAGTGTGGGATATTTAATCATATCAGCCATTCAATTATATACAGAGTATAAAAAAGAATGAAAAATCTATCCTGAAGAGGAAATAGGTCTCCCTAAGAAAATTACAAATTCTGATTTGGAAATAAAAATGTCATCTCTCTGGCAATATTTGTCCCAGAATATAAATGGATTAGTTGTAGGAGAACAGTATGATGGACTGGACCTGGGAATCCGATGACTTAGGTTCAGATACTGACTCCAACTCATACTGTTTACGGCCACAGGCAATTCATGTAACATCTCTGAGCCTCAATTTCCTCATCTGTAAAAATAGCCTAATAATACTTATACCATAGGGTTGTTGTGAGGAAAGTGCAATTATAAACCGCAAAATGCAATCAGAAATGTGAATTGCAATTATTACCCTTAATTATACTGTTATGTGCCCGCTGAATATTCCATTGAAGAAAAAAATTTATTAAAAAACTGAGCTCTGTTTTTGGGCCAGAATTTACATGTGATTTTTGTAAATTTCATAATGTAGGTATCATTGTTATGTAGAGAAAATGAATTGATATTTAACATACTGAGTCATTTCAATAAATAAGAACAGATGTCAATAATAAGCAAAACATAAGCATCGTGGGACCATCCCCTCATTTAAAAGCAAATGTTGGAACTATTACACATCTCTTGCAAAAGGTAGACATGTGCCTTCGCACAGCTGGGCTAAATCTATACTTATAATTCTACCCTTCATATGCAAAGAGGATCTAACATTAGTTGGGTCACTGTGACTTGTTTTTCCAGTAGCTCAGTAGGTCTATCACCCCCAACTGAAAGCTGTTAAAGGTAAAGAGGGATAATCAAGTCAGGCTGGTTTCATTCTTGATGAAAGACCTTTGCAAGCTTACAGAGTAAAGCAGAGATACTACACATCATCTTAAAATACAAAAGAAAAATCAAAACAACAGAGAATTTTTGGGTATAAAAATATGTAACCTGCCTAAAAGAAGTCACAAAGGCACTTCAAAAGATCTACATTGTAGTATTATCTTTACAGATGCATCTAAGTCCTGATCCTTTCACACCTTGGTTCTTAGGGGTTTTTAATCTAAGGTTTAGGAACTTAAAAAATAAGGAAATAAATAAGTACACACATATCTTGACAGCTATATTCCAACATAATTGGTTTGCTTTACCATCTACGCATTTTATTTTAGGCATTAAAAACTATTATCACGAGAAGGTATCAATAGACTGCCAAAGAGGTCCATGACACAAAAAAAGTTAAGAAGCTCACTTCCTTAGTGAAGGAATGCTCTTTTACTGATGATCAGCCTTTTGATGATAAGCGCCTCTGAACTTAGCCAGACTGGTCACTGGATGGCAATATGTCAGTGGTACCACAGTTGAAGTCTTTTCAAACTTGCAGAAGACCTTGAAAATTACGTACTCCATTGGCACAGTCTTAGATAACACAGGATCATATTGGAGGAGGACTTTAGTGGAGATGTTTTATCCAATTTAAAATAGTTTTAGCTCTTCCATTCTTGCCAGCGCCAAGTGTGACGATATTGGTACAGGGAACTCTCAGTTTCCTATTACTATTGGTATGCAGGGGTGGGGAACCTGTGGCCTGAGGCATTTTGAAAGAGTCCAAGATTTACAGAACAAATCCTTTTATTTTATTTTATTATTTGTTCTGTTAAGTTTGGATTCAATGAAAGGGCTGCACTTGAGGACCTAAAGGGACACATATAAGGCCACAAATTCCCCAGCCTGGTATAGGGTGGGGAATTCCACTGACATGGAGAAACATCTGCTCTGCACCTAACAGTCTCTGAGGATGTTTGCACAGCCAGTATTTGTCAGACCTGAAACCCAATCTCAGGTCTGTCAGACTTCAAGGCTGGCCCTCCATGCTGTCTCTTAGAATTAGAATATATTAAAATTATCCCTGAGGAACTTCTGGCATGGTTCTACATAAGGTGGGGAAAAAAAGTAGAAGGGGCACAGTCTGGGTCTATGAAGCAGAATCAAGCTAATGGCCTCACATGAAATAAAAACCAAGGCGTAAGCATCATCAGTACCATGCTCAAAATAACTAGGTGAACTAGTCACTGACAATCCTATAATTAGTTTGCTGTGAAACCTAAATGGATTCACAATCAAGTTAGGAGGAAACTTGCCTTGGATCAGCCTGGGATTCTATTTTCTCGAGGGCTGCCAATTCTTGGTCCAGTTTCTCGCTGTAACTCTTTACCTGTGGGAGACAATGGCCACGTCATTTTCATGGGTTTGGGGGAGTAAGGAGACCCTGCCCCACTCTCTTCTCACTTTGGCACTGTGGAATTAATAAAACTTGTCTTATCTTCAATTGGATGACACCAAATTTGGCCTCAGAAATCATTCTGCAAGGTGACCTTGAAAATGCCAGGCAATAAAAGGGGGAAGAATGACAGAATAACACTGAAAATCCCAAACCAGACTGCTTCTAGCTCATTCTAGGAAGACTGAAAAATTGTAGCAATTGCTTTACAGAGTGGAATAACTAATAGGTAGCGAACCAAATATAAAGGCTAGGCACACCTCATTCCCCAATTTATGTGGAAAAAAGTTATTATGAGACATAGTGTGGCATATAAAACACAGTATGGAATTAAAAGTCAAAGACTCTTTGAATTTGGGGTCATATCTGAATCTGACACTTACTAACTAGACATGGACACCAGGCGTCACTCTCTCAGATCTTAGTTTTCTCGTCTGTAAAATGGGGTCAACAATGATTGGCCTGCCTACCTGGGAACCACACATTCAGAGCTAGAAGTCACCTTACAGGTCTCTGGTCTGACACCCTGATTTTAAGGAGGAGGAAGATGAAATTCTGAGAAGTGAGGTAGGAAGTGTGAGTCATAATCTGAACCATGGCGGTCAGATTCCAAACCCAGCATTCTTTCCACTGTATGTCCTAGGTTTACTGTAAGGAAAATAACTGGTAAAGTTCAGGAATATAAACTGAGCTATTTACTTTTAAGGATGATCTTACAATCTTCATAAGGGTACACAAAAATTATTTTAGGCAGTTGCCAAGTTGTCTTATTTGCTGCTCTGAAACACTAAGACGAGAGTTTCCCCTTGCGTGTCTTTTTAAATATGGCTGGGGCATTCACTGAAACAAAATGTACAGGAGAATGAAAACTACTATTTTTCAGTCTGCAGGAGCAAAGGGCTTCAGCTAACCCCTCTCCTTAATTAATGGAGGATGAAGGAGGACAAGGAACAGGAAAATGCTCTTCAGCTCTTCCAGAACTACAAAGCAGGTTCACAAGGAGACTGAACCTCCCACCAGATCTGGGAGCTGGGGTGGAGATAGGGAGTGCAAATTTACCATGACCTAGGTAGGGTTTAGAGGAGCTTCATCTAGCTTTTACTTTAATTGAAAAGCCTGTATTCTGTAACTTTTCTCCTAAAGCATGAGCTCCTTGAGAGCAGGAACTGTTTGTTGTCTTTCTTCGTAGCCCTAGCACTTAGCGCAGTGCCTGGCTCCTGTGTGTTCATCCTTCATTGCCGAAGAAGACCATGCCATCAGAGAAATGATGACATGACTTGCACTTGACTTTGTTTTGAGTGAGGGAAGGCTGTGCAGGTCACCAGCCTCACTTCTCCTC
>CM053771.1:255268491-255386790 GCA_028658325.1 Potorous gilbertii
TTTGAACTCAGGTCCTCCTGACTTCTGCACTGGTGCTCTATCCACTGCACCACCTAGCTGCCCATTACTGCCTAGCTGCCCATGAGGGAAGGAGTAATCAGAATGCAAGGCGTTATGGTGTGGAAGGAAGGGAGAGATGGGGAGAAAATTTGGAACTCAAAATTTTGTGGAAATGAATGTTGAAAACTAAAAATAAAGAAACATTTAAAAAAAGAAGAAGAAATATGTTTTCATCTCAGAACACTAGGAGCCCAAAGACACAGTACCATGAAAAGAAGTTAATGCCATTCCAGGTCTTCCAGCAAGGTTTCTTGGGACCTAAAAAGACGCACCAGCACTGCACTAAAATTCAAGTTAAGTGGCATATTACACTTAGAAGGTACTTAAAGAATGCTTGTTGACTAGCCTGACTTCTAATTTTATTTATTTTATCTTAGTTTTTTTCATAATATTTCTTTTGTAGACTTCATTGTTTAGGTCTGGAGCTAAGGGAAAGTAGAACTGGAATGCGTTGCCGGGGGGATTGGTCACTGGCACCTGCTATTACAATGTAGTGGTGGCGAAGGCCTGGAGCCATCTTGCCCAGCTACGCAAGAATGGTGGGAGGGACTACGAGGAGTCCTGGGAGTTACCATGGGTCAGGCTGCCTGCAGAAATCCATATTCTCCAGCTATTGCTATTTGGGGAATTCTTTAACAGATTACATGGGGAATTCCTTCACAGATTGCATCTGTTTTCTGATGTCCTTCAAAGCGACTCTTGTAGAAAATGAGGTTTCTTGGAATTCTGTGTTCTATCTAAAGTGTATAAGAGACGAGGCTACAAAGACTGAAAGAAGCACTTCTAAAAGCAGGTCAAATCAGATACTGAAAATAACTCTGACTCAACAGTGTATAGGCTGGAGAGTGTAAATCACCCTGAAAGGAATGGGCCATTCATTTGATCCCTTTCTAACCTGGAGACTGCTTCTTTGGAGGACATTCTCAGATGCTGGCAGGGTTATTATTAAAACACCATTTTTGATATAAAGTTTCCTATCCTCCCATCCTACTGCCCCCACCACCTCCACACATACCTCCCAATCCAGAAATTACTTTTCTTTACTTTGGCTTTATCATTAAGCAGATAGCTTTTTGTGTGGTTGAAGTTATACATTTCCCTCTGGACCCAAGATTCTAAGGCCCAAGGGCTGAGAGATCCTTGAGCTGTGAGGTACAATCTTCTGTCTCTGGGCAAGAATACCCCACACTTTCCAAGACATGTTCACTTTAAAAGCCCCAGGTAAAGGATGTTCCAGTGTCCCTTAATTATCTCCCTTAATCACAGGCTCTAATAACTTTCAACTCATAATCAGGAAATTTTCCTCTATAACCAATCTAAAATCTTTCTGCTGTAAATCAAAATAAATTTCCTTTCATCTGATCCTTGGCGAATATGGAGAACAGGGGCTCAGCACCAGTGAGTTTGAAAAATGTTGAACTCTCTCCACTCAAGCTCTGAGGTACAGGGGCAGGGAACCTGTGGCTTTCTAGCTCCTCGGGGTCAGCCTTTGAGAGAGTCCAAGTTATATGGAACAAATCTTTTTATTATGAGGATTTGTTCTGTGAAGTTTGGATTCAGTCAAAGGGCCTCACTTGAAGACCTAAAGGCCTCAAGGCCACAGGTTTCCCATCCCTTATGGAGAACTAACCAAGCCTTCAAAATACCTACCAATGATCTGAAAGGAGATTATATGTAGAATTAAATAATTTCAGTCAAAGACTGAGATACTTCAATCTGTTCTTAGAATAGAAATAGAGCAGAACATTTTAGTTGACCTTTTTTCCCCAAAACTTCAGGGGATAAGTTTCATTTGTTTCTGGCACATGGAAGGAATGAAACAGGTCTGATGAGAACCACCAAGTATTATTTCATCAAAGTTGAACTATTTTTATAAGAAAATAGATGTGCTATTAACAGATTTTTTCCCCCTCTTTTCTTCACCTTGATTACAATGAAGAAAAATAGAGATCAAGGGGAGGCAAATTCTTGGTCAGGTAACCTTAGGATACTTGTAACTCAAACAATCATTTAATCTAATATAAACTAATGTTTTAGGTCACAATGCACTTTTAAAAAATCACCTCTTATCAATTTTTAAAAACCAGTTAGAATATTCAATGATTCTATATATATATATATATATATATATATATATATATATTTAAAGTCTGACATCTCCAAAAGTAAACAGGTTTTCTCTTTTAATGAATTCACTGGATAGTAAACTTCTTGAGGGAAGAGTCTATGTTCTCTACTTCTCTTAGATCCTCAGCTATGTGTGTATTATGAGAGGTCCCCTAGCCTAGGTGCCTACCCTTCCTCTATTCTGCCTCCCTCTCCCAAACCCTCTCCAAACCCATCCTTCAAGGCTCAGTTGAAATACCACTTCTATGATACGTTCTCTCCAGCCTCTAGTGACCTGTCTCCACTCTAATTCACTAGAGCATCCAGTATCTCTACTACTTTGGACCTTTGTAATACACTTTCCTGCAGTTCTTTAACTTTTCATAGGTATTTCATATAGGTCTATCCTAGCTAGATCATATCTACTATTTTATAATTCTTCTGCACCAGCTAATTTGATGCTCTGTATAGTATAAAATCACTAAATACTTATTGATGGATCAGAAGTCATTGATAGTCCCTTGTGCCAAATATGCAGCTGAACAGTTTTTTTCAAAAGCCAAAGGACAGACACTTACTTCTGACAGCTTTGTCTTTGCTTCATCATATTTGGCTTGTAAGTCTGCACACTTGGCCTGCAACTATAAAGGATAAAGAGGTTAAGAAAAGCAAAAAAGTGGTTTGCCGAATGACATCTTACATTTGCATAGTGTTTAATACCTTTCAAAGCACTATAACATCCTTATTACAAATGATATTCACAATATCCTTTCCAGTAGGTGGGGTAGGATTGCATTATTGTACTCATTTGGCAGAAGATGACACTAGGCAAATAATTTTACATGACTTGCCCAAGTTCATGCAGAAAAGTTGTAAAAGAGCTGAAATTCGGACCCAGGGTCCACTGACTCTCAAGACAGTCAGTGTTTTTTTCTAATGTCATTAAATCTCCCAATAAACAAAGAAGGAAAAACCTTCAGAATCAATTGCACTGGAATGAAGTAAGTAGTGTCCCTGTAGGTCAAAGCAGATTATTTTGATCTTATTTGTAAGGCTATCCATAAGGAGACAGTGTTGTGGCTGTTGAATGTATTCTCCCAAGATTTATTCTTACTTGAAAAATAAAATAACACAAAACTCAATGCCCACAGAATACTCCTTTTTTTGTACCTGTTCCTCTTTGCCACAGCAACTGATAAATTCACAGAAATTTGGCACCAAAGGTGGTTTTATGGACAGTCTAATTCAACTTTTTTTTTTTTTTATTAACAGATGAGAAAAACAAAACTTGACTTGACCAAAGACACACAATAATAAGTCAGTGACAGATCTGAAAGTAAAACCTAGATCTCATGATGCCCAGGGCAATGCTTTTTTTTCCTGGGTACTGCACTGCCTTGGAGAGGATGGTGGAGGAAATTTAATCTAATTGCTTAGAGTATTATTTAATGCTTTTAAAGACCTTCAAGAGATGGTCACGAACAGTTGGACTCAAGGGAAATGAATGAACAACAAACCACAAAACACAGTTCGTAAGATCACAGTTCTAGAGTTGGAAGGGCCCCTGAAGGCCACCTGGTCCATCCAACTCATTTTACAGAATGGCCCAGAAAGAGTAAATTTCCCAGGTCAGAGGCAGGATTTGAAGCCATGTGCAGGATTTGAAGCCATATTGTTGGATTACAAAACCAAGGTTTTCTCCATTACACCACACTGTCTCTGAACTGAATTAATCTGAACTGATCGTGAAATGACAGCTTTAGTACATTTGGAAAAAATGTTACTTGGTTAAGTACTTATGACAGATGGGTTAGACCAGATGGTGAAAAATATGCAGAATTTCATCAAATCTGAGAAAAAGATAATTAATTGTTTAGTATTTTTTCAAGCTATGCAATCTTTTATTGACAACATTTTAAATGGCACCAGGACATCATCTCTACTTTCTTCATTAAAAAAATACCCTCTGCACAAAAAAGGAAGCTCTTCCTTCCAAAATGATTTAGGAAACGTGCAAAAATCCTTTAAAAGTTGATTTCTAAAGTTGATTCTCTAGACTCAGCTGCTATCAAACTGATCTTCTTAAATTGCAGATCTGACTGCGTCACATCCCTCCCTCTATTCTATCCAGTGGTTCTTTCCCATTATCTCCAGAATAAACTATAAAATCCTGCTTGCCCTTTAAAACCCTTCGAGTACTAGATAAGAACCCAACTTCTCTAAAGAGTTTCTCCAACACCTTAATGATAGTCCCTTTTTGTTGATTAACTTTAATTTATCCAATTTATAGTTTATTTATGCAGAGATTTTTGCATGTTGCCTCCTCCATTAAATTGTGAGCTTAAAGTAGGGACTGGTTTTTGCCTTTTTTTGTATCTATAGTGTTTATCATGGTGCCTGGGACATAGTAGGTGTTTAATAAATATTTGTTGTGTGAAGGTTGTGGCTACAGCTCCCTGTTTATCTGCACCTGCTGCTTCATCACTTGCCAAAGTCACCACAGGACTCTGAGGTAGGTAAAAATGGTAAAATGGTATGGGTGATATTTTTTGACTTGAACATACATTAGATTTAAGTAAGGCTGAGTTGCACAAAGAAAGCTTCACTCTCTCTTCCAGAGTTATCAGATTCTAGTGGCAAGACAGAGTCAAAACAAACGGTAACAGTAAAGGATGCAACAGATGATGTTGGTGTCTTTGATGTCTAGCAAGTTCTAAGTGCTCCACAGTGCCTGCTTCAGCTGCCTTCATAGCTATTTTAACAAACTGTTCTTGTCCACCCATTCTGCTAAAGGAAGTCTTCACATGCTTGGAATAGACAACCTCCTCAACCTGCTTATGGGTCTGAGGTACCGCAGTTACCTTCAACTTGGTTTAGCCCATCTGCCGAAATGGTTTACCAGGTATGGTAGCTATGCATGCTATGTCTTCCTGGCGCCACAGGTGAGGGTTGAGTGAATCAAGATGATATCAAAGGTGAAAAGCAGCTCTCACAACAGAGTGTACTAGTCTTCCCTGAACACCTGTATACCCCACTATTGGGTAGACCCCTACTACTGACTGGCAATCAGGTTAAGGTATAATGGGATGTGTTGGATACTGAGGGTACAGAAGCAGATACTCTGAAGCGATTATTGCCAATGGTCTACCCTGGTTATTATTATATAGTCTATGTCAAGGTTTTTAAATCTAGGCTCTACACTCATTTTTAAGAATATTCTGATAACTACATGGCACTATAATTTCTTTTGGAATTTCACGTATTTTATGCATTTAAAAACATTATTCCAAGAAAGGGTCTACGACACAAAACCAATTAAGAAGCCCTTGTCTACATAATCACATGGAGATCAGAAAAGTAGCCATCAAAAAGCAAATAATTATTTCTAAATGAAATGGCAACACCCTAATGAAATATGGGATTTATCCCTCCTATAAACATTTGGGTTACAACATACTACTACTTAATGAAATATGGAATTTATTCCTCCTATAAACATTTGGGTTACAACATACTACTACTTAAATTTCAAGCCTTAAGACATGCAAATAATTTTGAGAGTCTGCTACATTTGACTTAAAAGCAAACATTCATATCTATCAAGAACTTCTGCTTCAATATTCAAAAAGTATTCAAAAAGTTTAAAAATTAATTTTGAAACCTGGTTTATCTAATCCTGCTTGTGTGTTAAGTATTTTTGAATGAATCATTTGTGCACACATATTTATCCTTGACAGGATAACTGGTCAGTAACGGGAATGAGATTTCCTCCAAACAGAGAGCTGCCTCCCTCTCTAAACATATTACCAAATGGGAAATGACATATTGATAATCCTTTCATCTTAATCTGCTCCTTCTCCCTAACTTTCTTGGGGGAACTGTCACATTCCTTCCCTTTGGAATAGGCACCGAAAGACTCTTTAAACAGAAAACTCTTAGTTGTCAAAGAGAAGTTTGGACAAAAGAATGGCTGAGTTTGCATCAATTGCTGTAATCATACCTTTTGAACATGCTAGGTGAGTAACACTGTGAAATGTATGAGTCCAGAATACAAATGTGAACTCATTCTGGTAAAAATTAATTGTTACAGAAACAACTGATGTTTTTGTTTTTCAGAAAAGAATGTTCTCTTTCCCATGGTCCTCTGCAAAAAGCATTTTTAGGAAACAAGCAACTAACATGCATAATTAGTTTCTTCATACTTTTACACTTTCATTATCTTCCAATAACCAATTCCTCTGATGGGATCCTGTGTGCCACCTCCTAACCACAAAGTCCTCCCATCATTCTATCCCCATGTCCCACAACTCCCTTCCAACATCTTCCTTCTGAACTCATCTCACCCTATTATCTTCTTACTTTCTTCTCTCTCCTTTTTGATGCTAGGAGACTCCTTGCCCCTTTTCTCACCTCTTCCAGGAAATGGTTTCATTTTAAGCAAATAAAATTACAAAGAGACTAACCTCTTCTAGAAGTTTGGTTTTCTGTTGAATTTGCTTGTTCAAAGAAGCGACTTTTCGGCGATGTTGCTGGGTCACTCCTAATTTTTCTGGACTTGATTCAGCCAAAAGCTCTGATTGCTGTTGGCAAATGGGAGGAATGACATGGTGGTTAAGACATTCTCCATAGTTCAGTTGTACATTACACATTCCACTATTATTAGTGGAGACAGAGAACTTCTAGACTGTCAGTCTGAGCACAAGGAGAGCAGCCATAGAAGTCCCCTTTGTAAAATTCTGACCAATCAATCAATACACATTTAAGCACCTATATGCCAAGAACTGTGCTGGATGATAGGAACCCAAAGATAAAAATAAACCATCTCTGCTCTCAAGGAAGCTTAGGTTAATTTCTGGGGGGAGAGGAGAGAATTAATATACAACATGTACACATATATGTGTATATGACTTTCAATATGAAGAAATGCTCTGGAGACAGAACCACTAAACTCCTCTTTCTATGAGGTACCTCAAAAGCCTTGGAAGAAAACACACAAATAAGTCATAGCAATGTTCAACTTTGGTAACAGTGATTCTGTGTCCTGTCCACTTCACCTGGTATAATTACATGTCTTATGAGTCCAGTCCATCTTTCCTCCCCCCAACACCTACATATCTCAGTCACTTTTACTTGTCAATTGAATTTCATAGAAATGCATTTAAAATTACATAGGATAATGTTTTCTTCATAATTTCTTGTCACCATTGGCTACTATATAACAGAATAAATAAGTCAAAAATCCAAATGAAGGTATACATTGACATTATTATTTAGTATACAAAATTTTGTCAAAATTAACCGTTTAATCAACAAGCATTTATTAAGACTCGACTACTCTTTAGACACTGCTCAAGGTGATAGGGGTACAAAGGCTAAAATGAAAGAGTCTCTGCTCTTAAGGAACTTACATTCTATCAGGAGACACAAAATTTAGACATATAAGTAGAACTGCCTGGTTAACAGCTTAAAGTGGATGTCTATGAGACATCTAAAATTCAACAAGAACCAAATGAACTCCTCACCTTTCCCCTGAAACCCTCCTGCCTTCCAAGTTCCCTATTACTGTCCGGGGTACCGCCACCTCCCCAGTGACCCAGGCTAGAAAACCCCAGGTCACCCTGGATTTCTCACTCTCACCCTCCCCCCTCCCATGTGCAAACCAGCCTCAAACACGCCCCCCCCTTCTCTCCTCGGACCCTCCAGCCACTCTAGGGCAGGCCCTCATCACTTCCCACTTGGAGTATTACAGTGCCTCAAGGCTCCTCACTCCAGTCCATCTTTCATTCGGTGGTCAAACTGATCATACTAAAAACACAAGTTTGATTGTTATTCAATAAACTCCAATGGCTTCCTATGCCTCCAGGATAAAACCCTCTGTTTGGTTCTGAAAGCTCTGTATAACTGGGTCCCTTCCTACCTTTCTAGTCTTTTTATATCTTACACCTCTGCTCTCCTTCCACGCACACTTTGATCCAGTGACACTGGCCTCCTACTGTTCTTTGTACACACCTCTTCATCTCTCAACTCCATTTTCACTGCTTGCCCCCCAAATCTGTAACTCTCTCCTTCTCTAACTTCTGGCTTCCTTCAAGTCCCAGCTAAAATCCAAACTTTTGCCAGGAACATTGTCCAGACCTCTTTATCTCCAGTATCTCCAATTTATCCAGCACATATCCTGTTTATGTAATAGTTATCTGTAAGTTATCTCCCCCCATTTAACTCTAAACTTCCCAAGGGCAGGGTCTATCTTTTGCCTTTCTTTGCATCCCCAGTGCTTAGCACAGTGTCTGGCACATAGAAGGTATTTAGTAAATACCTAATAGACCGATGAAATTTTAGAAAAAGGCATTAGCAGTGGGGAAATGGGAAAAGGCCTCAAGAAGGTAGTGATGCTTGAGCTGAGCTTTGAAGGACACAGAGAATTCTAAAAGTCAGAAGGGAATATTAAATTTCAGGCATGAATAGAAAGTGCATGCAAAGGCAAAGAGATGAGAGTTGGGATGTGTTGTACAAGAAGGCCAGTTTGGCTGCACTGCAAAGTGCACTAATGGTAGTCATGCATAAATCTGGAAATTGATTGAGTCAGGTTGTGAAGGGCTTTAAATAACAAATAGCAGAGTTTTTATTTAGTCCTAGAGATAAGAGGAAGACTTGCATCCTCTACCCTTCTTGACTATATCTGCCTTTCTGCACTGGATTGTGAGGTTTTCATGCCCTAGTACATGGTTATTTTTTGAATATGTGCCATGTACCACTGAGAAAAAGGTATATTCCTTTCTATCCCTATTCAATTTTCTCCAGAGATCCACCTCCTTAACTTCTTTCTTGTTTATTTTGAGGTTAGATTTATCAAGTTCAGAGAGGGTGAGGTTGAGGTCCCCCACTAGTACAGTTTTGCTGTCTATTTTTCTGTAACTCCCTTAACTTCTCCTCCAAGAATTTGAATGCTATATCACTTGGTGCATTATGTTTGGTAATGATATTGCTTCATTGTCTATGGTGCCTTTTAGCAGGACACACTTTCCTTCCTTTATCTCTTTTGATTAGATCTACTTCTGCTTTTGCTTTGTCTGAGATTAGGATTGCTACCCCTGCTTTTTTTTTACATCAGCCAAAGCATAACATATTCTGCTCCAACTTTTTACCTTTACCCTGTGTGTGTCCTCCTGTTTTAAATGTGTTTCTTGTAAACAACATATTGTTGGATTCTGGTTTTTAATCCATTCTGCTATCCAGCTCCATTTTATGGGAGAGTTCATCCCATTCACATTCGGAGCTACGATTACTATCTGTGTATTTCTCTCTATCTGGTTCCCCCGCTCCCCTGTTTATGCTTTTAGTTCTCCCTTCTCCCTTCCCCTCCACAACAGAGTTTTATTTTTGACCACCGCCTTCTTCCCTCTTCCTTTCTTGCACTCATGGAGGCCCACTACCATCTAGATGGCAGTTCCCCTGGCCACTCTTTCCAATACTGGTTGCATTTTCATTCAATATTCCCTAACTCATTGGTTGAGTTGGCAGAGGTGAATTACTCCTCGCTCCTCAATTCCACTTCCAGGTTCTCCCTCTATCACCATCACTCAGTAATCTTTTCTCCTTTGAGGTTCACTCAATCCATATTTAACATCCAATCAATTTTGGTAGCTGTTATATATAGTTTTCTAGGACACACCCTTCTTTCCTCAATGAGTTCAGCACTTGGCTCACAATTTTTCCCTCCTCTAGTGATCTCCTAATTGTCACATCTAATGTACTTTGCTCAATCTTCATCCTTCTCATCCTCTGCAGGCTATTAACACTGTTGATCACCCTTTCTTCCTTATACTTTCTTCCCTTTAGGTTTTCAGGACACTAGTCTTTCCTGGGTCTCCCCACAACTGTCTGGCATCTCTTCAGTCTCCTTTGCAAGGATCTTCATCCAATAGGTCAGGCCTGCTAACAATGGGTGTCCCCCAAGGCTATACATACTAAGCCCTTTTCTCAATACATACTATTTTCACTTGGTGATCTCATCAGCTCCCAAGGATTAAACTATCTTCTCTATGCAGATGATTCTCTCCCAGATATTTTATACAGTTTAGAGTTATTTTAAATGGGATATATCTGTCTCTTCTTGCAGCATTTTGTTTGTGATACATAGGAATGCTGCCAGTCTATGTGGATGTATATTCTCAGATCTACTTATACCATTGCTTCTATCTTCTACATGTGTCTTTGAAAAATTCAGGTGTACAGATGTTTGCTATGCCTCCAAGTCTTCTCAAATAGTTCTCCTATTTTCTTCCCCCTTAGATATCGTCTTGTGGAGAGTATTACACCTTAATCTCATCTCAATGACACTTATAAAGATTAATTTATATCTTTGCATTAAGACCTTTAGGTCAATTTGTTCATTCCCAATATTTAGTGAATTGGTGCATGGACACTTTAGGCCATGAATACTACTACTGTTTTTCTTGAATTATTTCATGTAAACCGCTGAGTATTATCATTGCTAATCTTTATTCTGCCTTGGGCTTTTAAGTCTCTGTGGCACAAGTATTAATCATTCTGGGTAGTTACCTTTTTTTTCTTTCTTTCCTCCCTCTCCCTTTTCATTTTAAAGTGCTCTTGATAAGAAGCACACAGTTCCAAGAAAATTTAAGAGAAGAAACACATGAAATGAAGAAAAGTAAAAGCACAAATAATGAACAAAATAGGTACAAAGACAAGTTGAAAAGGCAAAAAACTCAGATTTTTTTTTAAAAAAGGTTTACATTAAACATCACTGAAAAGTACACAAATATTTGCTCAAGTCTTATTAATAATAACGATGATAACAATGCCAGTGAAAACCACAGCTGCCGTTTTTAGTTTCCTACGGTTGCAATGTACTTTATATAGGGTCTCATTTGATAAACACAACCATGTGTAAAGTAGGTGATGTAATTATTGCCATTTGAGCAATGAGGAAATTGAGGGTTGGCAGGTTGATTATAACTCACCCAAGATTACATAGCTATTAATCCAAGCATTCAGACTCCAAATTCTATTCTCTACTACACCACTGCTGCCCCTTCACATCAAAAAGAGTTAATTCTACATTGGGAAAAACGCTAGTTCTAATCTCAACTCTGTTACTAAGGAGTTGTGTGACTTTAAGAAAGTCACTTACCTTTCTGGGACTTGTTTCCATATTTGTTAAAAAAAAAAAAAGGAACAAAGGAAGGAAGGAAAGAGAAAGAGAGCGAGAGAAAGAAAAGAAAAAGAAGATGGAAAAGAAGGATCAGACTAGATGGCCTGTTAGAAACTATCAAGTTTTAACCTTCTATATGACTTAAGTATCTATATTAAACTAAAATTTCAGTAACAGAGAGAATATAAGAATTACAATGTACTTTATGCTGCATGGCGCCTTTGTTTTTCCTTAACAATTTTTCCTATAGGGAGATGATAGGACGAGAGAGAGGAAGCAAAGGTGCTGAGAGTACTTTCACCATCTATTTTGGTCAACCAGTTATTCATTATTTCTTGAATAATTTAGCAGCATCATTAGCAGATGATGAATTATCATGTCCTAATAACTCCAGAGGTGGGAAATAATCAGCAGGGCATGACTGCATAAAGCTGTCAGAAACATTGTTTCTCTACCTCCTGGGATAATGCATTGTAAAGAAAACAGAAAAACAAACCATCTGGTATTTCACAAGTTTTATCCTTCAAACTTGGGACTCTGGGAAATGCCAGCTTATGCTTGCCCATCAACTCCTCTGGGGCAGCTGAAGTTGTCTCGGCGTAACAACTGTTCATGCAGCTTGTCAAAATATGGTTAATTCTGGACACAACAAAATATTCATAGAACATAGGGCTGGGATTGGAGGAGGGAGAGAGAGTTGAGACAGACTGAAAATGAAAATAAAAATAAAATTGGAGAGGAAAAAGTCCCACTAGGTCTTCAAACCAATTATCAACAATGTCAATTAAAATTCATCATTCATTATATCATCATCGTTTTTGGCCACGTTCCTCTGCACTAAAATTTTTGATTCATTTGTTTTCAATGGCCATATGCTGAACACTTTTCTTTCCTTGTAGTTTGTCTCAGCTTTTGCTTTTAATATCTGATTTATATTCACTGACTGATTTCCAAAGTCCTTGGAGTATCCTGACTACATTGGACTCTACAAACAGAATTATATAAGCCTCATAACTCATGATTCATTAATACTTGGAACAGAGTTTCCAATTCATTGGGCTTACCCCTACACACAATATGTCCCTATATTTGAGTTCAGGATTTAGCCTTGGATTTGTTGCTCTATTTGTGTTATTTGTTTGTCTAACTACAGAATACGCTGAGTTTTGCCAGGCAAGGACAGTTGTTTCATTAGAATTATCTCCTCTGATCCTTGCTCAATTTTCATTCATTTCAGTTCTAAGGGATACTATCACTATATCCCTACTTCTTAGCCTGCCCAGTGGATCAGAACGCAGTTCAGAGCGAAGTACCAAGAAAATACAAGCAGTGCTCTGCTCATCATAGCCTTTCTAGCAAACACACCACGGTTCAGGACTTTGATTTAACTCAAAGGCCCCCAGGCTACACCACCAGGTTTGGAAAGGAATTTTCTTTTACAACAAAGGGAGCCCCCTCCCCACCAGCAGCCATCTGGGTTTCAGAAGAGAGAAAGCCAGAGGCAAAATGCTTTCATTTGGCCTCCTCATCTCCCTCAAAAAGCTGCCTTTTCACCCAAAGGATTCTCCAAATGTACGGACGCTAAGAAGACACCAAATAGAAATACTCATCATTCAAATGTCACTGATGGGAAAGGCATCTAAGGAAACAACCTCTACCCTTCCCATCCTCCCCATAAAGCCTCTTTTTCTCTTCCCTTATACAGTAGACAAATAATATAAATCTGTATTCATTTGGATGTTGAAAGCACGGTAAAAATACGACTTGTTTTTGTTATGTTCTAAGTCATTTTCATTTGTTTCTTCTAACTAGGCTGCCAACCCTTGTAGTCTGGGAGCCTGTTTGTTTGAAGACAACAAACATTCACTGTACATTTAACTGAACTAGGAACTAGAACAGAAACAAAGTGTAGATTTTTGCCCTCATGAAACTTACAGTCTAGTGGGAGAGAAGAGGAATGACAAGACATCAACACAGGTGACTACAACACACAAAACTATTAGGTGATAAATACATTTAAAAAAGAAAAAAATAAAGCATTACGAGTGCTCTGAAAACTTAAAACTGCCTTAAAAATGTTGAGTGGAGTCAGTATTATTAAAAACAATTTATGGAGACACACAGTCCCTAGCATCCCAAATACACAACAAAACTAACACTGACTCCCTCAGAAAGAATACTTTAGAATATGGAATTGAGAACTCAGGGCTATCCCTGAGTTTTTAGCTATCGAGTCTGACTTTCTTTAAACACACAACTTGAGAGGCAATTTGATGGAATGTATAGAAAGCTGGACTTGGAATCAGGACAGACCTGGTTTCAAAGCCTGCATCTGACATGTACTGACTGTGAGACTATTGTTATGCCACTTAATCCTTCATGTCCCAGGCAATGCTCTAACATATAAATTGCAGAACTGGTGCCTACCCTCAATTGACGGAGTGATTTTCCTTACTAGGAGATCCCTACACAAGTGTAATCAAATTCAACAAAAAATAAAAATATAATCACAGCATTGGTGACAGAGATATCAAACTCAAAAAAGTAACTGAGGTCACCCTGTAGATGGATAATGACTTAGTTTTAAAATGTAACATTGTCTATCTTTTATTATATTTTTAATTATTTTGTTAAGCATTTCCCAATTGTATATCTGGTTCTGTTGCCCTTTTAAGTGGCCCATGGCAGTATTAGACACTTCTGCTCTAGTACTAGATTAGTGACTGCTCAACTGGATGTTGACTGGAAGGTGAATTATGGTGAACTGTGGCTCCTACTTAATCGCTTTTGCCACACATTTATCTTGATGGTGTCATCATAACAAAAGAACAGGTCTTTTCTTTCTGGATACAAAAACACCTGAAAGATATCAGGCATGTTGCATCATGTCATTTTAAATATAAGAACAAGAATTTCTGACAATGTGGAAAAGCATGAGAACGATTTTTTTTTTCTAGACCCAAAGGCAATTACATAAGGAGTTTTAAAACAAATGAATGTCTATGTACTAAGCTCGGTCAGATTTTTTTCAGCTCCTTGTTCTATTTTTGATGAGTTGTAAGTTTCCATAATGTTGTCTGTTTTAGATTACAGGGGCTATGTCTTAATAGTTTTGATGATATTGATAATGATGGTACTGTTATAGCTGTATAGCATTTAAAAATTTTCAAGTACTTTCACGTACATTATCATTTTAAAGTGACATCTAGAGACATGGTATTTGAAAGAATAGAAATTAATATGATTTCCCAATCTCATGACATTTTCCCAAACAAAATATGCTCCATGTCACTTTAAAGCAACAGATGAAGCTATAGGAAGAAACTGTTGAGGACTATTTTCTAATAAATTTGATCATATTTATTCCATTCTAAGGACTTGCACACAGGACAAGCAGCACAAAATCTACCATCATCAAAAAGGA
The DNA here is from genome assembly GCA_028658325.1 of Potorous gilbertii. NCBI lineage: Eukaryota > Metazoa > Chordata > Mammalia > Diprotodontia > Potoroidae > Potorous > Potorous gilbertii. Next base: position 255,283,257 of record CM053771.1, read on the forward strand.
GAAACAAGGTTGAGCGATAGGTCTTTGTTTATTGTACCTCTTTTAGGAAGGGACAATCCCAGTCTCAAGTTTTATCTCCCCTCTCCCATTGTTCACATGACTGCTAAAGTGATATTCCTAAGGCACAGATCTGACCATTTCACTGCCCTGTTGGACAAACTCCAGTGGCTCTGAATTCTCTCTAGGACCAGACACCTCACTTGCCCTTTTCCCCAGACTAACTGGCCTTTCAGTTCCTCACACATGATATTCCATCTCCTGTGTCCAAGACTTTGCATAGATCATGCCTGACCTCTATTTCTCCCTTATTTCTACCTCTTGGCACCCATAGTTTCCTCCAAAGTTCAGCTCAAATGCCTCCTTTTCTATGAACCCCTTGCCCCAACTATAGCTGCTGGAACTTCCTCAAGGTTACCTTGTATCTGCTTTACATCCACTTACATGATATATATTCACTAATATGCATAGGAATTTTCTTCCCCATAGAACAGAAGTTCCTCTATGGCGGAGATTTTCATTTTGTTTTTGTTTTTCTAGCACTCATCATGGTTCCTGGCCCATAGTGAGCACTTAATAAATGTTGATCGATTTCAAGATAACCTGGAGTCAGCTTAACCTAGAAGGAAGCATTTGTAAGCTTGATTTATGCCAGAAGTTAGCAGTCCTCACTGTGTGCACCCTTTGTTTTAGCATCAATACATTATGACCAGGTCTATCAGAATGGAGAGCTGGTTTGGGATCAGAAGATAACAAGACTGGTTTTGGACAAGCTGAGTTTCATAGGATTTCGAGAACATTCAAAGATTGGTAGCACGATAACTGACAATAATAACTAGCATTTTATGTAGCGTAAAAAGCTAGAAAAAGGGTATAAAGCTTAAAAGCAGAAGGTTTGCAAAGCACTTTACAAATATCGTCACATTTGATCCTTGTAACGACCCTGAGAAGTAGGTGCTATGGTTATGATCTTCATTTTATGGTTGAGGAAACTGAGGCAGGCAGAGGTGAAATGACATGCCCAAAGTCACAGTAACTCGTGAGTGTCTCAGATAGGATTTGAACTCAGATCTTTCCTGACTCCAGGGCACTATACCACCTAGATGTTCAATAGTTGGGAATACAGGAATAGAGATGGCTGGGAGGTCAGAGACAAAGATCTCAGAGTCATCACCACAGAGGTGATAGCTGAAGTTATGGGAACAGACGTAGCCATGAAGGAGAAAATGTAGAGGGTGAGGAACTCAGTGGTCACCCAGCTACCATTCCTCATACTGTACAATGTATTTTGTTTCTGAATTTTGTCAAAGGAGTTAGAGGTTATCTCCTCTAGAGGTTAAAGTTAGAGGTTATCATTTACGACAATTTTTAAAAATTACTGTATTTTCTGTACAAAAAGGTTACATTACTAGAAATATACCATGACTAAAAATAGATGCAATGTGTTGCTTTTTCCTTTGCCTGATACAACTTATAACCCTCGGTCTTGGTCTGAGCTGGGGTGTGGTCTGACTGTGAATCAAGTTTCCTCAATGCTAAGAAAAAATGTCCCTTCCTTATCTTAGCCTCATCAGCACTGTCTCTCATTCAGCTAGCTTAAACAAATTGACAACTAATCTTTAAATCTTAGCTTTAGAGATAAATCGGAGTAGGATTCAATGAATAAGCGTTAACTGTTCCATACCAATGTGGCAGTGAGTCAGTAAACACTTACTTAATGCCTACTATGTGGTAAGCTCTTTGGATATAAAGAGAATCAAAAAACAGGATATTTCAGTGGAATAGACCAAGGGTCTGTGCCTTTTTATTGATAATTTGGATGAAGGCTTTGATGGTAGACTCAAGAAAGAGGGATAATAGACTAGAAATGCAGAATGAGAAATACATTTTGGGGCATGGCAAATATTTAATGGGAAAGTCTATATAAAGTTACTCTCCTCTACTTCAACTACAAACTTACAAGCCAAAGAGAACTTGGTGATCAGAAGTCATATTGTTGCTAAAGAAGTGTTTTCTCATTGAAAGGTGGATTTGCTTAACATACAATATGCACTACCAAAGCAGCAACAACATGAATCTCAGAGTATTAAGTATCTTATTTCCATATTTAGTATTCCTTTAGTCTAATTAAAATGAATAATTTTCAGATGAGTGAGCATAAGTTACATTTAAATCGTATGTTTCTCCATTTGCCTTTATGTTTGCAGATGGTGCTATAGGGACCTTTGTGTAATGGGAAACTATCTTTCAACACCTAAAATAGCTCCTTCAATGGCCGAAATGAAGACAGCTTTTCCCCCTGTTGGCCAAAGCTGACTGCTCTATTGGTCAAACATACAATCCATCAAGTGATTCTCATTATGAATTCTAAACACTGTCTCCCAAGCCATGAGCCATTCACATGCATTCAGAGAGCTCTGAGCTGCACTCAAACTGAAACAGGCACATAGAAACATACTCTAGGAGCAGCTGCAACTAATCCTGCCAGTCTGCTGTGTCCATCGTAAAGGGGAAATGGAGAGGGAGGGTGGTAGAAGGAGAGGGATGGATGGAAAAGGGCTATACAAAGGCACTACCTCAGACTTCAAAAATAAACAACATAAACCCATTGGGACATACTGCACAGGTCTCCTTTCAATTTTGCAAAAAGTAGTACTTTCCACAAGGACTAAATGTTGTCTATAAATATGTTCTTAAAACATTTATTTTCAATCAACAAAAATCTACCTTTTCTTCCCCACACTTCTTCCTCTCCCCTCCCCTGTATTGATGTAACAATGTAACAATCCTGTTACAAACACATTTTATAACATTTTTTTTTGTAAACACATTTTTGTCAAGCAAAACAAAGTCCCTCTCGAAACAAAGTCCCTCGCTGATCATGTCCAAAAAATGTCTATGAATAAGTTGTGATCAGGGACTTTTAAAGTATTTCTATTGTGGGCTCAACAGTTTCAAGACAGGAAGTATTATTCATTCCTCAAATTTAAAAGAATATAACTTTCATCATAGTCTAGGCATTAAAGTTATCTCCATATTTATGGATGGTGTGTGACACTAGGGCTATAATCTTGGGGTGCTCAGATTTGATCTACTTAAGAGTGAACTCTACAACTTAATTTTTTTAAACTTTCTATTTATTTGCCAATAACCTTGATCAAATTAATCAAGTATTCTAAATGCCTATTCTGTACAAGGGAAGAAGAGACCTCTGTGTTAGCTGGGCTTGAAAGACAGAATTATAGATTCTTAAGAGTTGGAAGTTATAAATTTAGGGGAAAAAAAAATCACTCAACAGAAAAAAAAAAGAGTTGGAAGCACCCATGATGAGAGAAGTTATTTGTGCAAAGCCACACAATTATGGTTAACAGCAGAGGTGGGCCCAGGTTTTCTGACTTCTAGTCCAATGTGTATTATTTTCCCCAATCTTTTTAATTTATTTTAATTTTTTTTTGGAGGTAACCAGAAGTAAGTGACTTGCCCAAGGTCACAGAACTAGTCTGAGACGGAATGTGAACTCAAATTCTCCTGACTCCAGGGCTGTTGCTCTATCCACTGTACCACCTAGCTGCCCTGCAAAGTGGAAATCCTTTCAAAACATATCTGACCATTCCCAGGCACAAGAAACTCACAGCTTACCAAGATTGTTGTCAATAAAAACTTATCATTACTTACATTTGCAATAATGCTTTGCCACCCAGTTCAATTTGATTAAAAAAAATCCTTCAGGGAGGAAGGAGGAGAAAAAAATTTAAGATTTACGGAAGTGATTGTTGAAAACTGAAAACAAATTAATTTTTTAAAAAAAAAGTTTAAAAATTTAAAAAAAAATCCTTCCTCAGAGTAGCTTCCAAGGTTAAGACATGAAAGACTTAACATATTGTGTTGCTTCAAAGCCTACAATTAAGAAGATCTTCAAACATATGAAGGCAACTGTGATGGAGAGTACCTCACTAGAATCCTACCTCTGTCACTTACACAAAGTACTTGATTTCTTTGAACCTCAGTCTACTGAATAATAGAGCGAACAGAGAGGGAGCTGCCTTTGGTCAAGAAGAACCTCATTAAAATTCTGCCACTGACACCCACAGGCCATGTGACCCTAAGCAAATCATTTTTTTTAAAGTTTATTTTATTCTGAACTTAAGAAATACAATTAGCATTTCCATAACATAGAATAGAAAAGTAGATGTAAATCTATTATGCACAACTTGTTAGTCTTTTTAAATACATAATAAAGTTATTATGTAACTTCATTTTTGTTTTCCTTTTTTTCTTCACTCCATCCCTGCCGTAGCCATGGCTAACAAAAGACACCTTTCAATGGTCCAAGCAGCTGTCTCACATTAACCAGCACAAGTGTAGTGGGCCTATCCTTCCTTTGTTCTAGACAGAGAGAGATAAAGATAGACCGCTATCTGTGTGACAGACAGTAGCATGTGTAGTGGCTAAAGAGGCAGCCTTGAAGACAGGAAGATTTGGGTTCAAGTCTTACTTCTAACACATCAAACTGACCATGTGACCCCAGGCAAGTCACTTGAAGCTCTCTCAGTGCTTTAAACCAGAGGTTTCAAATACATGGCCCACAACACTCCAAAATAACCAGATTAAAATGTAACTGACAAATATCTGATGAAATAAAAAGACAAAGAAACATAGATAACCTTGCATTTTGAAACTAAGCCAACACATAGCCTGCAGGAATTCTTCTGCATAGATGAGTGGTTCCCATTACCATTTGAGTTTTACACCACTGCTCTAAACTCTGTAAGTTGCAGAGGAAGTGCCATCCTTCATTATTAGGTGGAATTTCCTCACTCAGGAATTTCCTAAACAGTGAAATCACAGGTGAAATCCCTATCCCTGTTTTTACACTTTTCCTTCAGACTCCCAGTGGCCAAGTCTATTGGCTTATATTGAGCTCAAGGCTGACTATAGCTCCCAGACCTTCTTCAAAAGAACTGTTATTAAGCCAGGTCTCTTTCCTTTTCTGTACTTACATAATTTATTTTATTTTAAAACCCTGCATGTAAAATTTACATTTACTGTTAAAATTTCATCTTGTTGATTCTGGTTTATCCCAGTCTATAAAGAGAATTATCAATCCAGATTCTCTTGGAAAACCTATTACCATATTCTTTCCAGGTGTCATTTGAGAAGCTGTGCTGTGTAGTTAGGGTTCATGACTTGGAGTCAAAGAGATCTGTGTTGAAATCCTACGTCAAATATTTAATAATTGTGTGACTTTGGGCAAGTCACTTAGTCTGTCTCAGACTCAATTTCTTCTTCTGCAAAGTGAGGATAACAGCACCTCCCTCACATGGTTGTGAGAATCAAATGAGATAATATATGTACTTTGCTTTACAACCCTTAAAGCATTGTATTTTAGCTATTACCATTACTATTCTCTGCCCTAATTCAAATACACTAAAAATGCTAACAAGAAAAGCATCCTTCAGCATGGCATTAGAGATCTCTAGCCAAGCTGATGACTTATTAATAAACACTGAGCTCTATTTTTCTTCATTTTTATATCCACTTTCCATCTGTAACTCTACTGGTCTCACCTGCCCAGAACAATATCCTCCTCCTAGGAGAAGCTAATCATAGGAAATCTCCCCATTGCGTTCTTTAACTCAGCCTTGGATACTCACTCTACCCAAAGCTCTCCTTTATAGAGGGCTAAACCAGGACTTTCCAGATCACTCCACTTTCCAATTGCAGCTCTGCTTGGTCTGAACTACTTGGAACAAGAAGCCCTCTGGTGTTTCCCCTCTCTACCTTTCCCCTTGCCAGCTTCCTTTCGTGTGTTGTCTGCCCCCATTAGATTGTAAGCTCCTTGATGGTAGGAACTACTTTTCTTTTTCAAATCTGTTTAGCACAGTGACTGCCATATAGTAGGTGTTTAATAAATCTTGACTGAGTTGAAAAAACTGAATCATCCATATGCTGCATTACTCAGTTATCCAAAATTTGTGAAAACTTCAAGTCCTGAAGCCCAAACTAAAGGCATGTGTAGTAAATGATCCCAAAACAAAGATCTGCGATGATTTTTATACAGACTTTTTTCACCATCAAGGAAATGGACTCAGTCACCATGCTTAGACTAACAGCACAGGTGCAGATGTGTTTATTAAGGAGGTTGAAATAGTTCTGAAGACAACAATGAGGAAAAAGCCACTGCAGCAGACCAAGGATACAAAGATAACTGTGATGGAGGTAACAAATGTAAGGGCATTAAAAAATCAATTTCCAATAAAGCTGAAGTGGGTGAAATGATAAAGGTGTAGGAAAAGAAAAATCTCAGACCTAATTAACATCAAATGGGAAGAATTCCAAGAAAACATCAATAACTACTAAACCATAAGCCTACTTTCCCATTAATATAAATTTTTTGTGACAATAATCTAATTATGCACCAGGGCCATCCTCAGTGGGTGTTACTAGGAAACAGGTAGGCTTCTGAAAACAGTATTACATGGCAGACCACATTTTTTCTATTAATTGTCTGTAAGATGTAGAGCTACAAGATTCCACTGCCCATGATGTTAGTTGACTATAAAAAGAATCCTTGAAAGTTATAAGAAGAGCGATAACCTTGTCTGGTGATCCTCTAATCATCAATTATCAGATAAGGCATAAAGCAGCATGAGATGAGCCCTTGTTACAGGTGTTCATCATTGTCATGGAGAAGATTCAGTTTAGAGTCAATGAAGAAGAACAAAATTCTATAGAGGGTAGAGTCCTCCAGATGTTCCTGTTGGCTGATGATATCATGCTGGTTGCATCAAGCCCTGCAATACCATAGAGCCTCCTGGATGAGGTCCAAAACCACTCCAAAGACTGGGCTTAACCATCCTCACAAGGAAAAAAGAAAGTAAAGCACCATAACCTGGACAGTTGTCCAGTCTGGACATGAATTGAGATAAATAACATACAGAGCTCACCCATCAAAAGATGTATCTTAGACAGATATTGCAAAGGGAAAATGAACTGGTAATTACGATGTGTGGGCTGCATTTAGGAGACCATAAAATGTTTTAATGACCCCAAATTCCTCCCTGATGAAATACAAATATTTGCCTGGTTTCACTATACAGCTAAGAGTCTAGAACACTAGGGTCTCCAATGTATTAAAAATGAGGATCACACCCCAGGGCAGAAAACTGGCAAAGATGACAAAAGATAAGGATATTTAGTGTTGCAGGAGTTGTAGGAAAATGGGCACATTGGTTCATGCAACTGTGAATCAGTACAATTGTTTTGGAAAGCTATCTGAAATCATGCAAATAAGGTAAGACGTCCTTACCCTTTGTCTCTGAAATCCTACTGCTAGGCATGTAAGCAAAGGAAGTTATTGACAGGAAGAAAGTCGCCATATACGCCAGAATATTTATAACCATGCTTTTGTATTAGTAGAGAACTGGAAACAAAGGAGATTCATTCCTATCAATTGGGGAATGGCTAAACAAATTGTGGTGCCTGGATATAATGGAATGTTACTGTGTTGCAAGAAACAACAAATCATAAATGCAGAGAAGCATGGACTTAACAAGAAGTGTTGGCAAAGTCAGCATAGCCAAGAAAGCCTACAGAATGACTGCAACAGTGTAGTTAGAGCCACCGCAAAATAATCACAAGTGAATCTTGCAAAAACACAAAAAGCAAACATGACCCCAAAGAAGAGGTATGAGGAGACACATCTTATTCTTTTGCAGATGGGTGGAGGTATCCAAGAATGTGGAACAATGCATGTTTTCATTTTTTTTTTGATATATTGATTTCTTTTTTTCTATTTATTTTCTTTTTCTTTACAAAATATATGTTATACAGGACAGTTCTCTGAGAGGAAAGAAAAAAAGGAAGTTAGGGCTGTATAAAAACAAGACATTAGTAATAATTAACTTTAAAATGAAACATACTCAAAGGGCAATGGAAAGATTATGGTGAGTATATGCAAACTCCTACATTAAAAACAGACAGCCAGAAAAAATGTGCATACCCTTTGACACAGCAATATTGTTTCAAGGGCTGTATCCCAGAGAACATAAAAATGGGAAAAGGTCCCACATGTAAAAATGTTTATAAAAGCTCTTTTTTGTGGTAGCCAAGAACTGGAAATTGAGGGGATGCCCATCAATTGGAGAATGGCTGAATAAATTGTGGTATATGAATGTAACGGAATACTATTGTGCTATAAGAAATGACAAACAGGCCAACTTCAGAAAAACCTGGAAAGACTTATATGAACTGATGCTGAGTAAAATGAGCACAGCCAGGAGAACATCATACACAGTAACAGCCACAGTGTGAGGACTGTTTCTGATAGATTTAGTCCTTCACAGAAATGCAAGGACCTAAAACATTCCCAAAAGGACTCCCAATGCAAAATGCCATCCATGTCCAGAGAAGATTTATGGAATAGGAATAAAGACAGAAGCAGCCTATTTTCTCTTGTGTTATATTTTATTTTTCTTTGGTTTTTCTCATGGTTTCTCCCATTCATTTTAATTCTTCTATGCAACATGATGAATATGAAAATGTATTTAGTAAGAATGTATGTGTAGAACCCGTAAGAGATTGTATGCTATCTCAGCGAGGGAAAGGGAGAAAATCTAAAACACATGGAAGGGATTATTAAAAACTGAAAACAAATAAATTAATTTAAAAAAAAGACAGCCAGGTAGCATAGTACAGCACTAGACTTGAAGCCAGAAGACTCATTTTCCTGAGTTCAAAACTGGCCTCAGATACTTACCAGCTGTAGTTATTTAACCCTGTCTGCCTCAGGTTCCTCATCAGTAAAATGAGCTAGAAAAAGGAATGGCAAGACACTCTGATATCTTTGCCAAGAAAATCTCAAAATGAAGTCATAGTCAGACAAAACTGAAATGACCCAAGAACATCCTTAAACAAGGAACAACAAAGGAAAAGCAGAGAAATGGATACCATCAAAGAAATTTAAGACCTCATGAAGCATCATTTGGAGGCTGAGATGGCCTGGAACCATGAGGGTCCTCATCCCCATTCTGCTAAGGTGTCTACAATATACAGAATTAGCTCTGGGCCTGCAGTGTTAACTCATGCTTATAATCACTGGCTATTGCCCGACTGATGACCAATACGGAACTGTTAGAACATGAGCAACAAGCCAGGGTCTAGGTCTAAGTATTATTTAAAAGACTGATATTCCTTCCCACAAAGTTTCTGAACTCAGTTAACAATTTTCAAAGAATTTTGATGGAAGGGCAAATGGGGAAAAGGATTTCTGGCACAGCACTGAGATATGTAATAGGGAGGGGGAGATGGATGATAGGCAGAGAGAATAATACTTGGACTGGGATTCATCTGCCTTGGGGTCTGCGTATGTGCAGCCTAGCCCTACCCCATATCCCCTTCTTATATAAACAAGGCAACCATGGAAGGGTCATCTTACTACAATCAAAATGAAAACTATGTTAATGAGGATTACTTATCTTTCCCCAGTCATACTGGACAAAGGGGTCCCTCTCACTTTTGAATTTGTACCCTAGTACTTGGCACAGCCTTAGCACATAACTGGTGATTAATAAATGATTTTTGTTTAATCAATCAAAAGAGAAGATAGGTTAGTCATGTGGAAGAATAATTGACAGACTCTATAACCTACTGGAGTCCTAAGAATGTCAAGAAAAAGTGAGGAAAGCTGCTGGGGCCCTGCTGTGTCAAACTTATGGGAGAATACAAATACACAAGCCTGCATTTTCATCACTGGAAAAAATATCCACATAGAATCATTTAAATATTTCAGAATTTTTGAGTATCTTCATTTATTTTTAAAGATTAAACACAGATTTACAAAAATATTTGATAATTTTTTAGTATTTCCTTTTAAAAAAATGAAAACTACCAGACCCACATTTATGAAAAATGAATGAAATCAAAACATTAGGACTCATGGTTAAGATGCAGAAACTGTGATCAAGAGTCATGGGTTCCATGATAAACAGACCTTTTTTCAATAATTCATGGATCCTCCACCAACTTTGAGCCCAGGCTCTCTATACTTTTTAGGACAATCTGCAAGAGATATTGTGACGGAAGAATTCATCACCCTGCAGCAAATCTAGTGATAAAACCCTCCAAATTCACGTAGGCCTAGTTCTTATGCAGCAAATATACAATCTACTGCTAAGCTGAAGCTAGACGCCTTTCCAAGTAGATAGCACCCAATACAGTTTGTACACTATAGTTTTTGAGATTTCAAAACTTACCCTGTGGTAAGTTATCGGAGTAAGTTTAGCAGAGTACATACATATGGAAATAGAATCATGAGGGGTTTTGTTGTTGTTCTGGAAGGGATCTTGCATTCAACCCTTCCATTTTGCACATGAGCAAATGAAGGCCTTGTGTAGTTAAGTGACTTCTGTAAAACCACAGAACTAGTATGTTAGCAGAATAGTTCATTCTTACTTTTTCAGAAAATTCAATTCCCCAAAAGTCTAAGTCTTCTCCAAGCAGAATATATGTTTTATATTTTAAGATTAGAATTAATTTCCTTTTGATAATTGTTCATAACATCACTAGGGCTGACTGGCAACCCACACTTAGGTGGTAAACCCAGGGAAGAAAATAGCAACAATGCTATTTGTTCAGCAACAATAGGCTAGTCAACTTTATTCTTGAATCCTTAGGCAAAATATGTGAGCAACCAATACATCAGATCCAGTAACCAAATTAAAACAGTATATTAATAAGGGGAGAAAAATCTACCTTCATCAAGAGTAGTTTGAAGTAAAATCCTAGAAGAGAATGCTCAGCTAAGCTTTTTTCCAGTGTTTACAAGACAATGCTCTAACTGGGCAGCTGTTCCTACTTATTTTCTCTTCAGGTTAACTCATTTAGTTCCTAATTATCTGATGTACCTGAAGAGACTGCCCTTGAAGCAATCTTTTATCCCTGGCTTGTTTAGGCTCCTGATTAATTTGCAAAGGATGACACTAAAAATCCAAAGGTTAGAAACAAGGCTGTTGGAATTTCTTAATTAAGGGGAAGTAATTTTCCATCATTTGTTAAGGAAACTCTATTCCTTCTATAAGAAAAACTCTGTTCTGAGAAAAGACATTATGAACACGGGCTTTTTCTTCCTCTGGTAAAGTTAGTTTCTTCTACCTAGATAGTGTGATAGACTTTATTGATCTAGTATCCCAAGAAAATCTTATTAGAGCATTCTCTGAACAATCTTATAGTATTTCATATATTCCAAAGAGAAACGTTTTTTAGACTCTCTGATCACAGACAGCACTTAATTGTTATTCATTTTTACTGATTTCTCTGGCTAATTCACTAGAAAGAAGTTCCTGCTACTTGCTCCTATTTAGGCCGAGTTAGTTGGTCATATTCATTCATTCCACAATCATTTATTTGGCTTCAACTCACAAGCAATTCTTTTGCCAAAGCATGGGTCCCCAAAGGCTATGTAATGCCACTAAAGCACCAGCTCTGGCAAATTTTACCAAATACTGAATGCTTAAGTAGAGGCCTAGTAATGGGCTTCATTCCTGTCCAACGAGCAGCCAGGAAGGTCTGCAGAGGCTCAGTACCAGACTGGCCTCTAGGTACTTTTCTGGGCATAAATTTCTTTACTATGTTTTATACCAGTGAGGTCAAACGCAAATGGAAACTGGATCCCTGGTGGCAGCATACTGACTTATTTTAAAAATATGTTATCTATGTTTTATTATATTTTTATTTTTTATTTAAATATTTTTCAATTACATTTTAATCTGGTTGGAGCACTTGAGAGTGTTTGATACCTCTGTTTTATACCATTTTCCTGGAGTAATTCTTTGTTGTCAACATACTTAGCACAATGCTTTCTGATAATTACTTCAATACTATGGAAGACTATACTTTTGGGCAGAAAGATCTTTTGGTGCCTCCAATTTATACCCTGGGGACATCAAGTACTGCCATTCCTGAGAGTGGGTTGGTGTTTCTATGCCTGCGGGCATTTAGACCTAATCCTAACCCTAAATCTAGTAGTTACTGAGAATACTCTCCCACTTTGGTAGCCTGCTCCGCTTGGGGTCTTGGCCCAGAGGTACACTGACTTGTGAACTGTACAGCATGCTGCATCAGTAATATTTTCCTTCTAGGCTGCATCAGAGGTACTGTTGGAATTAAGTTACATATTTCAGAGCCTTCATTTAAAAATATGTGACTTGTTGATCATTTTATGTGCTTACAAAATGTTGCAGATCCTTATACATCTGAATATACTCCTTAGCTTTTTCATATTTTCAAGACCAGGCAGGCAGTTCAATCATTATTTCATATTACATCTTCTCTTTCTGGGCAATCTTAGACCTTCACTCACTAAGAGATCCTCCTCCCCCTCCCCTAAGTCCCTTGGTCCCTTCATCCTCACTAACTATTTGCCTTTGGTGAAATCTGTTCTAGGCACAGCACAATTTAGGATGCCTAGAAGGGATAACCTGTGATTTTCACGCTGAAAGTGTCTCACTTTCACCTTTACTCACAGGTGTCTATCATGGAGTTCTTAACCTGGGGTCCATAAATCCCCCAGTGGACTTCTGGGGATTCACGAACTTGGATCAGAAAAAATAATTTTCATTTTGACTAACCTCTAACTGGAATTTAACATTTCTTTCAATCATGAACATAAGCAACAAATATGGTTAGAAAGAAAGGGTTCATAAGTTTCAGCAGACTACACAGTCAAAGGGATCCATTTTGTGTTTCTAACTCAAAAATGTTATGAATGCCTACTTTACTTGTGGCCTTACACACTATCAAAGTCACTAAGTCCAGCTAAGTCAGAGGCTGGATTAAGGGAACTCTCAGAGTCCTCTTTTAGCTTAGTCCTAGGACATAATAAGAACCACAGCACTCTCAAGGCAATAATAAATCATTTTCTCAAATTCTCTATGTTTTCTATTAAGGATTACTTTTTAAAAAAAAATCTCACCTTGGTGGGAAGATTTAGCACTAAACCCCTTTCCAAAATTACTCCTTTAATCTCTCTTCTATTCCATACACCCTCAACATTTATTTAACCAGTTTATAATACATCATCTTTGTCCCCAAGAGGAAACTGGGTACTAAGCCCTAATAGTCGTGTTAATCAGAATGAAGGGACAGTCCAGGGTCAAGAAAGCACAATTCACATTAAACAAAGGAAGCAATCAGAAATCAGGGTCAAGTTATTAAGAGAAGAGGCAGAAAAAAAGAAATCAGGATCTGGGATAAGCACAAAAACCAAAAAGGTTCCCTGGAGGAAAGAAAAGCAATAAGTATATCAGGGTGATCCAAGTGAAAAAAACTGAGGTAGACTGTCTAGAAAGAAAAGAAGGGGATACTTAAATTTTTAAATGAATTCTTAGGCAAGGTAAGGATGTGATTTGACATTAAAGAGGAAGAAATGGAATGGGGAGAATAATTCAGGTTCAAGGAAGGTGGGAGGACTCAGTTTTTAGCATTTAGCAAATTAATCATTCTTCTAATAGTAAATGGACTTCACATAAAAAAGCCAGTTCAGTGGTTCATTTTGAGGTCCTCGAATGCATCATCTTTTCTTCCCCCTTTTTTGATTCTTTCCTTTGCACTACCACATTTTGCACATGGTTGTTTTCTGTAAGGAAATTCCGGCCCCAAGACACAGATGCTCCTTGTTTATTACAGCCACACACAGCTGGAGGGTGCTTCCTCCTCCTCTTCCCGGAGTGTGTGGACCACAGTCAGCTGCTAAAATAATTTCAGAGACAAAGTGGAAACTTTGTCTATTCCCCTATTCTTCTCTTCTAAATGATCTGTCCAGCTAGGACAAAAATGAAACACATTCATAAAAAGGAGTTGGCGAGGCAGCCAAAATTTACCATCTCCGTTCTGGGACCTATTTAAGTCTTGGGAAGGTCAAAGATACTGGCCAATTATCATCCTCCCTTTCCATGGTGTCAGGCCAAAAACTCAACCTTTCATGCTGTACCAAAACCTAACTTCAACATCACTCACTCTTTTAACACCCTCCTCCTCCTTTCTTCTGCATACAAAGGGGCCTCATTTCCATATCTATCTTCCTTCACCTTCGATTGTTCTTTCAATACTTACCCACATCCAAATTTTTCCCTAGGCTGAAAAGGTCAACAAATGAATAAATATTATTGTTCTTGACTCCAGGGAGAAGACTCCATATTCCTGAGAAGTCTTCACTACATCTGTTCCATGCCCATCAACTGAGGAATGGCTGAACAAGTTATGGTATTGGTAGAAAGACTCACAATATTATTGTTCTTGTCTTAATGTTTTGTTTTTGCACCATTACCATTTTCCAATATATACTTCCACCACCATCAAATTATACTGGAACAAGAAAAATACGTAAGCAATACTGATCAACAAAACAACTGTATCAGATAAAGGAAGCAGCAATCCACAATAGCAGGTCCCCCAAAACAGTAGGAGAAGAGGAAAATGTAATTCATTATGTTTTCCAGGAAAAAAAAAACATTCTTTAACATCTACTAATACAAGGTACTGTAGAAAGTTTGGGAGAGACAGAGATGTACAAGACCTTCAACTAACAATAGTCAACCTAACTGTCCCTTTCTCATCCCTAATTTTCCCATGGAATACCCTCAATTCAGCTGAACATAACTGCTCCCTCCAATATTTTTTTTATTGTCATCTTGTAACTAAATTTTCATCAATTTCACAAAATTGTTCAGAAAAATATTACCAAGGACCTCTTTAAAACCCTTAAACCAAATGCAAATTCCCATTCTTTTGCAACTCCTGACACCCCATCACACCTTCTAATGAATGGGGTATGAGCCCAAGCAGAGACCTTTGTCCCTTGGACCAGGAGGATTTTGGTCCTATTTGTCTGAATGCTCAGGAAAGCCTGGCCTTGGAGGGGGGGGGGGTCTCCTTGGATCCCCCTTATTTGATTTAGCATTTTCTTGAGGTCCAGGTCACCCAGCCTGGTGTTCCCTGCCTTTGATCCTTGACCTTTTCAGGGTCCTACTGTCTGGAATAACGCCACTCCCATCAGGATCCTCCCTGGACTTGATTTGCATTCCAGGCTGACTTTCCCCTTTCAAGATCATCTCTGGGGCCCTCAGACTACTTAGTGACACCTAAATTCTTCTCTCAGTATTTTTCTGTATTTAAGTTCCATCTCTCCTCCATGAAGCTGCTCAGATTTAATTCAGCAGACTCTGTCTAGCTGAGATTTTATCTGGCCCACTTGTTAATACAAGCTTGACAAAGGTTAGGCTCCTTAAGAGTCAACCCAGTATGGCAAATCTTTAATAAACTTTGTTTTTCTTTGGCTTTAAGAAGGCTTGTGTCAAATTCATTCTAGCAGGCTCCAGCTTGTCAATACTTTGGGGTCCCTACCACCCCAAACCTCAACATTTTGGTTTCCTGACTGAGATGAACTACTAATCTCAAATTCTTCTGCCAAGACTGGAAGGTATGTAAGCCTCCCCCTCTCTCTATCCTCTCCTAGCTCTCCAACCACCTTGGAAGCAGTTTTTGGACCTGACCTTTCAGGTCCCAGAAGGTCAGGCAGCTTGAAGGCTGTCTTGCACTCAGTCTGACACTCTCAGGTTTTCGGTCCAGACCCAAACCACCCCAAACCTCAACACTAACTGTGAATATTCCCCAAAGTGCTGTCTCTCTTTTCTTATCTCTCTGAACTCTCTCCCTGGCTGCCTTTATCATCATCATGGGTTTAAATATCACCTCTTCACTAATGATGCACAGCTCCAGTCTCTCTCCTGAGCTTCAAGACCACCATCACCAGCTATCTCCTACAAATTTAAAACTGGATGACCTTATTGACTTTGCAAATTCAACACATCCAAAAGAAAAACACTCATCTAAAAGGTTGATTAAAACCCAAGCCTTTCCCAAACTTTCCTATGTCTGCTGAAAGCACCATAATCTTTCCGTTTCACCCTCAACTCTTGTGTGTGTGGTCTCTCTGTCTCCCCCATTTTCCCAGATATTCAAAGATGCCAAATCTTGCCATTTCTACTTCCAGTCTCTCTCACGCATTCAATTTCATTAGTCTACTCTTCAGACCCTTCCTACATTTCACCTACATCATCGCAATGCTTTCCTAAATGGTCTCCCTGCCTCAAGCCTTTCCCTACTTCCATCCATCTTCTATAATAAAGCTGTCAAAGTGATTTTCATTAAGTGCAGATCTGCCCATACTACTCTCTTAATCATTAAATTTCATTGGCTCCCTATTACCTTCAGGATGACATACAAAGCTGGGCATTTAGCTTTTAAATCTCTTCACAACCTGCCCCTAAACTATCTTTCCAGCTTCTCCTTCCCAAATTTGGTGATCTAAGTAAAGAGAACTTTTCTCTGTTACCTGCACAGGGCTCTGCACTCCCATCTCTCTGCCTCTGCACTAGTCATCCCTCACACCTGGAATGCATCCCTCTTCCCTTCTGACTCATAGAATCCCTCACTTCCTTGAAGACATAGCACAAGCAACATCCCTACACAAAGTTTTTCCATATCCCCCTCAAAGTACAGCGCTCTCCCTGGTAACAACCTTGTATCTATTCTCTGTACACTTATAGATGTGTACATGCGATTTCTCTTGATAAAATATAAGTTCCTTGAGAGGAGGGATTGTTTACATTTTTTGTATATGTATCTTTGGGCAGCTGGGTGGGATAGTGGATAGACTGCTGGGCCTAGAGTCAGAAAGACTCATCTTCCTGAATTCAAATGTGACCCCAGACACTCCTGAGCAAGTCACTTAACCCTGTTTGCCTTTTTCCTCATCTGTAAAATGAGCTGGAGAAAGAAACAGTATCTTTAACAACAAAACTCAAAATGGAGTCATGAAGAGTCAGACACAGCTAAAAATATTTGAACAAAAATTAGTTTCTGTACAGCCACAGTGCCAAGGATATGACAGATGCTTAATAAATGCTTGCTCATTGTTTATATAAACTGTATATATCTGTCAGCATACTGCTTTACATACATACAATGAATCAAGAAATATTTGTTAAGCACCTACTATGTGCCAGGCACTATGCCAAACATGCACACAGCACACATTATCCCCAATATCTGGCTCAGCATAGGCACTTAATTAATGCTTGCTGCCCAAGGACCCCTTCTTTAAAATCTGTTAAAAGTAGCTACCTAGTCCTTGTCTGACCCTCTCAAGTGAGGAAATGAAATACCTCTCCAGCCCATCCCACATCTGAATAGCTTCCCTACAAGCCTGAATCCACCTCTCAGTAACCACCAGTTCTCTGTTCCCTGAAGAAAAGCTAAACAATTTAATTCTTTTTTCATAGGACAACCTTTTCATTATTTGTACACAGGTTTTCCTTCTCCCTACAACTTCCCTTTTCAAAATTAAACATTTCCAGTTCATAGAATCACAGATTTCAAACTGGACTCTCAAAGGCCATCTGGTGCTCCTCAATTTACAACGGATCAGCTGAAGGAAGCATGGAGAAGTTAAGTGACTAGCCCAAAGGTTAGCCAAATGGTAGAATGAGGCCTCAAATCTAACATTAACCCAACACCAAATCTAATTCCAATTCCATTGTACCACATTTCCTTAGTTCCCTTAGCTTAGAAGGCAAAGTTTTAAAGACATCACCAGCCTGTTATCATCCTCTGGACACTTCCCAGATGATAAGTGTCCAAAATATAATGGGATTATTACATTCCTACTTCTACACAGTAATCTCTCTTTTTGGTGGGGGAGGGGGAGAGAGAGGAGGGAGGGGGAGGGAGAAAAGGTAAGAAAATTGGGATTAAGTGACTTGCTCCAAGTCATGCAGCTAGTGTCAAGTGTCTGGGGCCTCCTGACTCCAGGCCCAGTGCTTTATTCACTGCACCACCTAGCTGGCCCTAGCAACCTTTTCTTAAAGCAAGCTGAGACAATATTAGTTTTTTTATCAAATTGATGAGAGGCAACATGGTGGACATGGAGTCAAGAAGACCTGGCTTTAAGTCATGCTGAATGCATGATTAGGTGCAAATTACTTATCAGTCTAAGTCACAGAAGAGTTTATGTAAAATGTGCTATCTAACCCATGGGCTACTCGACTGATTTTTTGACTGAGTGAATTTCTTTCTAATAAAATTTATCTGATTAAATTTGGTCCAATATTTGGTTTGCTGAGACTCTTTTGGTTGTGGCCTCTGTCACAACCAAAAGTTGTGGTTGTGTGTTATTATCCCTCTCTCCTCTGTATCATCTGTTATTCTAAGTGCCAGCCTATTTATGCTTACAACTCAGCTACTGATAAAACTTTTAAATAGCACAAGGTTATTAGAGGTCTCCCTTCAGGTCAATATCAAGACACTAATGAAAACTCTTTGGGACTTACTATTTGAATAAGACAGAATCCAACTAACGATACTAAGATCTAGCCCACATCTCTTCAATCTGTCCTTAAAGATAACTAAAAATTTTAATCAGATCAATAAAACAGGATAATCAGCGTTTATAAGAAAGCACAAATGAACCAAATTCAACCTTCTCATTTTACAAATAAGGTAAGACAAAAGGAGTATAACAGATCAATCAATAAGTATTTTTAGATACCTACTATGAACAGTTGGTCAATAAACATTTAGTAAGTACTTCCTATGTGCCAGACTGTGCTTATAAGTGCTGAGAATACATACAAATGCTCTGCTCAGGGGTATAGGAGACAAAGTCCACCCTAGAGAAGAATGACACATAGCTGACTTGGGTGACCTCCTTAGAAAGGAGGTTCTGAGAAGACTCATTCCATTACAGGGAGAGACTGTCATGGGGGCAGAGGGCCATTACAATGTGTGGATTCCAGGGTTGGAATGAAGCTTCAGGATGAAAAGGCCGAGCAATGTAGAGGAAATCCAAAGTGAACCAAACCTTGTCTAAGAACTGAGGTTACAAACTATTCATGAGGAGCTCACTTTTTAACAAGGAGATAAGTACATGTACAAGATTTCCCAAAAGCCTGAGTGCTGTTTTAAGCCACTACAGCTATTTAAGCTTAAAACCACACTAAGACTTTTGGGGCACCCTGTATATAAAGTATATAAAGATTAAATATAAAAATAGTAAATAAATAGAAATTGCATGACCAAGGTTGCTGGTAGCAGAACAGGGCCTAGAATCCAAGTCTCCAGATTCCCAGTGCAGAGGTTTTTTCAAGGCTACTTCTAAGATTCTATGATCTCTATTTCCCAGTTTCACTGAGAGGCAGTTACGACAAGCTATTCCTTAAGTTTCTAACCAAGGGGCAGTTTGATAGACGTATTTCAATATAACTGGTTTCCTTTGTTATTTTATGTATTTTATTTTATGCAATTACAAACATTATTCTAAGCAGTCCATAAGCTTCACCAATCTGTCAAAGGTGTCCAAGACAGGGAGACAAGTAACTCCTACTCTAAGAGAACGAAGAAATATGTTGAGGTGGAGATAGGGAGTGCCAATTTACCATGACCTAGGTAGCACTTAGAGGAGCTTCATTTAGCTTTTACTTTAACTGAAAAGCTTATACTCTGTAACTTTTCTCCTAAAGCACAAGCTCCTTGAGGGCAGGGACTGTTTGTTGTCTTTCTTTGTAGCCGTAGCACTTAGCGCAGTGCCTGGCTCCTGTGTGTTCATCCTTCATTGCCGAAGAAGACCATGCCATCAGAGAAATGATGACATGACTTGCACTTGACTTTGTTTTGAGTGAGGGAGGGCTGTGCAAGATCACCAGCTTCACTTCTTCTCCAGAGCCATCTGAATCCAGTGACCTGATATTCATCAGGATGACTGGAGATGACCCAGGCTGAGGTAATTGAGGTTAAGTGACTTGGCCAAGGTCACACAGCTAGTGAGTGTCAAGTGTCTGAGGTGAGATTTGAACTCAGGTCCTCCTGACTCCTGCACTGGTGCTCTATTCACTGCACCACCTAGCTGCCCATGAGGAAAAGGGTAATCAAAATGCAAGGCGTTAATGGTGTGGAGGGAGGGGAGAGATGAGGAGAAAATTTGGAACTCAAAATTTTGTGGAAATGAATGTTGAAAACTAAAATAAACATTAACAAAAAGAAGAAGAAATACGTTTTCATCTCAGAATATCAGGAGCCCAAAGACACTACCATGAAAAGAAGTTAATGCCATTCCAGGTCTTCCGGCAAGGTTTCTTGAGACCTAAAAAAGACTCACTAGCGGTTTACTAAAATTCAAGTCAAGTGGCATTATATTATACCACTTTCTGATCACAGAAAAGCACTCCGAGATATCATCTCACTTCATGGATAACAAAGGCAGACCTCTTGAAATCACTACTGTAGGAATTCTATTTTCTGTTCCAGACCTCTCTCCAGAAAACTTCTTTTCACATGATTTAAATCTGAGATCTCAGGGAGCATCATATTGCAATTCCCCGACTTTTCTATTTCAAAGGAAAGCATGGTCAAAACATCAATAGCTGCAAGGGACACAGATTGTACTACATAATTTCTAATACTTCATGGATCTGAAGTATAGGAGAACAGAGGTAAAATAGGAATCTGGGGTGGTGGTAGTGTCATATCTGAACGTTGTTCTTCAGCTGGCATTGGGTCCTAACATTTTTGCTTCAATATCTACTCATTCTCAGCTTCTGTGATTTGGGGGGTCTTGTGATTTCATTATTCAGTGTGGGGGTACTCCTTGGTGTGGAAATTTCCTCTGTAAATGAAGGTCAGCAATTCATCTGCAGCTTATACTCATAGAAAGCTGCCTGAGTTCCTGAGAAGTTGAACTTCCCCATGGTCACACTTCTGGTAAGAATGAGATAACCCATGTCTTCTTGACTCCAAGGCTGGCCCTCTACTATACCCTGCTTTCAAAAAAAATAACTCATTTGTAGACAAATACTTATCTGCACCAGGGTGAGTAAGATTGAAAAGACTTCTATTCCTAGTTAATCCTTCTGTAAAATAAGGAATTATTTACTCCCCCGCAAAATTATCTTATTTCTCTTAAAAATATAAGTTTTATATACTTTGTACTCTTAAAGTGCTAAAGAAATTCACTTCAGTTTTTAAAGACTTTCTGGCCAAAGAACAACATGAATATTACCAAAAAATTACATAATCTTCATTTGGGAATTTGACTTCATTTTTTAAATGACACAGAAAAACTGGAAGGCAAGTTCAGAAAAGAGCAGTAAAAATTATTAGAGGACAAGTTAAAGGAAACTGGGTTTATTTACCCTGGAGATGACAGAAGTAAACAGATAATTCTGAGAAACAAAATTCTGTACTGTGCCAAAATAGCAACTCTTTTGCTTTTTTAGCCTACTAAGGGCCTCCAGTATGTACAGAAAGAGTGGTCCAACAGGACCCTAGAAAAGCTCTCTTTACTGCTCTCACTTATCTTCCTGCAGGTTGTAGGTCTCTCCTCTATTCTAAATAATATGCGTGGAGATACGTTTTCTTTTCATGAACTTTAGTCTTATTCATTTCCTTTTGGTCCATGTGTCTTCTCTGCCTGTGATTTACTATCGAAAATTGTTAAAGGTAAGATTCCCACACAAAGTAGTTTTACCTGATTGAATGAATTTTTGATTATGAATAGTGATTTGCATACTTGTCTTTAAAACAGTATTTGCCCAGTATGATCAATACACAATTAAATTTTAGTATGCTCAGTGAATTTATACTCCTGCTTTCAAAGAAAGATTTGTGAAAGTGTGAACTCTCTCTCAAGAGAGACTACAGCCAAAGGATCAGATCAAATATTTGTGATGAACTTAGTATGGGGCTTTGCATATAGGAGGTGCTAAATAAATGCTTATTCTCTTCCATGAAGCTAAAAGATCACAGTTCATAAGACGTATGGAATGTATGTAAAAAAGCTTATGTTCCTGTGACTTAGTAATCAAAATTAATTTGATTAATAAGTATGTGCATTGTACTAAATTCTTGTTAACCTAATGCACATACTTATTAATCAAATCACTCCTTTAATTGTCTCCACATCATATATCACTTTTTGTGTCATGTTTCATGATAAATGGATTTTCAAGTGTGACCCAAATTCATTTTCCTTGTCAAATATCAGATGACACAAGGCCTCAAACAATTCTGTCCATGCAGCCATTTCAGATAAAACCCTTATTTTTGTGCACAACAGACTGTAAAATGTGTCTTATCTTAGCTTTGGAAAGGATGCCAAAGAAGAGAGTGGGGACCAAAACGCTACCTACCACCTGCTGAAGGAAAGCTCCTAGCAATTTCATCAGCTGTTACCTTCAGAAAGGGCCACGATTGATGGTAAAGCATAGAGATGGCTGCCTGCTGTCTCAACGGCAGGGTATATCTCCATGAATGAGTGGGCACTTACTCTCTGCAAACACCAGCTGGTGCAATAATATCAGGAGAATATTACACATGAACTGAGGAGCACTGTTCTTTTATTCTAACAGCTTCTGAAAAAGGGAGGCAAAGTTGGAGGATATATGTGAGTGTGAGTGTGCATGTGTGTGAATGTGAGAATGTATGTGTGTGTGAGAGAGAGAAGCAGAAAGAGAGAAACAGAGAGAGAGAGAGAGAGGAAGAGACACACACACATACACACACACACACACACACTATAGTCTCCTCCTTTAGAATGCAAGGTCCCTGAAGGCAGGGGTTATTTCTCTTTTGCCTTTATATCCCTAGGACATAGAACAGTAAGAGCTTAATAAATACTTGTTGAATGAGTGTGTGTTTGGGGGTCAGAGAGGACAAATTGCCTGCACAAGGAAGAATGCAGTGCATTGTCCTGTATATCTGATTTGAGACATGCCATGATGTCAGCCTGACTCGAATCAATTGCTTGCAAAGTGATTAATCTTTGTCTCCCCACTGTGACATTCAAGGTCCTGTTGCCTATTCTTAGAATATAAGAAATCTAATACTGAAATATGACTCTTGGGCTTTTGTTCTTTTCATGCCTTTTTCATATAGCAGCCATGGGCTTCAGCTGAATTATGGAGTTTATCTCTTAGTGGTAAGGCTCCATTCCTCACCACTGTCACCAAACCAAGACCAAACACAGCCCCAAGGAGCCTTGTAGAGGAGGACACATGCTCAGAACTCACAGCAGGCAGCGATTTATCACATGGATTAATTGCTCAGAGAGACAGGTTTTCTTTTCATACTTCTATAAACACAGCCGCTAAAGAACAAAATTAATTTAGTTAATCAGCAAAACCTCATTGCTCTACATGGCAAGACATGGTTTGTTTGTTTTTGACAACTGAGGTTAATGAATCACAGCTCAGCCCCAATCACAGCTGGTGAGATAAACAACACCTCTGGGTGTTACCTGAGGAAAAGGTCTCCACTCAGCTTCCCCCACACCCTCCCCATGTACCTTTTCAGCGTACTCTGAGACAATCTGCTTGATCTCCTCGGAGCGAAGCCCCACAATCTGGCCCACTGCACTTGCAGTCAGTCGGCTCTGGAACCACAGCAAAGAGAATTATTTTAGAAGCAAGTTTCACGGAATCACAATAACTGAGTTCTCTGAATTTTTCTTGCCAAGATAAATGAAGACCTTTTTGTCTAAGATAGGAAATAAGTCGATCATGCTCCTATTTATCACCAATATAAGGACAGGAAGAGAGTAAATAAGTATCCAAATAGGTGTCCAGATGAACAACTTATAACAACCACCTCCCTCTACTCCCTTTATTTCAACTTGCTCACCATCATCATCATCATTAAGCATTTATGGAACACTTTAAAATTTGCAAAGCAAGGTAAACTTGTTATTTTATTTGAGTCTCACAACAACCCTCTGAAGTAGTTTATTACTTCTATTTTGTAGATGAGGAAACTGAGGCTCAGAAGAGTTCAATGACTTGTCCAAAGTTATACAGCTAGTAACAGTCACAATCAGGGTTTGAACCCAGGTCTCCTCTAAGTTCAAGACTGGAACTCTTAATGATCGAGACTCGTCCCTCCCTGGAAAGAAAAGATCCAGTCTAGGCAACCCCTCACTTTAAGGGCCACTGAGAAGCTAAGCAGAAAGCTTTTATAGCTGAAAGTGACCTTAGAGATCACTTTGTTCAAAACCATTCATTTTACAGATGAGAAAACTGAAACCCTGAGGAGCTCAAGGTCACAGAGGTGAAAAGTGGTAGGTCCTCTAATTCTAAATTCGATGCTCTTTCCATGTGCTACCCTGCCAGTCCTCAGAGGGGCAGGTGGGAGGCTTATGATATATTTTGGGAGAAAGAACAAAGAGAATTGAGAGAGAAGCCAGGGTGATGAGAAGGATAAAGAGAAGAGAAAGTGGAGATATATTTGGACGAGCATAAATATACACTACACACATATATGTGTGTATATATGCATTTGTACAGATGTACAAACATATGTGTATCTATGTATAAATGCAAGTATGTGTATGCATGTGAGAGACAGAGAGAGAAAGAGAGAGTGTAATGAAGAAAAAAATAAACAATGGCCTCAGAGCCTCTGACACAGACACCATCAGTTACTCTGCATCTACATGTGGGCCAACTTTGCTTCTTACTGACTGCATGACTTTAATCAAGCTACTTCTCACCCCTAGACCTCAATTTCCACACCTGTAAAATGCCTACAAATGAAATCCCACTCAAGCACAGATAGAGAAGGAATTTGGGTTTGGGGAAGAATAAAAAGCAATAAAACAACTGCTTCATTTTCAATTAAAGAGAAAGTTAGGGTGGCACCGTGAATAGAGCTCTCCACTTGGGAGCTAGGAAAACCTAAGTCCAAATCCTGTCTGTTTCAGACACTTAGTTGTGGGATCCTGGGCAAGTCACTTAATCACAGGGCTTCAGTATTCTCATCTATAAATAGGGATAATAACAAACCTCTCTCACAGGACTGTTATCAGGACCAAATTATAAAATATATAAAGATTTTGTGACCCTTAAAGCATATATTAAAAGTATATATAAAAGCTAGCACTTTATACTAGCACTTTACAACAAGATGAAAAAGTAAAATTTTTTGACACAGGTATATGAGGTTGTCACAGATAAGGACTCTGAGTCTACAAATAGCAATACTTCAGATGGAAATCAACACTGGAAATAACATCAATAGCTATTTTTTCAATTGTTCGGTCATGTCTTTTGCAATACAAATGGCTACTGAATGGAAAAAGAAATTCATAAGGCATCTTCAATATGGAAGACCAATAGGGCAATAGGAAGATATAAGGAAATAAGGTGCTGGGGGATATATAAAAGATACTTCTATAGGAAAAAAATCCAAGTAGAGATAGAGATACTCTGTCTCCAGAACAAAGGAAGTACCTAAACATTCCCATTGCCACTTACCTCTTCTGTTGCCATAGCAGCCATTTTAGTCATCAGGGTTTCAATATGGCGCTGATGAAAGAAAAATGACAGAAACAGTAAGCAGCCTATAAACTTTTAAAACTATAAACTATTATACTTGAAGAATACAATGTGACTCTTTGTGATGGAATTTGGGAACTTTCTTTCCCTTCAGTCAATTCAAATTTTTAATGATGTAAAATGAGCTAAGTTGGAAATATGATTATAATGAAATGACCACCTTGCACCTTCTGGCTACAGGAAGGGACTAACCATTTTAGAAAGCTAGAGATGAAAGTCAAATTTCTTCCACGCTGGCTCAAATTCAACCCTAAGCTTTCTTTCTACATGGGTCACACACCTCTTCGGCAGCTTGAAGCTCATCTTCATCAAGGGATTTTCCTGACCCTGAGAACCCTGAAGGCAACACCATTTTCTTGTCCTCAGTCTGTGAAAAACATAAGTAAAACCTGTTAGTGCCAAAGTACTGATTGTGTTAAAAAAAAAAAGTCATAATTCAATTAGAAACAAATACTTCCTTTCAAGTGCCTCTATTTCTCAGTATCTCTCTACAGTGCCTACCACAACATCTCAAATGCAGCAAGAACTCAACAAAAATTTGTTGACTGATCAGGATATGATGCTAAGAGAAAAAGGCACAAATGACATTACAAGAAAATATAAGCTCCTTGAGGACAGGGACTGTCAAAATAGTACCTGATGAAGTGTCAAAGGGGCATTATGGAAAATCACTGCCATGAGAACTCAGAAGAATGAGAAACCACTTTTGAGCCAATGAATCTTGAAGGACAGAGAGAATATGAAAAAATGAAGAGAAGAGGGGAATGACGTTTTGACACCTGCCAAAAAAGTAGAAGAAATCTTCATGGGCAGGAAAGAGCAAGTGGCATTAGGAGGTAGTGACTAAAGAGATTTGATCCCTTTTATCCCCTCAATACTAGAACATACCTTGGAGCAGTGAATCTCAAACTTTTTAAGAACTGCTGACTAATCTTACTAATATTTTAGTTTAGAGTTCTCTTGTAAATCAGATCTTTAAAAAAAATCAACATAAAGCCCTACCATGATATATCTGTAAGAAGGACCTGGAGCTTCTATAACAGAACACATTAGACTCTATTTAAATACTAATCGGTTGGCAACTTTCTACCTGGCTTAGTTAATGTTTTGAGGTTTTTTTTGGTAACATGTGAGGGGGCAGCAGGGTAGGGGATAGTTTTGGTTTTTGAACTAGATAAGCAATTAAATTGGTATAGGAAACTTTCAGTGAAGAAATTCCCTTTAACAATGCAGTTCAACAAACAGACTACAATTTATAGTCATAGGAGAGTTCTCTGAGACACTTGGTTGGAGTCCGCAGAGCCAGTATATTGGAAAAGACTTGAACCCAGGTCTCCAGACATGGAGGTCAGGTCTTATACATTACACAACATTGTCATGCATAGATTATGATTTATAAACAGATACATCAATGAGCTACTGAAATTTCCGACTCAAAGATAATACTTTTTAATTTCTCTTAGAAAAGTAGAAATCACTTTGTAAAATAACAGTTCTAGGTCAATAATTTATTTAATCTCTTGCATTATTCTTGCCTTTATCTCTATTTTAGGTGCATTAGACTGAGATTAGAGAGTCCCTCAGAGCTGGGACTATATCTAATTCTTGTTCTGTACTCCAAAGGCCTAATATAGGAGTGCCCAAAAGAAAGACAGCTGAAGCCTCTGGCCAATGTGAGTCTGAAATGCCTGTAGGTAGTGAGGAGAACAGAGGTAAAGGCTGCTGGTATGTCTCTTTCCCTTCATTTTAATGGCAAGATTGATTTCCCTGCCAGCAGTCTGACCTTGACTGTCAGTACTATCACTCAACTCTAACTGATGTGAAGACTTCAGAGGCAGCATGCTCTTGTGGAGGGTGCACTGAACATGGAAGTGGGAGACTTCATTTCCAAGCAAGGAACCTGCCCTTACTAGCTGGGAGGAAACTAGGCAAGTCACTTAGCCCTTTAGGCCTCGTTTTCCTTGTTGATAAAATCAGGATAGTGCCACCTGTATTGTTTCTGTTAGAGTTGTGGCAAGGAAAGCTTCTTTTTTCAATAAACTAACAGTAAAATACCACATAAATATCAGTTACTATTACGTGGACAACAAAGTGGTTGCTCATTACAAAAAGTAAGACATCTCTGGCCCATTCCACTATGATGGACGCTGAAAAGTCGTTGATGATCAAAAGTTTCATCCTTGAGATAATTAAAAGTTCTCTTCCTTTTTCATCTCATTAAAGAGGGACTAGATAGATAGACTGTTAAATACTTTTTCAGACTTGGTCTTGTTGTTGGTCAATTTTGTTGAACAGTTTTGCTTTGTTACATGGAAGGGTTTGATGAAAGGTGGGTATACCGTAAAGTAATTGTAGCATAAAAAAAGCACCAATTAAACTTTGAGAGGCAGTTGTGTTCTCTCTTTAAAAAAGGAGAAGAAAAAATAGGAAAGGTAAGAAAAGATCCTAACATTACAAGATTAAGAGCTGGAAGGGACTTGGAAAGCTATTTAACACAGCCCCTTCATTTTACAAATGAAGAAAATGAGGGTCAGAGAAGTGAAGTGACTTGCCCATGTCCATACAGGTAGTAAATGGCAACATGGGCATTTGAACTAAAGTCCTCTGACTCTAAAACCAACCATCACTCTGCTATGGCACAAAGGTCTTCTACAATCAATGTTAAAGAAGGGAGTCTATGGATTATTTAAAATTGTTTTACCTTCTCTCCAGTTTCACTTAATATAGAATGTTTTGTTTTTAATTAGCAGCTATTTCATTTCTTACCTTCTCTGCTTTGCTCTGTCTACTTAATCCATATCGCCTACATGCAAAAAAAAAGGGGGGGGGGGAGAGAATCAGTTAAATGATTATTTTAAAATTCATGTTTGCCTCTAGATTTCACCTATGAAAAATTCATTTTGGGCAGATTTTCCAAGAAAGCTGACACATCAAAACAGCACAAACATTTTTGCTCCTGAAAGTCAAAAGATGCAATACTTTGGCCTTCCTAATGTCCTGGTGAAAGAAGAACCCTGTCTACTAGCAAAAGAGATCTTAATTTTTAATTTTGGTAAAGAACAAGCCTTTCTTAGAATGGGATCGGCACAAAAAAAAGCAAAACATAAAAAAACCCAATGTATACATAGAATGAAGCTCTAAATGACTTTTACACTAAATATGCTTTACTGACAAACCAGCAAAAGGGAGTTTGTCATTATGCTACATGTTTATTGCTTCTGCTGTTTCAACACTGCCAGCCCATTGCTTCAATCACTAGAGGCATAGGTTCATACAGTTAAAGACTGCTCTTAGGTTAGAATAAAGAAAAAATAAAAAGGAGGAAAATGCCCTATTTAAATAATTCTCTGTATTTATTCAAACAAAACGGGTAACTTACTAATACTACTCAATTTCCAGTTCAATGTTTATACTCAATCTGTCATGCCAGTGATTTAGTTTTATTTTAGGAAAGCCCAGATTAAGGAAAATGCACAAATACACCTTAATTTCTATACCAGCATTTAATAAAAAATTCATGCTAGGCTAGAAAAAGAACAAGAACAACAAAAAATTAATCTTACCTTTTAAATATAGCTTAGGTAGAAACATATAACTAAAAAAATTTCTTTAAAGCCAATCGTAGTGTTCTAGAATTCATAATCTCTAAATGTATTAATAATGCAGATCAAAAAAAAGGACGATATTGCCTAGGTCCAAGATAGGTATGTCATTTAGATATAAAGGGTTATACACAAGCAAATTATGGAAGTATGAAAGAAATTACTTGTAAGATATATGGATAGGGGTAGAGGTTCATACACATACAAGAGAGAGGTTTACATGAGATAAAGTGAAAAATTTCAATTACATTAAGTTAAAAAGTTTTTGCACAAACAAAACCAATGCAGCCAAAATTAGAAGAAAAGCAGGAAACTGGGGGAAAGATTTTTACAGCCAGTTTCTCTGATGAAGGTCTCATTTCTCAACTACATAAAGAAATGAGTCAAATTTATGAAAAGAGGAACCATTCCCCAATTGATAAATGGTCAAAGGATATGAACAGGTAGTTTTCGGGGGAAGAAATAAAAGCTATCAAGAGTCATATGAAAAAAAGCTCTAAGTCAAAAATAATTAGAAAAATGCAAATTAAAACAACTCTGAGGTACCATTAGATTGGATAACATGGCAGGGAAGAAAAATATTAAGTGCTAGAGGGGATTTGGGAAAACTGGTACACAAAAGTATTGTTGGAGTTTGTGAACTGTTCTTACCATTTTGCAGAACAATTTGGAACTATTCCCAAAGAACTAAACAACTGTGCATATCCTTCGACTCAGTAAATATAATTTCTAGGTCTATACCCCAAGGAGATCAAAGAAAAAGGACCCATATGTACAAAAATATTTATAGCAGCTCTTTTTGTGGTAAAGAACTGAAAACTGAAGGAATGCCCATCATTTGGGGAATGGCTAAACAAGCTATGGTTTATGAGTATGACGGAATACTATCAAGCTAAATAAATAATGATAGGGATGGTTTCAGAAAAACTTTAGAAGACTTCTATGAACTGGTACAAAGTAAAGTGAGAACCAGAACATTCTACATACTAACAGCAACATTGGAAAGATAATCAACAGTAAAAGATTTAGCAATTCTGATCAATAGAGACCCAACACAACTCCAGACTCATGATGTGAAAAGCTATTCACTTCCAGACATATAACTGATTGACTCAAAATGAAAACTGAGGCATATTTTTCCTTTCTTCAGTTTTGTTTTTGCTTTTGTTAAGAACATCGAAACATATATAATGGGTATCCTATCTCTTGCATTCTTAATGGGTGGGAAAGGGGATGAAGGAAGGGAAAGAATTTGGAACTGAAACTAAAAATAAAGTTAAAAAAATTATGCAAAGCACTGAGAGAAGTACTAGAGATAAAAACACAACGAAGCAAGCCAACCTCTGCCTTCCAGGGATTTCCCACATTCAAAGGCAGAAGACAACATATAAAGGGGAGCTGAAAAGATCAAAGCTCACATTTCATGGGCACAGCCCATGGTTCTAGTGGGAGGGGAATAAGAATAATGGCTACAGTTCAGGCAAGGTGGTGTGAAGATGGCTAGGGAATCACTGTAAAAACAAGAATTCAAACTCTATGTCTCCAAGTCAAATATGACAAAAGTCCCCCCATAAGCTTTGTGTCTCCAGAAATGCCCCTTCCTAGGCAGAGGGGACACCTATAAGCAGGAGTAAGTTTACAGCAGGCACATAAACAACCCTTTACAAAGCACTTTCTTTCCAACTACAAATATGACTTAGGTAATACAAATACCACTATTTGCCAACTTACAGATGATGAAACAGGTTTAAAGAGCCTGAGAGCCCAAGCTCACATGGCTAGTAAGTATCTGAGCCAGCACTTGAACCCAGGTGTACTTACTTGAAGAGCACTGCTCCATCTACAACACCAGGCTATCTTTCTATTTCCTTCCTCAAACCACCAGGTGACTTTTCTAAAAAAATGAATAAGCCAAACCAAGCCAAAAAACCCACAGGTGCAGTCTGCATGCAGAAAAGCAACCCCCATCTCCATCCCCAGCACTGCTCTGGCTTTCTGTTCCAGAGCTCAGAGCCTCTATTCCTTTCACAAATCAAGAGAAGCCTGATGCAGCATAAAAAATGGTCTTACCATTCCCTTCCCTGTGCAATCTGCAGTATTGGTATTGTGTTAGTAAAGAAAGTGCTAGCCCTGAATCAACTCACCAACTTCTTGATTTTCAACAAAATAATGTGAAGTCCCACTATGAGTCTGCCTGTACAAAGGAAAGCCAAGCTGATTTCAAATTTATTTCAACTACACTATTATTTTGGTTTTCATCCTTCAGTTATCCCCTTCTCCACTGCCCACTGGCCATTCATTCTCCCTTGGTGTCTCTCTGAAGTCCCAATTTCAATACTGTCTGATGCTAATGACTTGCTCTCAGTTTTCTATCGAGTGTCAGCTCCTCTCTCTGCAGTCCTCAAGAATCATGTCTGTGAATTCTGGGACATCAGTGCTACCTTTTCCTTATCAGAAAAACAAGGACCTCTGGTGGGAAATATAAGGGACATCTAGCTTTGAAGCAACGAAACAGTGTACGTAAGTAGGGGGAAAACAATGAAATGTAGATAGTATACTCAGCTCCAGGAGGGCAGAGATTATTTTCCATTTTGTCTTATAACCTTAGTTTCTCAAACAGCAACTTTAAAATGAGCTTGAACATTAGCTCTTTCATACTTCTGATCCGGGCAAGGATTCATGTGAACCTCAATTGTCTTGCCTTTAAAAGGAGGAGTTTGAACTGCATCATCTTTAAAGTTTATTTCTAGCCCTAAAATTCTATTGTTCTATGAATCTAAGCTTGAGCCTAGGATATGTATAGTTAAATAAGGGAAAAAATGATGTATGCACTAATTAATAAAATATGTAGATTTAATTTTCATTAATTCACCAAACATTTACTGAAGATCTAGCATGTGAAATCTCATTGCCGGGTACTATGACAACCACAAAAGAAATAGAAGAAATTCAACTCAACAAATCATCTATTGGTACTATATGCTAGGATTTAAAGGCATCTGAAAAGTAATACATGTTACATTAGAGAAGGCCTTTAAAGGTAATAAGTAATCAAGAATTTGACCATGTGGGTCAAAGGGTTGTGTGGTAGAGTGGAAATGGTGCTACATTTGTAGTCAGTGGACCTGGATTTGAACCCCGACTCTACTACACACTACCTATGTGACCCCAAGAAAATCACTTAATCTCTCTGGGCCTCCATTTTTTCACCTGCAAGAATGAGGGAGTTTGATGGCTTCTGAGATGCCTTCTGGCTCTAAATCTATGATGGATCCTCTGATGGAGAGTGAAAAGTAGGGCTATTCAGGACAGGAATATTGGAGAAAGTCAATCTTACAAGAAAGCTAAGATTTGAACTGGCAATGAAGAAAGAAAAAGAATTCCAAGAAAAGAAGTGAAATAAAAATAAAGTTCTTTTGTTTTATTATTTATTCAAAATGACATGTTGCCTATTTATTGAGCAATCTCTTTTGCTTAGGATGTAGTATTAAATAGCAAACAGGCATATTTTTCCTTCTGTATTTAACAACTAAGTAATACACTTCCACGGATAAGTAAAATGTTTACTAATAACATGTGACTGGTGTTCATGTTGTGCTCTCACTCCCAATTAGACCAAGAAGCCTGGCAGGGCTCTTTCTGTATTCTCGGTCCCACGGCCTGCTTCTATGAGTCCATAAACAAATTATTCTGCCTCCTCTCTCTCTTCTAAGTAAAATGGGAAGAATGGTCCAAATTCTCCAAGATTACATAAGATGGACTGAATATTTCAGTTAATCCGTCAATCTATTCCATACTTGGAACTTTGCAGAGACAAAGCCATGAGGGATTAACGTTATTTAAGCACCTTCAGTTCTTACTCACTGTGAGCTCTTCCAAAGAATATAAAAACCTTCCTGCTCCATAATTTTTCCTCCTTCTAAGTCATGTATGACATCTGGTAAGATTTCCATGAGTAGTCTCTGAGGTTTGTACTGCCGGTGGTTAAAGTTTTTAAAGGGGAAGATTGCTGGGAGTTGCTGAGTGCTCACACAGCTCTGTGGCCTGGAATGTTGGCACCCTACATCATTTGGCATTAGTGGTACTGATAGCAAAGTATCCTTTTCCTCTGTGAAGTGACAGGAAAAATAGAAACCAAAAACACACTGTTCCCCAGGCATGGCTGTCTCAGATTCAGCCAGGGCTTGCCCACAGTAAGTAGGCAAATTTTGTCTTTAAACTACTCCAAGAAACAGGATGTCTTGATGTAAAGGTATGACTCCAATGGTATAATTTCAGAAACCAAGATATGTTACAGGACAAAGATGCACTGGAATAGAAGCCCATTTCTTGGTTTCTTATTATATTACTTATAGGGCCAGTGTTGAATTTAGCTAATCTGTTATACTGCCTAATTCAGTATCTGAAATCCAAGCCTCCAACTTAAAAGATCTAATTTGCAAGGGAATCAGTTTAAGGCCTAGTTGGGCATGTAGACATCCACCATGGATAGTCCACAAAGCAGATGATCAAGAGTTGACTAGTGAAGAAATGTTTCCTATCAGATATGGATAATATTACAAGAGCAATAGCCACGTACGGCTTGGAATGACAGCCAGATGCCTTCAAAGCAATTTGATTTTGGTATCAATAGCAACTACTAAAGAAAATAAGTATTTTAATTATGGTGAAAAGTTACAAAAATAAATTTCAATTTCATCCCTGTCCCAGGGAGATTTGTTGGCAGAGAAAACAATCTGATATGTCTTCTGATCCCTCCAAGAGATGTTAGTCAAAGAGGGCTGTTAGTGCAAGTTACCACACTGAGGGCCAGGTTAGGAGAGAATAGGATGCAAAAAAAGGAAGCCATTACTGTTCCCAGAACAAATCAAATAGAGCAAAGAGAAATACTCACATTGCAGAATCAGTAAATCTAAGAAGAAAACACACATAGGGCACAAAGAGAAACTGAAGGTCAAGACCTAGTGTCAACAGAAAGATGTAAAAACAGAGAATAATCTTACAGAGAAAGAAAGGATGGTCAACTAGAACTGAGGGACTTAGTTTAACAGAACAAAACAAGGCTAACAGAGTGAGAAAGTCACATTTCCTTCTTCCAAATTCTTCCTTTTCACTTAAAACAATACCTAAAGGAAACTGAAATTTTTCTTTTTCCTAATGTTATAGTACACATAGAATAATGGATTTTATTTTTTGTCTCCTCTTAGCTCCTTAGAGAAGAAGTACAATCACAAATGACTGAAGCATGAAATCCAAAACCATTAGAAAGCTCTAAAAATGCCAACCAAACCCATTCCCTAAGGAGAGGGGAAAGTAAAAAAAAAAAATCCTTGTAAAAGGCACAATTAGTTGTTCCACATTTATGATTCCTATTTCCTATTTCAGGAATCTCAACTATGAATCCTACATCTGGCTCCATTAGCATCACAGAGCCTACCCACAGAACACATACAAAATTTCACACCAGAAAGCAAAATTCCATTGCTAGGAAATCTCATGATATAAAATTAGGAACTGAATACAGCCAACCCTTCCAACTAATGAGCAGCTTAATGACAAGACTCCAACTGAGGAATTTAAATTGGAAACTTTTACTAAAGAAGCTGCCATATTTATTACCTGCCATATTCCAAAAGTGTAGTATGGACTCGAGATTCTTCATCTAGCAGCTCTTCGGCTCCCTTCTGACGCCTGTATTTCCGACGTGGTTTGTAAACATCCTAAAAAGCCAATCAGAAATTCAAATTGTCAAGCACAGAAAAGGACAAGTCTGAGCTTCAAGGATAGTGTAATAATCCATAAAAGTCTGTGATCTCCCAGATGTGGGTAACCCATCACAATCTATCTGTGTCATCCCATACTGGAAGACTATTGACCATGTCTTTACCCCATGTTTGTCAGTGTTCACCAGCTGTGCTAGGGACCTTGCACTCATTTTCTTGACATCATGTGCATATGAATGAAGAAATCATCAAAAAAAGAACTTATTTCTCTTCTCTCCATTCTTTCCCAAATCAAAAATGGTATGTTATGATTTTTGCTATTCAGAATCTAATCCTAATCATGTGAATTTGCTGGTCATCCGGTTGTCAATATACTGCTTGTAGATATACCTTTGTGCTGCCTTACTCAGGCAAGTACGCAGACCATGAATAAAGATTTTACAAAGTTACCACCCTGAGTAAAAATGAAGGCAAGTAAGAAATACAGGAAAATATGTGCAGTAAAATAAAAATTAGACAAAATTCAACTAAACAAAACCCTCAGTTACCAAGGGCTGCTTGCCCATGGTCCACTTCAACAAACTACAAAAATTTACAGGGTGGTATTGTGTTAAATCTCTTTCATACTGGGCCCAATATCCAATATCTTATACTTCTGACCTGATTCAGAAACACCAATTATCAGTATGATGTCTCTAAGGCCTCAAGATCCTCATAGAATAGAAGAAAATTCAATTGTGTTTACCAGACTTTACCAATAAAGACAGCAAAAAAGATTCAGACACTTCAGAAAGATTCCCAAGAACAAAGCTTGAGACAGAAAAGTCTTCATAAGAACTTTCTAATAACTTGAAAAATTCAAGCATAGAAAATTTCTTGGCCACCTGAAACTCTTAGAAAAATGAGTCATTCTGGAAAGTTGAGGCAAATGCTATAACTTTTAATATTTAAATTTTTGAAGGAAATCTTTCTATGTGCTTTCTTGTTTTATGAAATGAATGTCCTCTCATGTAGCCTTGGTTCTATCTGGTGTGGCAGATAAGAATGAATGTTCAAAGTTCACTCATTCCTCCAGGATAGCAAGCATACAGGCTGAAGTACCCTTAATACAGCATACATGGTATTCTTGTGGACTACTGAAGGCTGATGGCTGTTTGCCCAATAAATCATCCCTCTCAACAACCACCACACACAGGGTATGGGAGATATTCCTCATGTCTTTGTCACAGGCTTTAAAGACTGGAGGAGCTGGAGGTTGTTTTTTCCCTCACAATGCAAGTTAGAAAGGGCCTTATAGATTATTTAAATTAACCCCTCATTTTACAGAGGAGGAAACCAAAAAAACAAAATTGAAGACCAAAAGTTTGATGTCCAATGCAACAGAGTTGGATCATAACAAGGACAGGACTACACCATAATCAACAAAAGTACCTCTTCCTTTCTCACTCTTTCCATCCTCTGGCAACTTACTGAGACTTGGGTTCCTACCGATGACACTGCATCCCTGGCCACCCTTTCCAGCTCTACATATACCCCTTAACTTACTGGTCCAAGTGGGAGAGCTGGAATATTTCTTGTTCCCCTTTGCTCTTTTAGACTCCCTCTACCAGTATCAGTAGGCAGTCTCATCTGCCTTTCCTCCTTCGAAGTTTACTCTATTTAAATTTGTCATCTGATCTCAACCTGAGGACATTCTCCTTCCTTCTCTATGAATTTCAGTGTCTATTTCTCTACCTCAACTCTTGTACACACACTGCTCCCTCAATAACTTAATTTCTCATTTCCTCAATCTATTCTGTTTCTATTATTTCCTCCTCTATCTCCAACTCTGCTACACAGACACATACACCTCTGGCACCCATACGTGTTTCTTTTCAATTTCTGGAAACTCTGAAATTCCTTTATCTCACCAAAATCTGTTTTATAAATTCATAAAGTAATAACTTTATAACTCCAAACCATATCCTTTGACTGCACTGTGACCTCCAATCCCTCCACTCAATTCTTTTCCTGGTCATTACGGTTCCACTCTCTTCCCCTCTCTATCTTGGCTCCTTGGTGAATTCCTTTAATTATCTACCTTCAGATCCTTGCTCCTTTGTCCTGTTGCTGATTCTGCCTTGCCACACTCCAGTCCTGGATTACTCCAACCATCTACAGACTTTTTTTTCTAGTCATGTACTCTGAATAGAGCTGGAGAAAATCACAAAATTTTGCTGACTGCAATTACTACAAATTTATGTTACATATTATTAACTGGGCTCTCACTGCAATTAAGGGAATCTTTTTTATGCCTCCCTAAATAAATTCACACTCCCAATCACCATTATAGTTGTTCCAAACCATTTCATACCCACTCAACACTCTCATCCTCCCAAGGCATTAGGGGGCTCTTCCTGAATAAGAACCAAAATCCAAATCAAGACAGCAGCGACCACGCCTCTCCCCAAATCACACCACCATGGAAGCACTAAAAGCTTCCAAACCCCCAGAACTAGCTCTGAAAATAATGTGAAAAAGATTGAAGCTTGAGACAGTGCCCCTCCCCTACATCCCACATCAGGAACAGAGTTCAACTTGAACGTTGGGAAGAAGGGAAGAAGAGAGAAGGGAAAAGAAGAATGGGGGAAATGAAAGCGGTACAAAATAGCTTTAGAGACTTTAGAAAAGGAATGGGGGGGGGGGAGAGAGAAGAATAAACAGAAGAAAATAGGATGAAGGGAAATTCACAGTTACTAATCCTAACTGTGAATATGAATGGGATGAACTCGTCCATAAGACAGAAGCAGACAGCAGAACAGATTAGAAACCAAAATGGAACAATATGATGTTTACAAGAAATACTCAGGAAACAAAGAGATGCACAGAGTTAAAATAAGGGACCAGAGCAAACCTATTATGTTTCAGCTGAAGTTTAAAAAAGGCTAGAGTACTAATAATGACCTCAGACAAAGCAAAAGCAGAAACAGGCCTAATTTAAAGGGATGAGCAGGGCAACTACATCTTGTAGTTAACATAAATTCTGAAGTAGCATCAATAGTAAACATGGAGGCACAGAATAGCACAGCCTCAGAATTCTTAAAGAAAAGAATAAACAAATTAGAAGAAATAAACTGTAAAACTACACTGCTGAGGGACCTCAACTTTCCACTCTCAGGGCAAGAACTATCTATCATAAAATAAGTAAGGAAGAAGCCAAGGAGATGAAGAGAATCTTAGAAAAGCTATGATATACCTCGAGAGAAAATCGAATGGGAACTGAAAGTACACCTTTTCCTCATGTGTACGTGTACCTTCACAAAAACTGACCAGGTAATAGGACATAAAAACTCCACAACCAAATGCAGAAATATTTAAATGTACCCCTTTCAGATCATAATGCAATAAAAATTATATATAATAAAGGGCTATATAAGCATATATTAAAAATTAATTG
Source organism: Potorous gilbertii (assembly GCA_028658325.1). Lineage (NCBI taxonomy): Eukaryota > Metazoa > Chordata > Mammalia > Diprotodontia > Potoroidae > Potorous > Potorous gilbertii. Next base: position 255,321,451 of record CM053771.1, read on the forward strand.
GAAACTAAATAATCTGATACAAAAGAAAGAGTGGGTCAAAGAATAAATCACAGAAATGATAATTTATTACAAACATGACAGCAATGAGACAATACTCCAAAATTTGTAGGATGTGGCCACTAGGACTTAGGGGAAAATTTATATCTCTAAAAGTGTACATGAATAAAAGAAAGAAAGAGAAAAATCAATAAATTGGGTGAGTAACTAATAAAAAAAAAACTAGAAAAAGGAACAAATTGAAAATTACTAGTTAAACACCAAAATGGAAATTCTGAAAATCAAAGGCAAGATTTAAAAAATGAAGTTAGAAAAAAATACACCAATAAATAAATCTATGAGCTCCTTTTATGCGGGGTAAGGGGAAACATCAATTAAAAAAATTAAAGCCAGTGATTAATTTTTAAAAAGAAAGAAGAAAACCAAATTACCAGTATCAGAAAGAAGCAAATATACTTCCAAATGAAGATGAAATTAAAGCAATTATCAGGAATTATTTTGCTGAATTATTTGCCAGTAAAACTGACAACCTAAGCTATATGGATAAATTTTACAAAAATGTAAACTTCCCAATTAACAAAAGAGGAAAAAGAATACTTAAATAACCCTATCTTAGAAAAAGAAATTTAACAAACCATCAATGAATTCCCTACGAAAGAAATCCCCAGGGCCAGATGGATTTATAAGTGAATTCCACTAAACATGTAGGGAACAATTAAAGAATTCCAGTACGATACAAACTATCTTGAAAAAACAGGGAAAGAAATGCTACCAAATTCCTTTTATGACATAAATATGGTGCTGCTACCTAAACCAGGGAGAGCAAAAATGGAGAAAGCAAACTATAGACCAATTTCCCCAATGAATATCAATGCAAAAATTTTTAATGAAACACTAGCAAGAAGGTTACAGATATGTCACAAAGATCATATACTATGACCAGATCAAATTTATACCAAGAAAGCAGGGGTGGTTTATTATTAGAAAAATTATCAGCATAAATGACCATATCAATAATAAAAATAACAAAAATTATATGATTATCTCAGAGCAGAAAAAGATTTTGACAAAATACAACACCCATTCCTATGGGGAAAATAAACTACAACGAATACATGGAGCCTTTATTAAAATGCTAAATTGTATCTAATCTATAAGAAGTTGTAACCAAAAGTTTTTAAAATGCCTAATAAAAAATTACATGTAATTGGGAAATATTTAAGGAAATTTATAAAAATTTATTAAAAAAAAGAAAATGCATGACATTAGCTAATGTGCATGATTTAATTTCCACTGGATCATAACATTAGATCATTCTTTTATAATTGAATTTAAACTGTCATCTTTTGAATTGCTAATGATGTAGTCAAACATTCAAGAAAAGAAATTGGATTTTATTCTAAAAAAAGAGTCAACAAACAAACAAGGCACTGACATAACCACTGTCTTAAACAATAAAGCTATACAAAAACTTCCATCCTAAAAATACCACATATGGTAACAATGCTGTGATTTCTATGTAATGATGATGTTTGCAATTCATTCTCAGTAGATGATGGGCTTTGAGTTATTCCATTGGGCTAGGGAAGGAAGATTGAGTTACTCAGAACTATTTACATATTTTTGACCACTACCCCTTATAATCAACCACCCTGTATGAGTCCCACTTTGTAACTGGACGAGTACCATCTAAAAACATGAAAGGGAAAGAGGCTCAATAGTCTGTATGGTCATTAAACTCATAGTCCTGGGACTCCGGGGCTCTACTCTAGCCAACTGGCATTAGCAATTTCAGGCGAATTGATTCACATTAGCCATTACATCACTTGAGGCAAAAATATGGCATATTTCAACATCTGAATCCACCACTAGAAACCAGATGTTAGGGGCTTCTTAGCCAAATGAAAAAATCCTTGAAAAGTTGTCACCTTTTGAGGTCAATGTTATTTTGTGGACAAAAAAACAGACTGCGAATCATGTTTATTGAATTAATGGATAAGTAAAAGCTTTGATTTCCTCATTTGTAAAATCTATTTAATTCAATCAACATTTATGAAGTCTCTCCTATGTATTTGGTGCTGGAGATAAAAAAACCAAAGAATGAAAAACTGTAGCAACATTGTCTCCTGCTACTTTGTAATTGAGCTCCAACTAGGCAAGTTCCTTCCATCCTTGAATACATTATGCACTTTTTTACCTCTATTCCTTTTCAAATGCCATACCCCAAGTCAGAGTATCCTACCCACCTTCTCACTACCCACACAATTCTTCCCAGTCTTTCCAGGCCTTGTTAAAGTCCCATTTCTGCCATGAAAAATTTTCCAGTCATTTTTTTCCTTCGATAATTTCTCCTCAGAATTTATAGCCTTTATTTTCTGTTCAGCACAAAGAACGACTAGATTCTGCACAGTCTTCTACTCTCTGATTATTTCTAATGAGTAAATCTTGTCACTCCCTCAAATTGCAGACACCTTGAATCAAAACGCCATAAGGAGAAAATAAAAATGCCCTACTTTACTTAAAAATTATTTTTGAAACTCATGTATAGGTTTCCAAAAACTGGATCCTATTTTTCCTTTTCTCATCGATTTAACATTTTTCCCAAGATACTTTGTTTCCATTTCTGAATGATATTCATGTGACAGTGACTCCTAATATTTGGCATTAAGTTGCTGTCTCTGTCTAGTAGTTAATATTATCTGTGAAAAATTCAAAGTGCATTAGGAGTACTCAGTAGTTCAAGGGACTCCTTTGTTAAAGGACAGAATTCCTTTTTGATAAGTAAATTAAATCCTAGTTTATCAGTTCCATGCTTGGGAATGTATATTTCTTTATTTTATTAAACTTGGACTCACCCAAAATCACCCTAATTTTAAGGTAAGCTCCTTAAAGTCCAAGATCTTGCATGGGAAAAAACAACTCTAATAACAACAGTTTTCAACCTATATACAACTTTTCTCTAAAGAATCCAAAAAGGCTTAATTGACAAATCTATTTTCATAACCACCTCAAGAGGCAGTGAAATGTCCCATTTCTTTTTGGTATTTTACACTCAAATGCTTCCATAAGCTGGATTTTTCATAACCTACCCAGACAATTGGTCTTGTTAAAAACAAGTCAGTAGAAAAGTAGATGTTCTATTAGGCGACTCTATAGCTGTCCATGGCTCATTCTCATTATTGACTCTAAGTCTGAATTTATCCTGGAGAAAATAAAAAGTCTTCAGTGAAAAGAACATTATAACTCTAATATACATGCCTAACTACTGCCTATTAGTTACATGAATAATATCTGCCTATTTCCTGATTCTGAAGCATATAGAGACTATATATGTGTGTATATATACATATGTATGCATATATATATATTTTTAATTTTAATGGAGGAAACATGGATGCTGGAGGTTGATAGTAGAAATTTTTCTTTTTTAAAAGTAGAAAATAAATTTATAATATCAAATGACTTTTTAAAAAAAAAATATCCCAAGAAATGGCAGTTAGGGAAACAGAGGGAGTCTCTTACAGGCATGGAGGTCAACCTGAACAAGGACATAGAGATGGAAGAGGGCAAGAAAAAAAGAAGAATGATTAGGTTAGTTTTGCAAGTACATAGAATCTGTGAAGCACAGCAGTGTGAAAAGCTTGGAACAGAAGGCTACAGGCACTTTATCTTGGAATGTAGTAAAGAGTCACTGATGAATTTTGAATAGAGGAGTGTTGGAACAGTGCTTAGTTAAGAAATCTCCTGAAATAACTAGAGAAAGGTGGAAGGTGATGGTCATTTCTACAAGAAGGAACATACCCATAAGCAGAAAAGCTACCCAGTGTGGTGGAACTCTGACCAGATACCACCAAATCTTTTCTTTCCCATACCTTATTGCTATTTATTCCTTTTGATAAAAGGCAATGAAAGGGTTAATGCCAATGCTACCTATCCTTCAAGTGCCACTTCCTCCATTAAGGCCATCCAAGCTACACAAGAACTAATAGATGTCTGTCTGAATTCTACAGATGTATCAGTCTGTGACAAACAAAATATCATTGATTTCTAACGTATATGCTATCTCGTGCTGTACAATTTTGTTAAGTTCAGTTATCTCATCGCCCCAATTTGAATAAAAATCCTTGGAAGGGTTTGTATCATGCTGCTTTGGCATCCCTCACAGTACCTAGCACAATGATGAGACACAGTAGATAATAACTGACTAGCTTAAAAGATATTGATTCACGATACTTAGTCATTTCTTTATATTATTCTTGCGAGAATCTTCTCTTTGCCCAAGTGCACTGAAAGCTCTTTGAGGGTGAGGAACAAATCCTAGGATTATGAATGACATAATCATTCCCTAAGTGCTAAATGGATGAGTTCTCCAACCTTCAGGATAACATTTCTCATGCATATTCCAATTCAAAGGTTAAAAGTGGTGTAAGGGAATAGATTAGCTGAAAGGAAACTCCAGGTGAATGAAACAGTATCTAACATAAAACAGTTGCTTCATTCTTTATGAGAGATGGCAGCTCAAGAAAAGAGGCTCCTATCTGGCAGGCTGTACACTGAGATTAATGAAGAATAATTACAAAGGGAAGCTCTTCAGCCATGTAGGGAAAGCTGCCCTGAGGTGACAGATTTCATTTTATTATGCCCTTTGAAACATCACCTTTTACTTTTCCTTCTGTAATGATTATTCTGTGCAAGTCAAGTGGAGAAAATAAGAGCCTAGAATTAAGCTCAAGGAAGCAATACAAGTTTTAAGGAGAGATTTTAGAAAGATAAAACAGTGAATAATTTATTCCTATGAGGAGAAAAAAAGAGAAGAAATCAATGTGGCTGCACAGGGAGCTCTCTAAAAAGCTCAGATTTTACAAGGACATGTGATGTCTCATTGTGAGGATGCTAACCTCACAACAGCCCAAGAGCTGATATAATGAATAAGGAAATTAAAGCTCAGAGAAACTAAATGACTTGTGCATACATAGTTGCTAATTGTCAGTCAGGAATTAATAAAGTCAAGACTCCTGACTTTAAGTCCACCACACTCTCACACTATAATGCTACTTCTAGGCATGTAGCTAGATCAGAGAGATGACATATGTACTGTGTATCTTAATTTTAATAAGGTATATGATAAAGTATCTCATGACAGCCTTGCAAAGATCATAAAGAAATAGGGGCTGCATGATAGGACAAATAAATGGATACTAACTAGTAAAACAACCACACTCAAAGAGGACTGGTTAATGGTTTGATGTTAATCTTGTGGGGGAAAAGGGAGATAGAGGTTCTAGAAATATCCTGTAGGGCTCTGCTTGATTCTTACCAAGTAGGTTTTTATACAGCACATAAATGAAGTCATATATAGCATGTTAATCAAATATATTGATGGCACAAAACTGGGACAGTTAATACAAGCAAAGATAAGAGACAAGATTCAAAGATGAAATTTAATATAAATGAATGTCAAATCAGAGGCTGTGATTTTAAAAGTCACTTGTCTAAGGACATGATGGAGTTGAGTGGTTTGCTCATCAGTAAGTGTGGGGAAAAATTGTTGAAAAATACAAATCTAGGCTACATTAATAGAAGTACAAAGGAATAAGTCTATACATCTCATTAGGAACACTGTGTCCAGTGAATGTAAGGTACCGTATTTTACAAAGGACACTGATAAACGAGATGGGTGAATAGGACGCTGAGAGGACTGAAAATTATGTCCTATGAATAACCAAGGGAACTAAAAATGCTAAATGGTAGCTTCCTCAGGATTGCCGCTCAGGATAATTATTAGTATCAGAATAGACTGCATATCCTAAAGCTTTACCAAGTCACGTAATGTATGTTATCCTCAGGCTAATTATGAGAAACTGCCTATTATTATTGTGAGAAACTACCTACTATTCCTAGGAATACTCCCAGTACCTAAAACCCCTGAGGAGTTTGAATGTGCACTAAGGCTAAATTTCCAGAAAGAACCATTCTGATGGCAGAAGTGATTATCTACAATCAGATACTGATCTTCAATCAGCTGACCAATTAGTGCCTTCAAACTTCAAGGCAGATTGAAAAAAAGAGACTCTACTGATATATGGAGCGTTTTGTATATATATGCAGGAGCAATCCAGTCTCAAATTTCATTGTGCTCATGATTTACCCTGCGATCCCCATGCATATCATGTTAATAGGCAGCACAGGACCAAGAACTCAACAGAACTTTAAGAGCATACTCTTCACTTGAAAGTACCAACAAGAGCTTTGGAAGCTTCGGCCTTCACTGCATTAGTTGTTTATTTGATTTTAACCTTGCAGAGATGCCATTTACCACATAACTATGCATTTAGAGAACCTTTGTGGCTACTACGATACTAATGAGAGAGGCTGCTCACCTCTCCAGTCCTATTAGCCCTCCAAACCCAGGTGATTCAGAGAAGTAGAAATTCTTTCAGGACCTCTTTTCTAAGGAAAGTGAATTGATAAAAAACAATGAGAACAATTACATTTCTTGTATTTATCTTACAAAAGTAGATCTAGGTAAAACAAGACAATCCCCTAGTGCAAGGGTGGGCAACCTCCAGCCTGGAGGCCACTATCTGTACCAAGAAGTTTGGATTCAAAGGGACACACTTGAGGACCTAGAGGGCTACATGTGGCCTCAGACTTCAAGCTCCCCATCACTGCCCCACAGCTTTTGTTTTCAGTAAGCAGAGACACTACAGGAAAATTTGTACCAATACTCAGCAAAAAATTTCCAAAAGCCAAACAGGGTGAAGCAAGAGCATTCAATAGAAAGAAGGGAAAAGTGAACAGAAAATTTACCTCAGTCAACTTTGAATTCAAAAAGATTTTCAATAGTCTCTCTGGGTCTGTACATGAATTTAAGTTCACACTAATAAATATTTTCAAAAATCATTCCTTAAAATTATATGAACTAGAATAAATTTTATCTCTTTCCTTATTTTAATTTTCTTAATCAGCTAGAAATTGCTTTTTACTTTCTAGCAGATTTTGTTCAATGTCACATTAGCAAGCAGGCAGGATTTTTTTTTAAGTCTCTTTCAATGAGGGAAAAAAAAACTCCTAGAAGACCAACATGGCAAAACTGTTCTTCCTGACAGGTGGCACTTTTTAAGCCCTGACTTTTGCCACCATGATGACAAACAGCAGGGATATTCTATTATTCACTTTCCTAGACTTGCTAAATAGTTTGGGTAAGCATGTGTCAGACACTTGATAAAAGCTAGAGGCTTTTCCAGAGGAACTGCCAAGGGTAAAAAGAGAAAGGGAAAGAAAAAGGCATCAACATAAAAAAAAGTCTAATTTAAATAAAAACTGGGGAGATGGCTTCATGTTATTGCTATGCTCATGTCTTACAGGAAACTAAAAAATGCACATGCCAAATGTACCAACGTATAAAAATATCTGACCAGTAAAGATGAAAAGAGTAACAATTTGCATTTTTTTTATCACTTGCCTTTAATCCAGAGCTCAGGAGGGACCAATACAAGTACACAGCCCCTGTCCTCTACATTGAGGATGTACTTCTAACCACCAAGCTAACCCTTGATAGTAAAACATGACACACTGCTGCCTGAGAACTTGCCATTTAGAGACACAGGATGAGGCAGAGGAAAAAGCTTGAAGCTTAGACAGGAAGAGCTGGACTGGAATCCTATCTTTGACAGTACATTTATGCAGTTAATCTGAGTCTCAGTTTTCTGTAAAACCAGAAGATGGGACTAGAATTCAGGGGTGGGAAACCTACAACCTTGAGACCACAAGTGGATCTCTAGGTCCTCAAGTGAGGCCTTTTGACTGATCCAAACTTCACAGAATAAATCCTCTTAATAAAAGGATTTGTTCTGTAAAACATGGACTCAGTCAAAAGGCAGCATCCATCCAGTCGCTAAATCATCTCTACAGTTCTTTCCAGCTCAAAATCTATACTCTTATGATGTCTCATTTGGTAGACTGCCAAATCACATTACATGTCCTTATACCCCTTTGTTCAGAAGACTATTTCATCAAATTAATATATTTTTATGAAGACAAATACATAGATCTTAGCAAGCAAGCATATGATTAAAAACTTAAAACAAATATATGAGTCCACTCTATTCAGCCATAAGCAAAAGAAGTATCATACTCAGTAAAAAAAAAAATGATAGTTTCAGCTGTCATTTTCTCCACAAAAGCCAGAACCAAGATAAATCAAAAACACTGCCAGTATATCCTTGATAAAGGTTTTAGTCTAAAATACAAGCCCTTTGACCCTTTCAAAAGCTGGACCTGCTTTCACACTGAGGCTCCCTTCTAGAACAACTCCAATAACAGGAAACACTTGTGGTTAATATAATTTAAAGAAACATCTTTTTCTTTATGCTAGAAAATATAAAATATATATATATTTTTCGTTCTATGAAATTAAAGAAATAGAGAGTGCTCTGAACCAAATATCAGTTGAAGAACATATAAGGGTTAACTTACAAATATATCAGTTACTGTCTTGATGGACTTTTCTTTCCTTTGTAGGAAGTCATCATCCTGTAAAATAATTGACAGTTAATAAACACATGCAAAATGATGATTAAAATTCAACTGACAGATTAGCTTACAAAACTGTCTTCCCAATTACTCCTTTGATAAAGAAAGTCTATTTTCCATGGCAATCAAAAATGTCATGGGAAAAGGCTATTTTGCACAAGCATGCTCTCACACCAGATAAGTTACCCAGGAAAGCGTGTGCTTGAGATAGGTAGTCATATCCACCAAGCACCTATCTACCTTAAAAGTTCTGTACAGAACTATATACAGTCCATGGATCTCAGGTATAACTTAAATACAATATGGAAGTTATAGGAGCACAGGCTTCAAGGTACTAAATTGGCTTGACTTCGTTTAAAGCACTATTCAGTTTTTTCCCATCATTTGCTGTTGGGCTTCCATTAAGAGAGCTTGGTCTTTGTTTTGGAGCATTGGCTTCCTTGTGTTTCTTTACCCTTATTTCTGCCTTTTGTTTAAAATCAAGTCATTCTCTTCTTGAAATTTCCTTTTCCATTTGCAACCACCCCTAAACTCAACAACATCCTCTAGGGAAGAAGTTTTTAATCTTTTGTTTGTCATAAGACCCCTAATGAAGCCTGTGAATCCCTTCTCAGAAGTTTTTAAATGCATAAAATAAAGTACAAAGGAAATCCCAAATTCACAGACCCCCTAAAATTCAGCTGTACAACTTAGGTCAAGAACTGTTAGTATGAGTGGGGGAGGCTTTCACCTGTAGGTTTTATGAGAGATACCTGTAGATACAAATTTGACCCCACCTTCTCATTCTACCTACCCCCAAAATACCTAGCAGGTATTAGAAAATGGGCAAAGAGGAAAGTCTTTATCCTAGGATCAGGATTCAGTAACTCTTTGCTGGGACTGCTGTTTTTGGCCCACTTACCTCTACATCTCATCTGCCTGGACTTACTTTCCTTCTTCCTTGTCTCATCTGTTTTGTGTTGTCACAAAGACTTGGATTCAAATCTCACCTGCTATAAAACACTAGCTGTGTAATCCTGGGCAAATCACTTAGCCTCTTAGGGCCCAAGTTTCTTCATCTATAAAATGAGGGGTGTTTCTTGGCCCAATGTCCTCAAAGGTCCTTCCTCGCTCTAAATTCAAGATCCTGTGTTCCTAAACCTATTCCACCTGTCTGACTCCTCTTATTGACTTGCCTGTACCTGACTGTTTTCCTGCTTAGTCCTTAGTCCTTTCAAACTTGCTAGATTTCCTCTAGCATCGAGGTCCTGACCTTTCCAATGAACCCGGCATGGCAGCCGCACTCTATCTGAAGTGAGGATGTTCAAAAGGGGAAGGTATGCCACTCTTTAGCTTCCTACCCTTTCCCCCATTAAAATTATCCTCTCCTCCCTTCCCCAGACACAAGGCTTCAGGTAAGACCCAGAGCATCTCTCACAAAATAATTGGTAAACCCTTGGTCTACATGTCTACTAAATCCTCAATGCCTATCAAGAATTCTGAACTCAAAGAAGCACAAAAAGGCCAAGTTTTGACACTGAAAACTGTATAGTTTAGGGAAAAGATGGTGAACACCATATACCTGTAACTTATCTAATATACATATATACTATATATGTATGTATGTATGTATGGTTGAGACCCATGCAAAGAGGAGAGCTGGAGAAAGCTCTGATAATAGTATTTCAAGCAAGTGTTCACTAAATGTTACTGAGCATCCCTTTCCCCCTTTTCTTCCTGTTTCTCTGCCTCCTTCAGGAGCCTATAATTCCAATACAAAAGGGGGAGCAGGGGAGGGAAGATACTAACCTCAGGGAGACTATAGGTTTTCTGAAACTGAGATATGGAGTAGGAGCGGATGTAGTCACCCATTTCTTCTCTGGTTTCTATGGCACGTTTCACCAACCACTAATATGGAAAAATTGTGTCAAATATGTTAACACAGTTAAAAATCTCATTGCAACAATTACCATTATAAAGAATGTCTCTATATAAAAATCTTATTTTCATATTCTTGAAGCTGATCCCCAATAACAGAACTTTGTTGACCTAGTTACAGTTAATTCACTACAGCAAAGTTTTATTATAGGGAATTTGGGATATGAGTTCTAGTCCTGAGACTAGATTAGGTCTATGACTATGGGCAAGTTATTTCATCCTAACCGTCTGGGTTTGAGAGGGTTGCCAAGGGTCCCATTGCCAGTATGTATCAGAGGCAGGGCTTCATAATCCTAGATCTTCTCAATTCCAAGGTCAGCTCCCTACCTACAATGATACGATGCTGCCTCTCAGTCACATCAATATATAACACAACAGACAAAAAGATTCAGGAACTTGGAAGACGAAAAGAGGCATGGAGAGAATGTGCAATTCTCCCTCTCCACCCTCACTGAGTTCAGAGCTCTCCTTTTCACTTGCTAATTCACTAAAAAAGATGCGGAGCACCAGCTCCATTTCATCTCCTGTCTTGGTCTGACAAGAGACAAGATTTCTAGCAAGGTACCTATCAAAACAACATTTCACTACAATAAAACAATTTGGACATTCCCTGATATTCACTGAGATGGGTTCTCTTACACTGAATGTCTGTACAATGATTTTCTGAGACACTAAAGAACTTAATTCTGTAAAATGTTATAAACACTAAATGAGTTAAACAGCATGGGAAGAACATTATTTCTGGAATCAAAGCACTTGTGTTCAAATTCCATCTCTGATGCATACTGCCACCAAGGTGGGAAGAGGATAGCTTGAGGGTCCTTCACACTAAGTCTATAAGGCAATGAAACAAAACATTCACATAATCTCCTTTGACTCTCTAGTACACATCCAGTTCACAAACTTGGCTGCTATTTCCCTCAGGAAAATGCTGCAATTTAATATCTTTGCATTTGAGTGGTAAGAGAGGGAGCTGGTCATACACCAATCTTTTCTGCCACTTTTAAATGAGAGGAACTACAATTTGTATTTCACCCTTTCCTAATCATAAATACAGAGTTTACTGGTGAGGGTCACTCAAATACAAAAGATTCAAGCTTTTGACCAGCACCTGTGACCACCATATGCCATATCTGGAGATTTGCTGGGATTCTCAAAAGTAGATAAGCTCTTCCCTACTTAGGAATTTTATCTCCCAGAGCCCGCCCTGCTCCTCACCCCCCACTACCACCCCCCCAGCTTTCACTCTCCTTTTCCTGACCTCAAAGTCTCAGAAAAATGAAATGTTAGCACGTCTTCATGAAAAAGGCTCAAAATCTCTACTCTAGGCTAGGCTCATCTGGTATTGAGCAGTGTAGAATTAGAAGACCTAGATTCTAGTTTCAGCTATTAGGCAAGTCAATCAACCTCTCTGGGCCTCTATGTCCTCATATGCAAAAGGAAGAAAACACTGCTTGAGCTACATATACCTCCTAGGATTGCTGCAAAAACCACACAGGTAAAGCACTGTGGACATGTTATGGTGCTACATAAACATCAGTCATTACTATCACACCTGGACTACCTATCGAGGGCATTTGAAGAGAGCCCCTGAAATACCTTTCAAAGAATCTAGGCTCGTAAGCAATAACAGAACAACACAGATATTGTGGGGCTGGCCAGAAATGCATTCGCATGTTCTTTCCATCTCCACAAGAGCAAGAGGAAATTATCGTATATTCTCTCAACACAAGTGTCAGCTTTCAGCTTCCCCCAGGAAAGAAATGACCCTCTATTTAATGTCACATGTTCAAAAAACCCTGGGAATATCCTTAGCAAGAACCTCCACTGGTTCTATCAATATCTAGATTTATTTATGTTAAAGAAACTGGGAGGAAAAAGAAGTGCATAGGAAAAAGTTATCACTTTCATTCCAGTCTTTCAGTTTCCTAATATCATTAGCTTTCTCCATTTCTCTCTGAGATACTTCCCATACTTTCCAAAATACATAAACTACTCTTTCCCTTTGTCAATCCATATCCCTTCTTCCTTCTAAATGAAGTCAAAGTGCATCAGCCCCAGGAAGGTCTCTTGAATTATAAGACACTCCAACTACATCAGCAGAAAGTTTAACATCACTACCTTGCCTTTTTCTAAGGTTATAGATTCCTTAAAGACAAAGAAAAGATCTGACCGAGACAATACTCTTCCTTAAGTGGTTAATATAGTATTGTGTACTCTTGCGACATTCAAAATTGGAACATTAGTCTCTCCATCATCTTTCTCATCAATAAAAATCAATATATACCAAACACTTTGACCTGGAATACCCAGAGAATGCCAAAATGCATAATGGGTCACTAAGTGTAGGATGCTTGCAGTAGCTTTTCAAAGTTGACATCAAGGACCACAACCATGACATCTTGAAACGAGAATTTTAGTGTCACTATCGGATACCTGGACCCAGCGGACCCTGGATCTGACTCAGGAAGCACAGTAACCAGAGAGCCAGCTTCAAAGTCATGAAAACCTGGATTCTAATCCTACCTCTGACATGCTGGCTGAGTGACCTTAAGTCACTTAAATTCGTGCTGTCAACAATTCTCTAAGACTATATAGAACCCTGGGAATTACAGTACCCCAAAAGCACCAGTCTTGCTGACAGCTCAGCCCCCACAGGATCAACCCTTATGCAGAGAAGGCCTACCATCTCTACCAGCTATCACTCACAGGGCAGGAAAACCAGCTTAGACAAAGCAGCAAGGCACCCTGAAAGAAAGATAGGATTTATCTAACAAACAAATCAAACCACTGCCATCACCCCTCCCTAGACCCAGATGGAGAAAATTCAGGAAACTAATCACAAGAGCCCTGGGACAGCAATGGTCTGCACACTCCCAGCCCAGGCCCCACTTCCATCATCCTAGGAAACCAGGATCCCTGTGAAGATGTGACCTGGCAACTGCTTCATCACATGCTGGAGTTTCTAGTGGAAAAAAAAAGTTATTGTCACAAAAGTCCTTGGCATGGTCAAACGAATCAACACTATAAAAGAATATGGTTTTTATGACTTGAAATCACATTAAAGAAGATCCATTACCATCTGCCTTGCTGCTATGTCTTTAAGAGTATAAGGCCTTTTCATTTGACATGGAGCTGAAACCTCCTGTATGTGTCTGTCACCTCCCCCTTCTGTAACTCTTTGAGAACAAGGATAATCTTGCTTTTCTGTTTGTATCCTCTGTGTTCAGCACAGTTTAGTACATGGTCAGTGCTTAATAAAAGTTTTCTCATTTCATTTATTAATTCATTCACTCACATACATTCATAAGTTACAGGTAAGGTGGTAACCTGTGTTGGGATACAGAGTTTCTAAGCCAAAGAAATCAGAAGTCTAGTCCCTACCCCCCATCCTCTAATGTACAGGAAGGCTCCTACCTGAACAACAGGAAATATATGAATGAAATCCAGTCCCTGGATCTGATGGGGCTCCAGGCGGTGTGGGCACTTCATTCTTGGCAGGACAGACACAATTTTTTCTGTCAGGGAACTGTTGAAAGAAAAAAACAACAAAAGGTTGAAGAAGACACAACAAATAGCCTTTGAAAAACTTCTGAAGGGACAATTTCTGAATGATAAGAGAGAATGGATTTTGCAGCAAGATAGTTTGGGGTTAGTTATAGGAAGAATATACTGACAGAGTCATGAGACAATGGGAACCAAAGGAAATCATGGTATCTCCTGCTTGTGAATATTTTCCAGACATGAGTAACAGGAGAAGAATAGACAACCATCTTGTTTGAGAAAGATGTATGATAAGACAGATATAGATCTCTGTATATGTGGATGTATATGTACATATATTTGCATGTAAATGTATGCTTTTCTTTCTCCAATAATTTAAAAGCAGCTTTGCTTGAAAGAGATGTTCTCTAGAAGCAGAGGTTCTAGGTTCCAGTAACTGGACAATATCAGTCTTTAACAACTGCATATGTGCTTCTATAACAATCTTTGTAGAGTAGGTCTTTGGAGGTTTTTTGATTTTGTTTTTTTCTCTTTTTGGTGAAAAGATACATTTCAGTTCAGTAAGAGGAAAGCTCCCTCTAGTGTCTGCAGGTTTTTTAGTGTAATGAAGATAACCACATGGAATAATATATTATTTATTCTTCAACTTAAACTGAAAACAAATATTTTTAATTTAAATCAAGAACAAGGAGCTAGGGCTACCTGGTCATTTCCGGGCCTTCAAGCAGTCTCTGCCCAGACTCTTCTACGTGGCTATGCATTTGCCTGGTTCTCTAAGGTATCAGGAAAAGATAATTTGACAACTTGCCAAAATTTGTTGACTCTGTTACACTATCTTTCTCTGAAATGCTTTATTTTTCTTCTATAACTTAATTTCTATTAACCTGGGTCTTCTGATCAATAAATAATAATGTTCTTAGCACTTTATTCACAGTGCCCTCAGAAACTGCAGGGATAGAGGAGATTTTAGACTAGAAAGAAGAGACTGAAGAAATTCAGAGTCAGAAAGGACCTGGAAAGACATCTTGTCTAACTAAGCAACCTGAACAAGAAGCAACTTTTGCAGGTCCTGAAAAGTGGATACCTTTCCTTGAAGATTTCAAATGTAGGGAAACCAAATGCCTCCAAAGGCATTTCATTTGTAGATATCACTGTAAGAAACTTTTTTCTTAACCCAAGTCTAAATTTCCTTTTCTATAATTTTACTCATTGTTTTTAGTTCTGCCCATTAGGACAAAGCAGAATAAGCCTAATCCCGCTTCCATATGAATCCTTCCAAATACTTGAAGACAACAATTCCCTAACCTAACCCTTTTGTTTTACATATTAGGAAAATGAGGCCCGAAGAAATGATCTGTCCATATCCAAATGGCAAAGCCAGGATGAGAAACTAAAACTTCTGACTTCTGTCAGGTGAGCACCAACATCTGAGCATTACTGGAGGAGGCCTTATGTCCCCAAATAGCAATACTACTTACAAATCGTTTCATTCTTTCGCAAACTGGAAAAGGGCAAAAGCCTACTACAAAGAGACATATACCCACAGACAGGAAATAGTTAGGAGGCAAGGAGGGAGGAGAGTGTTATAGTGGAAGGTAGAAGCCTACCTGGGATCAGTGAATATAGGAAATCTGTGATACAAAGGTCCTTACATCTCTCATCACCCAAAGTAAGTTACTTGAGAACTTCTCACCACCAAACTGACAAGTGTTTTTACTGAGTACGTACTATGTACACAGCACCATGCTAGTCACTCTATTTAAAGAGGATTCCCACATTAGTGGGAATGAGCTCAAGGATTACTAACTGAATTGTAGATGCTTAATAAATGTTGACTGAATTTGTCTAAGCAATATGTAATTACGAAGATAAATCTGTTGAATAAATTAATCAATCATATTAATACATTCCAAAGCCAGATAGAGGTGATTTTTGGATTATTCAGTGCTTTGGGCTTATCCATAGAATTCAAGGGACAATAAAACCGTATGTCAGAGTTGGAAGAGTCCATTTAGTCTAAGGACCTCATTTTACAGTGGGAGAAAGGGAGGCCCATAAAGTGACTTGCCTAAGGAAATTCAGCAAGTAAGAGACAGAAAAGATTAGAACCTGAGTCTTCTGGTCAATAAATACCAGAGGCCCAACTATGTCATTTGAGGATGATCAAATCAGGTCCTTAGCAGGCTAACTGGAAGGTGTTCTTGGGCAGAAGGAAGTAAAGATACAAAGTCAAATGTTTCTGAGAAGGGTTAAGAGGAAGGACAAAAGCTTCCCTCCCCACACCTGCCTCATAACCATTCCTATCTCCTCCCTAAATCCCTCCAACCAACATTACAAAAATCTCTTACCTCTCAGCTGAAGAGCTCATAGACATCTTGGTAATCTATGTGTTCAGGGTCTAGTATCTAAGAGGAGTCCAGTATCTAAGGCCCCCATTTTTTTTGAGTTACCCAAACCAATTTTGCACGATACAAGCTGAATACCCTCTGGCCAATAAGAAGCATCATTCAGGAAAGACTGACTTCATGTCTAACTCACTGAGGAACTTACATTTTTTGACCTATTGTAGAGTTTTCCTGAAACAGTAAGTCAACGTCTATATCAAAGTTGCAAGTAGTGATACACCAAGTCATTCCTCCTACTACCTGGAAAATATAAAAAATAAATTAATTTTCTCTTTTCAGTTTTTGTGGAAGGGGTGAGGGTAGGATAAAGAGACGTCAGAAATACTATTAACTGTTCCTATATAACCTATGTATGGCCTCTGTATATTACATGTAAATATGAAGAAGGCATGAGTCTTCACTATTTTAGTTATAATTCAATCAAAACATGGATAAAGATCAGTCACTCAACATATATTTGTGGAACTATTACTGGACACTGAGATTAAAGAGAAGCATATGTCATGGTGCCTGCACCAGGGGAATATATGCAGCCTGGATAGGGAGGTAAAGTTTGTTCAAAAGAAAAAGGGAAAGATATAAGAGAAGAAATCAAATGCAATTTGTCTCAAATGTCCATCAAAAAAAAAGGACTTACTTGTACAAAAATATTTGTAGCAGCTCTTTGCATGGTGGTTAATAATTGGAAATCAAAGGATGCCCATAAATTGGGGAATGGCTAAACAAGCTGTGGTGTGTTACTGTAATGGAATATTACTGTGCTAAAAGAAAGGACAAGCAGTTGACTCCAAAATTGCAATGTGCACTCCGCAGGGTTGGTCACAAGATAACTCCAAGGGGTATGTGATCAACCAATCAGAGGGTGGGACAGATGGGTTACATACTACTCTCCCTATAATAGTCAATCATGGGCTTACCTCCAACAGAGCTACAGTATCCCTTTCACCTAATAAAATCAACACTCTCCTACTTGGCTCCTTCCAGGGCTGACTTTTCATGGCTGTGCCTAGGCATTGATTGGTCCATTAGGTTGGTTATAACCTAACTGAAATCCAGGAACCTGCAGCAGCTGTTTGAGTGATAATGAACCTCAACATCCCTACCTCTTGGCCCCAGATGTCTTCATTCCCTTGGCAGGGCTGAGCTCCACACTCAGGAGCAGTGGCCAATGAGTAAAAACAATCCTTTCTTCTTTTTGTTAGGACAGAATGAAGAATGGATGGATTATAACCTGTAATGTAGATCTCATTACAGTATCTTTCTCCAGAAACTACTGGACAGGACTTCTAAATGCCTCTATTACTGTCCATGATTCTGGATAGTTGCTTTTTCTGGTTAGTTGGCTAATTCTCAGGATTTATATTTTAAGCATACATGGAAAATAAGGGACAGTAAAACCAGAAATCTGATGTTTCATAAGAATGAACTATTACCAAAGATGGGCAATTATCATATTTGACTTATTAGATCTCTATAAACTTCATACAATGTAAATCAGTAACAGATTCTTTTAAGCGTTTGTTATCTGTAAGCACTGTACTAGGTACTGTGTAGATCTGTGTGAATGCCCCAAAAATTTCTTTGAATCTAGAATTAAAGGTCACTCCTATGCCTGGCTAATTATTATTTATTAGGGCCAACCCTAGGCAAAATCATGAAGTAGGTGTCTTTGGAAGAAGGAAGGCACCCTGATGAATAAATTTACAATGTGTTGTTAAGGTGGTCCAGTACATATGATGTTTTATATACTTGGGTACTCAAGTGGGAGAGATGTTTTGAGGCAAGATCCCTTTCACATTACATTACATAAGGTACTAACTAGTCCACACATGTGGGCCTATTTTTACTGCTTGTTTTAAAGTCAGTGTCAAAAAGGAACTCATTTGTCAATCTTCTTTATCTCTTAGCTCACTTACATGGCTACCCTAGAGAAACTGTAACATCCATCAGGATGATGCTAGTCAGGCACCAGCAGGACAACATGTGTTTTGGGCTCTCCAAAAGTTGGAATAAATGGCAACAAGTCATCCACATCCTTTGGCCCAACATTCTTTGTAGCCACCAACTGGGTGGCATATGTAGTATCCCCAAAATCTTAGTGCAGTTTTGAGCTTTACTAGTTTAAAAATGCAATAAGACTTCTGAGACAACCCATATTTGCCAAGTGAGTAGTAAAGGTTAGAAGAATGATTCACACCATTTCTTCATAGCACTCTATTGCTCAAATACCTTCAATTATCGCTGCTGCCTTCAAGATGAAGGCATATAAGACCTGCAAAAATCTAGCTCCAACCTGCCTCTCTAACCTCATCTTATTACTTCTGTATAAACCCCCTGCTTCAGCCAGACTAATCTCTTCATTATTGCAAGTCTATCCATTTACTGTTTACATACATCATGTTATACTCCTCCCAACAAATATAAGCTTCATGTGGGGTGTGACTGATCCACTTTTGTTGCATGCCCAGCACTGAGTACAATACACTGAGCATAGTAGATAATCAAAGTGTGCTCAGATGAAATGCATTTGTGTTGTTGTAGACTCCTGATCTCTCAGAATGGCATGCCTCCCCTTTCTTCCCTGCCCATTTAAGTCCTAGTCAAGTTTTAAGAACCAGCTCAAGTCTCTCCTCTATGAAGCCTTCCTTGACCACTCAAGATGAAAACTGTTTTCCCTTCCTCTATAACCCTATAGGATAACTGCTTAGTACTGTTAGTTATCATGTGTTTGTTTCAATTAGATTGATTATCATATACTTATATATGTTAAAAATAGTATTATATGGTATTATGTAAACATATCATACTTATTTGGATCCTCCATAGTACTAGAAAGAACTTGCTAAATATGTATTTGTTACTGGTCAAATGGGGCAGTTGGGTGGTGCAGTGATATATTGGAATCATGAAGGTTCATCTTCCAATTCAAATCTGGCCTCAGATACTTATTAGCTGTGTCTAATGGGGAAGTCACTTAACCTATTTGCCTCAGTTTCCTCATCTGTAAAATGAGCTGGAGAAGGAAACGGCAAACCACTCCAATGTCTTTGCCAAGAAAACCCCAAATGAGATCATAAAGAGAATAACAAAACTGAAAAAAGACTGCATAATAACCAAAATTGATTAAATGCATTTAAGTCACATTTATTGAATGGTTTAAGGTAAAAAAAAAAAAAAAACCCAAACACTTTCTCTAGTAGGGTGGAAGCAATATCTTAAGGCCCTGCCCTATGTAGGATTCGCTAGTTTTTCCTTAAATGGCTCTAAAATTATCTTCAAGGCTTAACTGGTTGACTTCATTTCCTGGTGTCCTGAGTACAAAAACAAACAGGACTTAACCTCTCTCAGACATGTGACTAAAAGCCAGCAACCTAACACCAGCAGATGAGAGCGGTGTGTACTCAATAAATATCCTTTTCCCTATTCTGAATGTCCTTCTCTATGACTAAGTAAACCTTCTTTTGTAGTCCTTAGATGGTCTACCAGTGTCTCATTTTATTCCCATCTCCAGCCTAGGCCAGCACACTGACCTGACTGGTTCTGGCTTACAGCACTCTCAGAACAACCCTACAAAGAAGACAGTACAAGTATCATTATTCTCATTTCATAGGTCAGAGGCTGAGAACCAGAAAGGTTCAGTAACTTGTCTAGAATCATAAAACTAACATTAGAGCCAGAACTCAAACCTAGGTCTTTTGACACTAGAAGGGAGATGGCGGGGAGGGATTTTCACTATATCACACGGTCTCTCAATAGTCATTTACACCAGAAAACTGCCTTTTCAGTTCTTGACTGCGTCCCTCAACAAAATTTTTGAAGTGTCCTGTAAACAAATGACCCTAGCTAGGAAGGAGAGCAGCTCCTATGCCTGGACCTCAGAGGAGGCACATGGATGTTTCCTTCATTTAACTTTGAATTCAATGATATTGTACCCTGATCTCTGGATGCCAGGATAGATTTAGAATTGTAACGGAACTCAGAGAACAACTAATCTGACAAATTCTACAGATGAGGAAACTAAGACCCAGAAAGAAAAAGTGACTTACCCAAAGTCATATAGCTAGTAAGTGGACTGTGGGTATCTCAAGGGACACATGTTGGGTGTTTTCCTGAGGCAGAATCATAGCTTGAGTAAACGGTACAGCTCAGCCCAGACATTAGTTAGACCAAAGAGGGACCCATTAGCCCTGAAAGTTATGCTGGCCATTACCAGTTCTGGCAAATTAAGGATACTTTACCTAAGGAAAAATTTATGTACTCTGAAACAACAATTCTTTTTATCTTCTTTAGTTGTTAATACAGCCCGTAGAACTGTGAAAGGAAGGGGGAGAGAGAAGTGGAAGACAGGGGAAACGTGAGATGGGGAAAAGGAAGAATTAAACCCTGTCTCTGCCCTATCCAATCCTACAGCTCAGTTTGAGACTAAAAAGAAGATGATGAAGGCAGGGCTGATTTGAGGGTAAAGACCATAAGAACCAGTTCCTTCCTACTTGTGGTTGTTTTTTTTATAAAATCTTTCAGCCAAAGGCCTTAGAATTAACCTTAATTATATACCATTTTTAATGGATGGTTCCCTTACCTTGTAAGGACAATCTGGTGATGGCTACACCTATATTTTTAATAATATAACAAGGACAGTTACACAATTACCTCAGATTTAGTGGACTCTTGATAAATATTTATTGAAAGATAGTCCAAGAAGGTAGTAAGGGAAAGGAAAAACAGTCAGAAATGTTGAGTTAAATCCTTTACAAGTCTAGTGTATAGCATAAGCTGAGAAACACTGGATTAGACAATGATTAAGATCTCTCCCAGGTCTAAAGAGTCTCCAGATTTATCATGTGCCTCTCCAACTTGATCAATCTACCATGACTTGTGATTCTTTGCATATTTCACAGTGCCAAGCACTACCATGAAAACAGAAACAGCTGAATAAATATTTCTGAATGGCGTTACGTAAAGAAATTGGACAATCTGAACACTTCTATAACTACTGAGAATTGGTGGGTGCAAGGGGACAAGGGCAAAGAAGACAGAAAACAAAGAAACAGTAGGTAAAATGTTTTTCCACTGTGTCAATTACAGTGGCTTGGCACAAAGGATTTTCTTCTTACTTTGTCAAAGGGTGACAAGCCTTTAATTCTTGCCCTGAAATATCCAGCTGCAACCAATAGCTCCAAAATTTCTGCCAACTTGACGTTCTGTTCTTCATCTTCTCTTGTTTCCACCTAAAGTAAGCAAAAAAAATAAAAAGTTAGACGGATGATTTATTTTCATTTGATGTCAATGTTTGACTAGATGACATAGATACACTACTTTTCATTGAACTCTTGTTGACAATTAACTCAATGACTACTTACTGGGTTCCTACTGCATACACAGCACACTTGTAGACCTCCTGTATAAGAAATACAATGGGAGACCTACCTACCTGTCTGCAAGAAACTTAAAATTTAAACAGTTGGAGCAACAACACAGATATGCAGCAATCACACAATAATTCCAAGGAAACAGAAGCGACACAGATTATAGACTTAAGTGCTAAAGGAATTCAGAGCAATAGAAAGATTGTTATGGAGTATGGTTGGTCAGGAATGATTTCTTCAAAGAGGCAAATTTTAATTTTGTAATACTCCTTTACATTCCTACCTCTATAGGACCTTAGCTGGAACTGTGAGTACTTCATATTTAAATGATTGCACCAGCACCCTAATTAGTGTCCCTGACTCCAAGTCCTCCCCCAACCAATCTACCCTGTTCTGAAAACTGTTCTTCCTAAATTTCCTCTTTATTATCCTCTACTCAAAAACTTCTGGTGGTTCTCTACTGATAAAATTCAACTGTGTTATAGTGGAAAGGATGCAAGAGGTGGGTGTAAATCCCAGCTCTGACACTACTTAACCTACCTGATATATAAAAATGGGAATAATATGTACACAGAGGAAGCTGTTTTGTAAATCTTTGACTACTGTATAAATGAGTCATTATCTCCTCTTATTCTTCTGTCAGAATCCTTTGTGCCTGCTAGACTGTCCTACCTCATTCCCAAGTCCATATTTTTGCTCACGCTCTCTCTACTCAGTCTGGAACATACTTCTCTGTCTGTTTTGATGAAAAGATAGCAATTCTTTAAGGCTCAGCTCAAACATCCCCTTTCAAAAAGACCTTCTCTGATCACTCCAATTCAATGATCTCTCCCTAGTCTGAGACTCCTAAACATAGCAGTTACTGTCTCCCTTAAGCCTTGACTCACTCACCAGATTTCCCCTTCTCCTTAGCCTTACACCACTGCCTTCTCACCCAGAGGAAGTCTCCACTCTGAGGCCCCATTATCCTGCTTGTTGACGGACTCCCTAGGAACATTATTTTAGGAAGGGCCCTACCATGCTTCACCTCACTAACAAGAGGACTCTGGTTGTAGTAGATCAAGTATAGACAGAGGAGGTTACTGCTGGAAGCAAAAGTTATGTGAGTCTAGAGTAATGGTGTCTCCCTGCCTACAGCATACTGACTTGGAAAACCACATAAAACAGTATTTATATTCTCCTGTGGGGGCAGCTAGAGTACCTGGCCTGGAGTCAGGAAGACATCTTGAGTTCAAATCCAGCTCAAACACATGCTAGTTGCGTGACCCTGAGCAGGTCACTTAATTGTGTTTGCTTCAGTTTCCTCATCTATAAAATGAGCTGGAGGAGAAAGTGGCAAAGCACTCCAGTATCTCTGCCAAGAAATTCTAATGGGGCTACAAAGAGGTGGATATGACTAAAAAATGACTGAACAATATAGTCTACTGTATTTTTATTTATTTTGCTAAATATTTCCCAATTACATTTTAACGTGGTCCAGGAAGCATTCAGGAATGTTGCAGAGACAATGCCTATATGACTTGATACCTTTAGTCTAGAGGGATGAATTATCAAGAAATGTGAAAGAAAGAAGACTATCAAAGAAATGGGAAGGAAGGGGAAATCACAGAGCTCATTACAAAAATAAAGGAGGATGCTTAAGAAAATACCATTAGCTAATGATCTATGTGGCTGTTTTCTCATTTCTACAAAATCTTTTATGAGAAAAATCTGTATTTTTCTCATCTCCATGTTCAAAGCATCTTTGATGATGATATGAGAAGTAGCAGTCAGACTGTGACAAACAATATGCAAAAGAGATCACATTATTACAATAATAAAATTGACTAAAATGTACAGAGAATGTAAGATCTCACTTTGTTTATGGTTTGTTGACAATGTCACCTTAAAGGTTTTTCTCCAAAATGTTATCTCTCATGCATATGGTAAAAATCATTCAAGATTCTCACTTTTTTTGATGACCCTTTGATATAAATATCCATTAAGGATATTTAATAAAAATTGACATAAACATCCATTAAGGCCTAAAGCATAGGATCACAGATTTAGGGCCGGAAGGGATCTTATAGGCTACGCAGTCCATCATCTCCATTTTAGAGATGGAAAAAAATTGAATCTGAATGAAGGGAAGTTGACTTGCCCAAGGTCACACAGATCAGAGCCAAGATTCAAGTTCATGTCCTCAAACCTGAAATCTACTTTAACATGCTGCCTTGGCAAAGACATATAAACCAGGGAAAAGGCATTTGTCATTGACATGATGGACAGTCAGTGTAGCATTAAAGTCAGTGTAGCAATAAAGTAGAGATTCCCTCTAGTTGGCAATGTCTTGCAGATGCAAGGGTTTACAGATGACATTAATGCCTGGGTCAATGCATGGTCTCCAGAATGAGAGCCATAATCACTCTGAAGAACTTAGCCAAACTCTCCGCACAGGAAAAACGAAGTGAATAAAGAATGTCCACTGTCCATAGTGATGAAGCTATATAGGCAACCAATAGATCTGGTTCATCAACATATTGGATAAACATTTCAAAGAATAAACTAAATAAGAGGAGAGTAAGCTGGACTGCATTTTACAAATTATGCAGTTTTTAATGGCTCCTCCTCCAGCATCTTCCTAAAACAAGAACCCATCCTTTTTTTAATACCAGTATTCTTCCAGAGATGCTTTAGGGCTATAAAATATGAGATTCTAGTTTTCAAATAATTAAGGTTTTAGGTGACCCAGAGGGTAATGGACAGACAGGCATGAATGGGTTGTACAGCATATTACCAAAGGAGAACTGCACAAGAGAAGTAGCAGACAAAACATCAGAGAAATGTATGACAGGAAAAGGAGGTAACCCTATCAGACAGTGAAAATAAAGGATAACCAATGGACAGTCTTTGTGTTCTTTTGGGACCCATAAAAATATTCAAAGAAGAGTTTTTTTATAAGCTGAGAAAGCATAAGATTATTTGCAATCTATACTGCTGGAGGGAAAATCACTGATAGTTGGAAAGGATTTTAGAGGTTATCCAATAGCATACCCTCATTCCACAGATACAGCAACACAGGTGTGGTAAAATAAAATGATTTGTCCAAAAATAAAATCACAAATACATGAAAGTATCAAAATAGGTTTACAATTCTACAGCATCCATCAAAAGAGAAAGCTGAGAGGCAAACCAGAAATAGATTCAAGATTTAGAATGAATGCTTAATTGAAATGAAAATTGAGGACATTTTTACTGACTGTCCTCCACTCCTGGAATTTTCTCCTTTCTCATCTCTGCCTCCTGGCTTCCTCCAAAGCCCAGCTAAAATCCTGACTTCTACAAGAAGCCTTTCCCAAACCTTTCTTTCTGTTGGTTATTTCTGAATTATCACTGTCTATACTTTGCTTGCACATAGTTGTTTGCATATTGGCTCTCCCTCTAGACTGTGAGCTCCTTCAGAGCAGAGACTATTTTGTGTCTTTCTTCCTATCACTTGTATTTAGTACACAGTAAGCACTATGTAAATGTTATTATTTATATCCGTAGCATTTACCACAGCAGGCACTTAATAAATGCTTGCTGACTGACAACTCAAAGAACAATATTTCCCTCCCTACACCACCAACTACTGCTTTCAAGACGAGGAGGAAAAGCATATGTGTTTATGCCAGGTCTCTTGATAAAACAGCTTTGCTTCCAAACATACTAAACTGAGTGCCCTCCTCAACTCAGGCCTGGACTTTTGACATAGACTGCTAGCTGGTTTGCCTCCCTGTCCCAAGTCTCTCCCCACCTCAGGCCATTCACCACCAGTGCTCAAAGCGATCTTCTTAAAGCACAAGTTTGACCATGTCACCTCCACCACCCCAATGCACTTCTCACTCCATAAACGACAGTGGTTTCCTATCACCTCCAGGATTGATTATAAAATCAAAGCCCTTTGTAAACTGGCTCTCCTACCTTCAAGTACCCTTCACTTTAGTGACGCTGACCTCCTTGTCTTCCCTCCATTGATTCCTTCCAGCTTTCATAGTTTTGCATAGTTTGTACGTAGCTGTTAGTATGTAGTTTTGCTCATTAAACGGTAAGTTCATGGACAGCAAGTCTTTTGCTTTTCTATGTATCCCAGCTCTTAGCCTGGCATTTAAATGCTTATTAACTGATTGGCTGACTACAGGCATTAAGTCAAGTCTGCTTTTTCTCAGCGTCAACTTGCACAGGAAACTCACTACAACAGTGAGAGAACAACATCCTCTTCCAGAGAAAGCCCTGGGTCAGCAATGCTGATGACCCCAAAGCTCAGGAAGCTCCGGCCCCTGCTCCCCCCGCTCCCTAACACTTCTCAGCACGGTCCTGACCCCACCTCCCCACGTCTCGGCGCCCACGGAGCAAGGACAGGCGCCCGACCACCCCCCCCCCCCGCCACAAGCACCAGCAGGAAGAGTGGGTGTCTCCGCCGGGCGAGGAGGAAGGGCAGGCTGACACACCCCCTCGCCAGCCAGGCCCGCGGGAGCGGAGAAGGACGGGCAGCGAGCGGGCGAGGTCACCCCTTGCACAATCACTAAGCCCGACCGTCCAGAGGACCAAGGGCGAGTCTCGTGACCGCAGATAAAGGGAAGGAGCCTCGGGTCCTTCAGCCGAGGGCTGGCGAGCGGGCGGGCGGGGACAAGGGCCGGGAGGCCAGGTTCGGGCCCGTCCGCAGACGTGACAGCGCTCAGGGCCGGCTCCGGGGCTGCCCCGGCGTCCGGCGGCGCCCACAGCCCGCTCCGGACCGTGCCCGGGCCCGGCGGACCCGAGGCTCGGAGAAAACCCGGAGGCAGGGCGGCCAGGACGGGAGGGGCCCAGGACGGGAGGGGCCCAGGACGCCCGCCTCGCCCGCGCCGGCAGACACACGGGGGCAGGGGGTGCGCGCATGCCGGCCCCCGGACCCCTCGGACCCCTCGGACCCTCTCCGGTGCACGCCCAGGAAACCCTGTACCCGCACGGTTCCTAGCAGGGGGCACGCGTTCCGTACCTCCGGAGGAGCCGGGGGCTCCTGCCCCCGGGGGGGCTCCATGACCCGCCCACCCAGGTCCTAGGCGGGCAGCTGCAGCGGAGCCGAGGCTGGCAGCCGCCGGAGGAAGTCGGCCCTCGTTCCGAGCTGCTACCGGGGTGGAGGGCAAAGAGAAAACTTCCTCCGCCTCCTGCCAAAGCTCGTCGCCGCTGCCTCGGCCTGCGCATGCGCGCCGGCGCCGGCCCCAGCCCCAGCCCCGGCCCCGGCCCCGGCCCCGGCCCCGGCCCCAGCCCGGGAGCACGCGCTCCGTCCCGGGTTTCCGAGGCTGCCGGGAAGGACCTGCGAGCGGCCAGCGTCAAGTTCAGGTTCGAGCCCAAGAGGCGGCGCCGGCTCGGGAGGCCCTGCCGGAGTGGGTCGGTGTCCCGGTTCTAGGGAGGAGCTGCCTGAGAAGGCGAGCGCCCTCCCTCCAGTCCCCTAGTAAAAGAAGGCTGCATTTTAACTTGACCGGGAACCGTTTGGAGAAGGCTTGGCTTCCAGGGCCGGCTGTGACCGTGACCGCCCAGCTTTGGACGTGGAGTGGACGGTGATGCCGGAAGCGTGCTGCGGCGGGAAGTGCTGGTGCTGGAGGCAGGGGACCCGACTTCGAATTCCAGTTTCGCCGCTCTTTAGCTGTGCGAGTGGACAAATCGCTTAACTTCTCCGGGCCTCAGTTTCCTTGTCTGTAAAATGAAGAGGTTGGACCCAATGACCTCCAAAGGTAGCTCTCTAGTGCTAAATCAACACCTCTCTAGCCTTGTCCCCTTTTTACAAATGTAAGAAAAAAGATCCCGAGGTGTGGGTCAGAGGTCCCACTGAACGTGTGACTCCAAGTCGTGTTCTTACCAAGCAAGACTATCCTGAGCCTTGGTTTCTTAATCTGTAAAACGAAAATAATAATTTTTGTACTATCCGCCTAAAGGGATTGTGAGAAAAACATCTTGTAAACATTAAAATACTGGAAAAATAGCTACCATTATCTCATTTCCATTTTTGCCACTTACCTTACCAAGGGCCTTCCACATGAGTAGGGGGACACCAGAAAACATTGGCATTACATGTATTTAGGATGTTTTATCCACTTTACATTTATAGTATGTATTCTTGGGTTAGAAGTTGGCATGCAAATAAATGGACGGATCTTTAGTCTGCAGGTGGGAGACTCCAGTCTCCAGAAGAACATCAGTTAATGACTGTGCCAATTTTTCTATCCCCTATGTCTCTTGGAATGAAACCATGTATTATGTATATGCCTTTATGGTAGAAGGATGCTAAGAGGGGAAGTACATTCCCTTGTCAGGAACAGTGTGGATGCCAAGAAATAGTTTCCCAAACATTCCTCCCATCTCATTTGTTCCTTTCACTTCTTTACATTTAGCTCCTTCTGTCCAAACTGGGGCTAAGATAAGAAGTGAATTCTTCTTTCCTCCAAGGTTTTGAGAGTCTTCAGGGTTTAGAGCTGGAAGGGAAATTAGATTTCTCATCTGTAAAATAAGAGAATTGACTTATAATTAGAGAAATGCAAATTAAAGCAATTCTGAGGTTCCACTTCATACCCACCAGACTGGCAAAGTTGGCAAAAAAGGAAAGTGACAAAAGTTAGAGTGTCTGTGGGAAAAGAAATACATTAATGCGGTATGGTGGAGCTGTGAATTGGTATAGTCATTCTGGAAAGCAATTTGGAAGTATGCCCCCAAAAGTCACTACACTGTGCCTACCCTTACACTCAGCAATAGCATTGTTGTTCAGTCATGTCCATATGGGCCATATATATGGATTATAGCACTCCGTTCCCTTTTGTCCTTCACCATCTCTTGAAGTTTGTCCAGATTCATGTTTGTTGTTTCCATGACACTATGACTATCTGTTTTTCCTTTTGCTTTCAATATTTCCCAACATCAGGATCTTTTCCAATGAGTCCCATCTACTTATTATGGGGCCAGAGTATTTAAGCTTCAGTATTTGACTTTTCAGTGAATAAATAGCCTGATTTAATTTCTTTGAGTATTGACTGATTTGATCTCTTCACTCTCCAAGGGACTCTCAAAAGTCTGCTCTAACACCCCAGTTTGAAAGCATAGATTCCGTGATGCTCAGCTTCCCTTATAGTCCGACTCTCATAGTCATATATTGCTACTGGAAGAACCATAGCTTTGACTATACAGATCATTGTTGGCAAGGTAATATCTCTACTTTTTAGTGTATTGTCCAGATTTGCAACACCATACTTTTATAGTAGAGGGGAAGAGGGAAGAGGTGAGAGGGAGTGAGTGAACCTTACTCCCATCAGAATTAGCTCAAAGAGGGAACAACACACATTCAGGTATAGAAATCTATCTTACCCTATCAGGAAGTAGGAAGGGAAGAGAATAAGAGAAGGGCATGATAGAAGGGAGGGCAGACTGGGGGAGTGTGTAGTCAGAAGTAAAACCTTTTTGAGAAGGGACAGGGTGAACAGAAAGAGAGAACAGAATAAATTGGGGGGATAGGGTGGAGGGAAATACAGTTAGCAATAGTCACTGTGAAAAATTTTTTGAAGTTTTTTTTTTTATAAAACTTCCTTTCTCAAACATATAGAACTGAGTCAAATTCATAAAAATAAGAGCCATTTCCCAATTGATAAATGATCAAAAGACATGATCAGTTTTCAGATGAAGTAATCAAAGCTGTTGATCGCCTTATGAAAAAATACTCTCACTATTGATTGGAGAAATGCAAATTAAATGTAAAATGAGGTACTACTTCATACCTATTAGACTGGTTAATAGAACAGAAAAGGTAAATGACAAATGTTGGAAGGGATGTGGGGAAAATAAGACATTAATGTACTATCGGTGGAGTTGTAAACTGATTTAACCATTCTGTAGAGCAATTTGAAACTATGGCCAAAGGGCTATAAAACCATGCATATCCCTTGACCTAGCAATGCCACTACTATGTTTGTATCCCCAAAGAGATAAAAACCAAAAAGGAAAAGGACTTCTATTACAAAATATTTATAACAACCCTTATTTGGGGACAGAGAATTAGAAATTGAGGGGATGTCCATCAATTGCAGAATGGTTGAACAAGTTGTGGTATGTAATTATGGTGGAATACTATTGTACCATGAGAAATGATGAACAGTATACTCTCAGAAAAACCTCAAAATACTTAGATGGGCTGATCAAAATGAAATGTGCAGTGTACAAAGTAACACCCATATTGTAGGATGATCAGCTGTGAATAACTTAGCTATGCCCAGTAATACAACAATGCAAGACAACTGAAGGAGATTTTAAAAAATGCTGTACATTCCTTTTCTTTTCAATTTTTGTGTAATTTGCAAGACTGTACAATGTGTGCTGATACAAGCCTTTTTCAGTCAGAAGAGTAAATGTTTAAAAATATAAAAAAAAGCTATATATCCCAGAGAAAGAACTGATGGTATCTGAATACAGATTGAAGCATACTTTTTTATTTTTCTTGAGTTTTGTTTGTATTCATTTTCTTTCATAACATGACTGTTAACAGTTATGTTTTGCATGAGTACACATGTATAACCTATATGAAATTGCTTGCCTTCTTAATGAGGGGTGGTGGAGAGGGAAGAAGGAAGAGAATTTGGAGCTCCAAGTTTTAGAAACAAATGTCAAATGTTATTTTTGCATGTAACTGGGGAAAAATAAAATATTAAATCAAAAGCAAAATTAAATTAAATTTAAAAAAAACTCTCATGTGATCCTACTAGCTATTGTACTATATCTTTCTTCCCTTTCCTGGTTAAATTTGAGAAAACTCCTATTTCCTCTCCTCTCACTTAACTTCTGAATCTTTTGCAGTCTAGCTTCTGATCTCATCATTCAACTGGAACTGCCCTCTCCAAAGTTACTAATGATCTCTTAATTGAAAAATCTCGAGGCCTTTTCTCAGTCCTCAGGCTTCTTGATCTTTTTGCAGCCTTTGAAAACAGCGATCACCATCTCTTTATGAAGAGTTTTTCTTCTTAAGCCATTAGGTGGTACAGTAATGCCAAGTCTCAAATTAGAGTGATCTGAGTTCAAACCCAGCCTCAAAAACTTACTAGCTGTATTACCTGGACAAATTACTTAGCCTCTGTCTGCCTCAGTTTCTTCAACTGTAAAATGGGGATCATACTAGCACCCACATTACAGGGTTGTTGTGAGGATCAAAGGAGATATTTGCAAAGAATTTAACACAGTGTCTGACACATAGTAGGCACTTAATAGACATTTTCTTCCCTTCATGTAGTGTTTTTGGTTTGTTTGTTTTCTCCTTGTTTTTTTGCCTTCGTATCTGACCACTCCTCAGTCTCCTTATTGGTTTTTCATCTTTGTCCTGCCCACTAACCATGGGAATCTCCCAAAGCATTGCCGTAGGCTCTATTCTACCTTATACTATTGCACTCTAGGGCTTCTGGGAACCCCAGAATTCAAGGGCAAAAGGCACAAGTCTGCCTCAAAATGATTGGACTCAAGCCTTCTTTCAATCAGAGACAAGGTTTATTGTATTGTCAGTAGAAGCCGCAGGGATTTTAAGAATCTCTGTATTTGACAAGCAGGCTAAATTTTAAAAATCTGAGTCATTTAATGATGGCAAGACGGATACTTTTATATAGAAAGACTGTGGGAAGATCTGGACGTGATCTAGCAATAGCCTGGGACGAATTGGAGGTAACAAAGAAGAGATCTAGGTGGGAGTATGAGAGAGAAATAGCTTGGGATGGTACCAGGTGCATACAATGAGGGCCTCAATGAAAAGGCAGTTAAGAGGACTGTTGGTTGAGAAGGGCCAGGTGTTGCAGGGATCTAGACCTTGTGAGAAAGTCCAGGGCCTTTTAGGAGTCCATCGTTAGTGCCCCATCAATGTTCGTCCTTCGTTGCTGAAGAAGACCAAGCTATCAGAGAAATAATAACATGACTTGCACTTGACTTTGTTTACAGGTCACCAGCCTCACTTCTCCTCCAGAGCCATCTGAATCCAGTGACCAGACATTCATCAGGATCACTGGACATGACCCAGGATGGGGCAGTTGGGGTTAAGTGACTTGCCCAAGGTCATACAGCTAGTCAGTGTGAAGTGTCTGAGGTGAAATTTGAACTCAGGTCCTCCTGACTCCTACACTGGTGATCTATCCACTGTACCACCTAGCTTCCCTGCCCCATCAATACCGTCTCACTTGATGATCTCATAAACTCCCATGAGTTCAAGTATCATCTCTACACAGATGATTCTGAAATCCATATGTTTGGCCCTCATGTCTCTTGTGAGCTGCAGCCACACATCTTCAAAACTCAACATGTCCAAAAGAAAACTCTTTATCTTTTCCCCCAAGCCCTCTTCTCTTCCCAACTTTGTCACTGTCAAGATCACTGCCATCCTCCCAGTTACCCAGGCTCTCAACTAGGCGAGATCCTTTACTCTTCTGTCATGTTCACTTCATATAAACAGTCTGTTAACAAGTCTTAGTCTTACCTTCCTTTCATCTCTCTTATATGTCACCTCTCTATGCACACAGCTACTACATAGGACAGGTCCTCATCATCTCTCACCAGAACTGTTCCAATTGACTCCTAATTGGTATGCCTATCTCAAGGCTCTTCCTATTCCAATTCATTCTACTACCAAAGTGGCTATCAAGATGATTTTTCTATAACAGGTCAGTCCGCCATTCAATAAATTTCCTAATGACTCTCTATTACCTCCATACAGGCACATATCTTTAATACTGGCAAAACTTTGCAAACCATTTGGCCAACATCAGAGGTCCAATCTGTGGCAATGATATCCTCTTTCTCTGGATTGAGCCCAGAACAATGTAATGTAGCCATACTCTTGTTCTACTTAGCAATACAGGCTAAGTAATTGTCCTGCAATATGGCTGTGACAACCCTCTGATCATCATCAGTGAATACTGAATGTGTCCCAAGTTTGTATCAATGTAGAATTTACTATGACTACTATTCAGACTCATCTTTGTAAGTTTAAATCTGGCCTCAGACACTACTAGATGTGTGACACTAGACGAATCATTTAACCCCATTTGCCTCGGTTCCTTCATCTGTAAAATAAACTGAAGAAGGAAATGGCAAACCACTCCAGTATCTTTGCCAAGAAATCCCCAAATGAGATCATGAAAAGTCAGACATGACTGAAAACGACTAAACAACAAACTTTTCAGAGAGTCTATAGATACAGAAACATAAGACTTGGTTCCCACCTAAAACAAGCTGGCAATATAGTTGGGAAAACAAAACTACATACACATAAGACCCTAGTGAATAAAACAGAACAGTATCCAATTAACTGGTACACTGCAGTGTTAGGTAAGTATGCAGGATTTCAGAGGAGAAGGAAATCACTGAGGGCTAGAATGAGAGAAGCTAACATTTATATGGTGCTTCCTATGCTTTAGGCACAGTGCTAAGTGCTTTACAATTATGGCACAAGAACCCTGGGAGGGAGACACTTTAATTACCCTCATTTTCCAAGTTAAGAAAACTACAGCAAAGGAGTGGAATGACTTGCCCAGGATCACACAGCTACTAAGTGTGTGAGGTCAAATTTGAACTCAGGTCTTCCTGACTCCAGTGAAGTGAAGGTGTAGCTGATAAAGGAGGTGAGATTAGAGCTAGACCTCCAAGGATCAGTGGTACTTAGGTAGATGGAGGGATGGGAGAGGAAGGTGAAGAACAGTTTCCTAGTTCATATCCTAGTTTAGGGGAGGAGCATTAAGTGGCCAGGTAGAGACTACAGAGCAGAACACATGAGAAATAAAGGAAGGAATTCTGTTTCCACAGGATTAATCCTACTCCCAGCTTTGCAGGAGTGAAAGCAGGAGTGATAACGGGATGTAAAATCAGAGCTGTGACCTAGCAGAACCAGGTTTCTGATCAGGTAGAAGGTCAGAAGCTTGTGTACACGCTTAACGAGCTGTTTGAGGGGGAACCTATCAAGGAGAAGAATGTGGAAGAAGTGGTCCAGGAAGTCGCCTCTAGCCAATGGAAAACAAGGGGGGAAACGAATTGGGAACAGGAAATAAATAGTCTTGCATTTGTCTGGGCAAAGGTACTCCTGTCGGGAGTTACCCATTCACAAGGAATGTAAAATAAAATAACAGCTTTCCTGGCTTCACAACAACTAGTGTTCTTTCTAGAGTGAGCATGTTTTTCACAATTCATACCCCCCATACACTGTTCTTCTTCATTTCTTTTCATTTTTTCCCCTAGAATACTGCCTTGATTTCTCCCTCACAAAAGAGATTATCTCCTCCTTTCCTCAATAGAGATAACTTAAATTGATACATTTTACAATCTTAAAGAATAACAATGAATACTAATACTTACAATAATACTAATAAAAGAATACTAATACTTGCTCTTAAAAAGGATAATAATGTTTTGTGTATTTAATATTTTCAGAGAAGTAGGAATGGGAAAACAAAGGAAAACAACTGAAGCCTAAGTTAAGGAGTCAAACTGACTAAGTCGAGGAGTCAAACACAACACTTTTGTCCCAAAGGCAAGAAAAGGACTATGTTCTTTTTGAAGTAAATTTTTATTGCCATCTTTTGTTTTTATATCCTGAATATGCCCTTCCCCATTCTCCTACCCAATGGGTTATCTCTTGAAACAAAGCATCAAGAAGAAATCGGTGGGGGAGAAAGGCAGTTCAGTAAAATTAATATACCAATGTAGTCCCACAATTTATACAGTTCCCCACCTCTGCAAAGGAGAAAAGGTACATTTTCTCTCTTCCCTGTAGCCAAGTTTGACCATTTACTAAGTATGTTATTAAGAATATTATTACTTTTCTCCTAGGAAATCTCATGGAGTACCTGCAGGAAAATATGGAAGGAGACTACCCAACCAGCCTCCATAGCTTCTGTTCCCCTGTAAGTTTCATTCAGCACCATCGAAGCATTAATTTACCCTTTGGAGTTTATTCCCCGAAGTTTGATAAAGTGTCAGGTAGACAAGGCTAGAAGCCAGGAGTCTTGGATTCTGGTCCTAATTCTTCCACAGTACTATCTTTGGATAGAAATCCAACCTTTTTAGGTCTAAATGCTATCATTTGGTAAAATGATGACATCCAGAATATATTATCTATCTATTATAAGGTCCATTGCTCCTAAATACAGCGGAGTCCAAGCCTTATCTCATATTTGCCCTTCAACCCTCCCAATGCACATACCCTGTTCTCTAGCCAGACTGAACCATTGTCTTCTCAAT
This sequence comes from Potorous gilbertii, assembly GCA_028658325.1. Taxonomy (NCBI): domain Eukaryota; kingdom Metazoa; phylum Chordata; class Mammalia; order Diprotodontia; family Potoroidae; genus Potorous; species Potorous gilbertii. The sequence continues at coordinate 255,356,417 of CM053771.1, forward strand.
ATATACTATATTTGCCCATCTCTACAAAACAATAGTATAGCAGAAAGAACTTGGAATTTGTAGTGGAAACCAGCATTCAAATTCTGGGTTCTCTACCACATACTGCCTTTGTGATCTTAGGTAACATTACCCCCTTGGAACCTCAGTTTGGGGATCAGATGAGGTCAGAGACTTGCAAATGTAAGAATATGAATAAATGTAGCAAAAGGTACATGCATTTTAATATCTGGTTATTTATTAGGATGGCCACTAGATGGCAAACTGACCTGACTGCTTTTAGAAGGAATATAGGGTGTTAAAGCTTTAATAGCATACAACTGCACTAAAATTTTTGGGACATTTTATATTTGGCCAGATTACAGGTCCCAAAGGAACAAAACAAAATATATTGAGGAAATTTCAGACTATCCCATAATCTGTCATTTTAGCTGGCCTGTAGCAGTGAAAATATGTGGCCCACATTTGTTGGAACTGAGAGAAGTTCAAGTATTTCATGCAAATATCTAGTCAATCAGTTGCCAATGGACATTTATTAAGTATCTAGGTATTTATTTATTATCACATGCATTATTTATATGTCACACATAATTATGCTTATGTAGTTTTTATTATATTAAGCTCTGGGAATACAAAGAAAGGAAAAAAACCAGTCCCTACTAAAAACATTCAACTGGTCTAGGTTCAAATACTGACTTTACCCCTTGTCCTACATGTTACCTGGAATGAGTCACTGCACATTCTGGGCTGCAGTTTCTTCATCCATAAAACAAGGCAGTTGGATTAGATAATTCCTAAGATCTCTTCTAATTATAATTTATAAATTTATAATTTTACAAAAGAATTAGTTGTCCAGAGTCATAGAGTTAGTGATAGACCTGGGATTAAAAGTCATCCCGCCTGAACACTTGCCATTCCACTATATCAAAATTACCTTTTCTCTCACTTGACTGTTTCTAAACTGACCTTTTAAATTCTCCCTGACTATTTTATAGTTTGGTTATAATAATCCCTCTACCTAAGATGGCCTCTGCCCTTGCTTCTCTCAAAATTCTATCCCTCCTTAGGACTCAGTTCAAGTCCTTCAATCATTTCCCTGACATGACTTCTTTATTCCCACCCAAAATTTGGGGAGGCTTTACCTAAAAGAAGACAGGGATCTGGATAACCTCAGCTTCCCTGATGTAACTTCCTGGTTATCCAGAGGTTCAATGAAGGCCCAGTCACTTTGAGACTTGACCTCTCAGACCTTGAGAGTCACTCTATTTTGAGGACTTAATGATGATGACGATGATAGCTATCCTTTATATAGTACCTACTATGTACCGGGAACTATGCTAAGCATTTTATAAGTATTATATCATTTGATTCTCACAACCCTGGGAGGTAGGTACTATTATTTGCAGACAAGGAAACTGAGTCAAACAGGTTAAATGAATTGACAAGAATCATACAGCTAGTAAATGTCTGTGGCTAGATTTGAACTCAGATCTCCAGAACTCCTAGCCCAGTGCTCTACCCACCATGCCACTCAACAGATCAGCTGTGTCTGCAACACTTGAAGCACCACTACCTTCTTGCTGCATATATTTGCTGTGTTAAGGCAAATAAAACTTCCTTTGTTAAATGTTTTGTGACTTACAAGTGCCTCATTTTATCCTAGAATTGAATTTGAACTGAGAGTGCTGGCCTCCAGCAAAACCCTACCGCCAGCATGAGGTCTTCCTTAACTGCCCCAGCCTTTCAGCAGGTGGTGAAGTTAACCTATTGTCTCTGCTATTCATTTGCTACTTAACTTAGTCTGTATTTAATATCTAATCACCCTTTTTTAAAATTTTCCCTGTCTTTCTAGTTGAATAGTAAGCGATTTGAGAGCAGGGTCTTCAAATCTTTATATAACAAATACCTGACATAATGTCCTGCACACATTGTACAATCAATGATCATTTAATGATGATGGTATTTATTAAGTGCCTACTATGTGCCAGACACTGTGCTAAGAATTAGGAATTTAAGTAAAGTATAAGCAAAAAGAAAATCTTTACCCTCAAGGTTCTTACTAATAGGGAAGACAAAAAGGTGGAGAGAAAGGGGAGCCAAGGAAGAAAAGTCAGGAGCTAAGTCAGGTTAGAAATAAACAAGGCTTGAATACTTCTTTAAGTAGATGTTCCAGGGAAGAACTCAACCATTGGGGACAGAGACCTCAGGGATGGCTGTGTCTCTAGCTGAGACAGAGGGGGAAAAATCCAGAGCTCTGGAGGAACTCACCATGTAATGGTGGAGACAAAATGTAAATACTAATGCAACTATTTGACTAGGCCTTCACTGGATTCAGATGGCTGTGGTGAAGAAGTGAGGCTGGTGACCTACATAGCCCTCCCTTATTCAAGACAAAGTCAAGCGCAAATCATTTCTCTGGATAGCATGGTCTTCTTTGGCAATGAAGGATGAACACAATTCTGTGAGTAGATGCAGCTGGCTGAATGGGGACCCAGCTAGCTGGGTAACTCAACTCCTCCTCTCCTGTCTGTCTCCTCCTCCCCTTCCTTCTCCTCCAAGGACAGTAAATTTGGATGGCCGAAAGATGCCCGGTTGACTTGGGTTTTGCTGGCCTTCCCCTTCCTCTTCTCCTCCCCCTCCCCTCCTCCCTCCTTCCCTCCCTTCCCTTTCCTTCCCTGTTCTCTCCCCAAACCTTACACCTATGACACTCTGAAACTGGGACACTGATGGGCCCCTGCCTAAGGGCTCCTCGGGACCCTCCTAGCTTTAGAGTGATTATCAGGAGTAATTGTTGATGTTTTGCACCTGATCTGTTGTCTTTCTTTTTCTTGGCCTCATTAAAGGGGCCATGCCCTGACTACTTCTTAAACAGGCCTACTCAATGAATGGGCATTGCCTCACCCTAAGTGAGTACTTGCAAAGGCCTTGGCCTAAAGGGCCCAAGTTCTCCCAGTGCATCCTGGCTCATCTCCAGTCTTCCTGATGAATAACTGGTCACTGGATTCAGATGGCTCTGGAGGAGAAGTGAGGCTGGTGACCTGCATAGCCCTCCCTCACTCAAAACAAAGTCAAGTGCAAGTCATGTCATCATTTCTCTGATGCCATGGTCTTTTTGGGCAATGTAGGACAAATACAGCAACCAACTTGCTACATTTTTAGTAAATCACTTCTCTGTAGTTATCACAAGAAAAAAAAAGGACTTTAGATTAGATGTCTTAAGTTTCCTTAAAGCTGAACCATTCTATGATTGTATGACTGTGGTCTCTAATGTCCCTTCCAGATTGAATACCCTAGGGTCCTATGATTAAGTGTCTGTCCTTCATAGGATGACCTTCAGATAATGACCCATCTGTAAGGCAAGTATTCCAGAGCCATGCCAGACTAGTGATGGGCAATTTCACTTGGGTTTGACCAGAGAGACTGCTTCTAGTGCAACTGATAAAGGTGACAGAGCAGGAGAGGATTAAAAACCTGGACACTAAGTATTAAGGTGAGGATGCTCTGTTGTTCTGTAACACCTGACTTTTCACGACCCCATTTGGGGTTTACGTGGCAAAGATACTGGAGTGGTTTCCCATTTCCTTCTCTAACTCACTTTACAAATAAGGAAACTGAGGCAAACAGGGTTAAGTGACTTACCCAGGGTCACACAGCTAATAAGTGTCTGAGCGTGGATTTTAACTCAGGTCTTCTGGACTCAAGGCCTAGGACTCTAGCCCATTACACTACCTAGGGAAACAAAAACAGCTTCTCTGCAATCCAATGCCATATGTTCACCCAGCCTAACATCATCAGAAAAGGTTCAGTAAAATAGGTAAAACACAGAAGGGGCATCCTTTTGCAAAAGTAAAGCGAGGAACTGCCTATATGGAGTAATTTGGAGGAATGCTACAAAAGTATTTCCTTCACAGGATTGAAATATCTACATTACTCCCTTCTCTGGGTCAAGACATTGTTCCTGTTACCTGAAGATATTTCTTGGAGATGTCATGTCAGACTTCCTTGGCTTCAGTTTCTTATTTTGTCAAATCAAAGGTTTGGATTTGGTGATCTTTAATATCACTCACAGCTCTAATCTTCCATGATTACGTTTCTGACTTTGACATTGCAAAATCATGGCATTTCTCTCTTTTGCTGGAGAGTTAAAGATACATTTTTTTTCTCTAAAAAGCCATTTTTTTTCTCTAAAAAGAAAATGCTAGATATAAGATACAATGAGATGCCTGAGTTAAGTGCTCTTATGAAAATAAATAAGCTGAATATATGCTTGGATACCTTTGGGACTTTAGGTCACAATTTTCTTTTTCATGTTCTATATTTTATCAGATAACCCTGAAAACTATTCCTTTTCAAAGCCCCACTGAAGTATTATTTGTCTAATTAATTATTGTAGCAGGGTAACTATTACATAAATCAATTCCCAACTTCTTAGCTTGATCATGGATGCTAATGGAATAGATTAGAGATCTGTAGCCCCAAAGAGAACAACTTTGGATGAATAATATATTTTATTTGTCAGCAGTCCTAAAGTTCAATTTATAGTGAAATTAACTGAGAATGGATTGCAAATAATTGTCAGCTCATTGTCAGTATTGCTAAGGCCCTGAATAGAGAGAATGACAAAAAGGTAATTCGTTTTTCTTTGTAATTGCTTCTGGATAATACAAGAGTCCCTGAAAGGAGCATGATGCCATGCATTTTGAAAATTGTAAGAAAATACAGACCTTGGATTGCATATAGAAAATCTCTAAAATGTTGAATGTAGTAGAATTTAGTCTGGAATTCCTGAATTCCATTAATCTAGCTCCACAAAAAATAGACCACAGTGGTTAAAATGACCCTGATAAACATTTTATGGCTGATATAATAATATTCTGAAAAGGAATTGGGTTGAATCTTTTCAGTCTGACTCCTGAAAAGAAGTTTTTATAACTCTTCTCAAATGACATGATGTAATCAATGGATTTTCCCTCATTTGAATTAGAGTTGTAAAATCAAATTAACATTGCCAGAGAAAAAAAATGAAATCAATACCTAATCATGATAGATGAATTTCCAAAGAATGAATACAGTTTTGATTCAAGTGAATTCATCAAACAATTATAAAGCTTTGTTTTCTCCCTTTTTAAAATGTATTTATCTTTACCCCACTCACATCTATCTCATATAAATGTGTACTTCTAAATCCTCTCTCTCCACCCTTCTGCTTAAACTCTTAGCTTAATTAACATTCTTTTGTGAAAATTTTCCAAAAATTTTTCATTTATTTTGTCTTCCTACTCAGTTCTATTCTTCTTACATTCTATTCTGAATTCTATTGTCCTATTCATGGATGATACTTTTACATGTTTTTTTTATTCTGTAAATATCATAGGAAATTAAGCTCCGCTGAATAGTTTGATACCCTCCTCTATCTCATTTCTATATTAGTGCATGTATAGATAACACCTTTTTCTTTCTCCCCTGTGTAGGTATGTATATGTATGTATTTCTGTTTATTTTTTGATGATCAGGCATTTCTGCTGTACCTTACTGCTTAGAATATCAATATTTGAAGGAAGCAGTGGTGTGCTGGCAGTTACTCTGCATTACAATTAATGAGGTCCAGTCTTATCTCCTGCAGTAACCACAATCATTCTTAAGGCCAGTTACAGGGACTGGACTTGGTATAATAGGTCCAGTCCTAGGAGTATGCATGGGGAACTTGTCCTCCACTTTGGAGTATTCTATTACTGTTTCTAGTCCACCTACTGTGTGCTTTTTGACTGAGGTGAGCTGAAACTAAGAGAACATGCAGAAGACTTCCAATGAGTTAACTTGGAGTCAGTCTTTCCAGATAGTGAGTAAGTTACATCAATCTTCCACATGGGGCAGGGTGAGTGGGTCTCTGGCCCTTTCTCACCTGGAGGTGCCTTGAGGGCATGAGATTACGGTCTTGCTGTTGATTCTATCTCTGTTGGATTTACTCTCTTCAGTCGTTAGGTAAAGGAGTTTTGGAGACAACTGACCTTGTGAACATTGAAAGGAATCTGCCAGCAGTCAAGCCTCATGGGGTGCTAGTAACCTGCTTTGAGAGCAAGCTGCCAAATCTGCAGGAATGGGGACTCTATGGCAGTTTGCCTGACAAGGATTGATCTGTTTGACCCAGTGAAGCAATGGATCTCTGGCATCCAAGAAGAAAGCACTTATTCGTTGACATTCAGACATGAACTTGGTGGGAGCAAATGCTTTGTAGCAACACATTTAAGTCTGATCCCAATATCCACAGGTACTAAGATGAAAGAGGTGAGAGTATGCCTCCAGACATTGAGGGGGAAATACTTTGTAATTTATGCTTTTGTTATATTTGCCCAGTAAATAATCTCTATATAAAAACTAAATGATGTTAAATGGTAAAATGGTATGGGGTGCCAATTAGAAGTGTCAATGAAGAGATATTAACTGATACTAGTAGTATGATTTTAAAGAGATAATTGGGCAATTGATTTTGGGAAGAATATATCATAATGGGCTTTTATGATTCCTTCCATCTCTAAATAATGACAATGATAATTATTAAAAATGATAATTTTATATAGTGCTTTAAGGTTTGCAAAATGTTTTACGTAAGTTTCTTCATTTGATCCCTATGGCAACCCTGCATAGGTGCTATTATTTCTTCCATTTTATAGATGAGGAAACTGAGACAGACACATGTCAAATGTCTTGCCTAGGGTCAGCTGGCTAATAGATATCTAAGTTAAGATTCAGATTTAGGTTTTTCTCACTTCAATTTTTTGTCCTTCACTTTTCTTTGCTCTTTTACTTTCTCTTAGATCAGTGATTCTTAATCTGATGTCTACATATTTGCTATTTAATTTTTTTTGTCAATTATTTCAGTATGATTGATTTCCTTGGTAATCCTATGTATTTTATTTTATGCATTTAAAAATGTTATTCCAAAAAGGAGTCTATAGGACTCACCAGACTGCCTAAGGGGTACATGGCACAAAAAAAGGTTAAGTCCTTGTTTGCGATCTTTTTTATCCCTTTTTTTAATCGTTGTTCTTTGTTTTACTGCTTGATTCACTATCTGAAAAAAAATCCTAGAAACTTGAGAGAATTAATTCCACTGCTTAGTTGTTTTTTTTTGATGACTGAAGCAAAAACCTATAAGCTTTTTTGCACTATCCGTGCTTAATGAACAAAAATGACCTCAAAATAGGAAGCTAAGGGGGAACACTCAATTTTTAAGTTCTCCAATGTTATTTCATAATGTTTTTACTTTGTGTGTCATTCATTATTTTCTGGATTCAGCTTTTGTTAATCTTTATCTGATTTATAATGAACAAGAAGAAAAATTTATTTTTCTGAGGTTTTGGGGATATTTTTCAATTACTTTCCCTCATAGTTAATAAAGTACTTATTCATGAATAAGTAGGTGCTGTCCATGTTGGTGTTGCTCACATAGGTTTGTCTAAATGTAGCTCATAGGGAAATAAGTATAGATATCTCTGAAGTCTCATCTACCTGTCTCTAAGGAAGACTTTTATTGAGGGAAGTTGGCAACAGGGGCTAGGAGTCTGGCCTGCTCTGCTCTTCTCATGGAGGGGATACTGAACTAGAATTATGTCTAAGGATGTGATTATAAATGTTTAATAATTGACTTTCCAGAAAATGCATGCAGGACATACCTTTAATTTAATTCTGCATTGTTAACATTTTGTTCCATCACTATAAATCTAAACAATGAAAAAAATCATAACTCAAGCCCTGATTTATAAATAGCATTTGCCAGTTTCCAAGGTATAAGTAACTTACACTTACAATTTAATAATAGACTCTTAGGCTGTTAAAAGCTCACTCTAGCATAACAATGATTATATTTCTCTTGTCTCCCCTAACACACCATATAGCTAGTTTAGGGGAAATGTTTTTTTATGTTCAAGTTGATTCCTCTTAATGCAAAATAATTGTCCTAAAATGTATCTCAAGGCTTGACTCCTTTCCCACCAAATGATAGTTCACAATGACCATCACAATAGAGAATAGTAATAAACTCATTTATTCAAGATAATCACAAACCAAAAGAGAGAAGTTATACAAATGAGCATCTACTAGAAAATATACAGAGTAAATGAAGTGCTGTTTACTGGTAGGGAAATAGCTCATCTGAGAGATACTTTCCACTTTCAGCCAAGGAAAAAAACTTCCTAAAACCCTAGTATGGTTAGCTATAAAGTAGGTACATGCTTAAGGCAGTAGCACCTCTACATATCAGCTCTTTCCAACATTTTTCTCTCCCTCCAACGATCTTTTTCTGAAAACAACATGAAACCACTTTCTTTTCTCAAAGGAGGGAGACAGGAGAACTCACCTCTCTCAAGCACTCACCAAGTCTGCTCCTCACACAGGCACAGTGTCAAGTAATCATTCTCTAATCTAGACCAATGAGGAAAGCTTTACACAAATGTCCAGGCTTGAATCTCAGGTTCCATTTCTATCTTTATGAATCTCACTATTGGCTCATCTGCTTGTAACACAGGTTTATGTTTAGTCTTTTGTGCTTGGATGTTTGGTCTTTCTTCTTTCTTGTATTCCTAGTATATTTTCCTCCAGCTTCCCTTATCATCTGGGGCAGGTAGAGTATATAGGAGCTTTGGAAATATAAGTTCTCTGATGCTATTTCATGTATCTTTTCTCCTTATGTGTTGTTTTTTGTCTTGTGAATTTAGCATTAGTTGCTATCAGTTTGGCATAATTTCTTTTTTCTTTTTTTAGGTTGAGACAGAAAAGCTAGTCTGCCATATTACCAATCATGTGATGTGCCACTGAACATTTTTAAGCAAGGGTATCATATGGTCACTTTTCATTGTGAAAATTAATTTGGCAGTTGTGTGAATAAAAGATTGGAGAGAAGTGATGCTGGAAGTAGAGGGACCAGGAGGTTAATACAGTAATTCAGGTAAGAAGTAATGATGGGCTTAACCTATGATAGTGTGAAAGAATAGGAGAGCACAGGTATAGAAGAGGTTATGGAGGTATTATTGACAGGACTTGATAATTGACTGAATAGTTAAAGATATTGATTTAAATCATAATTGTTACTTTGAGAATTTTAGTCAATCTAAAACAATTCCCATAAGGAAGCCAAAGGAGTCCAGAAATCATCTTAACCAGCAAACATTAGATCTTTTTGCTAAGTGGCTATATAGTAAGCAAGGGTTATGACAATTTAGAGAATGAACTCATTTGTAAAACGTAACAATGGAATACGCCAGAGAAATGCAAGTAAGAGAAAAACAGTGGAGAGAAAAATGAGCCACAAAAGCTTACCGTGAGACTCTACAAAGCCAGATCTTTGGGAGAACATTTATAGAAGAAAATAGGAGTACAACAAATAGATATGAAATGGTTTACATTTGTCAGATTTTTTTCAGAGGTGATCAATTCTTATCCTCAATGACAATGGCTACTACATTTAGATTTAATAGTACTCAAAATACTATATAAGGTAGTGAACAAAATACCTACAAAGGAAAAACCAGAAAAACATAGATGGACCCAACCAAATACTTAGAGAGGGAATCTGTACTGCAGGTACCATCATTTTAAGGGCCCTCAGGGGCCAATTTTCAAGGAATATGAGAAAGATTCCATAAAAATAGAAAAAGTAACAGATTTATTACCAAATAAAAATGACCCAGAAAACATCAGCACTATTGACCAATATATCTACTTTTTAATCTCTATAAAATATTTATGATAACAAACTATTCATGTACCTCATATATCTTTGATGAAAAGCATCACAGCCTTCCAACTGATCAAAGAGTATAAAGCACACAGGATACCTCCTGTATGTTGATTAAAAAAGAACATTTAACTTGATCGTATAAAAATAGCCTTAAGGGTTCTCTTCCAACAAGGTGTCTCCTTTGCATATGAATTATTGTTTCAGATTTATCAATATATCAACAGAGATGAATTTTTTGATTGATACTAATTTACACTTAGATAAAATAAAGTGAGGGGAGATATTCACCAAAGTTATTTGCCACAATCATTTGATATGCTGTTGAAAATTATTGGCAAACCTTCCTGTTCTTTTCTCATGGGTGAAAATCAATCCTTGAATACCTATGGAAAATATGAAACATTATTTCATGGAGCATCTTAATCACCTTGCTTTTCAATATTGTTGCTAAGTATTATCAAGAAGACCACATAAAGACAGACAAGCCTATGATCAACACTAGTTGCAAAGGATTAAGAAAGAGGACAACAGATAGATGTTACATGGTGCTGATCTACTAGCATTTTTATTGTGTTCTACTGTCATGACTGATGACGAAGACATCTTATTTGGTTTCTAATACTTCATTGCTGGTTATACTCTATCATGATAAGGAAATGGTACCTACATCCTTTTAAGTCTAAAAAAATATCAGAAGATAAAGACAAAGATTTTATACTTTTTATGGTTAAATAAATTGCTTGTAGAATGTACCTAGGCACTTATTTTACTGTTAGATAGTAGAGAATTACATTGAAAGCAAACCTTTGCATGTGATCCTTATTTTAAGGTTTTTATTTATTTTAAAAGTACTTATTGTGCCCTTAATTTTGAAGCATTGATAAAACCAATAAAGATTTACAACTTTTTATCTCTGTTTTTAGTACCTCTAAATACTTTATCTTAAAGCAAATTAGTCTGGGGCAAAATCCTGACTGCACACTCCATATATCCTGTAAGTATGACTAAATCATGCTAGCCAAAAGTATTTAATAGAATTGTTAAATGGGGCAATCTTAGAAAATTAAATCAGGTTTACTTAAGATAAAAGATGATGACCTAGCTACCAGAATATCAAGCATTCTCAACTTTTGAGGCAGAATTGCACAGAATCCCTAGTTTCCTTCAGTGATCAGGTTAAATGCTACCTTTTACATAAGGCCTTTCTTGAATTCATCAATCAGCTAGTTTGCTAGTGCCTCCCACCCTTTCACTTCTCTTTTGTATTTAGTTATTTGTGTATATATTATTTCCTCTGATATAACATAAGCTCCTTAAGGGCAGAGACTATTTCATTGTTGTGTGTGAATCCCCAAGGCCTAACACACTGTCTAGCCTTTAAATATTTGTTTATTATTTGACCAGTTTCTTGCTTATCACTTATATCCAGATGGGGACTCACTTAAGACTGTTCAGAATAGCGTCCTTGATCTAGGATTGCAAGGGTTTTATAGGTCATCTAGTCCAACCCCCTCCTTTTACAGATAACAGACCTAGAGACAGAATTAAGGACCTTTTCTTGTTATTGTTCAGTTGTGACTCCATTTGGAGTTTTCTTGGTAAAGATACTGGAGTTATTTGCCATTCTCTTCTTCAACTCATTTTACATATGAGGAAACTGAGGCAAACAGGGTTAAGCAACTTGCCCAGGGTCACACAGCTGGTAAGTATCTGAGGCCAGATCTGAACTCAGAAAGATGAGTCATCCTGACTCCAGACTCAACACTCTATCCACTGTGCCACCTAGCCACCCCATTAAGGCCCTGGCCCAATGTCAAATAGGTAACAAATGGCAGAGCCACAATTTGAATCTATGATCTATGACCTCAAAGTTGGTGATGGTCTCTTCCATAATTATGACTTCATACTTGCTGTATCCTGACTGTGTGCTCACAGAATAGCAGATACTCAGAGGTCAAGTAGTATAACTATAAAAAGAAATACCTCTATAATATATCCAGTAGGTGGTCTGGTTCCTCTTTCAAAGGCTTATAGTGATAAGGAAATCCATGTCTATGACAGTGATTTTTTTTCCCCAAAATTTATTTATGTATTTATTTTTAGTTTTCAACATTCACATTTATAAGATTTTGAGCTTCAAAGTTTTTTCTCCTTTCCCTACCACCTCCCCAAGAAGTCATGCAATCTGATATAGGCTTTACCATGTTTCCACATTAGTGTTGTGAAGAAGCATCAGAACAAAAGGAATAAAACCGCAAGAAAGGAAAAAAGTAAGAGGAAATAGTCCGCTTCCATCGCATTCAGACTCCATAATTCTTTCTCTGGATGTGGATAGCATTTTCCATCATGAATCTTCAGGACATTGTGTTGCTGAGAAGGGTTAAGTCTATCAAAGTTTACCATTTCACAATGTTTCTGTTACTCTATACAATGTTCTCCTGGTTCCGTTCACTTCACTCAGCGTCAGTTCATACAAATCTCTCCAAGTTTTTTGCAATCTGCCTATTCAGCATTCCTTATAGGACAATAGAATTCCATTACATTCACATCTACAACTTGTTAGCCATTCCACAATTGATAGGTTGCAGTGCCAACATGATATTTACCCACACCATGAGTGGCTATGAATATGCTGGTGTAATTCTGAAGCACAAAATATAACAGACTCTCCAGATGGAAGATAGAACCAAAACATTTATTTAAACACCAGAAAGCCAAATTCATTATAACAATAAAGAAATCTATACAAAATAACGAAACAGGAGGCACCATCATCCCCAAGCCTTCCCCCTACTATGGCCTTCCCACAGACGAACACTCCCAGTTTGCTGCCTGCTTCTTCTCTCTCCCTCAGCTCTAACCACTCTGACACCCTTCCTGCTCCACCTGTTCAGCAAGCTCCTTCTACCATAAACTCATGTGACTCAGACTTCCATGTGACTCAAGCAGGTCACATGGGCCTATTAATGAATGGGAAAGATCTTCTCATTAGGCAAAAAATACATTAACAATACATAGGCATCCCCTCAGTTTTCAACTCTTTGCCATCATAAAAAGAGCTGCTATCAATACTTTTGTATTTGTGGGGCTTCGTGACAGTGATCTCATTACTCTGAGGAAAAGTTCTGCTGTGAGGAAGACTTTTCTTCACTGAAATCTGCCTCGGAAACATTGACTCATTATTCCTAGTTAATTACTTTGGAGCAGGAAGAATGCCTGATCCCTACTTAAAATCCGTGATCAAGTTCTATTCCCAAACTTCTCTTCCTCTAGCTAAACACCCCCAGTTCCTTCAACTATTTTTTTCAGGGTGAGCCTATCTTTTTATGTATGTATATTTTTTTAATGAATAAAAATCTACTTTCTCCCCTTACCACTTCCTTCACTGAAGAATAAAAATAAAACATTTATAATAAGTGTGTATAGTCAAGCAAAAAAAAAAATCCCCTGTTATCTATGTCTAAAAACTAGATGTCTCATTCTATACCTGGTGTCCTTCACCTCTCTGGCAGGAAGTGGGCAGAATGCTTCTGGAATTATGGTTGGTTATTGTGTTGATCAGAGCTCTAAGGACTTTTAGAGTTGATGATCTTTCCAATGATGTTCTTATATAATGCAAGTTATTCTGGTTCCACTCATTTCATATAAATTCATACAAATCTTCCCAGGTATCTTTGCAACCATTTCTTTCATCACAGTAATATTCTATTCCATCTTTATACCATAATTTGTTTAGAACTGATTTCCATATGATATGGTCTCTAGCCCTTCCCCTATTCTCATCACTCTCCTTTTGAAGGGCTCCAATTTGTCAAGGTCCTTAAAGTGTGATGCCAGAATCAAAAATAGTACAACACATGCGCTCTGACCAGGGCAGAGACCTGAAGGACTATTGCCTCCCTAATCTAACCACTATACTTCTCTATTTTTATTTTAAAAAAGCACAATTGATATTTGGTTTGACATTGCTTTCATTTTCAAATACATGCCTTCCGGGTCCCCTTCCCAGCTAGCCATCTCTGATAACAGAGGTAACCTTGAAATAAAAGTCTCCTAACGTTAAAAAAAAAAGCATTTCAGCAAAACCAACCAATATATTTGTTAAATCAGATAACATATATATATATGTATGTATGTGTGTGTATGTTTATATATGTGTATATATGTATATATATATATATATGTATGTATTAATAAATTCTATACTTCACCTCCTCTCCCCCGCCAAAAAAGAAAGAAGGTATATTTTCTTGGAATTTTTCACTAGAATCAAACTTTGTAAGTCACCATAATTGCACTATTTACTTTCTTTTTTATGGTTATTCTCATTTATGTTGTCATCATTATATATATTATTTTCTTGCTTTTCTTAATGCAGTTTACAATTGAATAATTTTGTGGGACTAAAATGCTACATTGTTAATTCACTGTAGTCTACTAAAAACTCCAGATCTCTTTCACGTGAATTGTCATATAGATATGCCTCCTTCATCTTGTTCTTTTGCAGTTAATATCCCCCTTTGAATTTTATTTTTATAGTCAGCTTTATAATCAGCTCATCATATTATTCTTGTCAAGATCTGATTTTGTCATTCAATGTTTTAGCTACCTTTCCCATCTTTGTGTCATTTATAGATCTGATAAGCATGCCCTGTTTGAATTCATCACATTGATTTTACATATATATGTATATTGGCATAAAGGCCTATTCACTGAATGGGTGCTGGCTCACTCAAAGTGAGAACTTGAGAAGACCTTAGCTTAGAAGAACCAAGGTCTCCCACTGCATCCTGGGCCATCTCATTACCTGGCTACTGGACTCAGATGGCTCTGGAGGAGAAAGTGAGGTTGGTGACCTTGCACAACCTCACTCAAATCAAAATCAGTTGCAAGTCATATCATCTTGCTAATGTCATGTTCCTCTTTGAGAACAAACCAAAATCACACACATATGTATGTGTGTGTATACATACATGCACACATACAAATATATAAAATCATGAACAGGGCCAAGGACAAATTCCTGGGACATTTCACTAGAGACCACCATACAGGTTGACATTTATTTATTAACTACTACTGGTTGGATTCAGTCATCCATATAGTACCAAATTCCCCCTTATAGTGCTATCGTCTCTCTGTCATGGTCTCTAGGATATCATTACTGTGCTTATCAAATGCCATGCTAAAATCTAGGAATACCAGCATCTTCCTGATTACATTTGTTTGGTATGACTTGGTTTTTTTTTGTTTTTTGTTTTTTTTGCTTTTTCTTATTTTCTCCTTTCTAAATGCTCATAAGTCGTCCCTTTACTAACATTAAATTATTATTCACATATAAATTATTCTTATTAAAGCATTTTAGAATTTTTTAGTTAAATATCTCTCTCTCTCTATATATATATATACATATATATGTGTGTATATATATATATATATATACATATATATATAGTAAGCAGCTACTATTTATGAGGCGCTAAGACCAGTAAACATTTTTGTCAGCATGGGCAGTTCCCTGTCGGATTTGAGGTCAGACCTATCTGAACTGAAACTCAGCACACTGGCCACATTTTTTCTGAAGATGGTATAGGTAAAAATGACATAATCCAGGAGTTTACTTTCTAGCTGGGGAGGAGGGAGAGAATAAGACATGTGTACAGATAAGAATAACACAAGAGAGGGTCAAATCCATATGACTATAGAAATACATCTGAGGAGATCAAGAAAATATACATAGAAGTGACAGTATCCAAGATGAGCCTTGAAGAAAGATAAAAGATTCTGAGGGGCAGAAACCAGAAAAGAATGTTCCAGATATAGAGACCAGTCTATGCAAATGTATGGAGATAGGAGATATTGTATTTAGTTTAGACAGTTAATAGTCAAATACGGTTGGAATACAGAGTTTCTGAAGGGAAGTGATGCAAAATGTGACTTGTTTGAAAGCAAGAAAGATTGAACCCAAACTGTGGAGGGCCTTAAATACCAGGCTAAGGAGTTTGTCTCTTATTCTAGAGGTAATAGGGAGATGTTGAAGATTTTTTTGCAGAGTAATATGGTTAAACCTTTAGGTTTAAAAAAAATGGATGCAGTTCAGCATAGTAGAAAAGCTCCTGGATTTGGAGCCAGAGGTACTGGGTTCAGATCTTCACTTTACTATTACCTACGTAGTCTTGAGCACGAAACAATCTCTATCAATTTTCTCTATAAAATAAAGATTTAGAAAAGATGCCTATAGGGTTACTTCCAGCTCTCAGTCTATGATTATTTTGGTAAGGCATATGAAGAACGGTTTAGAGAAGGGGAGAAACTGGAAACTGGAAAATTAATTAGAAAGCTATTAAAAAGTTCAGGTGACAGGTAACAAAGTGATAAGGGCCTGGACTAGCCTGCAGTAGTGTCAGTGGAGATCTGGGCATAGATGTAAGAGATGTTACAAAGGTAGATGACAGAAAATGTCAACTGGATTGGGGAGGGAAGAGAGATGAAAGGGAATGAATAAACTATGAGGTTTTGAACCTGGGTGAATGAGAGGATGATGGTATGCTCAACAGAAATAGGCAAATTTGAAGAAGGGTAAGTTTAGGTGGAGAAGAAAATGAGTTTAGTTTTAGACATCTTGAGTTTGATGCTCTTTCAGGACATCTGAGGGATACTCCAGCAGTCAGAAAGGGTTGCAGGATAAGATTTCAAGGGAAAGATTAGGCCCAACTATTTGGATTTGGGCAGTTTCTGCATAGAGAAGATGAATGAACTCCTGGGTACAGATGAAACCACTAAGGAAAAGAGTATAGAGAAGAGAAGCTGACTCAGGACAAAAACTTAGGAAGTATTCACATTTAGAAGGTGGGAAATGGATGATGAACCAAAAAAAGAGACTGAAAATTTGAAGAGATAGAAGGAAAACCAGAAGAAGGCAGAGTCACAGAAACAGAAGAAGGAATAGCTAGGTGGATAATGTGATCAGTCAGTCAATCAGTCAGTCAGAAACACAGTCAAGGAGCTTGCATTTCTAATGGGGAAGACAACATGAAAATGACTATGTACATACAAGGTATATACCATATAAAGAGAAGATATTAGAACATTTTGGGGAAGGAGAGACAGGAAAGACTTTCTGCAAAAGATAGAATTTGGCTGAATCTTGAAGTCAGTCAGGGGGCATTCCAGTCATAGGGGAGAGCCTGGGAGAATGAATGGAAGTGGGGAACAGAGAGTTGCATGTGAGGAACAGCAAAGAAACCATTGTAGATGAATCTAATTCCTGGAGAGGAGTGAAATATAAGAAGACTGGAAAGACAGGAAAGGGCCAGATTATGAAGGGCCTATAGTGCTGCAGACTGCAGAAAGATCACGACAAGGAGGATTCAAAACTGACAGTCTAATAATGCACTCTGGCTCCTCTCTCCAAGAGGCCATGCAGGCTGCATTTCTTCTTAGGGTTCTAGGGAATCCTGAGTGCATTGTCAAGATCTCTTTCTTCTGTCATTGCCCCAAACCCCCATTGACTGTGTTCATCAAGTTTGAGTGACTAAAACCCCAATTATACTTAACACTACTTAGCTTTTACATAGAGATTTTTACCTTGCAGATGTAGAACAAACTGACATGTAACATGTCAGGGTAATCATTTTCCCTATACCACCTGGTCTCTGAGAGGAAGATAAGACTCACAATTTAACTTAGTTTGTTGACAGCATTGGTCTCACCAAATTATTGTCTAAAGATGCCAGATGAGTCCTTCTATTGGGCTGGGGTAGAGGGGACGTCAGTGCTGTTGTTTCTGACACCTAGATTCCTGTGGTTCACTCTCTTAACTTTGGAAACTCCCAAAGTCTGTCTTTACTCTGAGCACCTAGAATGGAAAAGAATGAATGAAAAAGCTAAGGGTGTAGGCTCATTTGTTAGGGGTCATCTGAACCCAGGGAACGAACAATCCCATGGCTCTTAGACTTATTATAGCATATTTCTCTTACTGGAGCAATGTGAGTTATTCCCCCAAGTACAAATACAGCAAAGAGAAAATTGGAGCTGACTCAGACCCTTTTGAAGACAGTGACAGTCAATGGAAAAAAGCTCCTTCGAACCATGTGGCAGGTCAGCAAGAACCAATTATTGAGTGTCCATGCATGTTCTAATTATCACAATTCTCCCCAGTAAGGAGGAGCTCCCTCATATACTCCACCTGAAGACATCATCCTAGCAAGTTGGTGGAGTCCTTATATGTGTCAGGCCCCCATTACACTAAAAATAAAACTAGTCTTATTAGCCTACAGTTTAAAGAGTTAACCTTTTTCTTCTTTTGAAAAATAGAGAAAATATTTGCCTGACTCCAGTTCTGTGGTGTCCCTCCCATTCTCCACATTAAAAAATCATTGACATCAGCCAGTTCTTTCTGGGTTGTAATTTGTCTGGGCCTGTTAACTTGAGCTCATTAAAGAGAACTAAGTATTTTCTTATTACTTTTGCCCTCCCTATATCCTGATTGCTCATTCCCTGCTGTTAAAACACTGACCAGAGCAGATGACCTGTTCAGGAGTCAAAAAGTATGTGCAGGCAGGAAACCTGATAACTGCACCAAGCTCTTTCTAACTCTAATAACTGCCTGTGGGCAGCAGAGAAAATTAAGAACTTCTGGAATGTTGTCCATTAGAAATGCTCATTCTGCTGTTGTACAGGGATATATATCTGAAGGAAGACAAAATAGTGAGCTGATTGAGATATTTTCATGCAAAAGAGATTTAAAGGTAAGGCTCTATTTTTCCTCGATGGCTCTTCTTGTGTGTTTCTGTTTCTTTTTATTGGTTTTCATCTTGTATATTAGGCTTTGATTAGCACTGCCTGAGCTTTTATTTGGGCCCAGAGAGTACCAAAAGGTTGGGGTAGCACATGTTCAGTAATAGCTGTGTTGCTGACCATACCTTTTTAACCATTCCCTGTTATTTCACACATATCTGCGTAAGGTGAGGGATGAGCTCAAGGGAGATCTTGATCAACCTGATGATCATATTTTTCCCACTATAGCATATAGACATTCCAATTGTCACCTTGTTGGGAGAGAATACAACTGTTGGTCAAATCTCTTTGAAGGTAAATATAGAGGAATAACTTCCCGCAACGGAAGCTTGACGTCCTCAGAATCATAGCTAAAAGATGGCAGGTAACCTCAGTAACTGGATCCAGAGGCTATTTTTTTTTTGTTCTTTTAACAAGGTGCCAATTGATACGTTCACACTCTTTAGGAAGAGAGATCAAACTGATCATGGAACTTTCCTGATCAACATCCTGTACACCTATATCCAAGGTTGTGGGACCCTTGTGGTCAGAGTGTAGGATACTGACATCTATATCCTGAGTGCTCACTCACTGTGTCCTGACTGTCCATGCACCATTGCTTTTGGGCATTAGCAGAAATGGTTGAACGAGGGGCCAAAGTGAGAAGCAAAGTATAGATCTTTATTAAGCATGCCCCATGAGAGCCGCAGCAAGATGCAACACCACAACCAAATGGGGACTACTTATATTTCTACTTGGAGATACATAGAGTATACCTACCATATTCATAGCCATGTACTGGGTATCTTTCAAATTAGTTTTCATTGATAATATAATCCCTTTTCAAAGAGCATTAGTCCTCAAAGGGACCTCAGAAATCATCAAGTATAACCGCCTCATTTTGGAGATAAGGAAGTTGATGTCCAGAGAAAGGAAGTCATTTACCCAATTTCATATAGACCTGAGATTAGAACTCAAGGCTCCTGATTCCCAATTCAATATGCTTCCCACTACCAGTGCTCCATGTGGCATAAACTATGTGCTAAAGAAATATAGAGATTGGAGGGTTCCATGAGTGAGTGTGATGAGGAAGATGTTTATGGAGAATAAAACTATTTAATTCTGAATGGTGGAGATGGTCTGTGATTATAAAGTGAACAAACTGGTTTACACATGTGAGTTGAAGAAACTTTCTTATTATTTTATAGCTACTCATACTGCTTTTTTATTTTGTCTCTGTCTTCTAGATAATACACTCTCCTCTCCCCACCAGATGGTTATCTACTGCTCATTGCTATTGTCCAAGCACTTAGTACAATGGTAGAAAAAAGTAAAATCAGTAGGGTCAGGAGGGAATTAAAGCCCACGAAGAATGATGAGGTAGAAGGAGAGCACCTGACTGCACTAAGTAAATTCAAGATAAATATCTAATGTATATGTAGACTTTTTTCTTATCAATGGCCTCTTTTTTTTTTTTTTTTTTTTTTTTTTTTTTTTTTTTTAGCAATGGAAGCTCCAAGAAAAGGTAATGGACATTTTAGTCATTTTGTGTAATTCCAGATTGCTTAATAAAACCTCCTAAGATGCTGAATGAACTAGCCATTGTGATTGATGAATCACTGTTGGTAATCTTTGAGGAATCATAGGAAATAGACAAGGTAACATGACTTTCTGAAATGAATATGGATTCTTCAGGCTGTTGAATTGACACCAATTTCCTACCTCCAATATAGGCAGTTAGTGTAGTGAATAGAATGCTGAACTTAGAATCAGGAAGATCTGAGTTCAAATCCTACCTCAGACATTCATCAACTACATGACCCTGGATAGGTCACTTATCCTCTCAGCCTCAGTTTCTGCATCTGTGAAATGAGCATTATAATAGTCCCTCTCTCACAGAGTTGTTGTGAGGATCCAATGAGATAACATGCATAGCACTTTGCCAACCTTAAAGCACTATATAAATGCTAGCTATTATTATGAATTAATGAAGAGATGATTTATGAACACTTGGGCAAAAGGTAGTCATTAGAAATCAACAGAGGTTCACTAAAGAAAAAGTCATGGCAATGACTTTTCATTTCCATTTTTGATTGTGTTATCAAACTGGTAGATTGGGAAATGCCACAGACATAGCACAACCAGATTTCAGCAAGGGATTTGACGAAGTCTTTCATGGTATTTTTGTGGATAAGTTAAAGACATGTGGGTTGGAAAAAAAGTGTATTTAGACTCAAAGGTTGTTGAAATGGTGATTCCCAAGGAGTACTTGTTGATGGACTACTAGAGGGTAGTTTCTAATGACAAATTACAACCCAGAAACTCTGTCTGGTCCTGCTTAATACTTTTGTCTACATCACACTTACCATACTTGTAGTAGACATGAAACTGGATGTCAGAGCAAACAAATTCTGTTCCAAAAATGAGATCCAAAAAGGTCTTGATAGCTAGAATGAGTTAAATCTAATTAGATAAAAATTTGTTAAGGATTTGGTAGTTTGTGATACTTATCATTGCAGGCCTTGGCAATATGCTTTTTTGTTTGTTTTAAATAAGTTTTTATTCATGATTTGTTTTTATACAACACTATAATTTCCTTCAGTATCCCTCTTCTCCTTCCCAGAGAGCCATCCCATATGACAAATGATATTTTTTAAATCAACAGAGAAAATGAAAAGAAAGAGAAAATATCAACATAACTGATAAATATACTAAAACATACATTTGGAAAATATGTGCAATGTATTACATTTGTGAACCTCCTACTTCTGCAAAGGGATAGGATGGAAATGTTTTTTCATATTTCTTCTTAAAGCCACACTTGTTCTTAATAACTTCTCATTTTTGATCTTTAGTTATTGTGTATCATCTTCTTGGCTCTACTTGCTTTGCTCTACATCAGTTCATGTATGTCTTTGCATGCTTCTCTGTATTCATCACATTCATTATTTCTTAGAGCACAGTAATATTCTATTACATTCATGTACCATGATTTGCTTAGCTATTCCCCAGTTGATAAGCATTTACTTTGTTACCAGTTTTTTGCTACCACAAAAAGTTCAGCTAAAAATATTTTGATATATACATGGACTTGCTTTTTATCAGTGACCTCTTTGGGGTAAAATTCTAGTCATGAAATCTCTGTGTAAATGGAATCTTAGGCCCTTTATTTTCAGAAGTCCAAACTGCTTAATGAAATGGTTGTACTGATTCATAGCTCCACCTACAGTGCACTAGTGCTCTGTTTCAAAGAACTTGGCATCTAGCACAAAGGACTCTCTCCTAGAGAGAAAAGCCCTTTCTATTTAAGGGTCTGAGAAATTATCTGCTCTTAGTGTGAAAAAAAATCATGAAGATTTTCCCTCTTCTCAGAATATGGCTTCTTCCTTGTCCAATGCTTGGGTGTTAGGGTTTCTGCCTTTTTCTAAAAGACCTGAGGCAAGGAAACTTTAGGGTTTTGAACCAAAAGAGCATGATGGAAGTAACTTATCCTTCCCATGTGGGGACTTAGCTGAAACCAAAAATTGGAAACAGAGAGTTCTACAACCTTGAGCTTATCCCAAAAGTGACTATGAAGCTAGCACAGGAAAACTGAGGAGCTGCAGCATGAGACCAACAAGGGAGCAATGCTGTCAGAGACCATACATATGCATATGCATATGCATATACATACACACATACATGCATACATATATATATGCACAGACATACATAATACACATACACGCACATATAGAAGTTAAAGGGAAGATTTTTGATTCAACATAGGAAAAAACATTAACAATTAGAAATGTATGAACATAGAATAGACTGTTTCATGAAGTAATGACTTTCTCCTCAATGGAGACATGCATATCATGGTTGAATGGCCATTTACTGGAGAGGAGTCATCCATTGGATAAAGTGCTGGTCTACATCAGAGTTGTCCAACGTCATATGGCCAACCATACTCTCCCACGGGCTGCTGAACCAGATTAAAATGTAATGGGAACATTTCACAAAATAAATAAAAATACAATAGAGTAAAGATAATGTTAATATGTGGTCTTCTAAATTAATATGCTACTTAAGGATCCTTATGTGTGGTTTAGTGATTTCTGCTTCTATTTGAGTTTAACCTCACTGGACTAGATGACTTCCAGGGTCCCCTCAAATTTGAGGAGTCTATGAATTTTAAGAAAATGTATTATATACTTTCATACTATTAAAGGAGCTCCGTGGATCTGATATAACCTTTTGGTGAATCCAGAACCTACTGAGACATATGCACTGATTCTCCCCACACTTCATGTCCTTACACCGCTAGTGATTCTGCTTTCTTCTTCTCAGGTACTTTTCAGTGTATTAGTCTTTTTCCTTTCTCTAGCGTATTTTCATGTCTTCAAATGAACTACAAGAAGAACTGAAAGGGAAAAATAGACACCCAGTGTTCTAAGTTCACTGAGTTTAATTTATGTGAAATTCTCTAGCAATAGTCTCAGTATGGTGGTACACAACTGTAATCACTTCTACTGGGAAGGCCTAGGCTAAAGGATCTCTTGCCCTCAAATATTTTTAGCTTTGATTAACTGAGTTGATAGGTGTCTGCACTAGGTTCAGAACTAATGTGGTAAGCTTCTGGGGAACAGGGAGTCTCCAGGTTGCCAAAAGAAAGGAAAACCAGCTCACATTGGAAAATGGAGCAGGTCAAAGATCCAGTGCTGACCAGCATATGACTGATCCATTGGTGTCCCTTGCATTTCCAGTCTAGTTGAAATAGAGAAACCTTGTCTCAAACAAAAGGAGAAAGGAAAAGAAAAGAGAGAAGAAATATTTATGATTGCTATTTTCTCCTATCAGGTAACTAAGTGGCACAATATATAAAGCACTGAGCCTGGAGTCAGGAAGACTTGTTTTCCTGATTTCAAATCTGACCTCAGACACTTACAGTTTTGTGAGCTCAGGCAAGTCCCTTAACCCTGTTTGCTTCAGTCTTCTTATCTATAAAATGAGCCAGAAAAGAAAATGGCAAACTACTGCAATATTTTTGCCAAGAAAACTCCCAACGGGGTCACAAAGAGTCATACATGATTGAAACAACTGAATAACAATAAAAGTAAAAATATTCCCCTACCTGTCTTTTTAAGTTCTAATTTCATTCTAGACAATTGCATTTCTTGGACTTTAGCTATTAGATAAATGGGGGATGATAATGTACTGTAAGATACTTTAAAAGTAAACATTTATGTTGTGGTATAAGAAATGATGAGCAGGTGATTCCAGAAAAACCTAGAAAGACTTAAGTGAATGGATGCAAAGTGAAATGAGCAGAACTAAGAGAACAGTGTACAAAGTAAAAGCAATATTGTTAGATGATCAACTATGAATGACTTAGCTTTTCTTAGCAATATAATAATCCAAGACAACTCCAAAGAACTCATGATGGAAAATGATATCCATATCCAGAGAAAGAAGATGGAGTGTGAATACAGATTAAAGCATACTATTTTTGCTTACTTCATTTTTTCATGTTTTTTTTTCTTTTGATCTGTTTCTTCTTTCATAATATGGCTAATATGGCAACATTCCTGCATATATATCACTTATATCAGATTGCTCACCATTTTAGGGAGGAGGAAGGGAAGGGAAGAGAAAGAAGAGAGGGAAAAAATTTGGAATTAATAATTTTTTTCCAAATTTATTAATTTATTTGTTTTCAGTTTTCAATAGTCACTACCATATGTTCCAAATTTTCTCCTCCTCTCTCCTGTACATGGCATGCAATTTTATATGAGTTCTATCCATACATTCCTATTAAATACATTTTCACATTAGTCATGTGGCATAGAAGAATTAAAACAAATGGAAGAAACCATGAGAAAACCAAAACATGACATTGGAAAAAATAGTCTGCTTCATTTTGTGTTCTAACTCCATAGTTCTTTCTCTGGATGTAGATGGCATTTTGCATCATGAGTCTTTGGAAATGTTTTTGGTCCTTGCATTGCTATGAAGGGTTAAGTCTAGCAAAGACAGTCCTTGCATACTGTGGCTGTTCCTGTGTATAATGTTCTCTTGTCTCTGCTCACTTCACTCAGCATCAATTCATAAACTTTCCAGGTTTTTCTGAAGTCTTCCTGTTCATCATTTCTCATAGCACAATAGTATTCCATTACATTCATATATCACAGCATGTTCGGCCATTCCCCAACTGATGGGTATCCCCTATATTTCCAGTTCTTGGCCACCACAAAAAAGAGCTACAATATTTTTGTACATGTGGGACCCCATTTTTATGATCTTTTTGGTATACAGTCCTAGAAGTGATGTTGCTGGGCCAAAGGGTGTGCACATTTTTGTAGCCCTTTGGGCATAGTTTCAAATTGTTCTCCAGGATGGTTGGATCAACTCACAGCTTCATCAATAATGAATTAGTGTTCCAACTCTACCACATCTTCTCCAACATTTATCATTTTCCTGTTTTGCCATATTAGCTAATCTGATAGGTGGAATGTGATATCTCAGAGCTGTTTTGATTTGCATCTCTCTAGTCAATAGTGATTTAGAGCATTTTTTCATATGACTAGAGATAGCTTTAATTTTTTCCCCTGAAAACTGCCTGTTTATATCCTTTGACCATTTATCAATTGGGGAATGGCTTGTATTCTTGTAAATTTGACTCAATTCTCTACACATTTGAGAAATGAGGCCTTTATCATAGACACTAGTTGCAAAAATTCTCAATTTTCTGCTTCCCTTCTAATCTTGGTTGCATTGACTTTGTGCAAAACTTTTCAATTTAATGTAATCAAGTTATCCATTTTGTGTTTCATAATGTTCTCTATCTCTTGTTTGGTCATAAATTCCTCCATTTTCCATAAATCTGATGAATAAACTATTCATTCATTGCTCCCCTAGTTTGTTTAGAGTATCAGCCTTCATACCTAGATCATGTACCCATTTGGACTTTAATCTGGTATATAGTGTCAGGCATTGGTCTATGTCCAGTTTCCACCACACTATTTTATAGTTTTGAAACTCAAAATTAAAAAAAAAATGGATATTAAAATTTGTCTTCACATGGAATTGGAAATTTTTTTTAAACTATTTAAAAAAGTAAATGTTTAGACATCTATATGACTACACACTCTTCCAGGGCATATTATGAACAAAAACTTGGTCTTGTTTATAATGTGGAATTAAGAAAACATACCAACGCCCATTGTTTTACTGTCTAAAGCATGTTGATGTACCCAGTTTAAATATTAAGCATACAATACTCATGTTTTGAATAAGGACCTCAGTGGTCATTTATTCCAAACTTCTCATTTTACAAATAAAGAAACTTAAACCCAGTGTGAAATCACACAGGTAGGAAGCGATAGAACTGGGGTTTGAACCAAGGTCTGAGGACCCCAAATCCCATGCTCTTTCCATGACACTACATATCACTTGTTTTAAGAGAGATGATAATTTAGTTGATTCGTATATCATTTCATGATCAATATGTTTTTGAAACTGGTATAGGATAGGAAAGAAGCATCAGAAAACCATCAGAAAGCCATGCAGTTCTCCATAACAGTAAAGTTGCAATTACTTTGATTCACTTTTTTCTTTTTTAACTTCTTTCTCAGCAAGAGATTAAAAACTGGCAAAAGGGATCATGTGGATCATTTTCATTGGCACATTAACAGAGTTATTTAAACCATGAGAACTGTGTGTCTGATAGTCTTAAAAGATTCCCAGAGTGTGATTTCAGGAAATTCTTATTATTCACAGAATTAGGAAGAAGTTTTCAATGTTAGTCCTAATGCAAGTTTTTGCCTTCCTGGTGGATTACGCTACCGGTTCTGACCTAGTGGTAGATTGTGCTATGTATAAGTGTACATAGGAGAATTCAAAAGTTGTTCTTTTGAGGATCTCTTATTTCTGTGTTCATCTGTGGATAAGAAGACAATCTGGAAAACAGTTGAAAGTGGTCTCTTAGGCAATGGTGGTGATTAAATAGGTTCTGTATTCCATTACACATGGCTGATAATAGATTTCTGAGGCTTTTTCTGTTTCCAGTCTTGAGATATACATCTGGAGAAGTGAGCATTCTGTCACAGACAAGGCTTAAATTGTACAGTTTTACAATATTACATCTATTTTAAACATGCTGCAGCAATAGACAGTTTCCACTCAAAATAATAGATGGGTCATGTCCTCACAAGGAGAAGAATTAATGAAAATAAAAGGGAAATACAGTGAAAACAGTCCATCTAATATTTTGTATACATCTTAAAACCTCATTATTTTATACCTCACTAACTTGGAATTTGTGACAATGCAGCAGGGGATGTTTTGTGCTAACTATGAGAAAAGTTTGCTTAAAAACTAACAGAGTAAATCAAATTTCAAGCATGATATTTGATCTCTTAAAGTGAACTCTTTTTTTGTTTTCAAATTAAATACCAGACTTGTAATCGAAACAACATGTGTATTATAAATGTTCTTTATTTGTTACATTAGGTCTGGCAAGACCCCTACTTGACAATGCTTTGTTAATCATAGGAGCAGAGCATGAAAGAACTGGGGATATTTAGCCTGGAGAAGAGAAATCTTAGGAGGGACAAGATAGGTGTCCTCCAGCATGTGAATGACTGTCAAATGGAAGATGGATTAGACTTGTTCTACTTGGCCCCAGAGGGAAGAACTTAGGAATAATGTGGGGAAATGACACAAAGACAGATTTAGGCTCAATGTAAGGGGAAAAAACTTCCTAAAAATGAGAGCTATCCCAAGTGACCACTTGTCGAGAAGTTCCAGCAACACCTTTATTTGGCTCTTAAAGCCCTTTATAATATAGCTCCAATCTACCTTTCTGGACTAATTACACACAACCCCTCTACTTGTTCAAGCCATCCCATTCCATCCTGTCTCCTCCCACAGAGTGTCACCTCTGTCATCCTAACTCCATCATCTATTTTCAATTTCTTCTTGTCTACTGGCTTTCTTCCTGCCTACAAATATGCTTATGTCTTCCCGATTCTCAAAAAAAAAAAACAAAACCAAACCTCACTTGACCTTTCTATCCCTGCTAACTATTTGAAAAGGCCCTCTACAAAAAGTATCTCCACTTTCCCTCCTCCCACTCTCTTCTTGATCTCATATCCAGCTTCTGAGCTGATCATTCTACTAAAACTGCTCTAATCAAAGTTGCTAATGATCTTAGTTGCCAAATCTAAGAGCCATTTCTGTATCCTCATTCTCCTTGACCTACTATCTATAGCTTTCAACACTGTTAATCACTCTCTTCAACTTAATACTCTTTTCTCTCTATTTTTTCATGACATCATTCTCTCCTGGTCCTCCTCCTATCTCTATGACGCTCCTTCTCAGTCTTCACTGGATCCTCTTCCAGATCATGTACCCTAACTGTAGCTGACTTTCAGGGTTTGGTCTTGGGTCCTCTTCTCTTCTCCTTCTATACTACTTCACTTGGTGATCTCATCAGTTCCTGTGGACTTAATTACCATCTCTATGCTTATGATTCTCAAATCTACCTATGCTGTCCCAAACTTTCTGCTAACCCCCAATTTCACATCTCATATCTACTGGACATCATCATAACCAAAACAGAACTCATTCTCTTTTCCCCAAACTCCACCCCCTTTCTACCTTCCTTATTACTGTAAAGGGCAAGATCATCCTCCTAGTCTCTCAGATTCACAACCTAGGAATCATCCCTGATTCTTCATTATCTCTCACTCCCTAAATTCAATCAATTGCCAAGATCTGTTGATTCTATGCTTATAACATCTCTCAAATAGGTCCCCCTTTCTCCTCAGGCACTATGTATACAAAGACATAAAGAAATGCTTATTGATTCACTAACTGATTGGGAAATATATGCTGTCCTCCTTTCTTGAACCTTTTGGCCCCTTGTCCTGCTGTCACTTGCTTGGTCAAGGTTAACCTTGGATTACCTGCCTCATTGTTCTTATATGTATGCTGCTGAATACTGATGGAGCAACACTGTGCTGACTGAATCTACTCTGAATGCCTTACCTGGATATAGCAATTCCTTTATTATTCTCTAATTGAATTCTTATCATATTCCCCACATCAACTTTTCTAACACTTCTCTTCTCAAATCCACCATGATGTCTCCTACATATTCTCTCTCAGTACAGGGCTTTACCTTCTGCTATACTAAACGGAGGCCATTATCCATTGTAAATTTCCTCTTTTCTTCGATTCTCTATTACAGAACTTGTCAACATCATTCCCATTCTCTACTCTTTTTTCCCTAGTCTTGGAGAAGAGGTGACCCCTTGATTTGCCAAGGAAATCTCTTTAACTTGATCTCCTTTCCTCCTCTATACACTCTGTAATTGCCTTATTTGGTCATTATTGTCTATCTCTGTCTCTATCTCTCTCTGACCCCCCTTTAAGATAGACCCATAAAAGTGAATAAATTTTTATGTAGCAATAACAAATTTCAGAAAGAAGTAATGGAAAGAAAAGTTCCATCCAAAATAATGACAAAATGCATAAAATATCTGGGACTCATTCTACCAAAGCATATTCCAGGCCTGTATAAATATAATTTTAAAATTCTCCTTGAAGAAATAGTCAAGGAATTAAATAACTGAAGGGAGATTCAGTGGCTATGGTTGAACCATGATGACAAAATAAAATAAAAAATTTCAATAGTACCAAAATTTACTTACAGTTAGTGCTACACCAAATTATTGAAGGTAACATTAAAAAGCTAGACAAAATAATAAAATCTATTTGAAGGAACAAAAAAAAAATCAAGAATATCAAGGATGCAGTAAAAAAGGAAATAGGGTTAAAGAGGAAATAGCACTTGCATGACTCAAATTATATTACACAACAGGAATCATCAAAAATCATATTGGAATTTAAAAATAGGAATGTGAAACAGACTAGACAATGGAAGAATAAAAAATAACTGAATTCAGTAATGTAAATGTATGATAAAATTGAAGTCATAAAATACTTATGCAAGAACCCCCCAGGGGGCGGAGCCAAGATGGCGGAGTAGAAAGACTCACATTTGCTAGCTCCAAATCCACAGCCCATAGATTTCCTGTAAAAAGAACTCCTGACAAATTCTGGAACAGTGGAAGCCGCGCAGCAACACAGTGAAGGAGATTTCCGTTGCAGAGAGCCCTGAAAAACCGACTGCAAAGGTACCTTGGACGGGAGCGGAGCCCTGCCCTGCGGAGCGCTCCCCTCCCCCTACCCCAGCTGCAGAGCTCTGCCAGGCCACGCGGCACTGAAAGGAGCCAGCAGACCCAAGCAGGCTTCAGAGACCTGAATCTCCGGGTGGCCGCAAAGGTCCCTCCACCCACAGACGCACAGGTCAGTGAGAGAGACGGGCTGAGAGGGGTGCGGGGTATCTCTGGGACTCGGACCCCCTCGGGAGGCTGCGGCCGGGGCAGAGGCAGAGGCCGCTCTGGCCCGCAGAGCAGGCAGGAGTTCCACCTCGGTTCCATTACAAAAGATCTCTGCATAAACCCCCTGAGGGAACTGAGCCTGAGAGGCGGCCCTGCCCCCACCTGAGAACCAGCAGATAAGCTCCCATTGAAGAGCAGTCAGGCCTGCTGCCAAAAGCCCTGAGGCTGGGGAGCAGTATTTGAATCCCAGACCCCAAGCACTAGCTGGGCGGACCTAGGCCTGGGGTGGAGAGGACTCTCAGAAGTCAAGTAACTGGCTGGGAGCGTTTGAATCTCAGACCCCAAGCACTAGCTGGGCGGATCTGGGCCAGGGGGTGGAGAGGACTCTCAGAAGTCAAGTAACTGGCTGGGAAAATGCCCAGAAAAGGGAAAATAACTAAGACCATAGATGGTTATTTTCTTGAGAAGATGATTCC